>JBBGZY010000480.1:7650000-8277500 GCA_037952925.1 Lithobates clamitans | reverse complement strand
AGAGGCTTCCTTCGTGGATGACGACCAAGCATTCCATTCCTCTGCAGTGTAGGGCGTATTGTGTCTCGGGAAACAATCACTGCAGTTTGGCTTTCTACTTCTTTAGCTAACTGCAGTGAACTTGCATGGGGATTTTCTTCAACCCTTCTCATCAGAAGATGCTCCTGTTGAGGTGTTAACTTCCGTGGATGGCCTGGATGTCTCTGTGGGATGGTTGCAGTTCTATCTTTGTTTAATTTTTGTATCACTTTTGCTACAGTATTCTGACTGATAAGTAAAGCTTTGCTGATCTTCTTGTAGCCTTCACCTTTCTTGTGTAAAGAAGTTATTTTCTTTCTCAGGCCTTGTGACATTTCTCTTCCATGTGGCGCCATTGCTGACAGCATGAAATGCGAAGGGGGTTTTCTTTGTTATAATCAACTGTCTGCTGGACACCTGTTTAATGAATAATTAGACTCACCTGTAGTTGAATTCTTGTTAATTAGAATTTTGTTGTCTAGAACAGTGTTTCTCAACTCCAGTCCTCAAGGCGCCCCAACAGGTCATGTTTTCAGGCTCTCCATTACTTTGCACAGGTGATTTGATCAGTTTCACTGCCTTAGTAATTACCACAGCTGTTTAATCTGAAGGAAATCCTGAAAACCTGACCTGTTGGGGCGCCTTGAGGACTGGAGTTGAGAAACACTGGTCTAGAATTTAGCTTTGCTCTTAAGGGTCCTTTCACACGGGCAGTCCGATTGGGCTCTCCATTCACTCTTATGGAGCCGCAGATGACAGCAGTGACATGTCAGCTAACACCCGCTGCTATCCGATCTGATCCTGTCCACCAGATCCAGACGGATGGTGGCCCTATTTTCCATCTGTCTGTATCGGTTCGGATAGGACTGGATGAAAATAGATAGGCACTCGACCATGGCGAGGCCTGTTCTGAGTGGAACCTGTCCTGTTAAACCTCTGTATGGTCTTGGCCACCATTCTGCAGCTCCGTTTCAGTGTCTTGGCAATCTTCTTATAGCCTAGGCCATCTTTATGTAGAGCAACAATTCTTTTTTTCAGATCCTCAGAGAGTTCTTTGCCATGAGGCGCCATGTTGAACTTCCAGTGACTGGTATGAGAGAGTGAGAGCGATAACACCAAATTTAACACACCTGCTCCCCATTCACACCTGAGACCTTGTAACACTAATGAGTCACATGACACCAGGGAGGGAAAATGGCTAATTGGGCCCAATTTGGACATTTTCACTTAGGGGTGTACTTACTTTTGTTGCCAGCGGTTTAGACATTAATGGCTGTGTGTTGAGTTATTTTGAGGGGACAGCAAATTTACACTGTTATACAAGCTGTACACTCACTACTTTACATTGTAGCAAAGTGTCATTTCTTAAGTGCCGGTGCACACTACAGCAACCTGGGCTCCGACTTGTAAGTCCTCAAGTCGACCCAAGTTGCTGGACATAAGAAATGCCATGGAAGTGAATGAGAGACGACTTAATGTACACTACTGAAGTCGCTCCGACTTCAGAAAAGGTTCCTGTACTACTTCAAGGCGACTTCTAGGCAACTTGTACCCATAGATTTCAATGGAAGTCGCCTCCAAGTCGGATCTCCATCTATATTGAAGCGACTTTACAGGAAAAGAAAAAAAATAATTTACCCAGGTACTCCCCACATTTACCCAGGCAACCCCCTCCCTCCCACAGAGCTGATTATTCTGTGATTGGCCACAGCCAAAGTCGCCTGTCCTGGAGGTGACTTTAAGTCGCGTTGTAACTTTTTGTAAAGCAAAAACTTTCTTTTTAGTTTTGGATGGAGTGGAGAGGGATTAGAGCACTTGCCAATTTTTACTGAAAAGTTGTGTGGTCTCCACGCTACTAGTTGAATTAAAATAAATAAAACGACCATATGTGATAAATGAAACAGCTGCTAAATCTAGAATGTTTCACAAATAACAAAGAATAATAAATGCGTATAAAGTGATCAGCGCAATTTCTCAACATAAACAACAAGTGAATATGAATATATAAACATTCAATATAGAAAAGTGACAAGCTCAATTATATTTCCACTAATAAAGTGCAAGGTACAAAATGAATAAAAAGTCCCAAAAAAAATCCAAAATTGAGTGAGTAAATAAATAGTCCTTCAAAAACGATCCCCTTAAAACGAGTGATGCTGAAACTTTACACAACTGTTCAGTACTCACAGAACTCTCACCTCCATAAAATGATAAATCAGCCTTAAGGATATCCCTGATGACGGTGAACCCCCACTTCCAGACTCCTGGCTATCAGCTCTCGATATTTCCCTCAGGATTCCAGACGGCATGTGGGAATGAAAAAAAATGCCTCCCATAGTGTAATATATTTAAACAATCAAAGTTCATTGAAAGACAAATGGAAGCTTACATTTAAAAAGGTTAAAAAGCGCATTGAATCCTTTCCTTACTTTCGGCCACGCACCTACGTGTTACGTCACGTCACGTGACTTCATCAGGGTAACTGGATTGGATCTGAAGTGATCGTACTTATGCGCAGTAACAGGAAATTGGTAAATGACCATTTTGTTGAAAGAAATGTCTCCACAAAGAGAGCTGCCATTTTCTTGGTTGGATAAAACATATAAAATGTGTACTACACCACGGGATCTATATATGGAGGCACAATCTCAAACAGGAAGCTAACCGTTGGCCATTTCCTAAAAAATTATGTCTCCTACAACGTCGTGGCCATTTTGTAGGTTAGACTAAACATACAAATTAATAGAAAACCAAGAAGTATGTATATAAGGGCAAGATATTGTTAAACAGCTATTTAATAAAGGTTAATGTCTAAATAGCCATTAAAATTCTATATTTAAATTAAAAAAGAAGAAATAGAGAAATAGCAACAATATTCAATTATCCATTTTCGGATAAAAGGGCCGGGGGTGCGATTTTGGTCATTTTGGACCCATTTTGGGCTAAAAGTGCCGGGGGTGCGATTTTGGTCATTTTTGACCCATTTTGGGCTAAAAGGGCCGGGGGTGCGATTTTGGTCATTTTGGACCCGTTTTTGGATAAATGGGCCGGGGGTGCGATTTTGGTCATTTTGGACCCATTTTGGGCTAAAAGGGCCGGGGGGTGCGATTTTGGTCATTTTGGACCCATTTTGGGCTAAAAGGGCCGGGGGTGCGATTTTGGTCATTTTGGACCCATTTTGGGCTAAAAGGGCCGGGGGTGCGATTTTGGTCATTTTGGACCCATTTTGGGCTAAAAGGGCTGGGGGTGCGATTTTGGTCATTTTTGACCCATTTTTGGCTAAAAGGGCCGGGGGTGCGATTTTGGTCATTTTTGACCCATTTTGGGCTAAAAGGTCCGGGGGTGCGATTTTGGTCATTTTTGACCGATTTCTGGCTAAAGGGGCCGGGGGTGCGATTTTGGTCATTTTTGACCAATTTTGGGCTAAAAGGGCCGGGGGTGCGTCTGTGCACATAAGGTATTTTACGATCAAATATTCTCCAATGGATCAGTATTGGGTCTATAGTGGAGATAAAGGGCTACACATATACAAAATCTGATAATGAATTATCTAAGGTATAATTTGAGAAGTTTTTCAAAAGACTATATGAGACCGATGGTGTACCGGAAATGAAATGTCAGGTATACTACTATTACTACTACTATACAGGATTTATAAAGCGCCAACAGTTTACGTAGCGCTTTACAACTTGAGGGTAGACAGTACAAATACAATACACTTTGATACAGTAGGAATTAGAGGGCCCTGCTCCTTAGAGCTTACAATCTAAGAGGGAAGGTCAAGAGATACAACGTTGAGACCCTCCGGTGTGATGTGAGGGTCCTTAAAGTATGTATCCATTTAGACTCAACTTAAGTCCCCCCCCCTCCATGATCTGTTAGATTTTTCTATCCCCCAAAACTGTAGATGTGTGGGGTCTTTGTTATGGACTTGTGCAAAGTGCTTCGATACATTATCTTTAGGAAAACCATTCAAAATGTTATGGACATGTTCCTTAATTCTAATCTTCAACAACCTTTTAGTTCTTCCCACATATTGTAGGTTGCAACTAGATTGAAGGACATACACCACACCCTCTGTGTGCCAATTTTTATTGCTGTCCGTGTCCTCAATAGGGAGATTCACCCTGTCCAGTGTTTACCATTATCATTACAAGGGATTTCCTTTCATTTGCAGGGATTTTCTCTCACTTCCTGTTTCGGCTATGGGACAGGAAGTGAAATGAAATCTCCCCAATGGGACGCAGATAGTAAAAAAAAAAAAAAAAACATTCTGGCATGGGTTATAACCCTCCCTTACGCCATCCAAAAAAAAAAAAAATCTTGTTCTACTTTAAGGGTTAGTTTAAGGGTTAAGATTGGAGATGGAAAAGGTTTAAGTGTTTAATTTTAGCTTGCTGTTCAAGCAACCCTTTGCTTTTCCAATATTTACAGAAACCACTGCCAGATATGAACTATCCGACTTATAAACTGCTCCTGTCTATAATCAGCGAACAAAAACGTAGCTATTCCCCCACCGAGCGTCTCCATCTTGCCTCTCAATCAGCACAGAAGGTGAGGCCAGGCTATGAATCACAACCCGCCGATGAGATGAGGGAGTTTGGCCACAATATTATCGCCAGCAAAAGTCCATCCAATCAGAAATTACGTTTATTTATTTTTATTTATTTTTTATCTATATTTTTATATTTACTTTATATTTTTTTATAATTAATTTTGCTCATTAAAAAATATATTTTATTTAGGGGGTATGTTCACTATGGTGGAATGTTTTAGAGTACTTTAGTTTATTTAATTAAGTGTGGTTTGTATTGTGTTTTTTCCTTTTTGTGTCTATTTGATTTGTTTTTGGATACTGTGGCTTTTTAATATTTAACTTTTATTTTTTTGCTGTTTTTTTCTTTCTTTGGAAAAAAAAAAAAACTAAGCTAACGGGGGTGCATTTTTGGCACAAGAGCAGGTGCGGGATAGTTTTAGCCCATGTTCACATTGGGCCGATTTAGCATGCGATTTGACATGTCAAATTGCATGCCAAATCGGCGTCTATTGCCATCAATGGCGCCCCACGGTTCCCAAAAGTAGTTCCTGTACTACTTTTGGCAACTTCGAGGGGGGGGGGGGGGGGGCATTTGAATAGACATCTGTGCAGGAACCCGCACAGATGTCTGTCAAATCATCCCCCGAAGTCAAAATGTATTGCCGGTTTGAGATTTTCTAACCCGCAGCAGTGGGAACCTGGGCTAAAGTGGGGTACACACTATAAGAAAATGGGGCAAACGTTCGTCTGATTTTTCTCGATGTTTCACAGCAAATCGGAACCGATGAAAGAAAAATTGTTAAGAATAGTCTCGTGCGACAAAGGCTTTTTTTTTTTGCTGATTATTGTTTCTGATCATGCGCAGTCTTTTCTGATTTTTCCTTTTTACGAAAAGCGTCTAAAAATGGTGCACATTAACCACTTGCTGACCAGCCGCTGTCATTAACCGCTTCAGGCCCAGAAGATTTTACCCCCATCCTGAATAGAGCACTTTCTGCGATTCGGCACTGCGTCACTTTAACTGACAATTGCGCGGTCGTGCGACTTTGTACCCAAACAAAATTGATGTCATTTTTTTCCCATAAATAGAGTGTCTTTCCCTTAAGACAGTGAGATTCGCTCTCCTCTTTTTTCTTTGTTACGTCTATGAACCTTGATCGTGTCCTGAAGAAGCCTAACGGCGAAAAGCGTAGACGCACAAGGGCTCATTGTACAAATTGTATCATTCTATATGATTTTTAATCTTTTTGAACACTGTGACTATACCATGTACTTCTTTCAATAAATATTATTTTTGTTATTTCTCCATTGTTTCTATGCCTCTAAAGTCCGACCGTTGGTTACTTGTTTAGTACCGCTTTTTTCCCATAAATAGAGATTTCTTTTGGAGGTATTTGATCACCTCTGCGGTTTTTATTTTTTGCTCTATAAACAAAAAAAGAGCGACAATTTTGAAAAAAACGCATTATTTTTACTTTTTGCTATAATAAATATCCCCCAAAAATATATAAAAAAACAATTTGTTTCCTCAGTTTAGACCGATATGTATTCTTCTACATATTTTTGGTAAAAAAAAAATCGCATTAAGCGTATATTGATTGGTTTGCGCAAAAGTTATAGCGTCTATAAAATAGGGGATAGTTTTATGGCATTTTTATTATTTATATATAAATATAATTATATTTATATATATATATATATATTTTTTTTTACTAGTAATGGTGGTGATCTGCAATTTTTATCGGGACTGCGACATTATTTTGGACACATCGGACAATTTTGACACATTTTTGGGACCATTGGCATTTATACAGCGATCAGTGCTATAAAAATGCATTGATTACTGTAAAAATGTCACTGGCAGGGAAGAGGTTAACCCTAGGGGGTGATCAAGGGGAGTAATTGTGTTCCCTGGTGTGTGTTCTAACGGAAGGGGGGAGGGGACTGTGTAGGGGAGATGACAGATCGCTGTTCATACTCTGTATGAACAGACGATCAGTCTCTTCTCCCCTCAGAGAACCGGAAACTGTGTGTTTACACACAGATCCTGGTTCTCCGTGTGTCAACAGCGATCGCAGGAGCCCGGTGGTGATCGCGACCGGCGGGCACTCGCATCAGCTCCGGGGGCGAGCAGCGGGCGGCGCACGCGCACCCCTAGTGGCCACAGGGCGTAGCAACGTAACATAACGTTGTTTCGCCCAGCCGTGCCTTTCAGCCGCAATACAACTGCGGCGGCTGGTCGGCAAGTGGTTAAACTGCGGCAGATCGGCACGTTCCCGTGAGCCGTCGTAGCTGAACATCAGCTCCTTTAAGCGGGATAGCAGGCGCGCGCTGCACTGCGGGGATGCCGATGCTCGTGGTCGACGGTCGCGATAACCGCCGGCCATGAGCAATCGCGGGCACGAGAGGCAGAACAGGGACGTCTGTGTGTAAACACACAAATCCCTGTTCTGTGAGGAGAGACAGATTGTGAGTTCCTAATAGCTAGGAACCACGATCTCCTATAGTCAGTCCCCTCCCCTTACAGTTAGAACACACAGTCAGGGAACACAGTTGATCGCCCCCTAGTGTTAACCCCCTCCCTGCCAGTGACATTTAAAGAGTAATCAGTGCATTTTTATAGCACTGATCGCTGTATAATTGTCAATCGTCCCAAAAATGTGTCAAAAGTGTCCGTTGTGTCCGCCATAATGTTGCAGTCACGATAAAAATCGCAGGTCGCCGCCATTACTAGTAAAAAAAAAATAAAATAATAAAAATGCCATAAAACTATCCCCTATTTTGTAGACGCTATAACTTTTGCGCAAACCAATCAATATACGCTTAATGCGATTTTTTTTTACCAAAAATATGTAGAAGAATACATATCGGCCTAAACTGAGGAAACAAATTGTTTTTTTAGATATTTTTGGGGGATATTTATTATAGCAAAAAGTAAAAATAATGCGTTTTTTTCAAAATTGTCGCTCTTTTTTTTTTTATAGCGCAAAAAATAAAAACCGCAGAGGTGATCAAATACCACCAAAAGAAAGCTCTATTTGTGGGGAAAAAAATAATAATAAAAATGCCATAAATCTATCCCCTATTTTATAGATGCTATAGCTTTTGCCCAAAACCAATGAATATAGGCTTATTGTGATTTTTATTACCAAAAATATGTAGAAGAATACATATCGGCCTAAACTGAGAAAAAAATTGGCTTTTTTAAAAAAAAAAATTGGGGATATTTATTATTTTTAATGTATTTATTAATTTATTAATTTTTTTCGTTTTCAGTGTTGTGACCGTTTGACTGACAATTACCCCGACATGCAACAAATGTACCCAGATTAATTTTTTTTATCATTTTGTGAGCAAAATAGGGTTTTTTTTGGTGATATTGAATAACTACTTTTTATTTTACTATATAAAAGGAAAAAAGACCGGAAATTATATATAAAAAAAAAAAAGTTTACCATACTTCCTGTTATAAAACATGGCAAATAAAAATGCCAGGTCTTGTACATCCCAAAACCTCTTTAACCACTTCAGCCCCAGAGGATTTTCCCCCTTAATGACCGGGCCATTTTTTTGCGATTCGGCACTGCGTCGCTTTAACTGACAATTGCGCGGTCGTGTGACGTTGTACCCAAACAAAATTGATGTCATTTTTTTCCCATAAATAGAGTGTCTTTCCCTTAAGACAGTGAGATTCGCTCTCCTCTTTTTTCTTTGTCACGTCTCTGAACCTTGATCGTGTCCTGAAGAAGCCTAACAGCGAAAAGCGTAGACACACAAGGGCTCATTGTACAAATTGTATCATTCTATATGATTTTTAATGTTTTTGAACACTGTGACTATACCATGTACTTTTTTCAATAAATATTATTTTTGTTATTTCTCCATTGTTTCTATGCCTCTAAAGTCCGACCTTTGGTTACTTGTTTAGTACCGCTTTTTTCCCATAAATAGAGATTTCTTTTGGTGGTATTTGATCACCTCTGCGTTTTTTATTTTTTGTGCTATAAACAAAAAAAGAGCGACAATTTTGAAAAAAAAATATATTTTTTACTTTTTACTATAATAAATATCCAAAAAAAATGTAAAAAAAACAAATTTCTTCCTCAGTTTAGGCCAATATGTATACTGATGCATATTCGCATCTTCAAAATAGAGAAAAGATTTATGGCATTTTTATTATTATTATTTTTTTTTTTTTACTAATAATGGCGGTGATCTGTGATTTTTTTTAGTGGGACTACGACACTGCGGCAGACAGATCGGACACTTTTTTGGGAACACTGACATTTATATAGCGATCAGAGCTAAAAATAGCCACTGACACTGACATTTATATAGCGATCAGAGCTAAAAATAGCCACTGATTAATGTATAAATGACACTGGCAGGGAAGGGGTTAACACTAGGGGGGCGATCAAGGGGTTAAGTGTTCCCTAGGGAGGTGTTTCTAAGTGTGGGGGAGGAGAGAGATCACTGTTCCTGATCACTAGGAACAGCAGATCTCTCTCTACTCCCCTGACAGAACGGGGATCTGTTTGTTTACACTGACAGATCCCCGTTCTGCCTGTCTCTGGAGCGATCGCTGGTTGGCTCCCCCGCTAACGAATGGGCGCGCGCCGCCCACAGATCACCGTGTACGCGCCCGACGTACAATGACGGCTATTCCTGCAGGGGAGCCAACCTGCCGCAATACAACTGCGGAGGCTGGTCCGTAACTAGTTAAAGCAGTACGAAACCCAAAAGCAAACATTATATTGCAGCTTACCAATTATTAGATGGGATAGCTGCATTCGTTTTCTATTTTAGGCTTTTAGTCTTCTGTTTTCATCTGGTGACCCAGCCAGCAGGTCTGTTTTTCAAAAGCACAAGCTCTCCAGCAGAATGTATCAGTTTACATGGATGAGCCAAACCATTTAAGACTGGCAGGGGTGGGCACTTTAATACAGGAGCTGTGTTACTGGCCAGATCACCAGGTGTAAAACATGGAGAAAAGCCAAGAAAAGAAAACGAATGCAGCCACCACATCTAATGATTGGTAAGCTGCAATATATGACATTTATGGTTTTGGGTTTAACAATGCTTCAAATAAAGAATTTTATTGCCAGGGTATTACGAAAACCCCCAAAATAACCCCCTTTTTGGAAAGTAGACTAATTTGTTGCCACAATTTTGTGGAACATGCTGGTGTTCACGTGGTTAACCACTTGGCGACTGCGCAATGTAGCTCTACTACTACTATAGTGTGGGCCGGCTGTGCAGAATCACGTATATAGAAGGGATTCTGTTCTTCCGGGTAGGGGGTGTGCATGCGCTGCTTCTGCTGAGATTAGTCACAGCAGAGGCTGATCAGCGGGTGCAGGGAATAAAATCCAGCACATCCCTTATTAAAAGCAGCACACTGTACACACATAAACACTGGCTAGGCACACATTTAACCCTTTGATCACCCTAGATGTTTAACCCCTTCTCAGTCAGTGTCAATAATACAGTAACAGTGCATATTTTTAGCACTGATCACTGTATTAGTGTCTATGGTTCCCAAATAGTGTCCGTTAGTGTCAGATTGTCCCCTGCAATATAGCCGCCATTACTAGTATAAATATAAAGAACAGTTCCAGTAGACGCTATAACTTTTGCGCAAACCAATCAACATAGGCGTGCGCACAGGGTGTGCGCGATGTGCCTGGGCACACCCTAACCAGCCCATGCACATTATTGCTCTGTGTTCCAGCAGGATGATGGGAAAGATCTCCCTTTTACCACTTGCCGACCGCTGCACGCCAATATAGGTCGGCACAATGGCAGCGGCGGGCAAATGGGCGTACCTGTATGTCCCCTTTAATTGGCAGGGCCGGCGGGCGCGCGCCGCATACAGGGTGACTGTGCCCGCGGGACCGGCGAACTCTACGTCCGCCGGTCTCCCAGCGATCGTGTCACGGAGCCGCAGAACAGGGAGTTGCCTATGTAAACAAGGCATTTCCCCGTTCTGCCTTGTGTCGTGACAGAGATCACTGCTCCCTGTCATCGGGAGCAGTTATCGCTGTCATGTGAGTTGAAGCCCATCCCCCCCCCACAGTTAGAATCACTCCCTAGGACACACTTGACCCCTTCATCGCCCCCTAGTGTTCAACCCCTTCCCTGCCAGTGTCATTTATACAGTAATCAGTGCATTTTTATAGCGCTGATCGCTGTATAAATGACAATGGTCCCAAAATAGTGTCAAAAGTGTCTGATGTGTCCGCCATAATGTTGCAGTCCCAATAAAAATCGCAGATCGCCGCCATTACTAGTAAAAAATAATAATAATAAAAATGACTAATAAAAAATAATTTTTATAATAAAAATGCCATAAAACTTTCCCCTATTTTGTAGACGCTATAACTTTTGCGCAAACCAATCGATATACGCTTCTTGCGATTTTTTTTTACCAAAAATATGTAGAAGAATACATATCGTCCCAAACTGAGGAAAAAATTTGTTTTTTTATATATTTTTGGGGGATATTTATTATAGCAAAAATTAAAAAATATTGCTTTTTTTTTCAAAATTGTCGCTCTTTTTTTGTTTACAGCGCAAAAAATAAAAACGGCAGAGATGATTAAATACCACCAATAGAAAGCTCTATTTGTGGGGAAAAAAAGGACGTCAATTTTGTTTGATTACAATGTCGCACGACCGAACAATTGTCAGTTAAAGCGACGCAGTGCCGAATCGCAAAAAGTGCTCTGGTCAGGAAGGGGGTAAAATCTTCCGGGGCTGAAGTGTTTAACCGGCTCTGCCATAAGAGAAGTGTTTACGCACTTCTTTCACTGTGCCGGCAGGGAGATCAATGCGCTGAGGTCATATATATTGTAGACACACACACGTGTGTGTGTGAGCTTCAGGGTGCACACCCTTTATCATAAACGGAAGCATAGTAAACACAGTTTACTATGCTTTCATTATAAATGGACAGAGTCAGTGATCGGTACAGATCAGAAAGGGAAGGGGCTGGTAAATGACACATTTACCAGCCCCTTTCCTGCTCTCCATCCTGACAGATCCCTCGCAGCACACAGCAGAGCTGCAGGGGACAAGTGGGAGATCCAGGAGAGAGCATGGGGGCTGGGAAAGAGCACAGGGGGGCTACAGAAAGAATCTAGATAGAAGAGGAGGCGGAGGCAGCTGCATATAGAGGAACCAATCTCTCCATTTTCCTCCTGCAGCCGCTGAATGCACACTTCTCCTCCTCTCTCTCCTGCGGGCATTCAGCAACTGCAGGAGGAAAATGGAGAGATCAATAAATGCAGCTGCCGCTCCTCCTATCCGGGTGTACAAGGGGGCTGCAATTGCAAACCCTATAGGTACGCCTCTGTCTCTTGATATCATCAGAAGTCTTTGGGGCCTCTGCTAGACCACTTGTCAACTTGGTGTCAGGAACCATAAACCAGGCAGAGACAGAAAATGCAGTTAAAATCACACTTTTAATGTAATAGCAAAAATAACAATTCAGGAACGTAGTCAAAAACAGAAGCTAGAGCGGGTAGTCAGATTAGCCAGGATCAGGGAACCAAAAGTCAGCATGGTCAAGAGCCAAAAATCAGGCGCAGGAATCAGAAGAGAAGTCAGCCAGGCCAAGTCATACACAGAAACACACTGGAGATGTTGACCACGCGAGGGCATGGAGGGAACGCTGGAGAAAAGGTGTTTAAATAGCCAAAAGGTGCTGGCTGTAGGCTGGACAAACGAGGCAGGTAATGGCAACCAGGCGAGTCACTGTGGAAAAAAAATTAGTGGCTGGTAATTAACCGACAGCTGAGCAGCCTCTGTGCACTGAAAGAAAAATCTGCTAGTAAATAGCAGGAGCCCACTTGGAAAGTCTTTTTCTCAGATAGCTTGCCCACTTTGATTTGAGTGAGCATTTTCTTTACAAGCATGTCAGCTCCTTCTCAGCGCATCTCAATGTGTACAAATTCTTAAACAAGACTACGTGGCTTCAGTTGGGTGGATGATTGTGCTTGATAAGTTTTCGACATGCATGCGTCAGCTTGTATAAGAGCGATATGTACAGCATGCAGCTTTCTTGAGGCCTTTAAAGCACCCTACAGCTCCAGGTTGGGGGTTTCTAACAGAGCTTATAATAGCTGTTCCCCATCGACAACGTCAGATGATGACGAAACGCGTCTGGGAGGGTACGCACTGACGTCACCACGCTTTCGGAGTGAGAGAACGGGCTCCGTTTTGTTTGTACGGCGGCCGGCTTTCGTATGCGCAACTCTGCTATTTTAATGTAAGTGACTACATGTTTTAAAATAAATATTTGGAGGATATCACACTATGGCAAGTCTCTCTTTCCTCTGAGCTACCCGGGTTTCCATTTGCAACATGTGGATATGTGGACACCGTGTGTGAGCCTGGAGATTTACCCCCCGCCATTAGAACACCGGGAGCGGCAGCAAGCTAAAAGGCCTTGGCTGGGCTATAGCCACTTGCCCTTTTATGCTTGCCATCTGGTAAGCTGAATCAACTACTACGGTGGATTAGCACTATTGCTTATAGGTGCACGGTGGTGGTTTTTATACTCTGGAATGATTCAAAATTCTTTTCCCTTGATGTTATTTGTATGGACTGTAATTTAATTTCTAGCACAGCTTATTTACAAGACTTTAGAACATTGGTGTGATCGCACTACATGCTGCTGCTTATTACTATATTCTGTTAGCGAGGTTTTCCTATTTAAATAATAGCTGTGCTGGCTGTCACAAGCTTGGGAAGTCAGAATACGACGGGCTGGATTATTTACTGTTGAAATTCTGTATTATTTCTTATTTTAAGTCAAATTCAATTCTTGGAGATTATAGGTTCTGGTTAGGTTGCCCTGGTCTGCCAGGGAAACACCAAATCTGGCTCGCTGGCAGACCAGGGCAGCCTAACCAGAGTCCAAGAGTCCACATTTATTAGTTTATTGACTTCATATGAAAACAGAGCGTGTATTTTTAAGGGTCACCAACACTTTTCTTCTTCATCTGGGCTTAAAATAAGACTCCTAAGTTTTTGACATCGCTCTTATACAAGCTGAAGCATGCATGTCGAAAACTTAAAAGTCTTATTTTAAGCCCTGGTGAAGAGGAAAAGGGCCCCTTTCACACTTATATGACTTCAAAGTTGCGTGATTTTACCGCGATTTGCAGCAATTTTGGAGCAGTACTACTTTGTACGACTTTGCCACATTTTCGGCATTAACAAATGAAAACATACAGTAGTTGGTATGAATCATAAGGGGGAACTCCACGCCAAGTTTTAAATAAAAAAAACAGGCGTGGGTTCCCCCCCAGGGGCATACCAGCCAGGCTTGTGCTTACAAAGTCGTACTGAAGTCGTGTCTATATTATTCAGGCACGATTTGCATACTACTTGAGGGTTCAACATTGAGGTCTATGGAGTACAACTCATAGAAGTTGGACCAAAGTAGTGCAGGGACCACTTTCAAGTCGGCACAACTTAAAGTCGTGCCAATCTGAATGGTAGTCATTGAAAATCATGGAGAATGACTTGTCATACGATTTTGCAGTACAAAATCGTGGGACAAGTCGTATAAGTGTGAAAGGGGCCTTAAAAATACACGCTCTGTTTTCATATGAAGTCAATAGACTAATAATTTTGGACTCTACCGTCATTGGTGTGGACTCTACCAGGGAGCCAGATTTGGTGTTTCCCTGGGAGACCAGGGCAACCTAACCAGAACCTATAATCTCCAAGAATTGAATTTGACTTTGATAAATAATACAGAATTTCAACGGTGAATAATCCAGCCCGTCTTATTCTGACTTTCCAAGCTTGTGACAGCTAGCACAGCTATTATAAGCTCTGTTAGAAACCCCCAACCTGGAGCTGTAGGGTGCTTTAAAGGCCTCAAGAAAGCTGCATGCTGTATCGCTCTTATACAAGCTGAAGCATGCATATGTACAGCATGCAGCTTTCTTAAGGCATTTAAAGCACCCTACAGCTCCAGGTTGGGGGTTTCTAACGGAGATCATAATAACTGTGCTAGCTGTCACAAGCTTGGGAAGTCAGAATACGACGGGATGGATCATGCACTGTTGAAATTCTGTATTATTTATCAAAGTGGAATTCAATTTTTGGAGATTACAGGTTCTGGTTAGGTTGCCCTGGTCTGCCAGGGAACACCAAATCTGGCTCCCTGGTAGAGTCCACACCAAGGACAGTAGAGTCCAAAATTATTAGTTTATTTACTTCATATGAAAAACAGAGAGTGCATTTTCAAGGGTCACCAACATATTTCCTCTTCATCAGAGCTTAAAAAACTGTATGGCCTGTGAACGGTTAGACTCAATAAGTAACACAAGTGATTTTAATACGGTTGTCTATCCTGGTTGATGGCCCAATAGGTGCGTCCTAATTTTTTGATATACTATCACGCTGCAGCTATTGTTAAAATTCCTTGTGGCGGCAGCCCGCTGGAAATCTAGACTGCTCAACACAGAGCGTTGTTCCGGATCTCCAGTGGTCCAACATACCTCCTGTACAGAGCTTCATTTATTAGTGTTCGCCCTCCCTGAGCGGTGCCATCGAAAGTGTTGTATGTGCAGCTCAATATACATTCTCAGCACACTTTGGTTCCCAGATGGATGAAATCCTGTGCACATGTATGAGAGTAAAGGGTGCTTTTACAGTGCTCCATGAAAAAAAATTGCATCAAAAATGCAACCAGAAAACTCACCGAAAACGCATATGCATTTTTTTTTATGCAGCACTGTAAAAAGCACCCTTACGCTCATGCATGTGCAGAGGATTTCATCCATCTGGGAACCAAAGTGTGCTGAGAATGTATATTGAGCTGCACATACAACACTTATCGATAGCACCGCTCTGGGAGCGCGGTGAGTTTTCTGGTTGCGTGACTCCCAGCATGCACCTGTAAATCATGGACACGCGACTCAAAAAATGCAACTGTGATGCATTTTTGATCCGCATTGTATTAATTTCAATGGGGAGCTGTGGTTTTGAAAAGCACACCAAAGATGCAGCAAGCAGGACTTTTCAAAATGCACCGCACCCGCAGCACAGTGGTGTGAAGAGTCCCAAAGGATTTAAAGTGAAACATTTTTTCTTGCATTTTCAGCAAGGTAAAAACGCAGCAAACACACATCAGTATGAAAGGGCCCTTAGGACGACTTCACGCTGCCCCACTGTGCTTTTGCTACAACGCATGCTGCCAGGGCTGGTGCTACCATAAAGGTGGCTTAAGCAGCTGCCTTTGGGCGCCAGAATAGGGGGGCGGTATAATCAGAATCCCCAGCCACTTGCTGGGGATTTGAATTTTTACAGCGCTGTAGGTGTGTTTTTTGGACTTTAGGAAAGCTGACTATTGGCTTTCATATGGAAGTGATACAAGCAGCTGTGAAGCCGCCCATCACTTCCACCAACACAATGTGCCGCCTTTCCCCTGCCTTGTTCACTGGTCTCAGCTGTCCCACCTGCGGGCCCGGTCCATCATGGCGGGCATCACTGAGAAGGGCGGCTGGAGCTTAGCGATCTTCCACCTGCTCAGTCTGTAGAGAGACCAGGAAGCGACGTGTATGATGTCAGTTCTTGGACCGGAGCTGTCATTCTCCGGGATTAGTGCTGGGGGAAGCAAGCCAATGAAACAGTCTGTGTTCCATCAGCTGCAGTGGAAATTTAACCTTTGCCCAAGTAGTCAAAAATCCATGCACTCCGCTGCATCTTTGGTGCTACCTCTTTCTGTAACTGCACCAAAACTGCAGGACATCATAGAAGGTCTATGGGAAAGCGCAGCTAACCCACACAAAGCCCACAGGATGGATGCACTTTGCCCAAAATCCAGCAGGACCACACCTGGGCAGTGTGAAGCCACCCTTGCGTCGCCCCCTGCTGGTCAAAAACTCTGCACTTGGAAGAAGGCGTGCAGAAGAAATCCGCACTGCCGAGGGTGTTCACAGACGTCACATCTATGGGGTAGAGGCGACATGAGTTTCAATTCATGTCCAATGAACACTGATATCCCGCTTTTTTTCCCTGGTTTCTTTTCCACTTCTTGACATGAAGATTCAGTGAAATTTTAAATAAAAAATGCAAGGGAAAACCTTGGCCAATTGCTATTTGCACTCCAAGAAAAATCTGTATGTTCAAGTAGATGCAAATCCTCTACTGGAGACTTTTTGATTGCTGAAGCACTGTGTACCCGACAATTGTCATGTGTACTTTCTACATTAAAAATTTGAAAATCACTTGAAAATGTTATTGGTTCTGGTTGCCACTGGTTCCAAAAATGTATAATACCCTAACTGATCAATTTATTAGTAACACCCGCTTATGGTTGCAGTTATCTCAGCCAATCAAGAAGCAACATGATATAAAAATGCAATAATAATAATGCAGGAGCATCAAAGATGTAATAGATACAACAATATTATTAAAATAAAAATATGTGTTACTTTTTTGGACTGAAGCCTGCAGAGCATTGCAACTCCAATCAGAGTGACACAAGTGCAGTGAACAAGCTTCTGCATGGATGAAATTACCGTATATAATCGAGTATAAGCCGAGTTTTTCAGCACATTTTTTAGGCTGAACCCACCTCCCTCAGCTTATACTCGAGTGAGGGTGCACCCTCACTGTGCCCATCTGCAGCCGTACCTTTGATAACTAAAACATCGTGTGTCTCCCGCTGTGTCATGCAGTCTGTTCCGCGGTCGTCCATTGTAACAAAGTCCCGCCTCCTCCTCGTCCGTGATAGAGGAACACTGATACAATGCTGGGAAACTCTATCAGTGTTCCGTCTGTCACGGACGAGGAGGCGGGGCTTTGTTACAATGGACGGCCGCCGGACTGCATGACACAGCGGGAGACGCCCGCTGTTTTAGTTATCAAAAGGTACAGCTGTAGATGGGCACAGTGAGGCTGCAGATGGGCACAATGAGACTGCAAATGACATTGTTTACCCAGTAGCTGCTGAATTTCCCACCCTAGGCTTATACTCCAGTCAATAAGTTTTCACAGTTTTTTGTGGTAAAGTTAGGTGCCTCGGCTTATATTCAGGTCGGCCTATACTCGAAAATTGCACTCCTGTGATCCATAGAAGTAGGGCCAAAAAAAGCATTGTCTGTACTTCTCCTTTAAACACAACTCTCATGAAAGCCCATTTTCAGGCAAATATTAACCCCCTTCAACTAATCACTGGCTTAAAAAAAATGCAGAAAGACATAGCGTGAATGGGCCCCCAAGACAGAGAACACAGGTTTCAGTAAATAGTATTTTATTAAAATATTCTACCATTTACAAAGACTTTTTACTAAAAAATAAAAAAAAAAAACATGGTTGTAAATCTGTTTATACAGAGCTGCAAATCTTGAAGAAAACCTGACAGGTTTGTAATGGACTGCCCTTTGTACGGTGCCTATTGTAAAATGTAAGGGGACGAAAAGGATGGAGCTTTACAAAGCTCTGATGTGGACAATTGCATTGACAGGTAGCAGTTGAGAATGCCTTAACCTCACAGAAAGGCAACTGTCAATCTCATACACATATGACAGCTGCAGTACAATCTGGCAAACACAAGGAGGTGCTACTGAACAAATCTGACTTTACTCAAAGTACATTACTCCATGTAGACCTGCCCACACTTAAGCAGCTGAGTTGAATGGCTGCAGAAACCCTTCTGTGAGGGGGAACATGGATTTGTCCCTCCTTTTGAAAATGATAGCTGCCGGGGGGGGTTCATCCTGACCCTCAGGCTTCAGCACACTGACTCACTGATCCTAAGTAAAAAGATCAGGGCTCCTGACCACAATGATATGTATTCTTGGGTTCAGCAAATAGGAATATATTAAAGTAAAGCAGCCTGGCAACTAGCATTTTCATATGCACTGGCATAAAAATAATATGGCACACAGCTGGGTTGCAATGACAATTTTTGTAAACCCAGTTAAGACACACACCCCCCCATTGCTGAACAAAAACTACAATAGCTACTCAGTGATCTAGGTACTATGCAAGAGAGACAATTGTACTTGTGTCAACCCCGCTATATTTTGCATACTTCTTTATTGGAAAAGGAAACGATACTGGAGTAAAAAATATTTCAGATGACTGCATCCTAAAAACGTTAGCTGCCCAATTGTGGTGCTGATCTGGATTTCCTGACTTGGAACAAGTATGCAAAGCAGAAGTCCTGGCTGCATGTTAGTTCCAAGTCAGTGACCCAAAGTGCTTAATCCAGAGGACTGGCATGACAGCTATGCAACCAGAGTAAAAGAAGCAAATCAGCAATGGCAGCCCTGGTATTCCCATTGGCAAACGCCTGCTGTGGATTAATGATGAAAAACGTGAGTATCTTTACTGAGCTGCTAGCCATGCTGGAAAATTCCTGCCACCTTTAAAGCGACTATCAAGCACTTTATGGTTATTTTAAAAATAAACCTTTCCTAAGAAAAGTACAGTAAAAGAAAACTGCTAATTCTGAAAATACTAGCCACCTAAGCTGTGGAGAGTCAGTCACTTTACCCATAAAGGGCATGTTGCCCCCTACCTCCTGATAGCCCCCTACCCATCAAGGTATACTCACCGATCCATGTTCCCTCACTACCTCCTGGCTCTATTGCTCTAGCATTGTGGGGCTTTCATGTATAGGGAAGCATTCAACCACTACCATGTGACAGTGCTGAGGACTGAGTGACCAATTGTTGGGCCTGAACATGATCATGGAGAAGGAGGGTGCAGTGACATTATCCACCTAGGTAAGCTCCACCATGGCAACTTCTTCAGGGTGGACTCCTGCAACATATATTGGCAAGTATACCAGGGAGGAGGCCTTGGCATCCACTTTCTTAGTCTGTGACTTGGGACAAGTATACCAATCCGAAAAAAAAAATAAAAAAAAAAATCAGAAGACCTAGATTGTAACAAGCAGGGCACTCTGATTCCTCTTGTACCAAATTGTATTGTAAATGTAATGTCTGCCTTCATTTTGTAAAGTGCTGCGCAAACTGTTGGCGCTATATAAATCCTGTATAATAATCATCTATAAACTTGTTCTGGGTTAGCGACGTTCAATCAGCATGACAATCAGGCAACTAGGATTTGCAGAATGAAAAGCCGGCAATAGTAACGCTCCAACTCTCAGCACAGGTTTACTTTAAACGTGGCAGCTTTGGGATACGGTATAGTAGCTAGGTAGTCTGGCAATCTGTGTCATGTGTAAAAAAAAAAAAAAAAAAAGCCCTTTTAAAACAAACCCAGTTTAAAATGAAACCATTTTACAAAAATGACAGGCTCTCTAAGCAAGACAATGGAAAATTCAAAGGTCCCCAGAGAAGTGTTGCATTGCCTGCGCTGGTATTACGATGATTTTAATGCGTTCCCCAGACACCCTGAATTTTCAAACTGAGGGAAATCAAAAGGAAACAAAAAAGTCTGTATACATTTCAGAATCATACAAAACTCTGCAGAGACTTCCACAGAACACATAAAAAAGAACAAGCTGTAGGTTGGAGCACTGTACAGAGTTCTCACAAGATGCAGGTTGGCGAGGAGTCCGTTTCCTGATCACTGTGGCATTGGCATCCTCATAGGTGCAGGGGGACGGGCAGCTGGGGGACGTGGAGGTGGTGGAGCCGGGCGAGGAGGTGGGGGAGGACCACGCTGGTAGCCATAGGGAGGTGGTCTGGGAGGACCGTTGAAGCCGTGTGGTGGCATGAGAGGTGGTGGGCGCATTCCGGGAGGCATTCCTGGATGTCCTGAGGCACAAGGGAAATAAGGTTAGCAGAAGAAAAATTTACAGAATGTTTCATATCTCAGCAGACAAGTTTTTCTTAAAGCGGTTGTAAAGTCTCAAGGTTTAATACCCAAGAGCATTCTATGCATTAGGGTGAAAAACCTTCTGTGCTGCAGCTCCCCTCAGAACCCCCCACACTTTTTTACCCGAGCCCAATCCAGCCGCTGTCTCTCTCCTCATTGGACAGATGGAGCCATTGGCTTTAACAGTAATCAAAGCCAGCGACATGGGAGCGCGGCCGAGTCTGTGTCAATGGAAGCAGCTGTGGGACTAGCCAGCACGGGTGTCCCCAGGGAAATCGGCTTTCCGTATGGGCACTTAATGAATAGGAGGAGCCTGGAGCATCGGCAGGCACCCCAGAAGAAAAGGAGCGGGCTGCTCTGTGCAAAAATATTGCACAGAACAGGTAAGTATAGGCATGTTTTTTTTTTTATAAAAATAAACACACAAGGGTTTACAACCACTTTAAAAGTAAAATGACAGTGTCCTTGTTCCTTCCAACTCCCAGGTAAGTAGATCCAGGTGAGATGATCTGGGCATCTTACAGGGATGCTCTTTGGAAGGCTACTGCTGGAGCTGCTGTAGACATGGGCAGCTTAGGTAAGGCCAAGAACACTGATAAAAAGTTAATTTCCTAGCTGGCCTAGGATCACCTTGTCAGAGCTCAAGTCTATAACCAATCTGCTGCCCTATACACCAAGATAAGAGAACCATAGAGATATTATGAGGAAGCATGTACTTACTAGCCCTCCTTCCAAATGACAATGCTGCTGACATGCCACTCAGGCATATCTGTCACATGGGAGGCAGAGAGAGCCCATGGCCATATGCACTTACCAAGTGGCAACTTACAATTTACAAAGGGCTTTCTCCCATCAATTAACCAGTAGCAGGGGAATAAAAGGATAAGCAGTTGCGGGGTTTGGTATTACACAACATTTGTTGCTAGGTCATACCAGATACACATTAATGTAGCTCCATGTCAAGCTCTGGCAAGTTCTTGACTCCAAACTGCAATACAGGCTCCTCTCTATTGGATTCCTTTAAAGCAGGTCTCAAACTAGCAGCCATTCCAGCTGTTGCGAAACTACAAGTCCCATGAGGCATTGCAAGGCTGACAGGTACAAGCATGACTTCCACAGGCAGAGGAATGATGGGACTTGTAGTTTCGCAAAGGCTGGACGGCCGCCAGTGAGAGCCCTGCTTTAAAGGAATTAGCTGATCAAGTTAGCTTATCAAGATCTTTTCTAAAACATGTTCACTTAAAATTAAATACATCTGGAGCCAAATCAAAAGAACACAACAGCAGTTTTGAATAGCTGAGAGTTTAGTAGGTGTCTATCGCCAGTCACCAGTAAAAGCCTTTTTCTAAGTCTCCACTTAGAGCTGCTCAACATCAAACCAGTAACTTGACCTTTGTGGCTCTTTCAGTGTTAACAGGCACACTCAGCCATTTCTAGTGGCACTACCCAGGAGTGCCGATAGGTAGCATAGGCAGAGAACTGGGGGCCTGTGATCTTCATTACCAGGAGGTGCAGGAGACCCAAGGCAGCTCTGAGGCAAATCTGCAGCAGTACTGTGCCCTCAGCAAGCGGCAGGTGTAGTTTTGCCATTTTGTTTGGGTCACAGGTTTGCTTTAAAGTGGAACTCCAGCCATGTTACGGCAGCGTCCTCTGGTGGTGATAGGGGTTGGGCATTCAGTCCTGGAGTCCTAGGAGCCCAGCCTGCTTATGATGTGACCCCTAGAGGGGCATGTACACAACAGTTTTACTCAGAAGATGACAGTGCTTCTGTCCAGAACTCCAGGGGGCTGAACAAAAGAGGAAGTAAACAAACAGCGATGGAGCGTGAAAAGATAGGACTTTTTTTCTTTTGTCGAGTGGGGTTGGGAGATTAGGAGGGGGCTGGAGTTCCATTTTGAAGCTCTAAGTTCACATGCTGAATTTTCTCCAATCTGGACAACTGTTCATTATTTATACAGAAATCATCAAGGTACTGTTTGCATAGCAATGACAGCTGCTATATGGCAAGACCTTCAGCAGCAATAGACATGTCCAAACAACGAAACCATCAACTACCACAGCTGCTTTACAAAACAGATACATCATAATTGAATATCCCGGACAGCTGCAACTAATACAAGGCATTAATGTGTTTACATTAACAAGCACTGAGCTGAAATGTCTGTTTCTACTGATTGGTGGCGAAGGAGCTGCTAACACTAAGGCTGGCCAAACATTATACCATTTTCTTGTACAACTTTCCTTTAGATTTACCAAAACCATATAATAGGAGGTCAAACCTAAACACTTTCAATTTGTATGCAATCAGGCACACCCTTGCAATACATAGTTGAAGGTAAATCTAAAGAAAATTGAATAAGAAAATTGTATGGTGTATGGCCAGCTTAAAGGGGTTGTAAAGGTAAGGGTTTTTTCACCTTAATGCATCCTATGCATTAAGGTGAAAAAACACCTGTCAGTGACCGGCCCCTAGCCCCCTCATTTTACTTACCTGAACCCTCGAACTTGTCCCACGGGGACGAGCCTGCTCTCTGCTAGGGGGTTCTCGGCTGTTGATTGGCTAGAGTGATAGCAGCACAGCCATTCGCTCCCGCTGCTGTCAATCAAATCCAATGACGCGGCCGTCGGGGCTGAGTCCAGCATTCAGCGTCTATGGACATCGAATGCCGCACACGCAAGGTAACCCCCCCGGGAGTGGGTTATCTCATGCGGGGAGGAGCCGAGACAGCCGCCGAGGGACCCCAGAAGACCAGGATCGGGGCCACTATGTGCAAAACGAGCTGCACAGTGGAGGCAAGTAAGATATGTTTGTTATTTAAAAAAAAAAAAAAAAAAAATTACCTTTAGTGTCACTTTAAGGGTAGGCTGCAGACAGGCGATTCTGCTATACCAATCCCAAAAGAGTGCCTCACACTGACTACTACACAACACACACACACACACAAACAATGGCGTGTAGCATGCAGCAGTCATCAATGGCCAGTAGTAGAACTATGCTCCAAATCTGAGCAATTGATTTCTGCTACTTCATGCAACTGCATGTGTAGCCATCACTAGTGATTCCTTTTAGAACAACCATGGGGAATAATTGCTATACCAAAAAAATTGCCCATGTGTGCCTACTTATAAGTGCACTTGTCCTGGAAAACATCCATAAACATGAGATGGCTGAGAGAAGGTCAGCGGCCCACAAACAATCATTTCCAAATCTAACCATAACTATCCTGACAGGATAAAAAATTATCGGTTTGGCTACTTTTGACCACAATTGTGCAATAAAAAAAAAAACACAAAACAAAACAAAACAAAACAAAAACCTACCCATTGCTCCAAATGGAGGTCCCCGTGGTGGCATTCCCATTGGAGGGGGTCCAGGAGGAGCCATACCAGGAGGACGTGCGGCCATCTGAGCAGGGGAAGGAGCCATTCCTGGGTGTGGTGCCTGCATCTGTAGACCTGTGGATACAGAAAGTTAATTAGGGCAGACCCATGACAACGCAGGTGAAGCTTAGAAACGCTTTATAGCCCCTCTCGACAATTCTCACCCTATTACACATCACATCTACAACAACAATGAAGTAGAATTATTTATGAAGTCATTTTTTTTTTTGTTAAAACAGAAACTATAGTAAAAAAAAACAAAAAAAACAAAACCTAGGGATTTTTGCAATTAATGTGAAATTCTTTTCTCAGAGTCCATTCAGGGAAATTGGTCCAACCTCTCTGCGTTTTATGACCGTTCTCTTAGTACTGCTTTGCTACAAACTAAGGCAAGCTGGGAGTGGGGGGCTTATCCTGGCCTGCAACCTTTTTTGTTTGCCGGTGCCTAATCCTCTTGTAGGTAGCAGTAATCCCTGGCAGTTGACTTTCTGAGATGGTCAAAAGACTCCAAGAAATAGATGTTACGATTACAAAAATCCTATTTTGCCTGTTTGTCTCTAGACTCGATACTTGCTCCACAACATGACTTGGAAGCCAGGCAAGGAGTATTTACAGATAGAGCAGACAAGCAGTGGCAGTCTCGTGTCTCTCTCATACATACTTTTTCATATTCCAAGGTCTAAAAAATTATTAAAAGGGTAACGCTACTTTAGTTGAAATAAAAAAAAATTATACATCATATACCAGACCTCAAAATTTCCACTTGCCTGCTCGCAATCGAGCACGGCCAGCAGGCAGGGTTGAATGGAAGCCATTCTTCCAGAGGAAGAGAGAGGGGAGGAAGAGGAGAGCCGGACGGCTCACAGGTCGGGGATTACCCGCTACAGCTTTCATTTGAATTGCAGTCCGCTTGCTGTCACACACAGTCCTGCCTCCTGGCCCAACTACTTTGATAGACAGAACACTGGTCCAATGATGGGATGTGTGGAGTCTATCAAAGGAGGCGGGACTGTGTGTGACGGCTAGTGGACTGCAATTAAAAGGTAAGCTGTTACAGCGGGCAATTACCGCTCTGTGATCCGTCCGGCTCTCCTCTTCCTCCCCTCAGGTCACGCTGCATTGGTGGGCACAGGTGAGGCTGCATTGGTGGGCAGTGGTCACGCTGCACTGATAAAGTTGTTGTTAATATTTATTTTTGTAACTTAAAGCGGAGTTCCACCCAAAAATGGAACTTCTGCTTTAAGTGACGGTGACCCCCTGACATGCCACATTTGGCATGTCATTTTTTTTTTAGAGGCATCCAGCTCCCACTTCCTCCCGGGGCTCCGCGGCGCTGGAAGGAAGTTCACCTCTTCCCACTCCCTCCCTGCAATCTTCTGGGACACGTCACAGGTCCCAGAAGATTGCCCGGCCATTCACAGCGCGCACATGCGCAGTGCGTGCTCGGCTGTGAAGCCACAGCCGGGTGCCCAGAGTAAGCATGCCGGCATCATGGAGAGAAGGGGGAGAGGAGCGGGGCTTCGTACGCCCACATCGATGGACCGTGGGATTATTAAAAGTCAGCAGCTACACCTTTTGTAGCTGCTGAGTTCTTTTTTTTTTTTTTCGCGGAAAAACGCTTTAATTCTGCATAAAACATTTAAGTGTAATTTCATGAGATAATTTATGAGGGCGTGGTTAGGGGCCAGGCAGGGTAAGGATTGGGTGGGGCAACTGGTGGCTAGTAACCCTTAAGGCCTGGCTAGTAGCTCAGGAATTGAAATTTTGAGTCCTGGAGTATACAAATTGCTATAGTCCCGGCGCCAAGGGAGGAAGTGGGAGCTGGGTGCCTCTAAAAACAGGGTATTCACTCCCCCCCCCCCAAAAAAACAACATGCCAAAAGTTCTGCCTGTGCCTGTGTGGGTTTCCTCCGGGTACTCCGGTTTCCTCCCACACTCCAAAGACATGCTGGTAGGGTAATTGGCTTCTGTCTAAACTGGCCCTATTATGTATAAGTATGAGAGTGAGTTAGGGACCTTAGATTGTAAGCTCCTTGCGGGCAGGGACTGATATGAATGTATAATATATTTGTAAAGTATTGTGTAAATTGTTGGCGCTTTACAAGTACCTGTAATTAATAATTCCAAAAGCAGTTCAACTGAGGGGTGGGTGACAGCACAAAACAGTCACACTGAAAACAACAGACCAGGACTGCCTGCCATGGTGACCCACGGTTTGTTTAGTGTGCCGCTCAGGCTCAATCACTGTGGAGAGTAGTGTGGGTGATGCTGCAACCACTGCAAGAGTGCTAGCAAGCGATGGAGCTCATCCCAGCTCCTGTAGTCACTGAAAGAGGAAAGATCCCTGGTGCTGTACACATCCACGGAGTCCTATGGTGGTATGAGAGACAACCTCAGCCTGGGCAAGCCCCCAACACGTTTCGCTCCGCCCCCCGGAGCTTAGTCATGAGGACTGCCTGCCACTTAAGAGAGCTGCCTGAAGGACTCTATTTCGATAGTTGCATCAAATGAGGCCTGAATACCAGACCAGATGGCAACCCTGCAAATCTGTGAAACAGTAGCCTGATGTTAAAGAGCCAAAGGAGGTGCTTACCTATAAGTATAGTAAATATCTCCAAAACTCGCACCGTTTAGGAGATGTTTACTTGCAAAGCCGCCAGTGGTGTCACTAGCGCATGCGCTCTGAAGGAACGACATACCCGTGCTGTAAACATCAGTTCCCCAGTGCATGAGTGGGAGTGACGTCATCGTGGCTCGTCCAAAGGACCGGAGCCTGCCAACCCAGAAGGAAGACCTGGTGAAGATGGAAGCCATGTCAGCGCACCACCGGAGGGCTTCAATATAACCACTTGCCGACCGGCTCACGCCGGTATACATTGGCAAAGTGGCACGTTCCCGCGAATCGCCGTATGGGTACGTCGGCTCCTTTAAGAGCCATAGCAGGCGCGCGCTCCCGCTGCGCGGCGGGGGACCCAATGCATGTGGCGGGCGCGATCGCTGCCGGCCACCCGCGATCACAGGCATGAGAGCCAGAATGGGGATACACACACACAAATACTCATTCTAAAAGGAGAGAAGAGATAGATCTACGGTTTGTAGTAATTACATTACTAGTAAAAAAATACAAAATAATTATAAAAATGCCATAAATTAGAACCTTGCATAGCACAATGTGTAAGTTGTATTTAAAAACAAGCGCTGTAAATACTGAATATCAGCTGTCTTCAGGCTGGTCACATCACTCGCGGCTGCTTTCCAGCTCTGATAGATGTCATCTGCAGGAGGGGCTGTGATTCCCCTCTGAGTCACGAGACCAGCCTGAAGACAGCTGATATTCAGGATTTACAGCACTCGTTTTTAAATACAACTTACACATTGTGCTATACCAGCCTCTAATAGAGAGGCTGGCAGTGACAAATTTAATATTTTATTTTAATGTTACAATAATAGCGGCGGGGCCGGGCCAGAGAGGGCGCTGACAGGGAGGGAGGAGGGGGTGAGAGAGGAGAGCAGGCACTTTGACCACGGTGATCAGGGCGGAGCTGCTCTGGTTATCATGGTCTGTTTAGAGAGGTCATACCAGAAGTGGTAGGTTTAGGGTTTGTTTGTTTTTTTTTACAGTTTAGAGGGGGGAATATTACATAGCACAAGCACTGTGTAATCTGCTTTAAGAGACCAGAATCTACTATTTTTTTGGGGGGTTAAACGCTTTAACCCCAAAGAGCAGCCTCTAATCTGCTAGGTGTTGTCAGTCCTATTATATAAAGTAAATGAAATACATTTCTCAATCAAGCTTATCCTGTGGCAGCGTCACTTACCTGGATGCATAGCTCCAGACTGGAACTGCATTGGAACTTGTGGTTGACCACCACCTGCACCACCACCCGCTCCTGCTGCAGTGAGTGAAGATATTGGGGGTGGAGGCATCGTTGGAGGCATTCCTGGAGGCAATGCACCAGGCGGCGGAACTGGAGGAAAAGCGGGTAAGCCTGTAAAAAGAAATAACATTCATGTAAGAAAACAGCACTGATGGCCTGAAAAAAAAACAAAAAAAAAAAAAACTTGCCGACTCAGATTTCACTGCACACTGAGATACTCAGTGTGCATTAGAAACTGCAGCAAGTTAGACAAAGCTTGTCCCATTACTTGGCTGGAGGACGTTCAGCATTATCTAGCCATTTCCCCTCTAGCCTGACTGTCCCTGATCCACTTACTTCATCAATTGGATTTCAGTTCTTTCAATCACGGAAGCTCAGCATCACATGTGGATGTTATCTAGGACATCTGAACTTAAATACAGTCAGCCTAGAACACCTACTCCTCCAAACTGATATCAAACCATTCCCCACCTTGATACAAGCAGTGGACTGGCCCTTTGAAGGAGGGCTCGAGAGGAGTACAGAGGCAGGGTGCTGTGAGGTTCCTAGGAAGCTATGTACAGCCCCCCAGCTGGCCCCTCCCACCAGCCATGATCTGTATGCATTGCACAGAGAAGCATAGAGATCCAGTGAGAGGACGTATGTAATAGAAAGGATTTATCAAAACATTCATTAGCATGTTGATAAGGGGAAAGGAGAAATCAGGGAAGGCACAATATGAGATTAAAGCCTAACTCCATGTTTTAGCGAACTTGAAACAGTTTGCACCAAGCTGGTTCAAACTATTTCCTTCACTGACATATGCAGCGGCTGTCAGCACTCAACTGTATGTAGTCTCAGCTACACACAGTATTCAGCACTGTGTTCCAGCAGCAGGACAGGGATTTCCCATTTCATTCCCAGACCAAAACTGAGTCAGGCCGAGTGCTACTCACCCATTCACAAGGAGCGTTGTACATTCTGAAAGAGTGTAAGGATTCCTCTGATTCACTAAGGCGAAACCTTGCACTCATTCCAAAAAATACAAAGCTTCCTGTGAATGGCTGAGCAGCGCTATATAGTGCATGTGCTGACGATACACACTAGGTGTGCACCGAAATGAAAATTCCAGTGCAGAAAACATTAAACGAAAAATCAGGATGGATTTGGCCGAAAACCGAAATGGACAGTTTAAAATTTTTCAATATATATATTTATTAATTAAAAAGTCAAATACACTTATGTAATAGAAAAAATGTTATATATATATATATTTTTTTTTTTATCACGATTGTATTTGACTTTTTAATATCATGAATTTGAATGAATATGAATTTTTGTCCATTATCGGCACCTTTTCGGGCGATAATTTTCACGGTCATTATTTGCACTTTTCTTCTAATTGGTAAAAAACGTAGATAACCCTTTTTTCAGATGATAATTTTTGGCGGCCGATATATCGGTGCATCACTACCACACGCAGTTCATATAGCACTGACAGCTGCTACATCTGTTAGTAAAAAGGACATTGTTTGTTTTGGCCAGCTCGGTCCAACAAACTATTTAAAGTTCACTAAAACATGAAGTTAGGCTCCAAACTTCAGCTTTAAAAAGGGCTGTGAAATTTATTAGGATCTTTGCTTAGCATAATTTACATCTATACAACTGAATACAAAGTGCCTGATGGAAGTACAGTCTAGGAGTACATAAAAGTAGTAGCTGTGTCGGTTATTCCTCATAGTAAGAATTTTGGCAAACTTTACTGTATAATCCAATTCTGCTCTCCAGATATTGAGATGGATCATGCCAATGCACTTGTGGAGGTCCTTATAAAACGGATACAAAGTGGAAGGTATGCCCCTATTATAGCCATGTGATTAGTCACAGAGAATAAAAAATATTCCTCCCCCATGGCATCTCTTTAGACATATCATGCTTCTATACTTTGCTATTGATAAAACTGCCTAAAGTAAATGTCTTATCCCATGCAACAAACTGTCTTATCTGGCACCTCATAGCCATTCTACAGTTGTGGAGCTGTTGTCATGGCTGCTGAAGAATAAAGACTAATGCCTTGATGCTGCCTCTGCCTGTCCAGCCATGCTTTTTATTGCTTAGCTCCACCTATCCCCACGAAGCTCCTGTCCCTCTCTGACCCACTGAGCTTAGCTATGAATAAACACAGTGGAGTGTGCAAAAAGAAACTAAAATATAAACTGAAGGACTGTGTCACAGGTGGTGAAAAAATACAAAAGGAATGAAAAGCCTGAAGGAAGAACATTTTTGATGCTGCACAACCGTTCCTAGCAAGGATGGATGAAAAAATGCAGGTAAAAATTCCTGTGTGCACCTACCCCTAGTACACCACCAAGTCCAACTCACCTGCAGCTACAGCGCTGGTTAGAGAAGTGATGACAGCAGGAACTGAAGGAGGAGGAGGGGCATCTGCAAAAAGCTGGTGAGGCCTATCAGCCTGGGACAGTGGGTTCTGTGCAGCCAGCAACCTCTCTGCCGCCGAGCCGTGCCTCTCACCCTTGGAGTCTTTCTTAAAGGCATAGGACACTGTGATGGGACGGTTACATAAATACTGTCCGTTCATGGCCTCGATGGCTGCGTCTGAAGCATCAAAGCTGGCAAAGTTGATGAAAGCGTAGCCCTTGGAGTTGCCAGTGTCTGGATCTCGCATGATCTTGGGGGTCTGCAGGATGACACCAAAGGCACTGAAGGTGTCGTACAGAAGCTTCTCATCGATCTCAGGGTCCAGGTTACCAATAAATATGTTTGCTCCAACGTCCAAATTTTTGTTGTGTGCCGAGGCTTTATTCACTCGAATGGGCTTCCCATATAATTTTATCATGTTCATAATCTTAATGGCATAGTCTGCATCCTCCTCACTAAGGAACTCCACAAAGCCATAACCTGCAGAATATTAGCATAATTACTTCAGACCCCAATATACACGATCAGAAGTTACATGTTTGCAAAGAAATAATAGACAGGACAAGTGTCATGGAAGGACAAACTACAGTAGAAGCCAGGAGCCAGCAGGCAAGACAACATGTACCTCCAAACACCAAAAGACAGCAGCTACTGGCACCTTGAATTTGTCTAGACCTGCACTGAGTATAAAGTCTCAAGTCCCTCCAATCAGCCCCTGCCTTCAGGAGCACAAGGGTCTCCACTGTCCCAAGGATCCCTACAATACCTTTTGATATTGCAGTTCCATTAACTTTTAGCTAGGCTTCATTAACACAGACATACTGATGCACAGGCGTTCCCTGCAGGAAGCCTGCACAACTCTGTGTGGATCGGGTACACAAATCAGAATACCGAAATACTGTGTCCTGACCGGCACAGATGTACATACATGGCTGGGCTCAGATCTGTGCAGTCGGCCACCTGCCATTGATATGAACAGGTTGCCTGTACAGAACACCTGTACACCCCAGGAGGCTGAAGACGGCTCTTCACACGAGTGTACGGATCAGTGTGCCCGTGTTAATGAGGCCTGATTGCGTAAAGAACTTTGAAGTTGGAAGCACCTGCACTCATGTTTGAAACGTTCCTGCAGTCCTACATCCTAGGTTGTAAGTTAGGGATTCATTAGGTAGGGAATTATCTCAGCTGGGGCCTGCATACATCTTCAACAATTCAGCAATGGCAGCTCCCATATAAAAATCCAGCTCCAAGAAAAACAATATATTTCCTCTCGGCTAGAGAAGGGAAGTGTTAGAAAACTTTTTTCTGTATTGCCATCTGTGCCCCTATTAGGGAAGATTTCCCCTCACTTCCGATGGGGACATTTTTGTCACAGTGAGTAAGTAATGGTTTATTTCTGTCCATGCCATTTTGTCGACCACCTTGTATGGATGTCACAGGTGCAGGAAGTGAAGGAAGTTTTCCCCAGTGGAGTCACAAAGTGATCCAAAAAAATAAAAAAATTGGTTTGGCTTAGGTTTTAAAGCCTAACTTGATTTTGTTCTAAGAGCAGAACAGGAACACTGTATGTAGCTAATGCATTTTTTTGGGGGGGCCTGCAGAGCATTGCACCCGCAATCAGCAAGATCAGCCTCCTGACGAATTTCAGTATAGCTGTCTACCCGCACCTCCCGTACAGGTAGTTACTGGAGAGTAGGAAGAGCAATGAACTAGGAGAGCACTCACCAGCATCCTCACAGTTCACTGAAACCTACAAGCCATCTACTGTGGTGGCAAACAGTAGTTGCAGTTCACTCATTTGCAGATTGCTGCGAATGAATGACTCAGATGTGGGCGGAGCCTTGGACAGCCGTACTCTTTAAATTGTGACAGTGGGTGCAGGGAGAAGATCCCTTGCCGACTGTCACAGTGGGGGATAAGAGGGGCACAAGCAGGTGTTCTTGGCCACATGTTACACCCTAAATACAGGTGTAACATAACATGTCACCAAAAGGTGATTGTATCCTTTAAGGATCGCTTGCAAGTAGGGAAGATAATAGTTAAGTCTTCATTTCACTTCAGGATAAGTGTTTGGATGTTTTATGGTAGGTGTTAGAGGCACTTTTTTAATGGCTTACAGTGCTTAAGTCCCAAGTTGAAAATTTGAAGAATGCAAGCGCTCTCTTTAGTAGAAATCTAATGGTAAAGCCAAGCCATGTAGCTGGTAAAAGCCTGATGGAGGGCATTCCCAGCAAGCCTGAATTTAATGGGTCCATAAAGAGACAACTCGATGGAAGTACAAGTGAATGCTGGTATTACTACTTCTACGTGCAGGAGACCAATAGGCACCAACCATATGTTGCCCTCACCTTGATGCTGCCCTGTGACCCGGTCCTTGGGCATGTGAGTGTTTACTACTGGCCCGGCTTGGAGAAACAGCTCCCATAGTAGCGGCTCGGATACCTTCTCGTCCAAACCTCCGACATAGACTGTGGCGTCTAGGAGAGAACAAAACAGCACAAAGGATGCATTAACCACCAGCTAATAAAACCTTAAGAAACCAAATGAAGGGTTGGGACTTTGAATGAAGCATGCACCTAAAAATGTAGTAAATCGTAGCAAGTTTATTCCATGTATAAATGAATAATAAAACCAAGACGCACAGCACTGTGCGTCCGAAATTCATTTCAAATCATATATATATACATATAGAGTCAATACATATATGTACACACACATCAACGCAAGGCACAATACACATGATAGTAAAATGTAAGTAGCTAAAAAACAGGTAATGACATAAAACAAGAAGTATCTAGTCTGGCAATGGATAGGCACTTTGTTGGCCATATCAAGATCTTGGTATAAGTGGGAGATGCATGGGTATAGCATCCATAGCTCGACGCATTTTGTGGTTGATAACCACTTATCAGGAGCAATTGTGGCCGAAGCCTGTGAGATACAAATATAAATAAGTCAGATTGATTACATGAATAGGGCATTTTAATTAAGTTAAGGGGAGGGGATATAGCCTCCATCCATACTTTCAAAGCTAGCCATGGATCTCGGGTGTGGCAGGATCACCAACGGTGGACTGGGGCCAACAACTGGTACAGATACTTACCCCTTGTTTTATGTCATTACCTGTTTTTTACCTACTTACATTTTACTATCATGTATATTGTGCCTTGCATTGATGTATGTGTACATATATGTATTGTATATATATGATATGAAATGAATTTCGGATGCACAGTGCTGTGCGTCTTGGTATTATTATTAATTTATACATGGAATAAACTTGCTACGATTAACTACATTTTTAGGTGCATGCTTCATTCAAAGTCCCAACCCTTCATTTGGTTTCTTATCAGAATTAGGGATGAAGGATACCTTGACCTATTGGTCATAGACCTCATTTAAAGTCACATAGGTTTCTTTTTCTTTTAGCTAATAAAACGTTAATTATGAATGATGGCACTAGAATTATTCCTCGCACTCTGTGGTGATATCTCACACGTGTAGTGCAATCAGTTTACATATGTGTGCCAGACCTACATGCACATTTGCATTTAATGTGCAGGGGGGTGGGGGTGCTATAAATTTTTTTTTTTTTTAACTATTTTTATTTATTACACGTTTTTTTTCATTTAACTTGATTGCCATCACAAGGGGACTAACAAGCCCTGTTGTGAGAGCAGTCACCAGATGACAGGTACTCTTTATGGAGACTTTAATATCCATTAGAGCAATACACTTTTTAAGCATTTTTTTTTATTGAATTTTTTTGCTATAAACAATTGGGCGTTGATCCCGCTACCTCTCACATGCTAAGCAAGCGCTCTACCATTTGAGCTAATTTCCCTTTGTGAACAGACCCCCTTGTGATAGCTTTGGACAGGTGACAGGTACTCTTCATGCAGACATCAAAGATCTAATAGACCCCCAAGGTCTCCCCTGCCCATCAAAGAAACTAACCATACACAGATAGTGCTTGATTAGCTGTTCCCTGGCTGTAAGGGCTCTTTCACACTGATACGTTTTTACCTTGCAAGAAAAAAACGCACAAAAAATGTTTTCCTCTAAATCCTATGGGACTCTTGACACCACTGCGTTATGTGTGTAGTGCGTTTTGAAAAGTCATGAATGCTGCATCCTTGGTGCGGCTTTGAAAAACGCACCAAAAACACAGCTTCCCATTGAAATTTTGGCAAGAAAATAAATAAAATAGCAAAATTTGCGTTTTTGAGTCACATGTCCATTGTTCACAGGTGCAGGCAACCCAAAAACACACAGTTATGCCCCGTACACACAGTCGGATTTTCCGATGGAAAATGTGTGATAGGACCTTGTTCCGACCGTGTGTGGGCTCCATCACATATTTTCCAATCGGATTTTCCGACACACAAAGTTTGAGAGCAGGATATAAAATTTTCCGACAACAAAATCCGTTGTCGGAAATTCCGATTGTGTGTACACAAATCCGAGGGACAAAGTGCCACGCATGCTCAGAATAAATAAAGAGATGAAAGCTATTGGCCACTGCCCCGTTTATAGTCCCGACGTACGTGTTTTACGTCACCGCGTTTAGAACGATCGGATTTTGTGTGACCGTGTGTATGCAAGACAAGTTTGAGCCAACATCCGTCGGAAAAAATCCTAGGATTTTGTTGTTGGAATGTCCGAACAAAGTCCGACCGTGTGTACGGGGCATAAAAGTATCTAAAACAGCAAAATCGCAATAAAACCTGCATATGCATTTTTACAGTGATTTTGCTACAGAGCGGTGTGAAAGGGCCCCCGACGGTCAGAGAATGACCGTTCTGAAACTGGAAGTGACAGAACAGAGGAGATCGGGGAATGAACTCTTCTCCATCCTGGGCACTACGGAGGAACAAGAGAGCCTGGGAACCACCACCGGCAGTGTTAAAGACCCTTCTCAATACCGTATAACCGATTGGGAGGCTGTAGAGCCCCCTTGGATCACTTTTACTGGACAGCCGATTTGTTGGCTGTAATACCCGATACCAAGACTGCAACTATGAATATATGCTGACAGGCCATAATATATATGGCAGTCAGACTAAACTAAATATACCGGCAATGACATCTGTCTCTCCACCACTGCCAACATCTCTTCCACATCTGATATCTTTCTTAGACCATTGAAAGTGTAACGCCTGATCATTTGTACTGAAATTACATCATCTCAGCTACTAATTTCAGCATCCTCCTAATGCCAACAGTTTGCCGTGCACAAACCCACAGTCACATGCTCCGCCATCCTTGGAAGTACCAGGCATTCCCTTCAGTGGTGTAACAAAAGTCAGTATGTGCCATTGGGAAGGGCGGCATTTCCGATCCTGTGTGGAGCTCAGTGGTGGGCTATACAAACCTCTATAGGTTCAGCACCCCTGAAATGAGCAAACATTGAGAAAGCATGACTAAAAGGTAAAACTTTTTTTTTAATGTTTAGTTTTGGATAGAGATAAGCAGCCCATAGACCAGTGATGGCGAACCTTGGAACTACATTTCCCATGATGCTCACCTACACTGCAGAGTGCAAGAGCATCATGGGAAATGTAGTTTCAAAACATCTGGGGTGCCAAGGTTCACCATCACTGCCATAGACTGATCAAAAAACTGGCGGTTGAGCAGGATTTGGCTGAATTCCAATCCATCTATAGATTGAAGTTGATCTATTGATTGATTTCTATACAACCAACACATCTGTTTTTCCCCCCATCTGATCACTTCTGGTGGATATAGCTGCTGGCAGTGATCACTGTATTCTGATGGCGGGGAAACCTCCCACTGTCAGAATACAATCGCCACCAGGAGGGATTTCCTCATCAACACTGACTGTGTTGATGGGGGAAATCTAGCAATTTTCTCTCCTTCAACCTGTGGAAAGCAAATTGCATAATATATGTCCTGAGTACGGGAGCGTTATAACCCGTGTGTGCTTTTTGCCATTTGTGTCTTATTGTTGAGATTTCCCTTCACTTCCCGCCCCCATAGCCCAAACAGGAAGCAAGAAGAAATTCCTCTTGAGGGAATACCTGCTTGTCACCAGAACTGGTGTCCCCACTGGAAGATTTCCCCTCTATTCTTCCTCTGGTGACAACCCAAAATTTGGGATTGTCACTTTTAATGATAATGGTAACCAGGACAAATTGAGAGGGTGAATCTCCCTAACGGGGGTACAGACAGCAATAGGAACTGGCAGGTGTTCTAATCCCTCTCCACTTTATCCAAAACTAAAAAAAGTTTTGCCTTTAGTTGTACTTTAGGCTGGGTTCACACTATTGTGAATTACATGTGCGTTTCTCCGCATTCCAATTCGCATGACAGGAGAGTGTGACCGCATCTCAATGGAGCCCGTTCTCGCGGCCATGGAGTGGTTTGCACGGGGGATCCTGTGCATCTTGGGCTTAGTTTCAGGTACAAATTCAGGCCTGATTCGTCCCTGAAACGTAGAATAGGGATGCACCAGTCCCCTGCTGTCAGCCACATCCGCACTAAGTGTGAACCCAGCCTGAAGGAAAACCTGGTCATGTGATGTGCTGACAGTCATGTGACCAGGCCACACCGCAGCCTGCATTTTTTTAAAATGGGCTGTACAATGCAAGCCACGCAGTAACTTTGTGGAAGGTGATATCGCCCCCTTTGTCATAAGCGGGAGGACCCCCCCCCCTCTGTCATAAGCGGGAGGACCCCCCCCCCTCTGTCATAAGCGGGAGGACCCCCCCCTCTGTCATAAGCGGGAGGACCCCCCCCCTCTGTCATAAGCGGGAGGACCCCCCCCCTCTGTCATAAGCGGGAGGACCCCCCCCCTCTGTCATAAGCGGGAGGACCCCCCCCCTCTGTCATAAGCGGGAGGACCCCCCCCCTCTGTCATAAGCGGGAGGACCCCCCCCCCTCTGTCATAAGCGGGAGGACCCCCCCCTCTGTCATAAGCGGGAGGACCCCCCCCTCTGTCATAAGCGGGAGGACCCCCCCCTCTGTCATAAGCGGGAGGACCCCCCCCCTCTGTCATAAGCGGGAGGACCCCCCCCCCTCTGTCATAAGCGGGAGGACCCCCCTCTGTCATAAGCGGGAGGACCCCCCCCCTCTGTCATAAGCGGGAGGACCCCCCCCCCTCTGTCATAAGCGGGAGGACCCCCCCCCTCTGTCATAAGCGGGAGGACCCCCCCCCCTCTGTCATAAGCGGGAGGACCCCCCCCCCTCTGTCATAAGCGGGAGGACCCCCCCCCCTCTGTCATAAGCGGGAGGACCCCCCCCCCTCTGTCATAAGCGGGAGGACCCCCCCCCCTCTGTCATAAGCGGGAGGACCCCCCCCCCTCTGTCATAAGCGGGAGGACCCCCCCCCCTCTGTCATAAGCGGGAGGACCCCCCCCCCTCTGTCATAAGCGGGAGGACCCCCCCCCCTCTGTCATAAGCGGGAGGACCCCCCCCCCTCTGTCATAAGCGGGAGGACCCCCCCCCCCTCTGTCATAAGCGGGAGGACCCCCCCCCCTCTGTCATAAGCGGGAGGACCCCCCCCCCTCTGTCATAAGCGGGAGGACCCCCCCCCCCTCTGTCATAAGCGGGAGGACCCCCCCCCCTCTGTCATAAGCGGGAGGACCCCCCCCCTCTGTCATAAGCGGGAGGACCCCCCCCCCCTCTGTCATAAGCGGGAGGACCCCCCCCCCTCTGTCATAAGCGGGAGGACCCCCCCCCCCTCTGTCATAAGCGGGAGGACCCCCCCCCTCTGTCATAAGCGGGAGGACCCCCCCCCCTCTGTCATAAGCGGGAGGACCCCCCCCTCTGTCATAAGCGGGAGGACCCCCCCCCTCTGTCATAAGCGGGAGGACCCCCCCCCCTCTGTCATAAGCGGGAGGACCCCCCCCTCTGTCATAAGCGGGAGGACCCCCCCCTCTGTCATAAGCGGGAGGACCCCCCCCTCTGTCATAAGCGGGAGGACCCCCCCCTCTGTCATAAGCGGGAGGACCCCCCCCTCTGTCATAAGCGGGAGGACCCCCCCCTCTGTCATAAGCGGGAGGACCCCCCCCCCTCTGTCATAAGCGGGAGGACCCCCCCCTCTGTCATAAGCGGGAGGACCCCCCCTCTCTGTCATAAGCGGGAGGACCCCCCCCCTCTGTCATAAGCGGAGTGTTCTGTCTCCAGGACGGTCTGGGCCCTTCAATACTGAGGGAAGCAGGAAAATGCCACTTGTCTGGCTGCCATGCCGACACACCGGCGCACAGCAGGCAGATCATGCTCCAGTGTGAAAAGCCAGGCACGGCCAGGCAAATGGCATTTTCAGAAGACAGACAGCCCCCTTTACTCTTTCAGTGAGTCCCATGACCAGGCAGTCAGGTGTGGACCCCTCTCCACTCCGCAGGCCGCCCATACACTACAAGGCCGAGCACTGGGAGCCGTTGCCCGTAGCAACCAGGGTCACTGCCATTCCCAGAGCGGTGCTGTTTTTGCTATGAACAAAGGCCCAACAGAACAGCTCCCAATTCTACAGCAGGCCGGTCCGTAGAGCCCACCGTCACCTCCCTCTGCCTTACCCTGGTTCCGCTCCGAAATCGGTCCCGCCGCCATCTTCAACCAGCATGCAACACAGCCTCAGCGCCGCTCCGTCCCTACTTCCTCTACGTCACTTCCGTTCCGGCTACACTGATAAAAACTTTATTGTACGCGCACAGTGTAAACAAACCTGAAGGAGCTAGAAGGGGGTTTTAAAATAAATGGAATTTCCCATTCAGGAGTATTTATATGTCAATACTTACTTATATTTATATGCAAATATGTTTATGGCTTCCTGTGCAGAGTCAGGCAGCACTGGAAAGTGATTATCACAAGCAAAACATGTGTAAATAAATGAGAGCAGCAGGTCTTTAATATTGATTGGACCTGGCTGGGCAAACATTTTCTTGGTGCCCACTTATCAACTCTTTGTGGGCAGCATGGGCTGAAAGGGCGGCTGCTTTGGGCCACACAATAATGACTGGGCCCAGGGCAGCTGCCCCTTTTGCAAATACAATAAAACATAAAACAGAGAGAGAGAACGATAGATATAGAACAATAGTTAGTGAACAGTAGAGGGGACAGTAAAGAGCAAACATAAGAGAGAGAACAATAGAGAGAGAGAGAGAGAGAGAAGAAAAATACAACCACAACTCTTTTTGGCTTTTTTATTTTTATTTTTTTGTGTGTTTTTGTGTGTTTTTTTTATTTTATTTTTTTTCCACTTTTTTCACTTTTATAAAAACTGTAAAAAAACTTCAAACTGAACGTTGCAGATTAGGGTCTCTCAAAATGTGATGGCCATCACATCTTTCGAGACCCCCAAGACCCTGTGTTAGTGTGCCTATGACTGTGTGGTGCTGTTCCCTACGCTAATACTCAACTAGTGTGTGGTAGCGTTTGAAACATTCACCAATGCAAAGACCAGGTTGGTCAGGACAGGGGGGACAATAAAAGCGGGTGTCACGCCTAAATCCGCATTTGCTGCAGACACAACATCTTTTTTTGGGGTTTCTTTGGGTAGGGGTACCAGGGAGGACAAAAGGAAAATGCCTCTCATGCAGCCGGCTCACTGCATTTGCGTTGGGAAGTTGGGCAAGAGCACCGTCTGGAAACAGAAGGGCCTTGACGATCTCTTCCTGGAATTTAAGGAAGGATCCAGTCCATCCTGAAGCTTTGAATAGCACAAAAGCGTTCAGCAAAGCCAATTGAAATAAATAAACAGACAATTTTTGTACCAGCGTCTGGCCTTACGGGCAACTAGGTACGGTGCCAACAACTGGTCATTGAGGTCCACCCCTCCCATGTTAAGGTTGTATTCGTGGACACAGAGGGGTTTCTCCACAACACCAGTCGCCGTAGGAATTTGGACTGCCGTGTCTGCGTGAAGCGAGGACAGAACTAAATTATTCAGTGAATCCCCCCACTTCACTGCTAACAAATTATTACACTTCAAGCAGGCTCTCTCTGGCGGCTAGCAACCAGTGACCTCACAGCGCGACCCTGCCCAGCATGCAAAGCGGAGGAGAAGTTAACTTTCTCCTCCTCCGCGCCGAACGCTCTCCACAATGCCCGTCGAGGCTGTCAGCGGGGGAAACAGCCACAAAGACACGAATTAGCTGTTACCACCTCCGCAGCTCTGCTGGATGTCTCCCTGCCCTGTACCGCAGAGCAGACCGAAGCCGCCTCCCCATCCTCGGCTATTTACAAGTACACGGAGAGGGAAGAGGGACACGCTATACATTCCTGGCGCTGATCTGAGGTCTGTTCTAAGCTTATATTATGTGTATGTAGATAGACAGAAGAGGGACAGGGACAGTGATCAGGAAAAGGGTAAAAAGTGCCCCCCTCAGCACGTTTCTGACACCCATCTTTCCACTAGCACAAGTGTAAGAGGGGGTCTGTACTGTGGGGGGTTCTCTACTTAGTGGGGGGTCTGTACTGTACTACTGTGGGGGGGGTCTGTACTTAGTGGGGGGTTCTGTACTTAGGGGGGTCTATACTGATGGAGAAGGGGTCTGTATTTAGTGGGGGGGTCTATACTGAGGGGGGAAGTCTGTACTGAGGTGGGGAATCTATACTTGATGGAGGGGGGGTCTATAGTTAGTGGGGGGGTCCAAACTGAGGGAGGGGGCCTATAGTTAGTGGAGGGGGGTCCATACTAAGGGAGGGGCCCTTTACTTAGTGGAGAGGGGGGTCCGTACTAAGGGAGGGGTCCTATAATTAGTGGAGGGGGGTCCGTACTGAGGGAGGGGGTCTATAGTTAGTGGAGGGGGGTCCGTACTGAGGGATAGGGTCTATAGTTAGTGGGGGGGTCTGTACTGAGGGAGGGGGCCTATACTTGGTGGAGAGGGGGGTCCGTACTGAGGGAGGGGGTCTATAGTTAGTGGGGGTCCGTACAGAGGGAGGGGGCCTATACTTAGTGGGGGGGTCCATACTGAGGGAGGGGGCTTATACTTAGTGGAGAGGGGGCCAGACTGAGGGAGGGGGTCTACAGTTAGTAGAGGGGGGTTTGTACTGAGGGGGGGGTCTATACTGAAGGAAGGGGGTATATACTTAGTGGAGAGGGGGGTTCGTACTGAGGGAGGGGGTCTATAGTTAGTGGGGGGGTCCATACTGAGGGAGGGGGTCTATAGTTAGTGGGGGGTCCGTACTAAGGGAGGTGGCCTATACTTAGTGGAGAGGAGGGTCCGTACTGAGGGAGGGAGCGTATAATTAGTGGAGGGGGGTCCGTACTGAGGGAGGGGGTCTATAGTTAGTGGAGGGGGGTCCGTACTGAGGGAGGGGGTCTATAGTTAGTGGAGGGGTCTGTACTGAGGGAGGGGGCCTATACTTAGTGGAGAGGGGGGTCCGTACTGAGGGAGGGGGTCCGTACTGAGGGAGGGGGCCTATAGTTAGTTAGGGGGGGTTCCGTACTGAGGGAGGGGGCCTATACTTAGTGGAGAGGTGGGTCCGTACTGAGGGAGAGGGTCTATAGTTAGTGGGGGTCCGTACAGAGGAAGTGGGCCTATACTTGGTGGAGAGGGGGGTCCGTACTGAGGGAGGGGGTCCGTACTGAGGGAGGGGGCCTATAGTTAGTGGGGGGGGGGGTCCATACTGAGGGAGGGGGCCTATACTTAGTGGAGAGGGGGCCAGACTGAGGGAGGGGGTCTACAGTTAGTAGAGGGGGGTTTGTACTGAGGGAGGGGGGGTCTATACTGAAGGAAGGGGGTATATACTTAGTGGAGAGGGGGGTTCGTACTGAGGGAGGGGGTCTATAGTTAGTGGGGGGTCCGTACTAAGGGAGGTGGCCTATACTTAGTGGAGAGGAGGGTCCGTACTGAGGGAGGGAGCGTATAATTAGTGGAGGGGGGTCCGTACTGAGGGAGGGGGTCTATAGTTAGTGGAGGGGGGTCCGTACTGAGGGAGGGGGTCTATAGTTAGTGGAGGGGTCTGTACTGAGGGAGGGGGCCTATACTTAGTGGAGAGGGGGGTCCGTACTGAGGGAGGGGGTCCGTACTGAGAGAGGGGGCCTATAGTTAGTGGGGGGGTTCCGTACTGAAGGAGGGGGCCTATACTTAGTGGAGAGGGGGGTCCGTACTGAGGGAGGGGGTCTATAGTTAGTGGGGGTCCGTACAGAGGAAGTGGGCCTATACTTGGTGGAGAGGGGGGTCCGTACTGAGGGAGGGGGTCCGTACTGAGGGAGGGGGCCTATAGTTAGTGGGGGGGGGTCCATACTGAGGGAGGGGGCTTATACTTAGTGGAGAGGGGGCCAGACTGAGGGAGGGGGTCTACAGTTAGTAGAGGGGGGTTTGTACTGAGGGAGGGGGGGGTCTATACTGAAGGAAGGGGGTATATACTTAGTGGAGAGGGGGGTTCGTACTGAGGGAGGGGGTCTATAGTTAGTGGGGGGTCCGTACTAAGGGAGGTGGCCTATACTTAGTGGAGAGGAGGGTCCGTACTGAGGGAGGGAGCGTATAATTAGTGGAGGGGGGTCCGTACTGAGGGAGGGGGTCTATAGTTAGTGGAGGGGGGGTCCGTACTGAGGGAGGGGGTCTATAGTTAGTGGAGGGGTCTGTACTGAGGGAGGGGGCCTATACTTAGTGGAGAGGGGGGTCCGTACTGAGGGAGGGGGTCCGTACTGAGGGAGGGGGCCTATAGTTAGTGGGGGGGTTCCGTACTGAGGGAGGGGGCCTATACTTAGTGGAGAGGGGGCCGGACTGAGGGAGGGGGTCTACAGTTAATAGAGGGGGGTCCGTACTGGGGGAGGGGGGTCTATACTGAGGGAAGGGGGTCTGTACTAAGGGAGGGGAGTGTATTATTACAATGTAATAATAGAAATACATTTCAAGCAGGGTATTGGGATGATATAAGTGCTAAAACCAGCCATTCACCTGACAAATCACTCGCCGCCGAAATCCCGCCAACCCCGAAGCTACATTCAACACCCCCCCCCCCCCCAGTCCTTGCCAAAATTGTCCCTGAATGGCAGTTTGGAAATGTGGTCATCCTAAGGCCGATCCGTCCCTCGGCTCGGTCAAACTAAGGGAAACCTTGCGGCTTCACTGCCCGTTTCTTACTGCACATGCGCGAGTCGCGCAGTGCTTTGTGAATGGCGCGCGCTGTTTTGTGGGACACACACAGTTCCCAGAACATATCGCGCCCCATTCCCCAGAAGACAATGCGAGGAGGAGAAGACTGAAGATCACCGCGCTGTAGGAAGTGGCAGATTAGGACGCTCTGCCTAGCAAGAGCCATTTCTGGTAAGTTAAAAAAAAATAAAAAAATTTTCTCCAAATTTTTAGGAACATTTTCATGTCATTTTTTTTTTTTAGGGTGGCCCTCCACTTTAAATTGTGGATTGGGTAATGGAAAAGTTTGTGTATTCTGATCACTGGACTGATAAGGTCCTGGCCTCAGTCACCAGTTTGTGTATTGGATAACTGAAAGAAAAAAGGTGGGGGCAAGGTCACGGTGGTGTCCCCTTCACTACTAACCACACAGCTTTGTGATATCATTACAGACATCACCTCCCCTGTCAGTGTTTACAGTTGCACGACAGGGGAAGGATCTCATTCGCCAGGACCGATCACCAGGCCAGATTTCATTGGCCTGGGCCTGGAGATTGATTGATTCTGGATCAAATCCGATCATGGCGGCGGCGCGCCCGATGTAGTATGACGGCAATTCGCCTGCCCGTGCCATTCTTCCGCAGTACAACTGTGGCGGCTGGTCAGGAACAGGTTAAGAATGCGATTGCTTACTATGAGCAACACATCATCTTTCATCTTTCTTTTTCCCAGTCTTTATGAATTTGACACAAATTTGTTTTATTTAACCTCTTGCTTACTGGGTACTTAAATCCCCCTCCTGTCCAGACCAATTTTCAGCTTTCAGCGCTGTCGCACTTTGAATGACAATTGCGCGGTCATACAACACTGTACTCAAATGAAATTTTTATCATTTTTTTCCCACAAATAGAGCTTTCTTTTGGTGGTATTTGATCACCTCTGCGGTTTTTATTTTTTGTTAAAAAAATTGAAAAAGACCGAATTAAAAAAAAAAAAAAATTATATTTTTTTTAGATTTTGTTATAAAATTTTGCAAACGGGTAATGTTTCTCCTTCATTGATGTACGCTGATGAGGCGGCACTGATGGGCACCGATAGGTGGCAGTGATGGGCACTGATGGGTGGCAGTGATGGGCACTGATGGGGGGCAATAATGGGCACTGATTGCTTACACTGATGGCAGCACTGCTAGGTGGCACTGATTGGCACCACTGGTGGGCATTGACAGGTGGCACTTGTGGGCATTGATAGGTGGCACTCATGGGCATTGATTGGTGGGCACTGTGGGCACTAGCAGGTGGTAATGGCAGGTGGCACTGGCAGGGGGTAGTGGTGGGCACAGATGAGGCAGATGAGTCATCGGTTGTTAACCACCTCAGCTCCGGAAGGTTTTACCCCCTTCATGACCAGGCCATTCTTTGCTATTCAGCACTGAGCTACTTTAACTGGCAATTGCACGGTCATGCAATGCTGTACCCAAATGAGATTTATATAAAAAAAATTTCACACAAGTAGAACTTTCTTTTGGTGGTATATGATCACCACTGGGTTTTTTATTTTTTGTGATATAAATGAAAAAAGACCAGAATTTTTTTTTTTTTTAAATATTATTTTTATTAATTTTGGCAGATAAAAAAATACAAAACAAGGTATCGCAAAATACCAAAACAATACAATAAAAAAAACCATAGTTACTGGTACAACCAGATGTACAATGGTACAAAAATAATGGAACCCCCTCCCCCCTAAAATGCTTTTTGATAGAAAACATATCCAATAAAAAATGAAATGTAGTGTGCTAGGGAAATCGTGTACATTTTTTTTCCTAGTACAGGTAAATTTCCATGCTTGGTGTGTTTTAGGATCTAGGTTGGGAGTGGCTCAGAGTAAGTGCTGAGTGACTCACAGGTGGCATCACTAGGACCTCCTACTTCTTTCTAGAACCTTCAAGTGTTTTCTATAAAGAGAGGCTGGAGGGGAGGTGGAGCCACCTGGGGTGTTCTGGGGATTGGATTGGCAGGGGGCAGGCCTCCTCAAATACCCAGAGTCAGCCCAGCTGGGGAGGAGTTGATCGGGTGGAAGAATGGAGATGAAGTGTTATGCCCTGTAAACACAACTGGACTTTCCGGCAGACTAGGTCCAACGGTCTTCCCGATGGACTTCCGACGGACTTTCTGAACGGATGGACATAAGGGGCGGGGTCATCGGAAGTCGGAAGAAGACCCCCGGAGCTGCCTAATAAATTACTTTTAAAACCTGTCTAGTGTGTTTTTTTATTGACACTTTTTTCCAAAGGTGAATGGGTAGGGGTACGATATAGGGCGAGGGGCCGGGATCTAGGGCCCCCTTATTAAAGGGGGCTCCCGGATTCAGATAAGCCCCCTGCCCACAGACCCTGACAACCAACGGCCAGGGTTGTCGGGAAGAGGCCCTTGTCCTCATTAACATGGGAACAAGCACCCACCCCCCCCATGTTGAGGGCATGCGGCCTTGTACGGTTCAGGAGGGGGGGACGCTCACTCGTCCCCACCCCCTTTCCTGACCAGCTGGGCTGCGTGCTCGGATAAGGGTCTGGTATGGATTTTGGGGGGGACCCCCGCGCCGTTTTGTTCGGCGTAGAGGGTTCCACTTACAATTCATACCAGACCTAAGAGACATTGTCGCCTCCCTCTCGCTGCAATAGGAAAATGTGTTTTTCCTATTGCAGCGAGATGTACAGTACTCTGTTGCCGAGAACCAGCGAGATAGGATCGCGCTGGAAACATTCTCGCGGACAGGTGCTGTAGCTACCCTTGCGTCGTATTTGGTCCATCGGACCAGCATACAGACGAACGGGCTTCCCGATAGGAACTGAGTCCGGCAGAGTTCGGCGCGAAGATTTGAAACAAGTTTCAAATCTAAAGTCCTTTGGATTTTCGACCATGAAGGTCCGTCAGAAGTCTGATGAAGCCCACACACGGTCGGATTGTCCGCCGGATTTGGTCCGTCGGACCAGTCCGGTCGAAAAAGTCAGCTTGAAAAAAGACACAAGTCCATCCAGTTCAACCATAAAAAAATAAATACATAAATAAATAAAATAAAAAATATTGTACAATCCAATATACCCAATTTTATACCCACAGTTGAACCAGAGGAAGGCAATAAACCCCAGCAGAGCATGCTCCAATATGCTACAGCAGGGGAAAAAATTCCTTCCTGATCCCCCAAGAGGCAATCGGATTTTCCCTGGATCAACTTGACCTATGTAGCGCTGGTAGATTCGCAATCTACCGCACGTTAGGTAAATTTAGTAAATTGTGCGTTAGGAAGGTTAAGTTTGCCTCTGTTCCAGCTTGGCTGACGTGTGTGTTTCCGTGCTGACCGGTGGGTGTCGCTATTACCACTGGTTAGTGTTGGAAAGGCAACGCGTTGAAGCGTATGGATGCTCTTCTGTCCCGGAGACAACTCGGTGGAGGTGGTCCTCCGAGTTGCATTCTGGGCGAGGGTATTTATGGGACAGACGCCATATTTTGGGGTTCGTTTTTCAGCCACCTGCTGGCCCTCCTGGCCGACAGGTATGCAATCGGCTGTGGGACCCAGAATGTGACCTACGATCACCGTGATGAATGCTGTGCTATCTGGAACTCTGCTTACAGATACTGGAGTTCGATTGAAGCCGCAGGGGAGGTTTGTCCTGTATACCTCAGGAGATGTTGAGGGACTGGGCATGATCTGCCATCGATGCGAAGGATTGGCTGTGCATCTTTGACCATTCGGCTGATGTCCGCAATGTGGAGAGTACTTGTTTGTGGTGGAGCAACCTACCACGTCGCCCCGTGCTTACCGGATGGATTGGGCAACAGGTATCGCCACAGTAGAAGCTGCTATCGCTACGGAGAGAGAGCGACAGGCCGCCACTTTGCCTGTTGTTGCTGACAATGTTCCGAAAGGAGACACTGCTGCTGTTGTCTCATCAGGGGACATTACTCTAGTTTCTAAGTCAAATACACCTACTCCTATGGTGCCTACTCAGAAGAAGGTGGGCTATGTGAAGGCTTCCCGTGGCTGTAGTCAAGGCCTACCCCAGAGGTTACCTGAACCGGAGCTACCAGAGTCCACGTCAGGGACGGGTAAGCCACTGTTGGGGAATGTGTTCGGGACTGTAAAAAAATATTTGCCAGCAGAAGAGTTGAGAGATTCGGAAATAGAATCCATGTCGGATCTTTCCGGTGATGATGACCTATTTGAGACTATGTCACAAGAGCTATTATGGTCACAAGGTGAGGACATCATCCGTACTGTAAGACAGATCATTGCCAAAACTTGCATGCTTACAGAGAATGTTGAACAAGCATGTGGCAGCAGAGTATGGTTTGGAGTTCCCCTACGTGCCCCAGGATAATAATGCGGGAGATTGAAGCTAATCGGGAACTTTGGTACAGTGAAGCTGTTTGGGACTATTTGTCTATACCTAAGCCCTTTAGAAAGACTGGATGTTCTGTCAAAATGGATGAACGTTTTAACGGATGCTTTGTACATTGGAATTTCGGTCGGCACATCTATGCTGACAAAGTGGTAATCTGCAGACCGGGAAAGGACAATGTTGTATACTTTGTTACCACTGTGGATAAAGAAGGAAAATCGTTGACTTTGCCAGATCCTCGGTTTTACTGGTAACTATGGACAATAGAACTTTGAAGTTATTTAGCTAGATAGTGTTAGGGTAAAGAGATCTGCGTGGTCAAGATCTACAGATTCTGCTCAGTGTTTAAATCCAAGGACTTCTTTTTTGCTAGCCGGATTTCTTTTATAAGAGAAAAAAAATTTATGCAGGGATGGACTCCTAAAGAATATATTTTTAGTATAGATTATGGGAAGAGAGTCTCATTTTTAAATGAGGCTTTGCTCCTACTGTTGTATAGGATATACATGTGTGTGTTTAACTATGTTTCCTTTTCAGGGATCATCGGATTATATATAGAGCTAGGAGGCTTTTCAGCTAGTTAGATAGTGAGGTTGTGTACAATCATACTTTGGTTTTGTTTGCGGCTGTAAACATAATGTTTTATAGATATAAGTCTTATAGTGTCTTTAAACTGTCCTTTCTCTCTCTCTGTCTATCCAAAGTTATAAGAAACTCAAATGCTTACTCTCAGGCTTGAGAGTTATAGTTACTGTTTTTGGACAGACGTTGGGGACAACGTCTACTGTAGTGGGGGGAGTATGTAGCGCTGGTAGATTTGCAATCTACCGCACGTTAGGTAAATTTAGTAAATTGTGGAAGGTTAAGTTTGCCTCTGTTCCAGCTTGGCTGACGTTGTGTGTGTTTCCGTGCTGACCGGTGGGTGTCGCTGTTACCACTGGTTAGTGTTGGAAAGGCAACGTGTTGAAGCGTATGGATGCTCTTCTGTCCTGGAGACAACTCGGTGGAGGTGGTCCTCCGAGTTGCATTCTGGGTGAGGGTATTTATGGGACAGATGCCATATTTTGGGGTTCGTTTTTCAGCCACCTGCTGGCCCTCCTGGCCGACAAGTATGCGTTAAGGAGCTACCTCGTGGTCCTCCACTCCGGAGGCCCACGATACTACGGCGCAGGGGTGGGTCCAGAGGCTTGTCTGGGGCCTACCACCGTGGCCGAGGAATGGTCCTGAGCTGTCGGTCCTGTGTGACGAAGCTGGACAACCGAAAAGATGCCAGGGGAGGACCCGTCTTGGAGGGATCACGCAGCGTGCTGGTCTATAGAGGGGCCTGGTGACTCGGTTGGAGGACGTATCCGAAAGTAACTATACAGCATAGTGTTGCCGGTTCGGCTTAAAGGTTCAAGCACTGTGACTGACGTTCACTACAGAAAATCTGATACATCCTGTGCCAGAGGATCGTACGGGTTTTATTCCCAAACAAACCTGTGGCAGTGGAGCAGTCTAGGATGGGTGCAGAGCCAGTCTGCAGGATGGTGGTGTCACGGGCATTGGAGCAAGGCAGCTGCAGCCAGTAGGGCTGGCAGGGCCTGATGAGGCGGTGCTGGTCCCAGTAGCCACAGGGACAGCTAGCACTGGGACTTTCTATTTGCTACACCATAGGGGCCCGCGGTCCCTGCCTGTAAAGGGCATTTGCTTCAGGCCTGGCTAAGCAGGTGTCAGGCCTACATTGCTAGCTAGTCTGGAGGAGAAATGAGAGGAAGTGATGTGCAGGAGGAGTATGGGGTGCTACTCAAAAGAGAGGAAGCGACGTGCAAGAGGAGAAATGGAGTGATGTACATACCGGATGTATATAAAGTCCCAAATTGCAATGTTCTGATCAACTGGGCATCTCATAGGTCCCCATCCCTATCCAAGTTAAAATTCCTCAATAAAATAAACAAAAACAAAATGCAAGGACTACTTTCTTGTCTCTGAGGACTGAAAGAGTGTTTACCTGGCTGGGCAGGGTGACAGATGGACCACAATATTCAGCAGATCCTACGGAGGTACCGCTACATAAAAAAATGTAATCTCTTCATACATTTAGGCCAAAATGTGTTCTGCTACATGTCTTTGGTAGAGAAAAAATCCCAATAAGTGTCCATTGATTGGTTTGCGTGAAAGTTATAGCGTCTACAAACTATGGTATGTATACTGGAGTTTTTATTATTTTCTTTTTTATACTAGGAATGGCGGTGATCAGCGACTTATAGTGGAACTGTGATAGTGCCAGCGGCGACCCGTCAATATGGTGTGCAGGGGCGCCGCCCGCCTAATCCATTTGTCCGCCCCCTAATCTACATGCTGGACGCATGGATTCCAATGTTTTTTTTTTTCCGTTTTTTTTCCGAAGCACGTGATTAGAGCCAGAGGCTTCAAAAAGGCAGAGCAGGTTGCCCCGAGCGCATCCACTTGTGTGACAACAGCAAATTAATATTTGTTTGCCGCACATGGGTTCACAGGCTGGCACAGTGAGTGTACATGCATCTCACCCTCCTCACCACCTATCAGACATGGCTGAACTGCCCCCCCGGAAGCAGCTGTGTCTGATGAAAGGGTGTAGCCCCCTGCTCCCCATCCTCCTATTCTTTCCCCTTCTATAAGACACTGCAACGCCCCTGCCCCTCACCCCCAGTCAGATGCTGTTGCCCCCCCCCCCAGTGGCATCTGATGGGGAGAGGCGGGGCAGCAGTGCCTGATGAGGGCAAGAACTAGGGGGCAGCCCCCGCTCCGCACCCCAATACACCCCTAACCCTACCCCCTCCTAGCTTCCCCATTTCTAACTACTCTCCCTTCCTCTCCTCCATTTCCCCCTCTTCTTTCCTCGCTTCTATGTTCTTCATTATTTCTCTGTAGTATGCTGACAATTCTTCTGGATTCCATCACTATCCTCTCTCCATCTCTCCTCACCTCCTCTAACACCCTATTCCTCCTCACCCTCTTTACTCTTGCACCCCCACCCCCACTTTCTTACCCTGGCCTCCTCCCTTATCCTGACCACCAACTCCCTTATCATGGCCTCTTCCCTCTTTGCTTTCCTCTCCTCTGCTTTCTTCATTATTTCCCCCAGTTCTGCTGCATTCCTCTCCCTGTCTGGTTTCACCACCTGTAGTGTGTGACAGTTCTTCTGCTCTCCACCACTAGCATCTCTCTATCTCTGCTCACCACCTCTCTCATCCTTTGTATCGTTCTCCTAACTAGCGGCATTATTCTGCTCTCCTGTCTCTCCGCCCTCCTCCTGGCCTCCTCCCTCCTTCTGGCCTCTTCCCTCATCCTGGCCTGCCCCCTCATCCTGGCCTCCTCCCTCATCCTGGCCTCCTCCCTCCTCCTGGCCTCTTCCCTCATCCTGGCCTGCCCCCTCATCCTGGCCTCCTCCCTCCTCCTGGCCTCTTCCCTAATCCTGGCCTGCCTCCTCATCCTGGCCTCCTCCCTCATCCTGGCCTCCTCCCTCCTCCTGGCCTCCTCCCTCCTCCTGGCCTGCCCCCTCATCCTGGCCTCCTCCCTCATCCTGGCCTCCTCCCTCATCCTGGCCTCCTCCCTCATCCTGGCCTCCTCCTCCTCCCTCATCCTGGCCTCTTCCCTCATCCTGGCCTCCCTCATCCTGGCCTCCTCCTCCCTCATCCTGGCCTCTTCCCTCATCCTGGCCTCCTCCTCCCTCATCCTGGCCTCTTCCCTCATCCTGACCTCCTCCTCCCTCATCCTGGCTTCCTCCTCCCTCATCCTGGCCTCTTCCCTCATCCTGGCCTCCTCCTCCCTCATCCTGGCCTCTTCCCTCATCCTGACCTCCTCCTCCCTCATCCTGGCCTCTTCCCTCACCCTGGCCTCCTCCTCCCCCATCCTGGCCTCCTGTCTCATCCAGGGCTCCTGTCTCATCCTGGCCTCCTCCATCTTCCTGGTATCCTCCCTAATCCAGGCTTCCACCCTAGTCCTGGCCCCTTCCCTTATCCTGGCCACCTCCCTTTCTCTAACCGACTTCCTCATCCTTGCCTCCTTACTCTTCCTGGCCTTCTCCTTCATCCTAAACTCCTCCCATATCTTGTCCTCCTCCTTTATCCTGGCCTCCTCCTTTATCCTGGCCTCCTCCCTTATTCTAGCCAAATCAATCACCCTGGCTTCCTTTCTTATTTTGGTCTCCTCTACTTTCCTGCTGTCCTCTATTATCCTGGCCTCCTCCCTAATCCTGGCCGCCTCCTCTATTATACTGGCATCCTCTCTTATCCTGGCCTTCTCTCTTATCCTGGCCTCCTCCCTTATCCTGGCCTCCCCCCTTATCCTGGTCTCCTCCCTTATTCTAGCTTGTTCTTGTGTCCTGGCCGCCTCCTCCCTCAGCCTGGCCTCCTCCCTCACCCTGGCCTCCTCCCTCAGCCTGGCCTCCTCCTTCCTCAGACTGGCCTCCTGCCTCTCCCTGGCCTCCTCCCTCAGCCTGGACTCGTTCTTCATCCTGGCCTTCTCCCTCTCCCTGGTTTCCTCCCTCTCCTTGGCCTGCTGCCTCAACCTGGCCACCTCCATTTCCTTCTTTGCTTTCCTCTCCTCTGCTTCCTTCATTTTTTCTTTCCGTTTCAGCTCATACTTCTCGCAGTCTGCTATCATCTCCTGTTGTATACTCTTTATTCTTCTGCATGCCATCGCTATCATCTCTTCCTCTCTCATCACCTCCTCTCTTATCCTTTGCTGCTCTCTCATCCTCTCCTCTCTTATCCTGGCCTCCTCTCTTATCCTCTCCTCTCTTTTCTTGGCCTCCTCTCTTATCCTGGCCTCCTCCCTTTTCCTGGCCAGCTTCCTTAACTTTGCCTCCCTCACTACGACCTCTTCCTTTATCCTGGCCTCCTTCTTTATCCTGGCCTTCTCCTTTATCCTGGCCTCCTCCTTTATCCTGGCCTCCTCTCTTATCCTGGCCTCCTCCTTTATCCAGACCTCCTCCCTCATTCTGTCCTCCTCTCTTATTCTCTCATCCTCGCTTCTTATCTCCTCCTCTCGTATCCTGACCACCTCCTTTATGCTGTCCTCCTCTCTCATTCTTTCCTCCTCTTGCCTTTCCTCTTCCTCCATATGTTCCAATAATTTCGCCCTTTCATCCTTAGAACCAAATTCGCGCCTCTATAAAGAAAAAAAAATAAGGTAAGTTAAAGTACAGATATTAAAGTGAAACTCCACCCATCTTTTTTATTTGGATAGAGTGGGAAAAGCGTTCAATCCTTTCCAAGGTTTTTTTTATCTTTTATGTCTTCTCACTTCCCGTCATCTCAGGAAGAGAGGAAGTGAGCGGGGGGCTTCCCAATAGGTATTCATTAAACATTTATTCCCCCAATATAAAAAAACGGATCTATTTACATATCTTTAGATACACTCCTAAAACCACAAATCATAAATCATCTCCCGTCAGGGCTCTGCCAGTATCTGCTGTACTGTATGTAAAAACCTCTTCTGGGTTATTATCGCTGTCTGTGTCTCCATATGGGAGATTTCCCCTCACTTCCTGCCCCGGTGACACAACACAAAGTAAGGCTGTCTCACCAACAGGGATAACTAGCACAGCCTTATCACAGAGTCCAGGGGTAAAGGGTTTACTACAATCCTAAAGCTGGCCTTATACCTGTAGAATTTTGTTTGAAATATGTTCGCTTTTGGAACGGTTGCTCAATTTTCATGCGGATAAAAAATTTTTCTAATTTGCACTACCAGACATAATGAAATGAACCGCTTCCACTTTTTATGGCACTTTTTGTTTACATGTAACAATCAGTATTTTTTGCTAGAACATTTCTAGAGCAATATATATATTTTTTTTTTAAAAAGCAGAGGCCCTAGAGAATAAATTGGTGGGCGCTGCAATTTTTTTTATGTCACATGGTATTTGCTCAGCGGTTCTTGAAACACAATTTCTTTGGAAAAAATACACTTTTTGGAATCTTAACGCACAAAAACACAATATGATACCCAATTGTTTGGTAACAGAAAAGATAACGTTACGCCGAGTAAATAGATACCGAACAGGTCACGCTTTAAAACTGCGCACGCCCGCGCAACGCCGACAAACGACGTCAATTTTACTATCCATAGGCCACGCTTTAAAAATCTTTTATAGGTTACCACTTTAGATTTACAGAGGAGGTCTGGTGCTAGAATTACTGCCCCTGATCTGACGTTCGCGGTGATACCTCAAGTATGGGGCGATCGCTGTTTTAATTATTTATTTTTACACTTTAAAAAAATATGTGATCACTTTTATTGCTGTCACAAGGAATGTAAACATCCTTTGTGACAGCAATCGGCACGTGACAGGTACTCTTTATGGAGAGATCTGGGGTCTATAAGATCTCAGATCCCTCCTCTGCCCTTAAAAGCATTCGATCACAACAAGATCGGTGTTATCAGATGCTTTCCCATTTTAAAAATGGCGCTGTTTACATCCGGGTAGCCAGGAAGTGCTGAAAACCCCCTTCCACTACTTGTAAAAGCAATCCAGAGGCTAGTTAGCTGCATGGATCGCTTTTACAATAAAGCCAACCGTTGGCTCTAAAAAACAATAGCAGGATGCCTGAAGCTGCAGGAACCTTCCAGGCATAATCACTTGAAGTCTATCGATCTACCGGTACATCGCCGGTCGGCAAGTGGTTAAAATTCGACACATTGACGTGGAAATCGAACGAAGTGTCATAGAAAATGAGTCATAAAAGTACCATTGAATGCTCTGATGAATGGGTTTGTTCGAAGGTAATTCTATAGTTATAAGGCCACTTTTAGAGCTTGTTTACACTTGTATATAGGGGGGTGGGAAAAATAGGCAACTGAGTTGCAGTTTTGCCGCCCCCTTACACCGCAAAGGTGGTCAAGGTTGCACGCATGCTACGGTAAAAATGATACCACCCCCCCCCCCCCAGTCACATTTGGTGAATGAGGTCTCAATGAAACCGCCACATGTGGCTGCAGAGAAGTGGTGCAGGCTTTTAAAGTTAAAGCAGGCACTGAGAAGGTGGGAAACCGCCTCCCGGTACAACCGTCCATGGATCGCTTCTCAGAGGGAAGGCAAGGGCTGCTGCATGTGCATGTCAACCACCCTCTGAAAAGCAACTGTTCGTGGATCGCTTCTCAGAGGTGCGGCCAGGGTTGCTGCATGTGCATGTCAACCACCCTCTGAAAAGCAACTGTTCATGGATCGCTTCTCAGAGGTGCGGCCAGGGTTGCTGCATGTGCATGTCAACCACCCTCTGAAAAGCAACCCTCCATGGATCGCTTCTCAGAGGGACGGCCAGGGTTGCTGCATGTGCATGTCAACCACCCTCTGAAAAGCAACCCTCCATGGATCGCTTCTGAGAGGGACGGCAAGGGTTGCTGCATGTGCATGTCAACCACCCTCTGAAAAGCAACCCTCCATGGATCGCTTCTCAGAGGGACGGCCAGGGTTGCTGCATGTGCATGTCAACCACCCTCTGAAAAGCAACCCTCCATGGATCGCTTCTGAGAGGGACGGCAAGGGCTGCTGCATGTGCATGTCAACCACCCTCTGAAAAGCAACCCTCCATGGATCGCTTCTCAGAGGGACGGCCAGGGTTGCTGCATGTGCATGTCAACCACCCTCTGAAAAGCAACCCTCCATGGATCGCTTCTGAGAGGGACGGCAAGGGCTGCTGCATGTGCATGTCAACCACCCTCTGAAAAGCAACCCTCCATGGATCGCTTCTCAGAGGGACGGCCAGGGTTGCTGCATGTGCATGTCAACCACCCTCTGAAAAGCAACCCTCCATGGATCGCTTCTCAGAGGGACGGCCAGGGTTGCTGCATGTGCATGTCAACCACCCTCTGAAAAGCAACCCTCCATGGATCGCTTCTCAGAGGGATGGCAAGGGTTGCTGTATGTGTAAAGGAGCCATAATACAATTTTATACATCACCAGTCAAATATAAAAAGAGTGAAAAAAAATACTTACCACATGCCTCAGAGCGCCCTGAAGCAGCTCATTGATGGCGTAGGTGTAGGACATCATCTTGTCAATCTGTATCTGAAAACTTTATGAAATTTCTAAAAGTAATCCGCACCTGCAAAGAGAAAAAACAAATGGTCATTTTTCAGTTTTTACTTAAATATCACACAAAATGAACTACAACTATAATAATACAATGTCAATGGCATTGGACAGTAAGGGGTCTATTTATAAGACATTCGTTGGATGAATGTCACATTGCTGCAGGCTGGAGGAATTTCCCCTGTATTTTCTGTAATGAGTGTCAGCTCCATCTAGTGGCTAAAATGCAGTATATTTTTTCTGAAAAACATCAAATGAGAAAATATACTGTATACTAGATGGCATCATACCAATGAATCTAATCATATGGGGAACATGTGTCCAGCTTACACCAATGTGTGACATTTCTCCAACCAATGTTCTATAAATAGATCCTCCCTAACAACTGATCTCAGTCTCTAAGGCTGAAATTAACTGTCATTTTGTTTGAAAAAAATAAATAAAAAAAGTGTTATCCCATTGGTTAGCTGTGTAAATGGAGAATATTAAGCTGATCACATCCGTTACAATCTATAAAAATCTCCTTTAGATATTTATATATATATTTATTTATATAAAAAAAATATATATAACAAGACCTACCTAATGTACAGCTTCTACCACAATCTGAATAAGAATAATATCTCGGGTTAGTATATCGCAGGAGAAATCTCTCTGTGTGTTCACCAAAGCTAAGCCCAAGACCGACTGGCTCTGTTGTCAACAACTTTATGTACAGCTACTGGCTCTGCCCACACCATGACATCATAGTGCTAACTGCCAAAGCATCCTCCACTGACTTTTTTTTTTTTTGAAAACTTTATTGACAAAACAACAATCTAACAATATATGGGTACTTTGTATAACATGGACTGCAGTGATCAGATCTATTAGCATTTGATAATCAGTAAACATTGATCTGGACATATATATATATATATATATATATATATAAATACATTTATTTATAACATGGGAAATGTGGGAGTAAGCGGATGACGGCCAGTGTGTGACCCACTACAACTAATATTAATGTCATTAGATGATAAGGATTCTATTTATATGACATTTGTTGGACGAATGTCACATTTCTACAGGCGGGATGAATTTTCCCTGTATTTTCTATAATAGATTTAATTCCTAGGATTGTCAGCTCCATCTAGTGGCTAAAATGCAGTATTTTCTTTTAAATACATCAATATTAAAACATATACTGTATACTAGATGGCATCATACCAATTTATCTAATAATATGGGGAACATGTGTCCAGCTTACACCAATGTGTGGCATTTCTCCAACCAATGTTCTATAAATAGATCCTCCCTAACAACTGATCTCAGTCTCTAAGGCTGAAATTAACTGTCATTTTGTTTTTTAAAAAAGTGTTTGTTATCCCATTGGTTAGCTGTGTGAATGGAGAATATTAAGCTGATCTCATCCGTTAGAATATGTAAAAAGGAGATTTTAGAAATTGCAACAGCTATACAGTGCCAGGGTCTGCCTGATTTATACAGATATATACAGATATAAATATACATTTATGGAAAAAATATAACAAGACCTACCTAATGTACAGCTTCTACCACAATCTGAATAAGAATAATATCTCGGGTTAGTATATCGCAATCCTAATTACACTTCCTGCAGGAGAAATCTCTCAACTCTATGTAAAGCTACTGGCTCTGCCCACTATATGACATCATAGTGCTAAGTGCCAAAGCATCCTCCACTGACTTTTTTTTTTTTAATTGAAAACTTTATTGACAAAACAACAAGTTAACAATATATTGATAGATTGTTTATAAGATGGACTGCAGTGATCAGATCTATTCGCATTTGATAATCAGTAAACATTTGACAGTGAAATTAAAATATTAGCATTTATTTTACTAATTAACTGTTATGTACAAATCTATTTATGGGTTTTGGCTCCGCCCACACTATAAAATCATAATGCTAACTGCCGAAACATCCTCCACTATTTTTTTATTTTTTTGTTTAAGTGAAAACGTAATTGACAAAATAACAAGCTAACAGACATGGATACATTGTATAAGATGGACTGCAGTGATCAGATCTATTAGCATTTGATAATCAGTAAACATTGATCAGTGAAATGAAAATATTAGTTTATTTTACCAATTAACTGTTATGTATCATCGAGTTTTTAAATCATTGTTTGTAATTCTGACATTCTAATATACTCACAGCAGCCAATCAGCAATCATTTCTCTTTATATGGACATCTGACTTTCCCATACACTCATAGCAGCCAATCAGCAATCAATGTAAATGAACTTTTTTGCATTAAAAACTCACAGCAGCCAATCAGCAACCGGTTTTCAGTTTGAATTGTGAGTTACAGACACTACTATGTACAGAAATGGAGCTCTGTGTGTCTTATAGGAAACGTATTAAAGTGGAGCTCTGGGCCAAATACAAAATTACATCTATGATGTCTGTCTGTCAATAACATTCACATGGCAGTGTTGGTTTTTCTGAGTCTGCCCGGTAACAGTTGTATGATTGGTTGATCCTGCCAGGAGATCTGTTATTTTTTTCCTCTCCTAGTAACAGGCCCAACTGTCCAGCAGAAATGATAATTACATTTTATAAGGTGCCCCGACCCCTGGTTTATAGACCAGCAGGGGGCGCTGACTACAACAAATTGGAGGAGAAAGCACAGCTGCCTGGAGGGTGACAACCATGCTGGACAATGGGTGCTGGGGGTCACACTGTTAAAGATGGCCTCAGGGAGATCAGAAACTGGCAGCATCAACAAGTGTTTATTAATTTTAATTCCATCAATATATGAAAATCTTACACAACGACATTTACAAGGCAAAAGGGAATTACTTACTACCAATAAATAGAATTACAGAGATGTTATTGCTGGAGTATTAAATACATGACACACAGCTCCACCTTTAACTAAAATCTTACTTTTAAGTGCACTGGCCCTTTAAATGGTTATTTTGGGGGGTAATATCTTGCCCGTGCTGTGTCCTGCCAATGCTCTGTCCTGCCTAGGGCACAAGTGCACCATCCAGCCCAGCTACCAGCAGCATGTCAAACTCTATGAGAGGCTGATGGCGGCTTGGACGGTGCCCCTAGTGGTATGAATGTTAGGGCCGTATGTGCTCAGGGACGAATGCTTACAACACAAGCAGTCTGAATTTTGGGATTTTGTCCATGGGCACATACTGCACTAAATGAAAGTTCTGCTGTGTGCACCGTCCAGCCCAGTGTGCATGGGGACATGGCACTGAAAGTATGGTGCTGATGTTTGTGTGTGTATATATATATACCGTATATACTGTATATTTACACTGTGGAAGCTGTATGTGGAACTGAGCCATATATATGAAGGATATCCCATTAACCTCCACTGTGTATGAATATGCTGCCAGCAAACAGATGATGCCGACACTGATATTCTATAGGAGACCGACCATAAACCATAATGTTGCTGATGTTTTGCATACCATATAAACCACACCTTCCATTATAAATAATTTGCTTTATTGAGCTTTTACATTACTACAAAATATACAAATAATCACACCATGCCAATTCAGTGTAGACGTCATTCCCCACCGAAGGGGTCAGCAGACACTTTATCAGACTCCACAGACAAGAAGATGTCGGGTATCGGCTAAAACCTATAAAACAAATTTGAGGAAGGAATCTAGTCAACATGGATTTCTAAGTTTTTAGTGGAGTGGGGAAAGGTTTTATCACCAGATCTTAGGACCCAGATGAAGATGTCTCCTACACCCAGCATGGCTGTTACCAGAGTTGTCCAAGACAGAGAATCCACTAGAGAGTAGTTGATGAACAGACCTGTATCCTCTTGTGCCCTGGTGCCCAACCTGTGACTCTTGGGTAGTTGTTGTGCAGCCATTGGACCCCAGCAGTTAGTAATGGAAGTATTGATTTTTAAAGTGATTACAAGGGCAGTGATTTTAGACTATGCCTGACCCTATAAGGTCTCCAGTCCCCAACCACACCTGTAGCATGTCCACAGATTCTGACCATCTCCTGTGATATTTCCACAGTCTTCTATAGTATTACATATAATGAAACCCTTTGGTGATGTCAGGGCCACAGTTGAGGCCCCCCTATAACTCATAAGTTGACCACCATTGTTCTAGTGGATTCCTTAGAGGTATATGGCCAACACAAGGCAGTGGAAGTAGTAGCTTGGCCGAAAAATCTCAACTCAGCATTGGGTAGAAATGGCCTATCAGGGTCCTTGATGGCAGGACCAAGCTCTGATTTAGACAGAATTGTACTTTAACATGATATATAGACAGTTTTCTCATAGAGAAAGGGGATGATTGTCCTGCCATTATTATAGTACATAAAATCTGGAAGGTAGAACAAAGGCAGACCTGTAAAGTGTAAAGCCTATGTCATAGTGGCGACATTTTGTCACTGGCAAAAAAAAATGCCATAACCCCTGAGACTCATTTTCACCTTCACCTATGGCATTGCTGCCTCCCTATCAGAGCCAGTGAAGTGTCTCCCTTGCTGACATGAAATTCTGCATTTAGCCTGTTAGAGTGTGACTTTGCAGTAGCTACATTTTGGTTATGCTGATGCCAGCTCTGGCACAATCAGCAGTATGGCATGGCTCTAAATCTGCCGTAAATGGATCTCCACTTTATCTAAAGGCTTGAGTCACCTGCCATCCTTTAGATCCTGAAAGGAAGATCCTCCACCTCTACCACCATAGGGCCCGGCTCCACTAATCAGGGACTAATTGCTTCCTAAGAACTTTGTAGGAATTCCAAGATTCAGGGTTTGGCTTGTCATGGTTGGAATAGTCACTTTATGGTAGGGTTTGGTCAGATTGGAGGCGGTCAATGGCAGCCCATAATACAAGGGGGCAGTGGCAGGCCATAATGCAGGGCACAGAGGCACCGCCCCCCTAATCCATGCACCCGGCCCCTAATCTACATGCAGGGTGGCGGATGCATGGATTTTAATGTTTTTTTTTTTTTAAGCACGTGATTAGAGCCTGAGGCTCTAATTGGCTTCAAAAAAGGCTGGACCCGGGGCGCAATAGCGAATTATTATTCGCTATTGTCTTCCTGATTCTTCTCTCGGCCAATCAGGAAGCAGCTCCTGAGAGCCGATTGGCCAGGGAGTCTTGGGACTCCCAATCGTGTCTCAAGACACACTGGCCAATCATGCCTCAGGATACACTTCCTATTCAGCCCAGAGGAGAACGGAGAGGAGTCCCCCTGCATCCTTACGTTAGACTCCGCCGCCGCCGTCGGGGGGGATGCTGACACTTAAACATTTTTTACCTTATTGCAAGGAATTCATAAGGTAAAAATTGTTTCGACTTTACAAGCACTTTAATGCATAGAATGCATTAATGTAAAAAAAAACCTTTTACCTTTAGAACCACCTTAATTATCTATAAGTCTGAGTAGCAGGCATCCCAAGGTGCTTATATTTACCTTGCCAGCCCACTCCCCCATCCTGCCCCCATGGGACCACATGCAGGCCCTGCGATTGGCTGCTTAAGCAGCAAGTGCTTAATTTTGACCACATTCAGGCCTGGTGATTGGCTGCTTAGGCAGTGAGCGCTAAATTATGAGAAGCAGCTGCTGCCTCCATTCTCAATACAAAGTGCTTAACTGCAGCCAAAAAAGACTGGTACAGAAACTAAAGGGACCTTACAGTACCCAATACACAGCCAGAGAGCTAATTATGTAAATCTATAGAGAGCATAGGCTTATTTTACTTATTTTTTCTTAAATATTATAGACAAGTAGTCTTTATATACAAGAGTCACTGATTTCCAGTCTTCTCTCCACCTTTCCGCATTGATTAGGTTAAACTGGAATTGTAGTTTTTTTATGTGTCAAATACCCCTATATGTCAGAAGAAACCCATCTGCAGATATCAGTGAAAAGGACGATTGTTCAGTATGGAGTCCCAGTAAGTGGTTGCTATCGGTTGGAAGAAGGGGTAAGGCCATTAGGGTGGCTGGGTACTCCAAGTCTCTGATCTTGGCTGTTTGTATGGAGGTTCCTCAGTCTGTCTTCAAGAATCCTCAGCTCCTCGACTAGACTGGTCACTGGAGGATGGCCTGCGTCATGCTATAATGAAAAGAAAAGAAGAATTTAGGGGGGTGTATCAACATAAGTCAGTGGTGGTCATCTTGAAAATAATGGAGGGCCTCAAATACTTTCAGAGGGCCACAGAGTACTGACGTGTTTTTTTTTTTTTTGAAATTCCTTTATTTATTTCAACAATGTATGTTACAGTGTGGTATACAAGTTATCAAGATGTATAACATTTAGTGAGTGATAAATAAGATAAAACAGAGGTATGAAGAGGACTTTAACAGAAAATTACTGTCGACTAATGACGTGAACACATATTCATTCCTCTAGTATTATACGGTCTGTATAATGAAAGCAGAGCCTGAGTGAATGGGAAAGTCTGATGTTATGGTTATCACACTATCCATTTACAAGCAGTTCCCTGCGGTATGCCTCATTTAAACTAAAGGCTCGTGTATTTATCCTTAAACAACAGGTATATAGATAAACCAAGATAACAAAGAGAGAAACTCTCCACTGACCGGGGGTGGAGATATTCCTTGCCGATCAGTGGAGTCCGGCAAGGGGTAACGAAAGTAAAGTAATGTATACCATGATATTCAACGTATCTGATCTAATCTTCCCTTAGCCGAAAAAGTATAGGGGGTTGTGTGAGAACCTAGGGAGAGAGGGGGAGGGGGGGGGGAGGGAAGGGGAGGAAAGCAGGAGACAGTAAGGGGGGAGAGGCCAGAGAGAATGAGAGGCGAAGTGGAGGGGGAGAGGAAGAGAGAGGTAAAGAGGAGGGTGGCGGTGTCACCCTCCAGCCAGGCAGGGTCCTCGTATCAAGGAGTGACCGCATTAAGTCTACTGACGTGTTTTTGTGCACTCAGGAGCATTGCTTTGAGTTAGGCAGCCCAATCAAAATAAATGGGCTTTAACACACCTCAACACAATGTACAATAAAGAGAAAGTTGGAGTCATTATAGGAGTCAGTGGCTGCAAAAGAAAAAAAAAACATCACTGATGCTAATGACCTGGCAATAATAACCTACTACAGTGGGGTAAAAAAGTATTTAGCCAGCCACCAATTGTGCAAGTTCTCCCACTTAAAAAGATTAGAGAGGCCTGTAATTGTCATCATAGGTATACCTCAACTATGAGAGACAAAATGTGGAAACAAATCCAGACAATCACATTGTCTGATTTTTGAAAGAATTTATTTGCAAATTATGGTGGAAAATAAGTATTTGGTCACCTACAAACAAGCAAGATTTCTGGCTCTCACAGACCTGTATCTTCTTCTTTAAGAGGCTCCTCTGTCCTCCACTCATTACCTGTATTAATGGCACCTGTTTGAACTTGTTATCAGTATAAAAGACACCTTTCCACAACCTCAAACAGTCACACTCCAAACTCCACTATGGTGAAGACCAAAGAGCTGTCGAAGGACACCAGAAACAAAATTGTAGACCTGCACCAGGCTGGGAAGACTGAATCTGCAATAGGCAAGCAGCTTGATGTGAAGATATCAACTGTGAAAGCAATAATTAGAAAATGAAAGACATACAAGACCACTGATAATCTCCCCCTCAATCTGGGGCTCCACACAAGATCTCACCCCGTAGGGTCAAAATGATCACAAGAACGGTGAGCAAAAATCCCAGAACCACACGGGGGGACCTAGTGAATGACCTGCAGAGAGCTGGGACCAACGTAACAAAGGCTACCATCAGTAACACAGTACGCCGCCAGGGACTCAGATCCTGCAGTGCCAGACGTGTCCCCCTGCTTAAGCCAGTACATGTCCGGGCCGTCTGAGGTTTGCTAGAGAGCATTTGGATGATCCAGAAGAGGATTGGGAGAATGTCATATGGTCAGATGAAACCAAAGTAGAACTGTTTGGTAGAAACACAACTCGTCGTGTTTGGAGGAGAGAGAATGCTGAGTTGCAACCAAAGAACACCATACCTACTGTGAAGCATGGGGGTGGCAACATCATGCTTTGGGGCTGTTTCTCTGCAAAGGGAAAAGGACGACTGATCCGTGTACATGAAAGAATAAATGGGGCCATGCATCGTGAGATTTTTAGTGCAAACCTCCTCCCATCAGCAAGGGCATTGAAGATGAAACGTGGCTGGGTCTTTCAGCATGACAATGATCCCAAACACACCGCCCGGGCAACGAAGGAGTGGCTTCGTAAGAAGCATTTCAAGGTCCTGGAGTGGCCTAGCCAGTCTCCAGATCTTAACCCCATAGAAAACCTTTGGAGGGACTTGAAAGTCCGTGTTGCCCAGTGACAGCCCCAAAACATCACTGCTCTAGAGGAGATCTGCATGGAGGAATGGGCCAACATACCAGCAACAGTGTGTGACAACCTTGTGAAGACTTACAGAAAACGTTTGACTTCTGTCATTGCCAACAAAGGATATATAACAAAGTATTTAGATGAACTTTTGATATTGACAAAATACTTATTTTCCGCTATGATTTGCAAATAAATTCTTTCAAAAATCAGACAATGTGATTGTCTGGATTTGTTTCCACATTTTGTCTCTCATAGTTGAGGTATACCTATGATGACAATTACAGGCCTCTCTCATCTTTTTAAGTGGGAGAACTTGCACAACTGGTGGCTGACTAAATACTTTTTTGCCCCACTGTACATGTCAGAGACCACAATAATAATACTTAGCATTGGTGTCAGTGTCTGCATTAATTCCCCCAGTGTAGGGTGTCAGACACCACAATAACAATCCTCAGCATTGGTGTCAGTGGCCACAATAATAACCCCCAGCATTGGTGTTGGTGGCCGTAATAATAACCCTCAGCATTAGTGTCAATGGCCACAAGAAAATCTCGCAGCATTGGTGTCAGTGACCACAATAATAACCATCGGCTTTAGGGTCAGTTGACACAATAATATAATATAATAATAATAATATAATATATGCTGTTGATGTCAGTGTCTGCAAATAATAACCCCCCAGTATAAGTTTTAAAAACTGCAATAATAACCCCCAGCATTGGTGTCAGTGGCCACAAGAATAACTCCCAGCATTAGTGTCGGTGACCACAATAATAATCCTTAGCATTGATGTCAGTATTTGTAATAATAACCCCCAGTATTGGTGTCAAAGACTGCAATAATAACCCCCAGCATTGGTGTAGGTGGCCGCAATAATAACCTTCAGCATTAGTCTCAATGGCTACAAAAATGACTCCCAGCATTGGTGTCAATGACCACAATAATAACCAGCATTAGTGCCGGTGGCCACAATAATAATCCTTAGCATTGATGTCAGTGTCTGCAATAATAACCCCCAGTATTAGCATCAGTAGCACAGTGCTGTAACCACCCCACTCCCCTGCACTGGTGCATAGTAAGAATGCCATTTAACCGCCTATTGGTGGTCAGTTATTTTTAACTCTGCCCCCCCAACCATTGGCAGTCAGTGCAGTGGCAGAGAAATGTAACCCCCTACCCTACACTCGGTGGTCAGTGCACTCTGCAGCAATGAAAGGTCAGTGGCAGTGAAATCTAACCCAAAGACCACCTTCCCTGCATTGGTAGTCAGTGGCAGTAAAAATTGTATCTGCAGAAAAAAGTTTAACCTCCGCACACAAAAAGACTTCTTTACAGTAAGAGCTGTAAAAATGTGGAATAGACTCCCCCAGAAAATAGTTTTAGTTAACTCAGTAACAGTGGAGATTGGTTTATAAAAATGTTCGTAATTATCAATACATAAGCAGGGTCAGTACCAGGACCTACCCTGTTTCCCCGAAAATAAGACCTAGTGTGATTGTCGGTGATGGCTGCAATATAAGCCCTACCCCCCCAAATAAGCCCTAGTTAAAGTCCTTGTAGGTCTTATTTTCAGGCTAGGGCTTATTTTCGGGGAAACAGGGTAGGGCTTATTTGGGGGGTAGGGCTTATATTGCAGCTATCACCGACAATCACGCTAGGTCTTATTTTCGGGGGAAACAGGGTAGGGCACAGAAACGTGTTATAATGAGGTCTGAGGGCTCCAAACTGAGGGGGGAAGTCAGGTTGCACACGGTGTCACCCTCATTCCTCTAAAATTCGCCAGTCTGCTATAAACCATCTGGATTTAAGTCTATTGCTTGTGCCAGACATTCTTTCTCTAACCCAACTCACCAAGCACAATTTATAATGTACACAATCAAAGTGAATATCTAACCATCAGCAGAGACTTTCAATTGAGCTTCAAAGGACATCAAAATATTGCCATTAAGAATTTTAGCAGTAAAATAAACAAGGCATATCAGCACTTAGCCAGAGAATTAAAAACCATAGATAGTTAAACATCCGTACTGTTGTGAAAACCTTCCCTAGTCTGATGCTTTAGTAACTAGGTAATTGGATTTTGAAAAGTCTGTCAATAGAGGCTTTAAAGCATATAAAAAAAAAACTAGCTCAGCCTGCAGGTAAACCAATAAACATTTTAGTTTGGGTATCTTTCACTGCAGAACCAAAATCATCACATAATGGTAGCGCTACATTAATAACAAGAATATATCCAAATGGAACCTAATCCAATCTAAATCCGAATATAAATTGTGCAAATCCCCCACCAGGGGGCAGGATAACACAGAACATTTATAGAAGCTATGGCTGGAGGAGAGAAAGTGATAAATGCCACTGGCATTTCTGTTTGCGTAGCTAATAATTACGGTAGTTCCACCACTGACTCATGGTAAAAACGACATAAAGCTTTTGTCACACAAATATTTTTTACTTAAAGGGTCAGTCAACCCAAAGCTGATATGTCAGTGTTTGGTAGACTTTAGAACAGGGTCCTTCCAAACACTCTAAGCAAAGGACCAGTTTACTGTTTTTTCAGACTTTAGGAGGGCCGGACTGTGGCCAATGAGAGTAGAAGGCCCCAGACTTGGTGGTCAGTGGCAGGGGCGTAACTAGAAATAGCAGGGCCCCATAGCAAAATGTTGTATGCGGCCCCCTGCAAACAGACCCCCCCCCCCCCACAGCTGCCCTAGTGTCAATGCAGCGTGAGCTGTGCCATATACAGCGTGACCTGTGCCCCATACAACGTGACCAGTGCCCAATGCAGCGTGACCTGTGCCCAATGCAGCGTGACCTGTGCCCCATACAACGTGACCTGTGCCCCATGCAACGTGACCTGTGCCCAATGCAGCATGACCTGTGCCCCATGCAGCGTGACCTGTGCCCCATGCAACGTGACCTGTGCCCAATGCAGTGTGACCTGTGCCCCATACAGCGTGACCTGTGCCCCATACAGCGTGACCTGTGCCCCATACAGCCTGGTCTGCCTGTGCCCCATACAGCATGACCTGTGCCCCATACAGCGTGACCTGTGCCCCATACAGCATGACATGTGCCCCATACAGCGTGGTCTGCCTGTGCCCCATACAGCCTCATCTATGCAGAGGAAGAGGCAAGCCACCCGGATCAGCAGAGAGCGGGATTGCCCGCTGTAATAGCTTTCATTTGAATTTCCCATCTTCCCGGGGCTCATCGTCACATAGCCCCACCTCTTGGTCCAACGCCTTTGATGACATCACATGTCCCGCATTGGATCGGCGTTCTGTCTATCAAAGGCGCCGGGCCAAGAGGTGGAGCTATGTGACGTGAGCCCCGGGAACACTGGAAGTTCTAATGAAAGCTCTTACATCGGGCAGTTCAGCTCTCTGCTGATACGGACAGCTCGTCTCTCTCTTCTCTCTTCCCCTGGCTGGGAGACTGTGCCAGCGGTGCTCTCATCCTCACTGGGCCCCACTCGGCTGCGGGCCCCATAGCGCCCGCATGGGTCGCTATGGTGGTAGTTACGCCCCTGGTCAGTGGGGGTAAAAGAATTACATAATGCTTGGGTATTGGTATTAATGGGAAGAATAATCTCCATCATTGGTGTCAATGGGAGGAATAGTGCCCCTTCTATCATGCCAGTGGAAGGAATAGTGCTTTATCTATGGTGCCAGTGGGAGGAATAATGCCCCATCTATGGTGCCAGTGGGAGGAATAATGCCCCATCTAAGGTGCCAGTGGGAGAAATAGTTCTCCATCTTTGGTGTCAGTGGAAGGAATAGTGACTTGAGGGCCGAATAAAGGCAGGCAAAGGGCCACATCCAGCCCGTGGGCCGGAATTTGGAGACCATTGTGTTAGATGGTTAAATACCCTAAGGGCCCATTTCCAGTAATATGTTTGAACACCAACATACTAAGTCACTGCAATTGTGTTGTAGCACGCTGTAAAACATAGTAGTAGTGCCTTAAACTGCATTGGGTTACAAAAAACATGTCATGTCTGATCTTCAGCACCTTAGGGTGCGTTGGTAGACCATTCATTTCAATGGGCTGCCTTAACACAAAGAGTGTAAATGTGCAACATAACACACTTTAACGCACATGTGCTAAGCAGATAAGTCAGAGAGGTTTTCTACTACTTGGGAAGATCTCACTGAGTTCTTGTGTTTTGGACAGCTTCTGTGCCCATTAGGCTTTGAATTCCTACATACCAAACAATCTGGGAATTTCAATAAAGCTATAACAAGACTTTTCTGGGGTAGTTCCTTTATCTAATTCAGGCAATTACTGACACGTGCGGCAAATTCAGGTGGATCGCACTACCACCTCAATGAGGACACTGACAGATTCATGTACCCACCACTGACAGGTACGTGAATTGGGTGCAGGCAGCGACTCTTTCAGTGCTGCGCCACATTGGATTTCTATAGGGTGTCCAAGACGCCCTTTATGACTTGCCCCCATGCAATTATGGAGCTGGCTTTGTACACAGGGGCACAGTAATGCTGGGACAGAAACTGACTTTCTTCAGGCTGCTGCCAAAAGGTTGGAAGTGCACATTTGTCTTCACATGCTGTAGCAATATTTTTGAACATTTGAACTCAAGCTTTCAGAAGGGAGTCTATTTGGCCATGCAGGTAGGTGTCATGGCCAGGTGTCGACATACAGTTGACTATATTGTGTATTTATACTTGATCTTCATCTGCCAATTTCCAGCCATGTTTAGTTACCTGTGCCATGTCTGTGGTGTAGCGCAAGTAACATCTTTTCCATAGCGTGACCCAAGGCCCCACACTTATAGGAAGTAGAAGGTCCTCTGCGGGGCTGTAAGCGGTGACTTTACTCCTAAATGGTTTTTCTTCTTCCAGTAAACTCTCAGTAGACTGGGCACGGCGAGCCGTCCGCTTAGACACTGTACCGATTTTCCTTGGGAATAATGGAGACTGTAGGACGAGGGACCCCTTGGAGAGCATGTACACATTGCAGTTGTTGGAGACATTCATCTTGAGAAAAAAAGAAAAAAAAAAGTCAATGCACTGTATATATAATAGGAGGAATATACTATATGTCTAGAGCAGCCTTTCTTAAAGCGTAACTCCACTTTTGTTGAGAAAAAACATTCCCCTCTGGGTGATATATGTACATTGCAAGGATTTTAACAAACTGTGTTGCAGATTCCTACCTTTTGTCATTTTGAAGAAATCCCTGTGTGTTCCTCAGTGCTCATGTGGTAAGTGAATCTAATGGGAGTGATTTCATAATTATCAATCAGCTGTGTACTTGCAGGGCACTAATGAGGAAACCCGCTGGGCCTGCATCCCTTTAGACATGTTCCTATTGGGAGTATCTCACTAAAAATGACATTTTTGTTGCAGGGGATGCCTGAAATCTGACTTGTACCTTAGGCAGACTTCTGGGAAAATCAGTGAGCCAATCACACAAGCAGGAAACGATGTTTCTGGGTGGCATTCTGTACACATTCTGTGTACAGAATACCTCCAGGTAGCCATATTGCATTGCATTTTCAGAAAATTATAGAGGCTGCAGATTGAAAAGGAAAGGTCATTTTTAATAACATTCAATTACAATATGACTTGTGTTGCAACTGTATACGCTATATTATTTTTTCTTTATTTGCTTTTTTTTTTCCCCACAAAAGTGGAGTTACCCTTTAACTTTATTACCCTGGAGGAACCCCCTAAAATAATTTTCAGGTCTCAGGGAACCCTATCTTACTAAAACCAGTACATCAGGGGCCAGTTACAAATATGCCTCTAACATTAGTGGGCAATAGGAAGAATGAGACCCTTACAGACAGCTAAAAATATAACTGGTGTCATGCTTTTGGCTTTGATAAGTAGCATTGGTCCTGGGGCAATGCAGAAATCATGAGATGGGAGACCAATCAACCACAGCTCAAAGAACCCCTAGAGCAGGGGTCTCCAAACTTTCTATACAAAGGTCCAGTTTACTGTCATTCAGACTTTAGGGGGGCCGGGCTGTGGACATTGGAAGCAGAAAATGTCCCAGCATCATTGGGAGTAAACAATGCACCATCTTTGGTGTCAGTGAAAGAAATTGTGCCTGTTCGTTGGTGTAACTGAGAGGAATTGTGCTCCAACGTTAGTGTCATTGGGAGGAATTGTGCCCCATCAAGGATGTCATTGGGCCCCATTGTTGGTGTCATAGGGAGGAACGGTGCCCTGTTGTTGGTGTCATTAGAAGGAATTGTGCCCCATCATTTGTGTCTTTCGGAGGAATTGTGCCCTATCAAGGATGTCATTGGGCCCCATTGTTGGTGTCATTAGGAGGAACTGTGCCCTGTTGTTGGTGTCATTAGGAGGAATTGTGCTCCATCATTTGTGTCTTTGGGTGGAATTGTGCCCCATCAAGGATGTCATTGGGCCCCACTGTTGGTGTCATTGGGAGGAACTGTGCCCTGTTGTTGGTGTCATTAGGAGGAATTGTGCCCCATCATTGGTGTCAATGGGGGGGATTATGCCCCATTGTTGATATCAGTGGATGTAATGGTGCTCCAAGGGCCAGATAAAAGCAAGCAAATGGCCGCTTCCGGCCCCCGGGCCACAGTTTGGAGACCACTGCCCTAGAGGAACCTTAGCGTTCCATAGGACCCTGGCTGAGAATGGTTAGTCTAGAGTATCACTCTCAATTATGCCTCCTGAAATGGGGTAAATTGTGTACATATGGGCTGGATAAACAGCTACCCACCCCCATTCCACATCTATATTTTGTCCTGCAATGACGTGGAGGTCAGCAGGAGGAACCCCTGAAAGCTGCAGAGAACCCAGTAGATCAACATGCCTTGAAGTGTTGATTTTGCTGTGCACTTCAGATGAAGATGAAGATTTCTAGTGAACGGAGTGACTTTCTGGTGGCATGGGTAGCAGATAAGGTAAGTATTCGTGGACTTCTATTAAAGGTAAGGCTGTTTGCAGGTTATAGATTATTGACACTTTAAGGAACTGGACTTGCCCATGCAGGACCAAGTGGCAGATTCACCTAAAGCAAAACTAAAGGGTGGAATACTCAGCTTTCCTCCAACAGTCCCTTTCCCTTGCCAGCATATTCTTGTGTGTGCTGGTTTTTGGCCATTTTCATTGGCCGGCATGGGATGATGTCACTCCTGTGCATATATATACAGGAGCTAGTTACCTCTGCACACAGGGATCAGGCCAGCCACAAATAGCTGAGCTGCACATACGCAGCTCAGTTTAAATGCCAGGGATCACTGTGAGTGGGCAGCCAGGTGTGTTTCATTGCAGAAGAGACATTGCCTGTCCCTTCTGAAATAAAGAGCCTTCCTGCTCACAGTGGAACTTTAGTTCCACTTTAAATACCCATCCCCACTTTCAAATATATTCCTCTTACAGTTGCCCCCCCTAACACTGTGTTTAGTAGCTTGGAACAAAGAGAAATGACATTCGTTCCAAGCATAGGGGAGCATGTGACTCTGCACCCTTACTCCCATGATGCAATACTAAGTCCCCAAGTGACCAATTGCTGGACTCAAATCTGTCAGGTGGGGGAGGAAAAGCTTCGGCCTTGGAGCTTACACAGGACTTCTGTTCTTCCCACAATGATGGGCAGACCAGTGGACAATGGGGGACAATGACGTGCCCATGCTGAGAATTTCACAACTTCACTTTGGGGAATTTTAGACCTTTAAAATGAGTTGCCAGTTGGCCATGTTAAGATTCAATGGTGCTTAATGAAACGCCCTTAAAGCAAAGCTCACCTTGTCAGCATTGTGCCCACTTCCATTGCCATTTAACACAGCCTGTTCCCTGACTTGATACACGGGGTTCCGGAACTGCTTCCTGCGCACATGACTGTAGAACAGGCTCCATTCCCAGACTGTTGGAGGAACGGCCCTCATGTCTTCCACTGGCTTGTAATCTCCGTTCAACAGGACCTTCTCTCTCACTATGTCTCTCCAACCATTCACCGGTGTGTACGTCTGGCTAGATGAGTGCCGCTAAAAGAATAAAAGCGCATGCCAAATCAAAAGACTTTCAAAAAAAGATCAAATCTTTCTACACACTGATAAGTTGACATGGAAGTTCATCTTAAATATAACTTAAAGCGGAGTTCCACCCTGAAACTTTTTTTATCAGAATTGGACTCCTCTAAACCTATAAAAAAAAAACATTTGGAGGAAAAAAGTATTTTATACTTACCAAAATCGCCCTGTTGCTATGTAGTCCTCCTAATCTGCCACTTCCTGGTCCGTGGAGCTCTTCGTCACTTCCTCCCTTGCCTGTGCTCCTGGGAAATGATATTTCCCAGGAGTCTGTGGCCAGTACTGTGACAAGAAATGACGCGATTTAAGGCGGAACACAGTGCGGAGATGTGTTCATCTATGTTGCCATAACAACGAGACGGGCATCTTTAGAAACAATCTGTGCTACGGCCGCCGGTGAATCGCGCATGCGCAAGATTACCCAGCATGCACCTCTACAAAGCTAATACAGGAAGAGATATTGATTGGGCTTCACATGCCCACAATCATGATGGCAACGGCCACACCAGGAGTAAGAAAATATTGAGTAAGAAATTTATATTTTTGCTAAATGAACATTGTATACTCGTTTTTGTATTTAATTAGAAATAATTCTAGGAACTCCGCTTTAAGAAAAATAATAAGGGTTTTGGGTAAATTATTAACCTCTTCCCGCCGATGGTACGCATATATGCGGCCTCACGGTGGGTGGGCTTTAACACTGGGGCACCGCATATATTCGGCCCTATGTAAACAACTTTATGTGCTGAGAGCGCGCGCCCTGTGTTCTCCCAGCACAGTCACTTGTGGGGACGGGAAAGCTCCCGATGCATACTTGCGATCGGGAGCTTTCCGATCATGTGACCACTGTGACAGCCAATCACAGCGATCATATGACCCGAATGCCCGCCTCCGTCTCCCGTCAGTCTTTCACTCTTCTCTCTGTTTCTGTCTGCATGCCAATAGTTAGCACATTGCATCACAACTGATTGGCTCCTTAAACTGCTTCTCCCAGCCAGAACAAATAGGGGTTTGCAAGAAGCAGATACCAAACTAAAAGTCATATAATTACATTGCTTGTACCAATAATCCTCTATTATAATGAAGCCGGTGTTCTATCGGATAGTGCCCAGGACGAACAGCGCATGTGATGCTCATGCGCCGTAGGGAGCAGCATAACAGCTGATTTTATGATCAGCTGTTGAGACGGCGCCTGTGCGCAATAGCCGAGGGAAGAAATTGTTGTGTCAGATTGTGCCCCGTGCTACCGAGGCGTGTTCATATCGGTGAGGGGCGGATTAGTACATGATGGTGGCAGATTGTTATATGATGAGCAGTGCTGCTAAACACAAATTTTTCTGATAGAAAAACCCGCCCTTCAGTTGGCTAAACACACCCCGCAAGCGCCCAGGAAGAATAGCAGAAAAAGATGTGTTTTGCAGCACTGCCCATCATTGAATAATCCGCCCCCATCATGTACTAATCTGCCCCCGACATGAACATGCCTCGCCAGCGTGGGGCACAATCTGACACCAAAAATGTCTTCCGTCGGCTATTGTGCGCAGGCGCCATCTCGTCGTCACAAAAGCTGACCATAAAATCAGCTGTTGTGCTGCGCATGCGCCGTTCGTCCCGGGTACTTCTCGATAGCGGGCACTATACGATAGAACACTGGCTCCTCTGTAACATCCATGGCATCAATTCTATCCTGCCATGTAGCCAATAAAGAATTGATGCAAAGGATGATACCAAGTTGTCAACTTCATTATATTAGAGGATTATATCTACATTCCAAAGGCATTTGGCACAGAGCACTGCTTCTGTGTCTCCCAGGTAATTTGTAGTAGAGCAAGTTTTCTTTCTTGGACTGGATTACATAGTTTGTATTTGTTGAAGGGTTAGAGATACACTAATTTGTGTCTTTTATATCTGCCTGGATTTAAAGGAGGAGAAGTATGGGGTTCATAAAATAATAAGAATAAACATTCATACTCATCTCTAAGATGCAGCATCGGTGTGAGGTTGCAGCTTTCCCACATCAGCTCTAAGCTCAAGAACAGCGCAATGAACAGAGCAATGAACAGAGCAATGACCACTGATCGCTCAGTTCTTGGTTTGCTCAGAGGGAAGAGCAGTGACTGTCAGTCACTGCTCTCCGCTCCCCCCCCCTACAGTACTCAACTGGAGTGCTAGGATGGGCAGGGGGCGAGAATGGTTGACTCCAGCTCTCGAGCCCGCTGAGAGGCCAAGAGCTAGTTGTCAATCAGGCAGCTGGGTGGATCATGGCAATAATGTCAGGATCCTTCCAGAGCCAGGAGCAGCTCTGCCACATCAGCTGACAGCAGGCAATAGCTCACTATAAGCTGACTCTGAGTCACCAAAAGTATGACCAAAAAAGCTCCAGCCATACTTCTCTTTTAAGCCTTAGTTACTTAAATTTTTGTGTACATTTGTACATATTTTATATCTTTTTATTATTTTCTACTTAAAAATATTTGTTCTACCCTGAGAGGAGTAGGAATCGGTGCCCTTGATTGTGCCCACATTGCCTTACATGTTTCAGACTTAAAGTGGAGTTCCACCCAAAAGTGGAACTTCCGCTCATTGTACTCCTTCCCCCCTCCGGTGCCACATTTGGTACCTTTTTTTGGGGGAGGGGGGGCAGGGAACAGGATACCTGTCTTTCACAGGTATGCTGTCCCCACTTCTGGGGGCCTCAGCCGTGGGTATTGACGTCACCGCGGGGCTCCCTCCTCCTACCCCGGCCGCTGGACCAGTAGGAGAGAGGAGCGGCGCCTTGTGCATGCGAAGTAGGGTTCCCGGCATGAAGCCGTAAGGCTACACTGCTGGATTCCCTTACTCGCAATGGAGGCGGCAGCACCTGACAGCTGATGGAAACATCAGCTGCGGTGCCGACATCGCTGGACTCCAGGACAGGTAAGTGACCGATTGTTAAAAGTCAGCAGCTGCAGTATGTGTGTGGCTTTCAATTTTTGTAGCGGTGGAGCGGACCTCCGCTTTAAGGTCCTTGATGGTCACATATTTGATTCCACCCTAGGCAGGTACCTACCTGGCTTCCTCTTATGCGGTCCCAGTGGCAGTTGTGAGTGAAGGTGCTACAGAACAGATTGTAAGTGCTATCATGCAGGGCCATCAGATAGGATTCCGTAAACTCGAAGGCTGTTGGTGACTGCTGCACAAACTGCCAGACACAGTCCAGGAACAACAGGAACACCGGAGACTGCAAGAAAAGACAAGGGTAACAGGTCAAAAATGGAGCCTATCCATTGCTAAATAAATCCTATACCTCATTTTAAAATATAAATACCTCAATAATATGATAACCCCTAATTTGTTCTTGGTAAGCCTCATGCACGGGGATGTTTACATGCAAAAAGTCTTTTAGGGTAAAGTTTCTGGTGCTTTCCTGCAACCAGGGAGCTATAGGTGTTGCGTACAGCTGCCCATACAAGTGAATGGCTGTGTGTGGCTGTATACTTGAAAATGCTGATGGCTGCTGTATTACGTAAAGCATATTACCCTTTAAAGTGGAGTTTTACCCTGAAATTTTTTTTTTTCATAATCAGACTCCTCTAAACCTATAAAAAAACATTTGGAGTAATTTTTTTTCTTTACTTACTAGAATCACCCTGTTGCTATGTAGTCCTCCTAATCTGCCACTTCCTGGTCCGTGGAGCTCCTCGCCACTTCCTCGCTCGCAAGTGCTCCTGGGAAATGATGTGTCATCATTTTCTAGGAGTCTGTGGGAAGTACTGTGATCAAAAATCGCATTATTTCCTGACAGGAAATGACGCGATTCAAGGCGGATCACATCGCCAAGATAAGTTTATCTATGTTGCCATAACAACAGGGCGGGACCTTCCTCCGTTGCCGCCTGTTGTTATGGCAACTTTAGAAACAATCGGCGCTACAGCCTCCGGTGAATCGCGTATGCGCGAGCTCGAGAGGTGCATGCTGGTTACCCAGCATGCACCTCTCCTAAACTTATCCAGGAAGAGTTATCGATTGGGCTTCACATGCCCACAATCATGATGGCAACAGCCACAACAGGAGAGAAAAACCAGTGAGTATAACATTTTTATTTTAGCAACATCCACCATTAAAATAATATAATCGTTTTTTAATTTAATAATTAATTTTGCTCGGATCAATTAAAAGAAAAAAAAAATGTGGCCGGAACTCTGCTTTAATGCACCACTTTTGTGGGTAAATGCCAATGCTGTTGGACATTTACTTACCCTTAGGGCTTTGCAGGGTTAACTGTAGTTTTAGCACAGTTAACCTTTAAATGCTCCCCTGCCCAGCAACCATCCCATGTCCCAAGTGCTGTTCTTACCTGTACAGTACCCACTTCTCCGAGGCCTTTGCTGTATGTCCTGCTTGGAGCCACACAGCCACTGCTGTAGAAGTCTCCCAGCTGGGCAATTGTTCCATTCACTCCTATGGAAAAGGTTCCCACACAAAATAAACCACCTTTTTCATAGGTATGAATGGAGATTCAGAAGACAATGAGCCCGGCTGAAGTACTCCTGGAGTGGCAGCTGTGTAGTACCCAGCAGGCCGCTGGCTGAATAGGGCGAGTCTGAGCATTTGAAGGATAATTGTACTAAAATGACTGTAATGTTAAAAGTGTGTGACTGTGGTACGGACATTAGGCTGTAAGCTCTTCTGGGGCAAGAAATAATGTGAATAGTTCAATGTTCTTGCAACGAGGAACAGTCAGTGCTATATATATATATAACTTAGACTGCATTCACACTTGACCAACTTCAAAGTTGGAGTGCAACTTTGATGCAACTTTGCATGGGTGTGACTTGGATGACACTTTGGCTTTGACCAATGATAATGGACAACTATTGCACAAATGTCACATGTATAACATTCAGGTGAGACTTTCATGCAACTTTTTTTTGAGTGTTTACATTGCAGTCTATGGTTGCAAGTTTCTTGAAAGTTAGACCAAAGTAGTGCAGGAACCTTTTAAAAGATGCTGGCACATTGTCACATATACTTGAATGGTTGTCATTGAAAAACCTGGGGTGCGAATTGTCATGCGACTTCAAGTTGCACAAGTGTGAATATAGCCTTAGTAAAATAAATAGGAAAATTTTGAACAATACTATAAAAGCAAAATTACCCTCCCCCCTACCCCCCCCCCCCTCACTCGGTGAACAACCTCATCCCCCCCGTTGCTCGCCCCTCCGCCCACCACTTACCCCATCTAGGTCACTGGCACTTGGCAGCTTCCCCTGTGTCTCCTCCTCCACGGGCTCCCCCCTGCTTATGCTCCTGGCCAATATAGTCGCTTCTCCTCTTGGCCAATCGCGTCTTAAGACCCGCTTCCTGATTGGCCAGGAGAAGAAGCAGGAAGACAATAGCGAATATTAATTTGCTATTGTCACACAACTGTGTGGGCTCGGGGTGCAGTGCTCTGCGCCCGGAGCCCACCCTTTTTGAAGCCAATTAGAGCCTCAGGCTCTAGAGTCTCTTCTCCAGAGCCTCTCCCATCCTCTGGAATTCCCTGCCCCAGTATGTCCGATCAGCCCCTACCCTGTCCACCTTTAGGAGATCCTTGAAAACTCATTTATTCAGGGAAGCCTATCCCACACCCACATAACTGTCCCTGAGCCACTCCCATCAAATCATTCTTTGCAGCTATTACCTTTTGTACCACCACCCCCTCCCTTTTAGAATGTAAGCTCTACGAGCAGGGCCCTCCTGTACCTTTTGTATTGTACTGTAATTGTGTTGTCCCCCTTATACATTGTAAAGCGCTGAGTAAACTGTTGGCGCTATATAAATCTCGTATAATAATAATAATAATAATAATCATGTGTTTCGAAAAAAAAACCCCATTGAAATCCATGCGTCCGGTGCCTTGCATGTAAATTAGGGGTTGGGCGCATGGATTAGGGGAGCGGCACCCCTTCGCCCCTCATGGAGCAGTCGCCACTGTCTATAATTGTTCTGAGGACAACCCAAAATTTGGGATTTTCTTTTACTTTCACATTTGATGATAATGGTAAACAGGACAAATAGAGAGGGTGTCAGGTGAATCTCCTTAACGGGGGGCACATACAGCAATAAAAAAACGGACAGGTGTTCTAATCCATCTCTCCTCTGTCCAAAACTAGAAAAAAAAGTTTTGCCTTTAGTTATACTTTTAAGTCACCAACCCAGAATAAGTATGACTTAATTTGCTGCATACTTGCCTGGGTCAGTGACTCAGAAGGTATTAGATCCAGAGGGACAACCAGAAAATCAGCAGAAGGAGGTCAGCATTGGCAGCCCCCATATTTATCTCAGTAGATGGTAGACTTTTACTTCAAAGAACAATCTCACCTCCTCCTTGTCAGATCTTTTAAAGTGGTTTATCCTCTGCATGAAAGGATGTCCTGCAGAGACCCACTCCTTCTGAACCAAACTCTGGAAGCCGGACAAGGTTCGTGTGTGGGGGTCCAGAATCAACTGGACCAGCGATGCCAACAGACAGTTCAAGTCCCGATCCTCGGATTCTGTCACATGACAAGGAAGATAAAACAATCAGTATAGGAAAAGAACTTTTTACGGTAATAGTAGCAAAACTTAATACTGTACTGCAGCCTTTCCTAACCTTTTTAACATGGAGGAACCCTTGAAATTACTTTCTGGGCTCAGGAAACCCCCCCAGCTAATAATGAATTTATCTACAGCTTAGAGTATATTAGTGTGGTCGTCACTAGAAAGAATGCTCGTTACATTTGTGGTCATTCGGAACAATCCCCCCCTTAGCGAAAAAGATTGTTAATGTCAGTGGTTAATCATCTAAGAGGCAGAGTTTGCCCATTGTTCAAGCAACCTCTGGAGGAACCGTAGGATTCTATAAAACCCTGGTTGAGAATGGCTTCTCTGCCGTATGACATGGTAATACCCTGTTTCCCTGAAAATAAGACCTAGCGTGATTGTCAGTGATGGCTGCAATATAAGCCCTACCCCCCAAATAAGCCCTACCCTGTTTCCCTGAAAATAAGCCCTACCCTGAAAATAAGACCTACAAGGACTTTAACTAGGGCTTATTTGGGGGGGGGGGGTAGGGCTTATATTGCAGCCATCACCGACAATCACGCTAGGTCTTATTTTCGGGGAAACAGCGTATCAGCATCAGTAAGAGAATTTCAATTAGGACTATATTCTTTTCTCACGATTGGTATCCACAGTTATAATGACTAAATACATTGTGTAAAAATTTTGACCCATAGAATGAATCTGACCACATTTATTTTTTTGAGAAAAGAATGGCCATAGTTAGCTAGAACATATTTGTTTTGATTTCCTCCTCGACAACACTAGATGGAAATCTGGACCTGAACTTAAGAACTGAAGATTTACAATCTAGAAATGTTAATTTCACCTACGCAGTACCCTGAAAATTCTAAATTCCTCCTAAAACATAGCAGTGCACTTTCTGTGTCTTGAGCCTCTTAGCTGTATATCTGCAGTGTGAGTGCTAATGCACTGCTGTCTACAACAGCTAGTCTCAAGAGATTTGGAGATATCACTACTGTGCTGCTCATTGTTCTCCTTGCTGGTGGGGAAGCTGTACCTGGCAACCTGCAAAGCAAAGATCTCCCTGCTTTTGCTTCACCCTTTTTGTGGATCTGTGTATTTTTCCCTTTTTCTGCTGCTTTTTGAATATTACCCCACCAGTCAACTGATTACAGGTCATTAGGGGTAGCTCAACATGAGAAGCAAACCCTCCCTTTACCATGATGGCCTCCTCCACAAAGAAACACTGTGCCGAAAAGGGCATGGTAGGTCAGTATTGGATAGAGTATCAGTGTGGGAAGATTACAGGAAATACTGGCGACTAGTCCTTTGTCCACAGCTTGCCTTTGTTTGAGCAGAGCTTCCGCAATACAGGTCCTCCTAAAAATTATTGAAGTGAGGTTGTTCTAAACCCAGTGCATTGGGAATATTTGTTACCGTGTAAACATAACTTATAGTTACCTTGTGAGATAGCAGAGATAAAACCTATTTTGAGAAGCAAGGGGTTTTTTTTTGTTTTGTTTTTTAGAGTTTTCTTACGAGCATCAGAAACTGGTTCGCACACTGCTTCCAGAAAGCAGTCTCCTCTTTAACCAGTTTTGCCACTTACTGTAGGAGGTTTGTGGTTTGGGTAAAGAAAACTAAGAATGTAAGGGAATTGAGACAGGGCATAGAGCTCATTTAGGCTTCCTTCCCGTAGTAATACTTCAGCATACACCTATGCAAGGACTGTGTTTACCCACATGGGAATGCACAAGTGTTCTGTGCATCCCGGTACAGGCAGTCTAATTAATGTTTATTGGGACAGAGCAGCTGCCCGGACACAGCCGCTGCTCCCAATTTGACATTCTTGTGAGTGTGGGTGCACAGCCACAAGCACAGACAGAATGCATTTGGGTCCATGCACATCAAATATCAAATTGATATCAAATGGGGAGCAGTGGATGTATCCGTCCTGCTGCTGTGTCCCAATAGACATCTATGGGACTGCCTGCACGGGAATGCATGGAGCACCTGCGCATCCCCATGTGTGTAAACATGGCCCTCGTGTGGGTGTACACTGTAGTATACCCTTGTACACGAGGCCCAAGAAGAAGTGCATCAGGACACCCAATGTGTAAACAGTACTTTCAGTATACTGAGCCTATCAATTTACTTGGAACATTAAAGACTCAATCCATGCACAATTGATATTTTAGTGTCTGGTGGATGATGGAGAGTTAACCCACCTAACATCTTTCATGCACCCTATTGGTGAGTTCTATGGGTCTGTACACTTGCTGTGGCCATTATGAGGGGCTCCCCCTCTCTCTCTCTGCTGGAATTTTTATTTATTTTACATAGAGATTCAGGGAATCCAGATAGACATTTATTTCTTTCTACATTCAAAGTGGACTTTCACCCATAAAAACATATTTTTTCTTTCCTTGTTTCTCTTCCCTTCCTTTTACACAATTGGCATACACACTGCAGGTCTGTACATGGTCCGGTACCAAAAACAAACGGCACGCGTGCAGATGTGATGTAGGTCTCTGTCAAGTGTTTAGGACATGGAAACGACCTGCGGCACATCTGTGCATGCACAAGACATTCAAAGATGGTGGCACAGAACAGAAGCATGGGGAAGGACAATATTCCCCAGCTAAAGCTCCTCTTTAAATTCAGATTCTCATCAGTACATAAAAATTTGAAAAAGCTTCCCTAAAGTCTAGTGGGCTACACTTCTTTATATGTTTTTTTTTTTCATTAATGGACTCCAGCAGAGTCCGGGACGGGTCACAAAATTGACCTTTGTTAGGTCTCCTACAGAGAAAGCTCAACTGACCCAATTAATGGCCTACCTTGAAGGACTACTGATCGCCTCCGTTCACCCAACAAGATGGCAACGTCACTGGCTTTCTTGAGGCATAACCTATAGGAAACAAAATACATACATTTTAAAGAAAAAGTGAAGTATATTTTCCAACTAGAACATTTTGCGTTATTATTAAAGTGATTACCTTAAAGCAACGCTATTGTTAAAACTGCCAAAAAAAGGGTCCCCTGGAAAAAAGATTGTAAATACTCCCCTCGCCCTGTGTAGAAAGCCAGCTCCATAAAAACATGGTTTGCCCAGTTTGTTATGGAGGACATCTAGTGGCCTGCACTGATCCCTGACCTCAACCATACTGAACACCTTTGGATTAAATGAAATGCAGATTTGTGAGCCAGGTCTTCCCATCGAACGTCAGACCACACAAATGCTGTTTTGGAAAATGGACACAAATTGCCACAGTTACCTTCAATCTTGTGAAAAACATTCCTTGAAAAGTGGAAGCTGTTATAGCTACAAAGAAAGGCCAATTCCAGGGGCGTAACTAGAAATAGCAGGGCCCCATAGCAAAATGTTGTATGGGGCCCCCTGCAAAACAGCCCCCCCCCCACAGCTGCCCTAGTGTCAATGCAGCGTGACCTGTGCCACATATAGCGTGACCTGTGCCCAATGCAGCGTGACCTGTGCCCAATGCAGTGTGACCTGTGCACAATGCAGCGTGACCTGTGCCCCATACAGCATGACCTGTGCCCAATGCAGCGTGACCTGTGCCCAATGCAGCATGACCTGTGCCCCATACAGCGTGACCTGTGCCCCATACAACGTGACCTATGCCCCATACAGTGTGACCTGTGCCCAATGCAGCGTGACCTGTGCCCAATGCAGCGTGACCTGTGCCCAATGCAGCATGACCTTTGCCCCATACAGCGTGACCTTTGCCCCATACAGCGTGACCTGTGCCCAATGCAGCATGACCTGTGCCCAATGCAGCATGACCTGTGCCCAATACAGCATGACCTGTGCCCAATGCAGCGTGACCTGTGCCCCATACAGCGTGACCTGTGCCCAATGCAGCGTGACCTGTGCCCCATACAGCGTGATCTGTGCCCCATACAACGTGACCTGTGCCCAATGCGTCGTGACCTGTGCCCAATGCAGCGTGAGCTGTGCCCCATACAGCGTGACCTGTGCCCCATACAGCATGACCTGTGCCCAATGCAGCATGACCTGTGCCCAATACAGCATTGCCTGTGCCCAATACAGCCTGGTCTGCCTGTGCCCCATACAGCCTCACCTGTGCAGAGGAAGAGGCAAGCCACCCGGATCAGCAGAGAGCGGGATTGCCCGCTGTAATAGCTTTCATTTGAACTTCCCGTCTTCCCGGGGCTCATCATCACATAGCCCCACCTCTTGGCCTGACGCCTTTGATGACGTCACATGTCCCGCATTGGATTGGCGTTCTGTCTATCAAAGGCGCCGGGCCAAGAGGTGGAGCTATGTGACGTTAGCCCCGGGAACACTGGAAGTTCTAATGAAAGCTATTAAATCGGCCAATTCAGCTCTCTGCTGATCCGGGTGGCTTGCCTCTTCCTCTGCACAAGTGAGGCTGTATGGGGCACAGGCAGACCAGGCTGTATTGGGCACAGGCAACGCTGTATTTGGCACAGGTCATGATGCATTGGGCACAGGTCACAGCTTGCCTCTTCCTCTCCTCTATCTTCCCCTGGCTGGGAGACTGTGCCGGCGGTGCTCTCATCCTCACTGGGCCCCACTTGGCTGCGGGCCCCATAGCGCCCGCATGGGTCGCTATGGTGGTAGTTACGCCCCTGGCCAATTCTATTTGAAAGCTTATGGTACTGGAATTGTCATGGTCAGGGGGTCAGGCTTGGAGACCACTAGCTATAGTAGTAGAGTGGCTCCCACTGACAAGCTGAATAAGTACAGAAGCAGGTCACCCTGGTGGATGACACGGGCTCACCCGAGGCGCGGAGTCTAAACACTAACCAGAGCTCCTGATGGTGGAGATGGGTTAGCTACATGTTAGTACCGGGTCGGGGTCCTCAGGATTGCCCAAACAGGAGTTGACCAAGCTAGGGTCAAGTAGCAGATAAAACAGGTAGGGATAAAGCAGTGTAGTCAGTAAACAAACCAAATGGTTTGTAACAAGTGGTTGCAGGTTGGGATTAAGCAGAAGCGTATTTGAGGACAAGAGTGCCAAGAGTGAGATATTGGCTTGAGAGAGCACAATAATCTGGCAAACAGGAAGTGCAAAGGCACAGGTAAAAAAAGTTCATGGGAGGAGCAAAGGGTCAAGGTTCAAGAGAAACAAGGCTCAAGGCAAGATTGTTCAAGGAATTGTCCATGCTGCTGTCCAACATCCCAGTTGGCTCAGAAATAAGAGACACCATCAGACACAGCAGAGGTTGCAGGTTCAGGCCCAAGTCCTGGCAGGATTGTCTCATATTGATGTTATGTTTATGTGAGGTTATAATGGTGGTCATATGTCACCCAGTTCCACATTACCATTTTTTAGTAATCTTAAGAAGCCACAAGATTTTGTTTTATATGCATCACTCAATCCTCTCATGTGCCAAAAATTCACAAATGTGCTTATCTATTTTAAAAAGGAAAGGAAAGCAGCTAGGTAGACTATATTAGCAAATCAAAATCCTGCTAGTCTTTTCTACTCTGTGCTAGGAACAAGAAAGACGGAATCTAATTAGTTCCTATAGGCAACTCACTGACAGAATGTCAGGTGTTTTTCAGATTAATTTCTGTGTTTTTCAGATTAATTTCCTGTTCATGTTTATTTCCTTTGATCACTGGCTCTATCTAGGGGTTATAATACGGTACTTTCCTGAAACATTGGGAAAATACCACATTGTGCCCACTAGATGGCACTGACACCCATAGGAAATAAACATATTAGACACTATATGGGCATGTCATAAAAAACACTGGCCCACAAAGACAAAACAGTACATTCTGAAATCAAGAAATCTTTATTTACAATAGGATTCAATTACGACTCATTTAATCATCTAAAGCCATTACCTCACATAGTCAAGCCACCTGGTTCCTTCCAAGTTGGAAAGCCATTTTTCATCAGGTGTAGGTGTTGATGTATCTATAAAAAGCAGAAAATAAATAATTTATAATAGGCTGTCAGTAGATAAGATAGGAAACCTGTTTTTATTAGGCAACCACTGAAAAAATAGCAATGTTAGCAAGGGTTGGCCTTGGCGTTGTCAACAAGCACTTGGAAAAATCCCATATAGTGACCTTTCTTTATATTCTTTATATCCGTTATTTTTCTTTTTTTTATAATTCCCTTTATAAGATACTGATATTGATAACACACCATAAGTTCTAAATATAATTGTAATGCAGACCTGTAAAAGATTTCAATGACTCCTCTGGGGTAAAACGGTTAAGGAAAGTCGCATTAGTTCTTCAAAGTAACCCGATTAGAAAGAGTTAAAACATTAGATGTTTATTCGGGAAGGTCTCCTTTACATCAATGAAACCTGTAGACATATTATTGATCTAATAACCGACCTGAAGCTGGTTTAATGGAGTGAAGAAGGACTTGTTTGCCCTTGTGAATTGTAAGTCCGATATTAAATAGAGTCGTCTTCCCTCTTGACTTCCTCCAAATCTATTCAAATGTGATCAAGGCTTCAGATAAAGAAATAAAGGAAAACAAAATCATAGTTCTATTTGATTTCAAGCTAGCTTGCATTTTTTTTTTTTTGATTCCCGAAAGAGAAAGGCTTAAAGTAGAACTGAAGTTCTGCCATCACAAACTGCAAGCAGGCAGGCTTTTTATTGCAGAAGAGACTTCTCCAATAAAATGCCCCTACCTGCAAGCTTGCAATGTTCTGGGGCAGGGGTCCCCAAACTTTATAAACAAAGGACCAGTTTCTTATTCTTCAGACTTTAGGGGGGGCCGGACTGTGGCCAGTGGTAGTGGAAATTCTCCAGGCATCAGTGGGCATAAACATCACCATATTTGGTATTAGGGGAAGGAATAGTGCCCCATCGTTGGTATCATTGGGAGGAATAATGCCCTATTATTGGTGTCAGGGGGAGAAATGATGCCCCGCTGTCGGGTGTCAGTTGGACGAAAAGTGTCTCATAACAGCAATGCCGCGTACACACGATCGGACATGCCGACAACAAAATCCATAGATTTTTTTCCGACGGATGTTGGCTCAAACTTGTCTTGCATACACACGGTCGCACAAATCTTGTCGGAAATTCCGAACGCCAAGAACGCGGTGACGTACAACACGTACGACGAGCCGAGAAAAATGAAGTTCAATAGCCAGTGCGGCTCTTCTGCTTGATTCCGAGCATGCGTGGAATTTTGTGCGTCAGAATTGTGTACACACGATCGGAATTTCCGACAATGGATTTTGTTATTGGAAAATTTGAGATCCAGAACTCAAATTTTATGTGACGGAAATTCCGATGGATAATGTTCGATGGAGCCTACACACGGTCGGAATTTCCGACAACGAGCTCCCATCGAACATTTTCCATTGGAAGATCCGACCGTGTGTACGGTGCATAAGAGGAATAGTGTTCCAAGGGTCGGATAAAGGCAGGCAAAGGGCCACATCCGGCCCCAGGGCCGCAGTTTGGAGATCCATAGAAAGTACAGGCCGGCAACTCGACAGCTTCTCCATAGAAATTATTTATTTAAGCATTACAGCATCCAAAAATCCTGACGCGTTTTGGCCCTAGGCCTTCAGCAAAAGCTTTTGATGACGGCCTAAGGCCGAAACGCGTCAGTGTTTGGATGATGTTATTGCTGTAATGCTTAAATAAATATTTTCTATGGAGAAGCTGTCGAGTTGCCGGCCTGTACTTTCTATGGATCTTTTGTGAGCTTAATTAGCCAGAGCACCGACTACTCTACACGCCAACTATACTATACAGTGGTAGAGCTTGGGTGAGTTTTTCTCTTGCGCAGTTTGGAGACCACTGTTCTATGGCATGAAAACTGAGCTGCGCATGTGCAGCTCTGCCTACATCGCTAGCACGGTCCCCGTGTGCAGGGATGGCTGACTTCTGTGCATGCGCAAAAATGACGTCATTCGGTGCTGGCCAATGAACACAGCCATAGACCGGCACCAGGAAGTAGATACTGGTGGGAGACGGGGAGCGTTGAAGAAAAGGTAGGTTTTAATACGGTGGGGAGGAATTAAAATTTCCCAAAGTCAACAATTTGTATTTCCAACTGCCAGTAGAAACAGAGTGGGTGCTTGGCCAACAGTCTTACCATAAAACATCTATTACCATTCAAAAGCCAGCACTCCATATACAAATACTGCTTGCACTGTGGTGCCATATAAAACATACCCAATGTTTCAAAAACATGGATTTTATTAAGGTGATATTGATAGGTGCGCGCACAGGGTGTGCCGGACGTGCCTGGGCACTCCCTAATTACCCCGTATGGTGCAAATTCCCCCTGCTTTCTGACGCCCCCATTCTCCCTGTAGTGCTGCCAGCTTCCCTCCTCTCTTCTCCCACTGGCTGCTGCGGGAGGGTGTTTTAGGATGGAGAACAAATTTTATTTCCCGACCCCTTCCTTTTCTGAATGAACACAGTGTGTGATCTGTACCGATTGCTCCTGTGTTCATTCTTAACTGAGGCATAGTAAACTATGTTTATTATGCTTCAGTTTGTGAATGAATAGAAAGCCGCTCAGCACAGAGCACTTCCCATTTGTTAAATGCCCAGTGTAGCTGAGGCTGCAGAGAAAGGGACTGGGGAATCTCTGTCCTCAGTCCCTTTCTCTGTCTCAAAAGTGAGATGTCAGGGGTCTGTTTAGACCTTTGATATTTCACCAAAGCCCCCCAACGAGGCTCCTAAAAACAGTGTAAAAAATTAAAAAATGTTAAAGATATTAAAAATAAACAACTACTGACACTGTCCACTACTCTGCTGATATACACGCATGTGTGTTTGTGCTCTGGGGCGCACACCCTAATGCAATAGGCTGCACAAACCAATTGTGATATTACAAAGCAATCACATACATTTTGTGGTACAAATACATTATATTACCAAAAGTATTGGGACACCTGCCTTTACACACACATGAACTTTAATGGCACCCCAGTTTTAGTCCGTAGGGTTCAGTATTGAGTTGGCCCACCCTTTACAGCTATAACAGCTTCACCTCTTCTGAGAAGACTGTCCACAAGGTTTAGGAGTGTGTCTATGGGAATGTTTGACCATTCTTCCAGAAGCACATTTGTGCGTTCAGGCACTGATGTTGGATGAGAAAGCCTGGCTCGCAGTCTCCCTAATTCATCCCAAAGGTGTTCTATCGGGTTGAGGTCAGGACTCTGTGCAGGCCAGTCAAGTTCCTCCACCCCAAACTCGCTCATCCATGTCTTTATGAACCTTGCTTTGTGCACTGGTGCGCAGTCACGTTGGAACAGGAAGGGGCCATCCCCAAACTGTCACCACAAAGTTGGGAGCATGATATTGTCCAAAATGTCTTGTTATGCTGACGCCTTAAGAGTTCCCTTCACTGGAACTAAGGGGCCAAGCCCAACCCCTGAAAAACAACCCCACACCATAATCCCCCCTCCACCAAATGATTTGGACCAGTGCACAAAGCAAGGTCCATAAAGACATGGATGAGCAAGTTTGGGGTGGAGAAACTTGACTGGCCTGCACAGAGTCCTGACCTCAATCTAATAGAACACCTTTGGGATGAATTAGAGTGCAAACTGCGAGCCAGGCCCTCTCATCCAACACCAGTGCCTGAACTCACAAATGCGCTTTTGGAAGAATGGTCAAACATTCCCATAGACACACTTCTAAACCTTGTGGACAGCCTTCCCAGAAGAGTTGAAGCTGTTATAGCTGTAAATGGTGGGCCAACCCAATATTGAACCCTACGGACTAAGACTGGGATGCCATTAAAGTTCATGTGCGTGTAAAGGCAGGTGTCCCAATACTTTTGGTAATATACTGTATGTACATGGCCAATGCTTAACAAGGTCCACCCGGGACCCTTCATTCCTACTTATGTATCCATAATACCTGTTCCAGGGTATTGGAATACAGGTTTTTGGCCATGTGTGTGGATTTGTACCACACACATAGGTGCTTGCTTTGTATCCTTGCTTGCATAAAGATGATAGAACGGTAAACGTTGGTATTACTTTATGTGGGACCACAGTAAAAATTGCTGTATTCGCATATGGAGGGCTGGAGAGATAGATAGATAGATAGATAGATAGATAGATAGATAGATAGATAGATAGATAGATAGATAGATAGATAGATAGATAGATAGATAAGTAGTCTTTGTGATCCCCTGAATTCTTGGCTCATAATATCTTAATGGGGTCAGACAGGGAACACCTCTTTAGTCCACCTATCCAGTCCATATGGTGCACCTATCCAGTCCATATGTTGAACCTATCCAGTCCATATGGTGCACCTATCCAGTCCATATGTTGAACCTATCCAGTCCATATGGTGCACCTATCCAGTCCATATGGTGCACCTATCCAGTCCATATGGTGCACCTATCCAGTCCATATGTTGAACCTATCCAGTCCATATGGTGCACCTATCCAGTCCATATGGTGCACCTATCCAGTCCATATGGTGCACCTATCCAGTCCATATGGTGCCCCTATCCAGTCCATATGGTGAACCTATCCAGTCCATATGGTGCACCCATCCAGTCAATATGGTGCACCTATCCAGTCCATATGGTGCACCTATCCAGTCAATATGGTGCACCTATCCAGTCCATATGGCGCTAAACTCATGTCTAAGCGCTTCTCAGGCAAAGAGTGTAAGATTTTGATATTATAAACTATTGGCAAGATTGGGGCTTCATAAAGAAGACTTCCTTCTTGCCCAGTATCCAGGTATCCAGGCCAGCAGAACATCTGGTAAAAATGGTCCCCTGGGTCCCAGAGCAGTGGCACAGTTGGCACAAACGGTTTGCATCCTCCCCAGAAACAAGGTCTTATAAAACAACCAAATCTCAGTTCAGTCTTCAGTAGTCAAAAAAACTGCAAAGTTTTGCCTCATTCAAATAAAATTCTGAAATACCAGCACATAGCATTAATGGTGGTGGAAAACGTCTTATACCCCAAGTCAACAACCTTAAAAAAACATACAAAGCAATGTAATAGTAGAACGGCTTACCAGCTGAGCACAAGCTGCGCAATTTAAGATAAGAGATCTGGATGTCGGAGATGGAAGGAAGGTCTTCAGAGGTGTCGATGACCACACACTGCGAATGGTTGACGAATAACAGCAGCCGCATTGACCTGGAACATCAGAGCTTTAATTAACAATCATTTAAAGAAGAGCTCTACTAAAAGAGACACACAGGTTGCCACTGCTGCCCTTATCCTAAAAAATACTCATTTCCTGGCTGTCTCTGGTTTTAATGTGTTTGGGGTGTATTTACAAAAAATTTGCATAGCTGTTTGCCCATCAAAATGGCATGTAATTCCATTCTGTGTGAACAGGGCAAAACTGAATGTTCTTAGGATATATTTGCTGTAATTCAATGGTGTGAATGAGGAAAATACTACATTATGGTCACTAGATGGCACTGAGGAGCATTCTTATTTCCTATCAAAGTCAGCGCCATCTAGTGGCATAGAAATCTCTGCAACACCAGTTGAAGGGTATGTAAACCCTAAATCTATTTTCAGTATGTTTGACATCAGCCTAAGTTTTCTTAAGCAAATGTTTTACTGTTCCTTAGCTGGAGATCCTGCCAATAACAGCATTTCCTGTTGTAGATCGACAATGCTAAGACACTGCCGCACAAATTGCAGCAGTGTTATCAGCCTGTTGTTTGTACCCCTTTAATTGGTCGTTAAGATGCCTGTCTCATAGACCTGACAGGCAGCTGTAGGGCCAACTGAAGGAGCCAGTACGGCAGGCTGACAACGCTGTTACTAATTGGTAGGCACAAGCTTAGCATTCGCAGCCTGCAACAGGAAGTGCTGTTATTGGCAAGGTCTTCAGCTAAGAAATTTTGCTATAGATTTATATAAAATTGTATACAGTGAGATGTGATGCCAAACACACTGACATATCCTTTGGACTCTATTTATTAACAAAACAGGAGTGCTTTATTGAAGTATTAAAGCATTACATGGTAGAACTGAACACAATTCGACATGGTACAATGCAACTATAAAAGACAAAGACCACATCCAAACATACATAGTACAGTATTATGGCCACTGGGTGGAGCTAATGATCATAGGAAATAAACATATTAGACACATTACGGGAATACTGAGGCATCTAAACAACATTTTTTTTTTTTTTAATAGATCCCTTTAATTGCAGAGTGAGGAAAGGAAAGAAAAGAAGAAAGTAGTGCAGGGCCGGGCATGACAGTGTGCAAGGGGAGACAACAAAGGGTTAACAAATGGTGAAACAAGAAAGTGTAACAAGAAGGGGTTGGAACGGTTTGAGAAAGACTGAGCCCCGGTTCACACAGGGGCGGCACGACTTGCAGGCTGCCTCACCGAGGCGACCTGCACACGACTCCCACGGCGACTTGCAAAACGACTTCTGGGTCGTTAGGCTAGGTCGCCTGACAAGTTGCCCCTGTGTGAACCGGCTCTGAGGGGGTGGAGCATTATTTAAGGAGAAGGCGGGGACTTCCGGGCAGCAGAGGAAGGGACAGAGAGGAGGAAGCCGTTTCCCACCCTCCCTCCCTGTGTTTTTGTCTTGTTTGTTTTGTCTGTCTGTTTTTATTTTATTTCAGGTTCAGTGGAAATCGGTTTGTCATAGCAGTGGAGTAACGGAGGTGTTTTTGGTCTTTGATGGTGTCAGAAAACACACAAGTGGAAGTGTTGGGAGACTCATCGGTAGTATGTGCCCCTCTGGTGTATTCCAGTAGAACGGTTAGGTGGAATACGGTAATGGTTGCACTGCGGGAAGGGGGTTTGTCTCCAAGCTGGTGGTACGGCTGGAGGCCTATCATGGAAAAAGGTCCTGCAGTGTAGTGGTGGAAGAAGTGTGAAGTTCAGGGTGCCGTCAAAGACCAACAGACTGAGGGTAAAAAGTTGTCGTTACAGATGCTATGTTTAAAAGTTTTGAGTTATTGATATTTTGTTAATAAAAGGCTGCTATGGCCAGTTATACTCCAAATTCAGTTGTGGTCTCGTTAATTTAGAATGGTAAGAGGGTGTTGGTGGAGTATGAGTGGTTGGGCAGTCTTAGAAGGTTGGGGACATATGGGCTACACTGGTCAAGACTTTCTGTGCTAAGACTATACAGTACAGATAACCATGTGCTCTATGAAAGAGATAAAGAAGAGACAATGAGACGTAAGCAAATACGTCTTTTCAGGGAAATCGTAGGACGAGGGGTCATGACATGTAATTGAAGGAGAGATGAGTTTTACCTTACTACGGTTTCACTCAGTACAGCTGTGCTATGCTATATCATGCAGAGTCACGTATACAGATACTGTTGCAGTATCTCTTGACCACACAAACCTAAGAGACTCTGAACTGGTGAACGTTTTTTGCATAAGCCAGCCCATCAAAATTAATTCTGTGATTTCGCTAGGAACTAAGACTGTGTTCATTCTCATTCTATACAATTATGTACAGTATACATCACCTGCATTGTAATAATCTCAGATAGAATAGTCCTGCAGTATGATGAGGCCCTCTCTCTGACTTATGGTTAAAGTACATATAAAGCCAAAACTTTAACTGTTGGATAGAGTAGGGAAGGTGTCCCGTTGGGGAGACTTCCCCTTCACTTTCTGTCTTGTAGACCCAACAGGAAGTGTGGGGAAATCTCTCCAAAATGTGAAAAGTCTCCTCTTGGACGGTGTCTCCATCGGAATAATTCCCCTCTATTCTTGTTCTGATGACTAGGAAAAGCTAGGTTCAGTCCAAAACCAGTTTGGTGGAAGCCGTAAGAAGCTGTCACATGATCACATCCCAGCTGGGCCAAATCTGCAGCACCTGGCATTCCTTGACCTGCGTTGCCCGTTCACAAAAGAGCCAGAAAGCCTGTGACATTATTGACCTAATATGGGTCAATGGCCATGTGGTCATATTGGGTGAATGACATCAAGAGCATCTCCACCTGTATGTGCAGATGTGGAGCGGGGAATGCCCAGGTGCTGCTGATTAGGTTGGCTGGGATGCGATTACGCGACAGCTTCCTATGGGTTCCACCAAACTGGCTTTGGCCCCAGTTCAGATCGAACCCAGTTTAACCCTACTAGAGACAACTCAAACTTTTGGATTTCTCATCACTTTCAGTCCCAGGGACAATGGTCACCAGGACAATTATACAGGTTGAACCCTCCTAGTGAGGACGCAGACAGCAGGTGATGCATCTTGGTGCAGCAAGGCACTGTCTGGCAACTTCTGATTTCCAGAACACATAGACACAAGTGGTGTGTGCAAGTTCTGGTGTGCGGACTACATGCCATCCCCGTAGCACATATGGCTTGCCATTCTGGGTTTTTTACTGCTTGCTATCCTTAAAAGATGGTACATTGCTGTAAACTGGGACATGGGCCATAGGCAACTCTACAGGTGTATTGATCTTGTATAATCAATGGGTATATATATATATATATATATATATATATATATATACATTTAGTATATAGTGACAGTGCGAAGCCCTGCCACTGTGGAAATGCAGGAGAAAATGACACAGGATTCCCAGCAGACAGCTGTGTTTTAGGCTTTCTCTGGATTCTGCCGACCTTGATTTGGGCCTGGAGCTTGAAGGTTCCAAAGAGTCTTGGGTGGGATGGAACCTTCAATCCTGTGTGCGGATTTTACTGGATGCCTGCAGCCTTTGTGAGTACACAACTGTGCAGGGTCATTATATACCCAAGCCTGGGGATAGCTCAGGGTTCCCATTTTAGAGACAGCTCCCATATTGGGGATAGAAGGTCTCATCCAGGGGTCAGAGGGGCCCCAGCCAGGAGTCAAGATACAGGGGGTCTCACCCAGGGGTCAGAGGTGCCCCAGCCAGGATACAGATCTTGTCCCAGGAGTCAGTTATGCTCCTATTGATGTGTCAGGAGAACGCCTACTCAGAGGCCAGGAGTGGGTCATGCAGCAGGGTGCTGCGACTAAAGGCTAAGCGAGCCAAGTGAACCAGGAGAGCTGGCCAACACAGTCAGATGGACTGGTAAGGAGAGCAGCGGTGCTGCTGACAATGGAGCCAGGTGGCTTGGCACTTTCAGTTGACTTTTCATGTTGATGGTGGAACCCCCTGCATATGGGTGTAGGGGGTGGAACTCCCTACACTGTATATCCCCTATGGCATGCTGACATTTTTTTCCAAATATATTTTGCAGCATTATTGTAGGCCAAACTTGCCAGGCGCAAAAAGCATGGTGCTGGATAGATCGTTTATTGATTAGCAGGGAAAATCTGAAAAAAATTCTAACCCTTCTCCGTTCTACTGTAAAACTTGGAGAGCTTAGAGCAGTGAAGGGTTAGAACCTCCTGTCAGATTTTAATTGCTCTTTGTGTCCCCAATGAGAGCTTTCCTTTCACTTTCTGTCATGGTGAGAGTGCGTTCACCCAAACAGGAAGCCAGCACACAATGGATTACCTGAACAACATTCTTTATTTGAGACATAGGGTCTTACCGTGGACATGAGGCTAAGAAAAAAAAAAAACTGGGACATTTATAAAACACTTTTATGTGGTTTATAAATCTGTTCAGTGCTTTGACACTTAGAGGTCTAGTTATAAAAAAAAAAAAACTGCTATGCCAATGTCTCAGCATTCACACAATTTTCTCAAATAATCTTATTATTGTTTGCAATATGTGTGAAATTTTTTTTTCTATATATTCCTTGTGATTGGCAGTTCCATCCAGTGGCCATAATGCAACATTTTTCCCGAATGCAGTATTTTAGGAAACTACTGCATTATGACCACTAGATGGCTTTGACGATCTTAGGAAATACATAGAAAATGACATAGCACACATATTACAATCATTACAGTAATTATTTGGGACATCTGCGTGAATGCTGAGACATTTACACAGCAAATTATTTATAAACAGACCCTTTAGTGCTTAGGACTCTGAAGCGAGCAAAGCCCCATTAATTTCAATATATGGAAGAAAGAAAAGTTTCAGGAAAAGGAGAGCTCTACACATGGCCTCTCCTCCAGTCACTGTGGAGAACACTCCATACCAAAGCCTGAATTTATAGAGTTTATGCATATACAGTACCTGTAGGGCTGCACAACTACCCAGATCAACGTATTTCTGCAGCGGGTACAGCCAAGTGCTTCCAATCAGTCACAGACAGGAAGTCAGTACAAATCAATGATTGGCTGACACTGTCCACATCCAGAAGGAACACAACCTTCCATTACCGCAGGTAATTACTCCATGTGAGAACACATGTGGGCAGCCATGGACAGTGTCAACCCATCACTGATGGGAAACACCTGGCTGCACCTGCTGCAAAAATATGCTAATCTGGGTGCTGTACGTCCATGAGCATGAGCCCTTCTGGCAGTGACCTCATTGGCCATGGGCATGAGCCCTACTGGCAGTGACATCATCGGCCATGAGCATGAGCCCTTCTGGCAGTGACCTCATTGGCCATGGGCATGAGCCCTTCTGTCAGTGATCTCATTGACCATGGACATGAGTTCTTCTGGTAGTGACCTCATTGACCATGGGCATGAGTTCTTCTGTCACTGACCTCATCGGCCATGAGCACGAGCCTTTCTGGCAGTGACCTCGTTGGCCATGAGCATGAGCCCTTCTGTCAGTGACCTCATTGGCCATGGGCATGAGCCCTTCTGTCAGTGACCTCATTGACCATGGGCATGAGTTCTTCTGTCACTGACCTCATCGGCCATGAGCATGAGCCTTTCTGGCAGTGACCTCGTTGGCCATGAGCATGAGCCCTTCTGGCAGTGACCTCATTGACCATGAGCCCTTCTGGCGGTGACCTCATTCACCATGGGCATGAGTCTTCTGGCAGTGACCTCATCAGCCATGGGCCTTTCTGGCAGTGACCTCGTCGGCCATGGGCATGAGCCCTTCTGGCAGTGACCTAATTGACCATGGGCATGAGTCCTTCTGCCAGTGAGCTCTGCTTAACAATTATAAGTCCACCCAATGGTGATCATATGTACAACCAAAATTCATGAGTTCAGCACCAATCCAGACATGTAGGTCAACCATGGGGTTCCTAGGCAGCCAGAAACATGGGCTATGTCCAGATTGGTTACAATTTAACCCATGACAGAGCAGGTTGACGTTTTCCAAGACACAAAGCTCTTCATAAGTCCGTTAAAAAGAAGGGACAACCATTGAGATGGATCATCCGAACAGGATTAGCCACCCCCTCCCAAGTTGTGCTTACTTGAGGTCCTCTTTATCGGGGTCAGTGTTGGATTGAAATCCAGCCGCTCTCAGCAGGTCGCTTCCACACGGGTGATGCCACGACCATCTCTGTGTATTCAACACAAAAAGAAACCAGTGTTATATGATATTTCATACATATTAATCTAGGGACGAAGATCAGATGCGGCGCAGTACTCACAGCTATCCGCCTCTGCTGGAAATGTGCAAATGTCTTCTTCAGGTCATTGTCCAAGAGCTTGCAGGGGACCACAAAGTACTTGGAGAGGCTGAAATAAAGACGTAAAGGACTTTGAGGCTTGATGTTGTAAAGGAGGCGTCTGTTGTCTGTGCCAGCTCAGGAACCAGGGTCAAATAGAGAGCCATTTAAAGCAGAACTAAAGTTTAAAAACAAAAATTGGTAGTAGGAAGGTACTTCATCGTAGTTGTTTGCAATCTTCTTTAAAATCTACACTGAGGGGTGTATTTATAAAAAATTAATTGGACAAGCGTGACATACATTCACCCATTCTTGATGAATTCTGAATTATTTTGCCAAATACAGTGATTTCCTATGATGGTCAGCTCCATTGGGTGAACTCCATTATGACCACTAGATGGAGCTGACGATCATAGGAAATCACTGTATTAAAGTAGAACAAGACTGTAAGTTCCCTTCTTCCTCCTCCTTCCTCAATTCTTTACATTTGGCATATTTTTTGGGGGGGGAACGGGTACCTGATTTTGTCAGGTGCCTGCCCCCCCCCCCCCACTTCCGGTCAGATCACAGTGGCAATTTGGCAAGTTCAGCCCCCTCTTTCCTCCGCAGCCTTCTGAGACCAATCATAAAAGTTCAGCGTGGCTCGCGCCTGGGCAGCTGGAAGCCGGCTGTGAAGCCCCAAGGCTTCGCTGCTGCTTTCCTTTAGTGGAAATGACAGCACCTGGATCCAAAGCCAATTGAAGAATCGGCTCAGGAGAGAACATATGCTGACTTTTTAAGTGATTGTAAAGGTTCATTTAAAAAAAAAAAAATAACTAAACATACCAATACTTACCTCCTCTGTGCAAGGGTTTTGCACACAACGGCCCCGATCCTCCTTTTCTGGGGTCCCTCATCGGCGCTCCTGGCTCCCCTTCAAGTGATGACACAGAGAGCCGCATTCTCTGGGGGCACTCGTGCGGGCACGCTCCTGAGTCCTGCTGCTGCATCCATTGACAAAGACAGCAGTACTCGGCCCCGCCCCCCTGGCTCACGTGTCATTGGATTTGATTGACAGCAGCGGGAGGCAAGGGCTCCTGCTGTTATCAATCTATCCAATGAGGACCCAAGACAGCAGCTGGAGCTGCTGGGCTCATTCTCATCGCTGGAAAGATCGAATTCAGGTAAGTAAAAGGGGGGCTCTGGGGGCAGCTGCACCACAAAAGGTTCTTCACCTTAATGCATATGCACTAAGGTGAAAAACCTAGAGACTTTACAACCCCTTTAATTTTTTTTGGGGGGGGGGGCAGGGACTGGAGTTCCTCTTTAATTTATTTTTAATATTAAAAGCATTCTCCCCCAACCATCCATGTCTTGTTTTGTTGAGAAACCACTTTGAAAAACATCACCCTTGCATTTCTAGCCACAGCCATTTTGAGTAAGGGCAGATGATTCATGTAGCCCATACTTCCTGGAATCTATCTGCCCTTAGCTTGGGCATGCAGGCAGGAGGGTGTGCTTAACTGAGAACACCCCGGATGAAAGAAAAAAAATGCCCATGAAGACTCCTGGGATGTATGACATCATTTTGGCCTAGGCCAGAAACAAAAAAAAAGTTTAAAACAAGTAAATATAATAATAATAATAATAATAATAATAATAATAATAATATATATAATATTATAATATTTTCTTCTCTATTTACTAATGCTAGTGGCATAATGATTAAAATAATCAATGTTGATTGAAAGAGTTCAGTTCCACAAAATAAAGTGGACCTCTTATTAACTTCAGACGCATGACTACATTCTTGGATTGTGTCAGCATCTGCTATAGGTCAATTCTTTTGAAGCTGAAATTCTTTCTGGCTTCATAAGTATAATGTAGGCTTCTACTTCCTAAATATCAGTTTTGGTCAAATATGAAATGAACAATTCATATACATAGTACAAAGGGAGCTGAAATACAGTGGTAAGAGCAGTGCTGAAGTCCAGGAACCTTGTGCTGATAGTCCTCAAATAGATCTCTGTGTCCTTGTGGAGGTCCTCGGGTCCTAGGGCCAGGATGTATATGGAACCCTGACTTCTGGTAAGTCAACTTTATGTCCCACCCCCTTGTAGCACTAGACGAGGGTTTCTCAACCAGGGTTCCTCCAGAGGTTGGGTTGCTAGGGGTTCCTTGAGAAATGAGAATTTTTGCCTCTCAGATAACTTTCGACTGAAAAGGGGGTAATTCTTCTCAGTGACCACAAGTATAAGGGGCATGCTTACCACTGACCATCACACTAATGTATCATGAGTTGTAGAATTAGTCATTTTAGCAGGGGTTCCTTGAGACTGGAAAGTTATTTGAAGGGTTCCTCTGTATTGAAAAGGTTGAGAAAGGCTGCACTAGACCCTTAACTCTCCATTTAAATCCCAGAACGTAGAGGTTATGCCATCCAATAGTTGAGAAAGTGCTTAGCGCCAGGAGAGGGGATGGGCTTAATCTTGACTTGGGCAGAAGTCAAGGCCGCATGTACATCCTGGGTGTATAATTCAAGGGGCTCCATAAGGATAAAGCAATGAATTTATGGAGGAAAAACACTCCTTGTCCTCTATGCACTCCCGCCCACCCAACTTTAGCATTGGTTTGTGCGCAGAAAACACTTGCACGCCCAGCAACCCAACAACATTCTCTAGATATCCCCCAGTACACTTTGTTCCCATGCTGCCATCTTCTTATGACTTCACGGGGGGGGGGGGGGGGGGAGAGCCGCTGTCCCTTTCAAATTCTTGCAACCGGCCCTGTGATGGCACACATACGCCATGGCGCATCATCAGCAGACCGACTGCAAAAACTATGAAGACGCAGAGGACCCCCTCCTTATGGCGCAGCATTGTGCATGAACTGTACAGTACCCTGCAGCCTCCTGGGATTTATGACATGGCTATCCCAGGAGGATGCGAGCAACTGTTACGTAATTGCGGCCTAGGCAAGAAATCTGGAAATGCGAGGAGGTGTACTCGAGAAAGGTATCCCCCCAAGTTGCACTACATAATCGTAAATTTGCAAAAAAATTGGATCAAAATTGGATCGCAACTGTAAAAGAACATTTGTTCAGAAGAGAAAATAGCCTAAAGAACACTATTTTTTGCCCAATTCATAAAGAACAAACGTAACATGCAGATTCGTTGTGGAGAAGGCTATTCAAATTTTTGATCAATAGACTGGAAAATGTCAATCTTCTTGGTCTAGCAAATCCCTGGTTTCTCATTAAAGAGGACCTGTCACAGCAAAATAGTAGCACATAGGGGACTTTTGGTCCCCTATGTGTTAAAAAATAAAGTTTAGTGAAAAAAAAGTGCCTATAAATAAAAATATCAATTGTAAGGCTGGATCTTAGCTTGGCTAATCTGGGCTGCAAACACTTTAATTTTACCCTCGTGGCTGTGTGTACCATAGTGGTTGGGCTGGGCATCAGTGCCTCATTATGGGGTCTGCTCTGCTGATGCCACTGGTCCTGGGAGGGCAAGACCAAAATCTGGGTGGGGCAGCACAGCCTTCCCCAGCATCCCCTAGATCCAGCCCTGTCAATTGCACTACACGCTACACTTACATGTGCATGTCGGAGTGAGAGCAATAATTCTAGGGCCATTTTTTACAAATAGCGCTACACTGATGACCTATAGGGGCTTTTAAAGCATCACCTATAGAAAATGTAGGGTACCAAAGCCTGTCACCATTTCACGAGTAAAAGCAATTTAAATGCTTGACATGTTTAGTACCCATTTACTCAGTGCAACTTCATTTTTTATATTTAAAAAAAAAATGGATAGTATATTGTGCCCTAAAATTAACTTTAGTGTCGTTTTTACTGAAATTTTGCAATCAGTTGCGCTAATATCGCGTGCCATAAGAAATTTGGAGTCTCTGGTTTCAGAAAAGTTATGTTTTGGGGGTTTAAGCAATCTTCAGGCCTAAAATGTTTTTTTTCAACATGTGCGCAACTTATGCAAAAAATGGTTCTGCCCGCAAAGAGAGTATTATCGCAGCAGATTGACTTTAAAGCTCTTTTGTTGTCTTTAGAACAAGTCAGAGTCGAAGTTAGCACACACCGGTTGACAGGTATAAGTCTCCATGCTATGCAACAGAGAACATCAACAGAGCACTGACAAGGAAGTCATTTCTTCATATTCTAGATTGTAAGCTCCAACGAACAGGGCCCTCTGATCCCACCTGTATTGATTTGTATTGTAACTGTACTGTCTGCCCTCATGTTGTAAAGCGATGCGCAAACTGTTGGCGCTATATAAATCCTGTATAATATAATAATAATAATAATATACAGGACAGTGGTGACACGTGTCTCCTAAATGCACAAGGGGGTCATAGTGTGTGTGTGTGCATGTTCTCTAGGTTATGGTAAATGAAGCAGCAGAGAGGTCCGGCCAATGTATTGATCATGGAAATATTGACTTTTGTCTAAGATAACGCTAAAGTGCACCCCCAGCATTCTGCAACTACTTAATGGAGCTGAATTGCATTCTGGGTTGGGCTGAATTCGGGGGCCCCTGGTATACTGTGACCATTTACCAAAATTTCTTCTCTTTTTTTAAGCTCTGCTTTCAGTGCACACACTCCAAGCCCACACCGGGTGCAAAAAAAAAGTGAGCATGCAAAAGTGAAGCACTCAAAAGTGTGCACAGGGTGTACACACGGTCCTCCTCCGAAGAGAAAGGACCTTTGCCCTGATCCCGCAGGCGCAAGACTCCTGGCGAGAACTGGGGTACTCATGGTCCATGCAGCCAAAACCAGGTGGACCCCTTTCTCTGCATTCCCCGCAGTGACAGAACGGGGATCTGCCTGTGTAAACAAGGCAAATTTCCGTTCTCACAGGGGAGATCACACAGATCCAGTCTTTCTGCTATGCAGGAAGATGGATCTGTGTATTTCCCCAGTCACACATTCCCCCAACACACTGAGAGAACACATTTAACTCCTTGATCGCCCCTAGTGTTAACCCCTTCCCTGCCAGTGTAATTAGTACAATAACAGTGCATATTTTTAGCACTGATCACTGTAATAATGTCACTGGTTTCCCAATAAAGTGTCAAAAATGTCAGTTAGGTGTCTGATCTGTCCGCCACAATGTCGCAGTCCCGCTAAAAATCACTGGATTGCCGCCATTACTAGTAAAAAAAATAATAATAATAAAAATTCCCTAAATCTATTTTGTAGACACTATAACCTTTGCACAAACCAATCAATATACGCTTATTTTTTTAAATTTTTTTACCAATAATATGTACAAGAATACATATTGGCCAAAACTGATGAAGAAATTAGTTTTACATTTTTTGGGGGGATATTTATTATAGCAATAAGTTAAAAATATTGTTTTTTTTTTTTTTTCAAAATTGTGGTATTTTTCTGTTTATAGGGCAAAAAATAAAAACCGCAGAGGTGATCAAATATAAACAAAAGAACGCTCTATTTGTGGGGAAAAAAGGACATCTATTATGTTTGGGTATAACGTCGCACGACCGCACAATTGTCAGTTAAAGCGACGCCGTGCCGTATCGCAAAAAATGGCACGGTCATTAAAAGGGAAAATCTTCCAGTTCTTAAGTGGTTAAGCCAGCCATGGATGGATCGAATTTTGGTCAATTCAGCAGGGGCATCCTACGCATGCTCGCACACACACACACACACACACTACAAGGTCCGATAACAGAAACAACCAGCACATGTATGTATGCATGTCCACAGATGTGCCGCGGGTCTTTGCTAGATTCCGTGGCACATCTACGCATGTGTGGCATAACTAAAGATGGTAGTGTGAAGGAGGAGCGGGAGGATGACAATATCACTCTTTGAACGACAATTGCGCGGTCATACAACGCTGTACCCAAATGATATTTTTATCATTTTTCTTCCCACAAATAGAGCTTTATTTTGGTGGTATTTGATCACATCTGTGTTTTTAATTTTTGTTAAAAAAATTTAAAAAGACCGAAATTTAAAAAAAAAAAATACAAAATCGATTTATATTTTGTTAATAAATTTTGCAAACAGGTAATTTTTTTCCTTCATTGATGTACGCTGATGAGACTGCACTGATGGGCACTGATAGGCTGCACTGATGGGCATTGATAGGCTGCATTGATGGGCACTGATGGGCACTAATAAGGGGCACCAATGGGCACTAATAGGCGGCACTGGTGAGCACTGATGAGGTGGCACTAATAGGTGGCATTGGTGGGCACTGATGGGCGGCACTGAAGGGCATTGATAGGTGGCACTGAAGGGCACTAATAGGTGGCACTGATAGGTGGCAGTGATGGCCACTGATCGGCACTGGTAGGTGACAATGATAGGCAGCACTGCTAGGTGGCACTGATGAGGCACTGATTGGCACCACTGGTAGGCATTGATAGGTGGCACTCGTGGGCATTGATAGGTGGCACTGATTGCTGGCACTTATGCACTCATTCGTGGCACTGTGTGGGCACTGGCAGGTGGCACTGTGGGCACTGGCAGGTGGCACTGGAAGGCAGTATTGGTGGGCACAGATGAAGCGGCATCGCCTCTTCCTCTTCGGGACCGATGTCCCTTGCACTATAGCCGGTGACCGGCTTCTATTTCTCCTCACGCTGTCAGCGTGAGGCAAAAAAAAAACGGTTACCGATCTTCTATTTACATCACATGAACAGCTGTTATTGGCTGATAGCTGATCACGTGGTAAGGGTCCGGGATCGATCCCTTACTTTGATCTGCGATCACCCGAGTCTCATTGACTCGGTGATCACAGCGCGCGCTGCCTGTAGCGGGTCCGCGGGGAGCGTGCAAAGTGGAGGACAACTATTGACGGCCTCACGGCAAAGCAGATCCGCGCTGTAGCCGCCAGCAAACATGAAAGACACACATTAAAGAAGGTCTATAACTGTGAATACATCAATAAATTTATTTTTGAAATGCAAGCAGTGTAAGCATCTTCATTTGACCTGGTATCAGCCTTTTGCAGGCCCTGTACAGCAGGGCCTGGAATTTGAGAAGAAAGAAGCAGCACAAGGAAGAGCTTGCTTACAAAATGAGAGAGCAGAGTGACAGAGAGATGAGCTTATCACTGTGCCGCTTCTCATTTCACTGTCCAGTCCCAGGCTGAGACAGGTTCAGGTGACCTGGGCTCAGAGGAAATGGGTTGAATGCTGCTGGCCATCAGACTGAAGACATCTAGAAATAGCATACTGTGCGGGAACCTCTGGACTATAAGCGAATATTACAGCCAAAGCTGGTTTTGCTACTTTATTTTCATTGGGCTATTTACTTTAGTCTTGTTATTCTGGTCTGCAGTTCTGCTTTAAAAGTCATATGTGATAACATACAGTCCCTTTATTCTCATGGCATTACCTGGTACAGGTGTCACAACGTTCATTAAGGGGTGTCACTCTCCAGGCGGTCGCTCCGAGCCTTTCGATTTCATTCTCCCAGTCTGCTACTGACTCAAAAAGCCTTGTAGGGTAGTCCATTTGTGCTGCGCTTTCCCGCCTATCTGTCAACAGAGAGAAGGGCAGAGCATGAAGCACCATTTCACCAACTAAATCAGAAAGGTATTAAAACCCTGAATATCCAAATTTCCAGTCTGGATTCCTTCAACAAGACAAGGCAGATAATCATCAGCTCCATCTAGTGGCCATAATGCTGTATTTTCCTGAAATACCTCAATCAGGAAAGCACACCATTATGACCACTAGATGGAGCTGGCGATCACAGGAAATAAACATATTAGACACTTTACCGGGTATTATTCACAAAGGTTGACACAATCACACAGTAAATTTTTTTATGAGCAAACCTCCATTAATTGATATAAGTGTTTGTGGCGGGCTGCCTTGATCTGTTCGGTTGCTTTTGCGATTGAAAATCAATTGAAAAAGTGTCTGACATTGTTTGAAAATTGCTGTGTAAATGGCCAGCATTAGGCTTTAAAGCTAAACTCTAGGCAAATATAAAAGACAACAAAAAATGTAGTACATTTATTGTTTGACAAAAGGAACTAGTGAATATATCTGAATTTAAACTGCCATTGGCCTCTTGCGATTGCCTCTGCAGCGGCACTCCTACTGGGAGCAGAAGAGACAGGACTGGAAGCCAATCAGGCGTGCTGCATACAAATATGCTAACAGAGAATATGTTGATAGGAAGAGAGAACAGAGTGAGCAGACAGATGATCTTGTCAGTCTGCTGCTGCTCTTTTACTGACCAGTCAGCAGGCTGGGAGTGGAAAGATGACACCAATGTAACAGGGAAAGTGGTGTCATGCAGAGGGTTGCCACCTGTCCGGGATTCACCCGGACAGTTCAGGTTTGGAATCATGCGTCCGGGTTTCTAAATGTCTGAAACCCAGACACATTATTCACACTGGACTATGACTTCCCAGCAGGGTTGATGGCTGTAGTTGTCTTATGCCGCGTACACACGATCGGGATTTTGGTTGGAAAAAGATATGATGGCTTTTCCGACGGGATTCCGCTCAAGCTTGCCTTGCATACACACGGTCACACAAAAGTTCGCTGAACTTTCGACCGTCAAGAACGCGGTGACGTACAACACTACAACGAGCCAAGAAAATGAAGTTCAATGCTTCAATTTTTTTTTGATCATTTTTATTCCGATTACAAGAAATGTAAACATCCCTTGTAATAGAAATAAGGATGACAGGTCCTCTTCATGGAGAGATCTAGGGTCAAAAAGACCCCAAATCTCTTCTTTAACTTTAAAAAAAAAAATGTATTTTTGATCTTTTGCGTTAATTTTTTTTTCTTCTAGCCTGGACCAGAAGTGATGTCATGATGTCCCTCCGGTCCTCCAAGGCCATAGAGTCGATCAAAGAGCATAGCTCCCAACTGTCCCTGATTTGGAGCAATGTCCCTCTGTCCCTCATTCCTCCTCATTTGTCCCTCATTTTGGTCTGATCTATATTGTTGTATATAAAATGCAATTTTTATCTTTCAAAAAGTGTTTCTCAGTGCTAAACCTTTCATCTGATTTCTAAATTGCTGCATTTGTAAATTTTAAAAGCCAGTATAAAGGAATAGTAGTGGTAAAAAAAAAGCACTTGTGGGTTTAACCACTATTTTTTTGTATATTTCTCCTTTAAGGGGGCGTGGCAAGGGGCGTGTCCTATGCCTACATACTTTTGCTAATAGGTGTCCCTCATTCCCATCTCAAAATGTTGAGAGGTATGAAAGAGTGTTAACTATTTGACCGCCTATGAGAGCAGACGGGCGCACCGTCGGATCGCTTCTCGAACCAGTGGTAACGGTGAGCCCGCGAAACACCGGCAAACGGGCCGGGGGTGGGGGGTTGGTGTTGTCGGAACGGTTTCATGAAAGACAGCCGCCTGCTGTCAAAACAGTACCGGGGTTCACTTGAAAACAACAACATATATATATGTATTGTGGTCAGCAAGCGGCTAGGTAACGCCCACATGTCATGCTGAGCCTCCATTATTGGAAAAACTAAAATCCAATTAACTACTTGCTGACCGGTCACCATCATTATACGGTGGCAGGTTGGCTCCCCTGTGCAAATCGCCGTAGCTGTCTAAGGAGTATAGGGGATGCGAATCGCCGTAGCTGTTTAAGGGGTATAGGGGGCGCGAATCGCCCGTAGCTGTTTAAGGGGTATAGGGGGTGCGCCCACAGCGCGACCCTGGAGCCGATGCGCGTGGCCAGCAGCCGTGATGTCTGCCGGCCACCCGCGATCGCTCCTCAGAGAGCCAGAACAGGGATCTGTCAATGTAAACAGACAGATCCCCCGTTTTGACAGGGAAGCAGAGAGAGATCTGCTGTTCCTACTGATCACTGCCCCCCACAGTTAGAAACACCTCCCTAGGGAACACATTTAACCCCTTGATCGCCCCCCCGTGTTAACCCCTTCCCTGCCAGTGACATGTATACAGTAATCAGTGGCTATTTTTAGCTCTGATCGCTGTATAAATGTCACTGGTGCCAAAAAAAAGTGTTCGATCTGTCCGCAGTCCCGCTAAAATGTCACAGTCCCGCTAAAAATCGTTGATTACCGCCATTACTAGTAAAAAAAAAAAAAAGTTAATAATAAAAATGCCATAAATCTATCCCCTTTTTTGAAGGCGCTATAACTTTTGCGCAAACCAATCAATATACACTTAATGCGATTTTTTTTTTTTACCAAAAATATATAGAGGAATACATATTGGCCTAAACTGATGAAGAAATATTTTTTTTTGGATATTTATTATAGCAAAAAGTAAAAAAAATTGTTTTGTTTTTTTTAAATTGTCGCTCTTTTTTTATAGCTCAAAAAATAAAAAGGTGATCAAATACCACCAAAAGAAAGCTCTATTTGTAGGGAAAAAAAAACACCAATATTGTTTGGGTACAGCGTCGCACGACTGCGCAATTGTCAGTTAAAGCGACGCAGTACCGTATTTCAAAAAATGGCCTGGTCATTAAGGGGGCAAATCTTCCAGTCCTTAAGTTGTTAATAAAAGGGGTGGGCCGGGGACAGTCAGGCTGAGGAGGAAAGGGTTAGAGGCGGTCTCTATCTGACTTCTAATGTAACACTTTAAACCCTAAAGCAGTGATGGCGACCCTTGGCACCGCAGATGTTTTGGAACTACATTTCCCATGATGCTCATTCACTTTGCAATGTAGTTCAGCATCATGGGAAATGTAGTTCCAAAACATCTGGGGTGCCAAGGTTCGCCATCACTGCCCTAAAGCCTCGTTCACACGATTGGATTGTTGGCAGACAAAGCGCCAGACTTTTGTCCGAAGGGCGTGTGCCAGGAACTTGTCTTGCCTAGAAATGGTACACAATTGTCGGCCAACAAACACAAACGTAGTGACGTACTACGTGGAATTTCAGCTCTTGAGCGCCACCCCTTGGGCACCTTCTGCTAACGTCATGTTTGGTGACCATTGATTCCGAGCATGTGTGTTTGTACTTTGGACTTTTGTGTGACGGACTTGTGTACACACGGTAGGAAAATCTGACAACAGACCGTTGTCCGCCGAAAATTTACTAGCCTGCCATCCAACATTTGGAAGTTGGCCAACAATTGTCTGATGGAGCGTACTAAAGGTCGGATTTTAGGCAAACAGTCTGACATCACACAATCCTCTGACGAAAATCCGATCGTGTGTACGAGGCTTTAGCCTCAAACATGGAGAAGTCAGATCTTCAGATCAGCCAATCAGAGTCTGCTTTTCAGGACAGCAATGCCGTTCTTATTTCAGACATTTTTAAACAAGAAGACCATTGTATCTGTTGTTGTTTGTTGTGAAGCTTTTTGTTTTCATTGTTTCCATCTTGGCTGCCTCTACGAGACAATAGATGGGCTTGCGGTACATTCTCAAGCGAATTCTGCCAAAAAAGGCAGCGACCCCGTCCTGAACCCGTCTGGTTTGTCTGTATGTTCAGGCTTTAATCACTGCCAAGACAAAACACTCCAGGGGGCGGCCATTGTATGCCCGATGCCTTGCCAAACTTTTCTTTTTTTGTGTTTCGAAAAGTATTTCGGCCTACTGACACAATGCCGGATCTAAAAATATTCCTTCGAGTTCTTCATGGTATTTCAGTATTCTGAAGGCTTGGGTTCTGGTTCTGGCTTTGGCTTGTCTTCTGGGATCTGATGCCTGTTTTATGATGGTTGTTTCTCTAGATTTGGTATGTGGACACATTGGATGCCTTTAGTTGCCATTTTGCTCTTGCTGGGTGTCCAGTGTCTGCCTACGTCTTTAGGGCCTTGTTTACACCTGCTTCAAAATTTGGCATTGGACGTGCTCTGAATGCCAATCAAAGTATCTGTCACTAAATAAAATGGTTATCTTACAGTCCTGTTTAAATTGTCAGGGCTGGGCTCAGCTCTTCCTTCTCTGAGCTGGCCGCTCAGCTGTCGGTTAATTGCCAGCTCCTATCTCTCTCCACAGTTACCCAGCTGTTGTTGATTCTGCTCGTCAGTCCTGCCTACTTAAAGCCGTCCAGCTCACTTGATCTCGGCCTTCGCCTTTGTCAACATCACAGAGACTTTCTCCTGCGTTCCTGTTGAAGACTTGCTCGGCTGACGTTCCTTCTGGCTCCTGATCCTGCTTGCTGTACTACTACGTTTATCTCTGGCTCTCTGACATTTGCTTGGCTGACTACCCGATCCGGTTACTGAACTCTGGCTTGTTTTGAATACGCTTACTCCGTTTACCTTATTATTATTATTATTAAACAAGTGTGATTTAACTATACTTCTGTCTCGGTCTGATTAATGGTCCTTGATATACATGTTGCGTTTGCTTTGCTTCAAAAATGATATACCCTATGGGTCCTTTCACACGTGATGGATCCCTGATGATCCGTCCTGTGAACATCCGCTGACTGACAATGTGCAGGGACCGCCCTGTCAGATCTTCGCTCTCCCCTATGGGGAGAAAAATAGGAAAAATAGGATTTTCCTCTGTCTGCAGAATCGGACGAGAGCAGGGACGGATGATATCTGTGTCAGCGGATATTCATCCGCTGACACCCGCTATCCCATAGGGATGCATGTATGTTCGAAAACAGATGGATGAAATACGGACATACTGTCCGCACGTGTAAAAGGGGCCTATGTCATTTTTTGGTGCTCCAAAGCTTCTATAGAAGTCTATGACAACGCTCGCTTACAGCACCTTTCAAGAAGCTTTTATTCAGACTTAGCTTCGCTTTGTTTTTAAGGTATTTCAGGTAGGAGATATCCCAGGATGCACTGGGAAACCATCAGCAGTCACTTCCGGTCGGTTCATGTGTATATAATCTGGGAGTATTTGGTGCAGATGTTACATCTAGTGTGTAGCATGGAGGAGCAGGAAAGGGAGCGGGGTCCAGCCTAGAGAGGAGCAACTAGCAGAAGGCACACATGGTGTGCAACATGGGAATGCTATAGCGGAAGGTGAGCAGGGACTGGAGAGAGAGGACTGAGCTGCAGAGGATCAGCAGAGCTGGGGGACCAGAGCAGGAGAAGCTAGCAGATGTCACACTTAATGAGCAGCATGGGAGCAATATAGTGGGAGGTGATTGCGGACCAGAGAGAGAGGAACATCAGCAAACCAGAGGATCAGCAGAGTTGGGGGTTACTGACGAGCGGGGGATCAGCAGTGCTGGGGGTTACTACTGAGCTTGGGATCAGCAGTAGTAGAGGTTACTACTGAGCTGGGGATCAGCAGAACTGGGGGGTTACTGCCTAGCGGGGGATCAGCAGTGCTGGGGGTTACTACTGAGCTGGGGATCAGCAGAACTGAGGGTTACTGCCTAGCGGGGGATCAGCAGTGCTGGGGGTTACTACTGAGCTGGGGATCAGCAGAACTGGGGGTTACTACTGAGTGGGGGAACTATAAGAGCTGGGAGTTACTACTGAGCCGGGGATTAGCAGAGCTGGGGGTTACTGACGAGCGGGGGATCAGCAGTGCTGGGGGTTACTACTGAGCTTGGGATCAGCAGTAGTAGAGGTTACTACTGAGCTGGGGATCAGCAGAACTGGGGGGTTACTGCCTAGCGGGGGATCAGCAGTGCTGGGGGTTACTACTGAGCTGGGGATCAGCAGAACTGAGGGTTACTGCCTAGCGGGGGATCAGCAGTGCTGGGGGTTACTACTGAGCTGGGGATCAGCAGAACTGGGGGTTACTACTGAGTGGGGGAACTATAAGAGCTGGGAGTTACTACTGAGCCGGGGATTAGCAGAGCTGGGGGTTACTACTGAGCAGGGCAAAGCAAAGCTTGGAGTAATACTGAGTGGGGCACTGGCAGAGCTGGGGGTACTACTAAGCATGGGATATGCTGAATGAAGGTACTATAAGCTGGGGATCTGCTGAATGGGTGTACTGATGATCTGGGGGTTTGCTAAGTGGGGGACTACTGAGCCTGGGTTCTACTGGGCTCCTTTAAAACAAATAGAAAATCAGCAGACAGGGCATTTGCCAAGCTTCTTTAAAGTTTCATAAAAGCATTACAAAAGCATCCAAAACTCATCAAAAGCATGTTGAATCGGTAGGCGCTTTAACCCCTTGATGCCGATCACTCGGCGGGTGGGCCTTAACGCCGAGCGGCCACATACTCATGATGTGGCCCTGTTAAAACAACTTACGTACTGAGAGCTCGCTCCCTGCACGATAGTCGGCAGGTACCAGAAAGCTCCCAATGCATACTAGCGATCAGGAGCTTTCCGATCATATGACCGCTGTGACAGCCAATCCCAGTGGCCACATGACCCGAATGCCCGCCTCCGCCTCCCGGCTTTTAGAACCCTTAAAGCAGTGATCATCAACACTGTCTTCGGGGCCCACTAACAGGCCAGGTTTTACGTATTACCTTGGGGAGATGCAGACTAGAATACTGCAATCACCGAGCAGCAAATGATATCACCTGTGATGTATTTCAGTTATCTTGCAAACCTGGCCTGTTAGTGGGCCCTGAGGACAGGGTTGATGACCACTGCCTTAAAGGGCTGGGAGGCGGCCGGCGGGAAGGGGTTATTGTGTGTTAAGGTTAAAGCAAGTGTAAACGAACCCTTAGACAGGGTGGGCTTCCTCCCTGCCTCTAATTTATTCACTGCTATATGGAACCTCTCAAAAACTTTGAGTTAGGACCCCAGTATACAGAGGAGCCTTGATGTAGACACTGTGGCTTCCACATATATTTGTGTAGCACACCCCTGAAAGAGCCACTGGTGGACTTGGCCTTATTCCCCCAGTTAGAACACACATAGCCTTTTCTCCACTCTTTCACCATCTCAAAAGAATGGTCTAGGGGTGTCTTTTTAGGGTTTTATTGGAACATAGAACGTGATGGGATGAGGCAGCATGGGATACCCCAAAACTGAAGAACTGAACACTATGAGGATGCATACAGTGCCTTGAAAAAGTATTCATACCTCTTGAAATTTTCCACATTTTGTCATATAACAACCAAAAACTTAAATGTATTTTATTGGGATTTTATGTGATAGACTAACACAAAGTGGCACATAATTGTGAAGTAGAAGAAAATGATAAATGGTTTTCAAAATTTTTTATAAATAAATATCTGAAAAGTGTGGCGTGCATTTGTATTACAGCTGCAAGTCTTTTTGGGGATGTCTCTACCAGCTTTGCACATCTAGAGAGTGACATTTTTCCCCATCACTTTTTGCAAAATAGCTCGAGCTCTGTCAGATTGGATGGAGAGCGTCTGTGAACAGCAATTTTCAAGTCTTGCCACAGATTCTCAACTGGATTTAGGTCTGGACTTTGACTGGGCCATGCTAACACATGAATATGCTTTGATCTAAATCATTCCATAGTAGCTCTGGCTGTATGTTTAGGGTTGTTGTCCTGCTGGAAGGTGAACCTCCGCCCCAGTCTCAAGTCTTTTGCTGACTCTAACAGGTTTTCTTCTAAGATTGCCCTTTATTTGGCTCCATCCATCTTCCCATCAACTCTGACCAGCTTCCCTGTCCCTGCTGAAGTAAAGAATTCCCACAACATGATGCTTCCACCACCATGTTTCACGGTGGGGATGGTGTGTTCAGGGTGATGTGCAGTGTTAGTTTTCCGCCACACATAGCGTTTTGCTTTTAGGCCAAAAAGTTCAATTTTGGTCTCATCTGACCAGAGCACCTTCTTCCACATGTTTGCTGTGTCCCCCACATGGCTTCTCGCAAACTGCAAATTTGACTTCTTATGGCTTTGTTTCAACAATGTCTTTCTTCTTGCCACTCTTCCATAAAGGCCAGATTTGTGGAGTACACGACTAATGCCGCGTAGACTTTGCCCGGCGGACTTTTCGACGTACTTTACGACGGACTTTCTGAATGAACGGACTTTACACACAATCCACCAAAGTCTGTCGAATTCGTACGTGATGACGTACGACCGGACTAAAACAAGGAAGTTCATAGCCAGTAGCCAATAGCTGCCCTAGCGTGGCTTTATGTTCGTCGAACTAGCATACAGACGGCAGACTTTTCGACCGGACTCGATTTCGACAGATTAATTTAAAACATGTTTCAAATCTAAGTCCGTCCAACTTTTGAGAAAACAAAGTCCGCTGGAGCCCAAACACGATCGAATTGTCCGACCAAATCCCGTCCGCCGGGCAAAGTCTGCCATAAAGTCCGCTCGTGTGTACGCGGCATAATAGTTATCCTGTGGACAGATTCTCCCACCTGAGCTGTGGATCTCTGCAGCTCCTTCAGAGTTACCATGGGCCTCTAGGCTGCTTCTCTGATGAATGCTCTCCTTGTCCGGCCTGTCAGCTTAGGTGGACGGCCATGTCTTGGTAGGTTTGCAGTTGTGCCATACTCTTTCCATTTTCGGATGATGGATTGAACAGAGCTCCGTGAGATGCTCAAAGCTTGGGATATTTTTTTATAACCTAACCCTGCTTTAAACTTCTCCACAACTTTATCCCTGACCTGTCTGGTGTGTTCCTTGGCTTTCATCATGATGTTTGTTCACTAAGGTTCTCTAACAAACCTCTGAGGGCTTCACAGAACAGCTGTATTTATACTGAGATTAAATTATACACAGGTGGACTCTATTTACTAATTAGGTGACTTCTGAAGGCATTTGGTTCCACTAGATTTTAGTTAGGAGTATCAGAGTAAAGGGGGCTGAATACAAATACATGCCACACTTTTCACATATTTATTTGTAAAAAATTTTGAAAAACATTTATCATTTTTCCTTCCACTTCACAATTATGTGCCACTTTGTGTTGGTCTATCGCATAAAATCCCAATAAAATACATTTATGTTTTTGATTGTAACATGACAAAATTTCAAGGGGTATGAATACATTTTCAAGGCACTGTATCTGTTTTTAATGTATTTTTTCAATGGAGCAGTGTGAAAGAACCCAAAAGAGCTTTCACACAGGCAAGCAAGACAGGAAATAGTGCAATCCAGCTTTTTCACAGGAAATATTTCCATGACAAAAGACATGCCAATCACCAATGTGTTAGGCTAGCCACTGTTCTTCTTTTATTACAGTGCTGGGACTAATCATGTGACTACAGCAGGACGATCATCTCACCCAGGGAAACAGGAAGTGAGTCGAATTCATGTGTAAGCTCCAATACAGATAGCAAGAATCCTTGCAACATATGTAACTCACCAGGGAATCGTTATTTTTGTCCTCATTAAAAAAATTAAGTTACACTTTAACTGGTTCCCGACCGGCCGCCGCAGTTTTACTGCGACAAGTTGGCTCTCCTGGGCGAGCCGCCGTAACTGTACATCGGCCCTTTAAGATGGTGTAGGAGGCATGTGTGCCCGCAGCCAATGCGAGTGCCGGCAGGCGCAATGACCGCCGGGCACTCGCGATCGCTCGTTTCATAGCGAGAACTGGGATCTCTGTGTGTAGACACACAAATCCCAGTTCTCTCAGGGGAGAGGAGAGAAATTGTGTGTTCATACTAAGTATGAACACTGATCTCTCTCCTCCCCTAGTCAGTCCCATCCCCCCTACAGTTAGAACACACCTAGGGAACACAGTTAACCCCTTGATCGCCCCCTAGTGTTAACCCCATTCCCTGCCAGTGACAGTTATATAGTAATCAGTGCATTTTTATAGCAATTTTTTGTCAATGGTCTCAAAAATGTGTCAAAAGTGTTCAATTTCTCTGCCGCAACATTGCAGTCCCGATAAAAATCGCAGATCACTGCCATTACTAGTAAAAAAAATAAATAAATAATAAAAATGCCATAAAACCTTTCCCCTATTTTGTAAACGCTATAACTTTTAAGCAAGCCATTCAATATACGCTTATTGTGTTTTTTTTTACCAAAAATATGTAGAATACATATCGGCCTAAACTGAGGAAAACATTTTTTTTTAAATTTGAGATATTTACTATAGCAAAAAGTAAAAGATATTGTGTTTTTTTCAAAATTGTTGCTCTTCTTTTGTTTATAGAGCAAAAAATAAAAACTTCAGAGGTGATCAAATACCACCAAAAGAAAACTCCATTTTACGGGGAAAAAAACCCGTCAATTTTGTTTGGGTACAACGTCGTACAACCGCGCAATTGTCAGTTAAAGAGACGCAGTCCAGAATCGCAAAAAACGGCCTGGTCATTAAGCAGCCAAATCTTCCGGGGCTGAGGTGGTTAAGAAAACATCTATAAAAAGATGTGATAAACATGTGTGTGGGTAAACATTCTTGCTGTAACGAGATCATATCTCATAGTGCTTCTCACCTAGACTTCGAAGCATGGCTTCCTCCCGATGTATGGCTGAGCTGATCAGCTGCTGGTTCTTAATCATGGTGTTTGTCATCTGCAATGAAGAAATCAGATCAACACGCGGATACACCATTAAATGTAATATGATAGAACCAATGAGATGAATCAGTAGCAATAAAATAAAAAAAATGATTGTCTTTTATTAATGCACACAGTCCTTGGCTCTCTCACTAGCTCCCCTACTGTACTACTATGTCTATGAAAATCTGAAACTCTCATTTTCTTAAGCTGCAGTTATCACACTAAAGCAGGCCATGGATGATTTAATTTTCTTTTCTTCCACCACAGGTAGAAAGAAAGAGAAAATTGCTTGATTACATAGGCGTGCGCACGGGGTGTGCCAGGTGTGCCTGGGCACACCCTAATCGCCTTGTGTGGTGCATATTCCCCCCTGTTTAGACCACTGATATTTCATCAAAAAAAAAAATGTTACAAAATAAAATAATTTTAAAAGAATAAAAATACAACTACTGACACTGTCCACTGCCCTACTGACACCATCAGTACATATACACATGCATATGTATTTGAGCTTTGGGGTGAACACCCTAATGCAATAGGCTGCGCACACCTATGCTTGATTATAAACATCAACATAGTCAGTGTAGATGGGGAAATGCCTCCGGAAGTGCTATTGTGTTCTCCCAGGGGGGGAGGAGTGTGCAGGGAGCCTTCCCGGCTGGCAGAACACAATGATTACCGCTAGCGGCTATAGCTGCTGGCAGTAATCTCATGTAAAAAATAGATCTACTTGGGTACAATCAGCACATGACCTTTGCCAGCTGCCTTTGTATTCCAGTAATAACAGGATTTTTGTACTCACTGTAATATAGTTTTCTTGGAGTCCATCATGGGAAACAGGAAGTAAAAAATGTTGGGTCAAATGGCCATCTACAGGAGGATTGGACATTGGAAAGCAAAAAAAAAAAAATGGTAGGCCAGCCTTGGGACAATCCTACTTACTATCAGCGTGCCTTAGTTCAGTAGCAAACTAGTACCAAGACCATGATCATACACAGAGGCAGATGGGACCTGTTTCCCTCAGTGGACTCCAGGAATATCTTTAACTATGTTTTTTTGTCTTGTCCATTGAGGGGCACAGGAAGTCTTGAAACTTCTGAATGTAGCACCCTGAAGTTTAGGCAGGGTTGCTAGTAAATTTACCTGCCAAGTATTGTTGCCTTGGCCAATTGATAGGAGATCAATTGATTGCACCCTAGCTCTGGAATTGCTGCACTTCTCTCTTCTGTCACTAGATGGCTGGATATCTGGTGGCATTCGATAAGACAAGGGCATTGCAAGGGCAGATTAGGAATAGATGGGGTATCTCAGCCAATAGGCAAGGATCTTCTTGGGTCCCTTGGCCTGCTTGGGGAGCATATTTATTTGGGTGAGGTCAGGTGATCAGGGTTCTGTTCCACCTGGATAGCTGTCTGGGTGGACGTGTGTTGTGCTGTCCCGGGCTGCTAGGCCAGAGCCTGAGGCCTATCCTGGGGACATCTGGCTGCTAGGCTGTCTGAGGGCCTATTCAGAAGCAAGAAAGCAGCGTAGGGTTGGGACTGCGTCTTGCAGTCCAGCCAGAAGTGACGGTTCTGCCGCCCAGAGAACCTGTCGTGGCTGGAGGTAGAGGGGAAGCTGTTGCCACCAAGGGACTATCCATCTTGTTACCAGGGATCACTGTGAGTAGCTGAAGCAAGTACCGGAGCAGTATTCTCACTAACCGGGGACAGTGAAGAATGGGGAAACTTCAGCAGGAGTCAGGCCAGGGTCCCAGCCAGAGGAGGTGACGCTTGCAGAGCAGCCTTGTGTGTGAAGCTAGGGACCGGGTAGGCCAGTGGGGTGACTCTTGAGGATTATCTTGGATGCCAAGCTAGGGACCCAGCAGGGATGCAGGGGGGGACTCTTGAGGAAGATACTGAGGGAGAAGGGTTAAAAGAGCTCAGGGGATCCAGTGGCAGTGGATCAGGAAGTCTAGTGAGAGAGACTGGGAGCTCAGTTGAGTGAGGATCTACAATAGGAGATTTTTAGAGAAAGTGAAAGAGTTCATTGTAACCTTTGTTAGAAACTGTTCAAGATTGTTGCCATAGGAGACAGCGTGTCTACACGTGCAGATGTGGTACTACTGCCAAACAAGACTCATTCAAGTGAAGGGGGCCACATCACAACTGCTTTGCAACCATGTGTAATGGTTAACACAGGCATTGAGGATGCCTTTGATAAGCAATTTACCATGGGTGGCCACACAAATGATGAACCACGTCAGTATTTGATTGTTTTTTTTGTACTATTTATAAAAAAAAAATAATATGAAAATGCTACCTAAAAGAAAAGGGTTCTCCATCACCCATTAACCAGCTAATTGGTATTCAGCTTCAAAAGGGAAACCGTCCAACATTTGAACCTTACAGTGTAGGCCTCAGTCTTCAAGCCGTTGTCACTGAAGTGGAAGTGCATTAGGCGGAATCCTCTGTAATGGATCATAAGTTCTTCCGGGACGAACTTCAGGCTCAGCGAAGGAGTAACAACCTTTACTTTACTCTGTCCGGCCACTACAAGTCAAGGAAAAAACGGGATGAGAACAGATGGACAATATCAAACGTGCCAGCATGAATGCTTGGGGTCATTTACAGCTCAGCTACGGGCACAAAAACTTTGAATAATATATATTACTCAATAAATGGCGTAAATCGCCTTAATGAGCACCAAACGCCTTTGCATACCCAGCATAGGATCCATGAAAAGATCCCCTGCTGAATTGGAGCACAACCAAGGACATCCATGTCCATTCACTTTTTTGCTGCAGGATTTTTTTAGACCCATATTAGATCTATGGGCAGCTGGATGTGTGTTTGCATAGATCAGATTATCTCGTTTCTACCTTCCGTTTATATTAGGCAACCTCTACCCACCATATTGCGTCATGATGCAGACCTTTTCTATTCTTTTTTTTGCAAAACTGGACAGCCTCAAAGGTAAACGAATGCGTGTCTGTTTGTATCTACAATATCTCACAAAAGTGAGTACACCCCTCACATTTTTGTAAATATTTTATTCTATCTTTTCATGTGACAACACTGAAGAAATGACACTTTGCTGCAATGTAAAGTAGTGAGTGTACAGCTTGTATAACAGTGTAAATTTGCTGTCCCCTCAAAATAACTCAACACACAGCCATTAATGTCTAAACCACTGGCAACAAAAGTGAGTACACCCCTAAGTGAAAATGTCCAAATTGGGCCCAAAGTGTCAATATTTTGTGTGGCCACCATTATTTTCCAGCACTGCCTTAACCCTCATGGGCATGGAGTTCACCAGAGCTTCACAGATTGCCACTGGAGTCCTCTTCCACTCCTCCATGATGACATCACAGAGCTGGTGGATGTTAGAGACCTTGCGCTCCTCCAACTTTCGTTTGAGGATGTCCCACAGATGCTCAATAGGATTTAGGTCTGGAGACATGCTTGGCCAGTCCATCACCTTTACCTTCAGCTTCTTTAGGCAATGGTCGTCTTGGAGGTGTGTTTGGGGTTGTTATCATGTTGGAATACTGCCCTACGGCCCAGTCTCCAAAGGGAGGGGAACCTGCTCTGCTTCAGTATGTCACAGTACATGTCGGCATTCATGGTTCCCTCAATGAACTGTATCTCCCCAGTGCCGGCAGCACTCATGCAGCTCCCAGACCATGACACTCCCACCACCATGCTTGACTGTAGGCAAGACACACTTGTCTTTGTACTCCTCACTTGGTTGCCGCCACACACGCTTGACACCATCTGAACCAAATAAGTTTATCTTGGTCTCATCAGACCACAGGATATGGTTCCAGTGATCCATGTCCTTAGTCTGCTTGTCTTCAGCAAACTGTTTGCGGGCTTTCTTGTGCATCATCTTTAAGCTTCCTTCTGGGATGACAGCCATGCAGACCAATTTGATGCAGTGTGCGGCGTATGGTTTGAGCACTAACAGGCCGACCCCCCCACCCCTTCAACCTCTACAGCAATGCTGGCAGCACTCATATGTCTATTTCCCACAGACAACCTCTGGATATAACACTGAGCACGTGCACCCAACTTCTTTGGTGGACCATGGCGAGGCCTGTTCTGAGTGGAACCTGCTCTGCTAAACTGCTGTATGGTCTTGGCCACCATGCTGCAGCTCAGTTTCAGTGTCTTGGCAATCTTCTCATAGCCTAGGCCATCTTTATGTAGAGCAACAATTCTTTTTTTCAGATCCTCAGAGAGTTCTTTGCCATGAGGTGTCATGTTGAACTTCCAGTGACCAGTATGACAGAATTAGAGCAATAATACCAAATTGAACACACCTGCTCCCCATTCACACCTGGGACCTTGTAACACTAACAAATCACATGACACCGGGGAGGGAAAATGGCTAATTGGGCCCAATTTGGACATTTTCACTTAGGGGTGTACTCACTTTTGTTGCCATCGGTTTAGACATTAATGGCTGTGTGTTGAGTTATTTTGAGGGGACAGCAAATTTACACTGTTATACAAGCTGTACACTCACTACTTTACATTGTAGCAAAGTTTCATTTCTTCAGTTGTCACATGAAAAGATAGAATAAAATATTTACAAAAATGTGAGGGGTGTACTTACTTTTGAGAGATACTGTACCTGTTCATAGACTTACATAGAACTTCTGATCAGGTCTGTGACAGGACAGAGGACAGCCAGTTAGCCTAATACTCAGCCTGACACTCAAGGGTTGGTCATCAGGAGCCTGTAGGCACATGACCTCTTATTGCCAAAGGAACACCCTGTGCTACATCCTCTACTTTATGCGTTATATGTTCTTGCTCTGCTGGTTCTTGCCTTGCTAAGGTTGGTCATAGATGTTTTTTTTTTTTTTGATCATCTAATAAGCTGATCGAAATAAAAAGGGAACTGTTTCCCCCATCCATACAAGCGAGGTGGATGGAGAAATCCTCCCCGTTGTGTTATTGTATTCAGATAGTGGGGATTCCTCTGCTGATAGAATACACTGATCAGCACTGCAGCTGATTGGCTGCAGCTGCTGATTGAAGGAAAATTTTCCAATATTCCTGTTCAACATAAGTCGATTGTTAGATTGCCTTCTGTCAAATTGGAATGGCCATATACTGGGAAACTCAACAGGGAAAAGTCTCCTGTTTGCCACCCTTGGCTCCCGGTGAAGAAGGGTCGCCGCCTCTGTTAATAGTACACACGTGTGGGTGTATTGTGCTCCTCTTGGCAAGTTGGAAGGCGATGCCAAGGTCCTTACCTGCCAAAATCCTGTCAGCGCAGGGCAGGGCGATGTCATTGTCGTTGTCAAATAACGCCTCGCCAGGGGAATCCTGCCACAGAAATACGCGTCTCGTTAACTCCTGCATGTCCTGAGCGCAACAAACAAGACATCTGAAGGAAATGACAAAGTCTGCGCTATCCAAAGCAACCAATCAGAGCCTGGCTGATGGCTGGTGTTACAAAGGTAACGCCTGATTGGCTGAGAGGGGTAACACAATAAGTCCGCATGCACACAGGCAGTTTGAGGCTGAAGTGATGGTGAAATACTGGTGTTTTCCCAGCCCGGGGATCTGCAGGTGGCCTGTATAGAAGTGAAGGGCTCTATGCACTTGTACATGGACATAGATCAATGCTTTTGCGCATCAGCGCAAACACCCACACTTTTAGGAATACGTCATACATGCACGTTTACACTGAGGCTGCATTCACACCTAGGTCATATACAGTGCCTTGAAAAAGTATTCATACCCCTTGAAATTTTCCACATTTTGTCATGTCACAACCAAAAACATAAATGGATTTTTTTGGAATTTTATACACCAACACAAAGTGGCACATCATTGTGAAGTGGAAGGAAAATGATAAACGGTTTTCAACATTTTTTACAAATAAATATGTGAAAAGTGTGGGGTACATTTGTATTCAGCCCCCCGGAGTCAATACTTTGTAGAACCTCCTTTCACTGCAATTACAGCTGCAAGCCTTTTTGGGGATGTCTCTACCAGCTTTGCACATCTAGAGAGTGACATTTTTTCCCATTCTTCTTTGCAAAATATCTCAAGCTCTGTCAGATTGGATAGAGAGCGTCTGTGAACAGCAATTTTCAAGTCTTGCCACAGATTCTCCATTGGATTTAGGTCTGGACTTTGACTGGGCCATTCTAACACATGAATATGCTTTGATCTAAACCATTCCATTGTAGCTCTGGCTGTATGTTTAGGGTCGTTGTCCTGCTGGAAGGTGAACCTCCGCCCCAGTCTCAAGTCTTTTGCAGACTCTAACAGGTTTTCTTCTAAGATTGCCCTGTATTTGGCTCCATCCATCTTCCCATCAACTCTGACCAGCTTCCCTGTTCCCGCTGAAGAAAAGTATCCCCACAACATGATGCTGCCACCACCATGTTTCACAGTGGGATGGTGTGTTCAGGGTGATGTGCAGTGTTAGTTTTCCGCCACACATAGCGTTTTGCTTTTAGGCCAAAAAGTTCAATTTTGGTCTCATCTGACCAGAGCACCTTCTTCCACGTGTTTGCTGTGTCTCCTACATGGCTTCTCGCAAACTGTAAATGGGACTTCTTACGGCTTTCTTTTAACAATGGCTTTCTTCTTGCCACTCTTCCATAAAGGCCAGATTTGTGGAGAACACGACTAATAGTTGTCCTGTGGACAGATTCTCCCACCTGAGCTGTGGATCTCTGAAGCTCCTCCAGAGTTATCATGGGCCTCTTGGCTGCTTCTCTGATTAATGCTCTCCTTGCCTGACCTGTCAGTTTAGGTGGACAGCCATGTCTTGGTAGGTTTGCAGTTGTGCCCTACTATTTCCATTTTCGGATGATGGATTGAACAGTGCTCTGTGAGATGTTCAAAGCTTGGGATATTTTTTTATAACCTAACCCTGCTTTATACTTCTCCACAACTTTATCCCTGACCTGTCTGGTGTGTTCCTTGGCCTTCATGGTGCTGTTTATTCACTAAGGTTCTCTAACAAACCTCTGAGGGCTTCACAAAACAGCTGTATTTATACTGAGATTAAATTACACACAGGTGGACTCTATTTACTAATTAGGTGACTTCTAAAGGCAATTGATTCCACTAGATTTTAGTTAGGGGTATCAGAGTAAAGGGGGCTGAATACAAATACACGCCACACTTATTTATTTGTGAACAAATTTGAAAACCATTTATCATTTTCCTTCCACTTCACAATTATGTGCCACTTTGTGTTGGTATATCACATAAAATCCCAATAAAACACATTTACGTTTTTGGTTGTTATATGACAAATGTGGAAAATTTCAAGGGGTATGAATACTTTTTCAAGGCCAAATCACGCTGTGTTTGTGTATACATATCACCACCGCACATAGGACAGCCCACTGATTTCAATGGTCTGACATATGCACAAAAAAACGCACCGAAGTATCTCACGTAGCTTTTTAGAGCTTTGAGCTCTGCGTATTTTTTGTAAACGTGTCCGATTACTGTGTTTCAGGTGCTATTAACAAGGAAGGGCTCCGCAACACACGTTCTTCAATTTTTGTGTGCAGCCATTTACTTCTATGGCCGCTGTGTGCGCCGCCTGCCATGTCTCTGCCTCAAACTGTCTGTATATATGAGGCCCAATGTAATCCAGATATCACAGGACAGGACTCTGCCAATACAGGCAATATAGGTCTATTGGATATCCCATTACAATACTATAACCACATAGTCATTAATACGGAATCACCCCCCCCCCCACCGCCTTTTGTTGCTATGACAACCTCCACTCCTCTGGGGCATTTGTTACTATGACAACCTCCACTCCTCTGGGGCATTTGTTACTATGACAACCTCCACTCCTCTGGGGCATTTGTTACTATGACAACCTCCACCCCTCTGGGGTGTTTGTTACTATGACAACCTCCACCCTCTGGGGCATTTATTACTATGACAACCTCCACCCTCTGGGGCATTTATTACTATGACAACCTGCCCTCCTCTGGGGCATTTATTACTATGACAACCTGCCCTCCTCTGGGGCATTTATTACTATGACAACCTGCCCTCCTCTGGGGCATTTATTACTATGACAACCTTCACTCCTCTGGGGTATTTGTTACTATGACAACCTCCACTCCTCTGGGGCATTTGTTACTATGACAACCTCCACTCCTCTGGGGCATTTATTACTATGACAACCTCCACACCTCTGGGGTATTTGTTACTATGACAACCTCCACTCCTCTGGAGCATTTATTACTATGACAACCTCCACTCCTCTGGGGCATTTGTTACTATGACAACCTCCACACCTCTGGGGTATTTATTACTATGACAACCTCCACTCCTCTGGGGCATTTATTACTATGACAACCTCCACTCCTCTGGAGCATTTATTACTATGACAACCTCCACTCCTCTGGGGCATTTGTTACTATGACAACCTCCACACCTCTGGGGTATTTATTACTATGACAACCTCCACTCCTCTGGGGTATTTATTACTATGACAACCTCCACTCCTCTGGGGTATTTGTTACTATGACAACCTCCACCCTCTGGGGCATTTGTTACTATGACAACCTCCACACCTCTGGGGTATTTATTACTATGACAACCTCCACTCCTCTGGGGCATTTATTACTATGACAACCTCCACTCCTCTGGGGCATTTATTACTATGACAACCTCCACCCCTCTGGGGCATTTATTACTATGACAACCTTCACTCCTCTGGGGTATTTGTTACTATGACAACCTGCCCTCCTCTGGGAAGTCTCTCTCTTGTGGTGTGTGTGAGGGAATGTGTGCCCATTCCCGCCAGATTTGTGAGGTGATCTCCGCAGGGTAGAGGTACATCTTCTATAATCTACCTGTAGGGACAGCAGCAGTTGCCCATAACGAATGTGGCGATATATATCCTGTCCAGGACAGGGACAGGCATTACAGTGGACGGCCTGAGAGGGGGAATACAGCTACATAGTCATGTGACCGGGGCGGGGCTGACACTGTACCATGTGACCTGCTGCCGTACAGAATAGTGTGAGGTGAGAGAACTGAGAGGAGGAATGGTGAAATATGACTCTGATGTATAGAGGGGTCTGAAGTGGGGGGAGCTTTGAAGTGGAAGGGGCTCCAAAGTGGGGGGGGGGTCTGAAGTAAGTGGGGGGGACTACTCTGAAGTGAGGGGGGCTCTGAAGTGGGGAGGGGCACTGAAGTGAGGGGGGCTCTGGAGTAGGGGGAAGTCTCAAGTAAGTAGGGGGAACTCTGGGGGGTCTGAACTGTGGAGGGGGGACAACTCTGAAGTGAGTGGGGGCTTCAAAATGGGGGGGGGGAACTACTCTGATGTAAGTAAGGGGGAGGCTCTAAAGTGTGGGGGGACTACTCTGCAGTAAGGGAGGTTCTGAAGTGTGGGGGGGCTACTCTGAAGTGAGGGGGGCTCTGAAGTAAGTGGGGGGGGCTACTCTGAAGTGAAGGGGGCTCTGAAGTAAGTGGGGGGGGCTACTCTGAGGTGGGGGGGACTACTCTGAAGTGAGGGGGGCTCCAAAGTAAGTGGGGGGAACGCTAAAGTGAGGGGGGGCTCTAAAGTGTGGGGGGGGGGGACTACTCTGCAGTGAGTGGGGCTACTCTGACGTTAAGGGGGCTCTGAAGTGTGGGGGGGACTACTCTGCCGTTGAGGGGGGCTCTGAAGTAAGTGGCGGGGACTACTCTGAAGTGAGGGGGGGCTTTGAAATAGGGGGCGTCTCAAGTAAGTAGGGGGAACTCTGAAGTAAGGGGGGGGTATGAAGTGGGGGGACAAGTCTGGAGTGAGGGAGCTCTAAAGTGGGGGCGGGTACTACTCTGAAGTGAGGGGGCTCTAAAGTAAGTGTGTGGCAGGGGCTACTCTAAAGTGAGGGGGGCTCTAAAGTGTGTGTGGGGGGGGGTACTCTGCAATGAGGGGGCTCTGAAGTGAGGGGGGCTACTCTACAGTGAGGGGGGCTCTGAAGTATAGGGGGGGCTTTGGTGTGAGTGGGGAAGGGGGTGGCTCCCTCTCCTGGTGGGATTTTAAATGAGGTCCCAGCACTGTGAATGCTATGTATGTTGTCAGAATGCCCCCCATGTCCTCATATACTGACTATATATTACACAATAGGGGCTGACAGCACAATATTGATTATAACAACACAATCGTTTATTGGCATCAGAATGGTGACAGTGACTTTGCTTCCTCACAGTGCCCCCAACGTATGATATATGGATACTTACATTGCCAAGCTGGACCAATGTGACCATGCAATAAAGATCACACCTGGAGTTCAGTATAGGCATTATCATTGGACAAGGGGATGATGGCAGTTGGTGACTCACCAGGCTCCAGTAGAGTGAAACTTTATCAGAGAGGGGCACAGAAGACTTTTTTTTTCTTTTTTATTTCAAAATTTTAAAGTTGGGCAAAGTTCACTTTAAAGGTTTCAGTAACACTTGCCGAACGCAGATCACTCTTTAGAGAGCATTTGAAACGCACTAACGTGGTTGTGGGGCGCATTGCAGAGCGGCCCCATTCTTTTGGATGGGTTGCGCTTGGTGGGCCCTACACCCAGCGAAAGTGACAGGGGGGCATGATTGGGGGGTAGGGGAGGCACTGAAAACACAGCTCAATCCACAGCTTCTTTTTGAAGCGATATTAAACATAAAAGCAAACTTTTATTATATTGCAGCTTACCAATTCTTAGATGTGGTGGCTGCATTCGTTTTCCGTTTTTTAGTCTTTTTTTTTTTTATCTGGTGATCTGACCAGTGCGGCCCCTTTCATACGGAGCAGAATCCATCCAAGCGGATCCGCCTGCTCAGCGTGGGATCTCTCCGCTGATCTATGCTGGGCAGGTGGGGGACAGGTCTGTGTCCGGCCCACTATGCAGAGCGTACACGGACACAGAGCGTACACGGACACAGAGCGTACACGGACACAGAGCGTACACGGACACAGAGCGGACATGGACACATGTTGTTTTTCAATAGAACGCGCTCTCTGGAAAATGTATCAGTTTACATTTACAGAGATGGGACAAAACATTTGACACTGACAGGGGTACTTACAGTGACCAGCTTTTATTTATTGATGTAAAACCTTCATATTAACCACTTCAGCCCCGGAAGTATTTACCCCCTTTCTGATCAGAGCATTTTTTGCGATATGCCACTGCGTCGCTTTAACTGACAATTGCGCGGTCGTTCGACGTTACACCCAAACAAAATTGACGCCCTTTTTTTCCCACAAATAGAGCTTTCTTTTGGTGGTATTTGATCACCTCTGCGGTTTTTATTTTTTGCGCTATAAACAAAAAAAGAGCGACAATTTTGAAAAAAGCGCATTATTTTTTACTTTTTGCCATAATAAATATCCTCCAAAAATATATAAAAAAAAACATTTTTTTTCCTCAGTTTAGGCCGATGTGTATTCTTCTACATATTTTTGGTAAAAAAAAAAAATCGCAATAAGCATATATTGATTGGTTTGCGCAAAAGGTATAGTGTCTACAAAATAGGGGATAGATTTTTGGCATTTTTTTTATTAATTTTTTTTTTTATTAGTATTGGTGGCGATCTGCGATTTTTATCGGGACTGCGACATTATGGTGGACACATCGGACACTTTTGACACTATTTTGGGACCATTGTCATTTATACAGCGATCAGGGCTATAAAAATGCACTGATTACTGTGTAAATGACACTGGCAGTGAAGGGGTTAACCACTAGGGGGGCGATGAAGGGGTTAAGTGTGTCCTAGGGAGTGATTCTAACTGTGGGGGGGATGGGCTTCAAGTCACATGACAGCGATTACTGCTCCTGATGACAGGGAGCAGAGATCTCTATCATGACACAACGGGGAAATGCCTTGTTTACATCCCCATTCCGAGGCTCCGTGACACGATCGCTGGGAGACCGGCGGACATCGAGTCCGCCGGTCCCGCAGGCACAGTGGCGATGTACGCGGTGGGCGTGCGCGCGCCTGCTATCCCTTTCTCTTAAAGGGGACGTACAGGTACGCCCATTTGCCTACCGCTGCCATTGTGCCGACGTATATCGGCGTGCGGCAGACAGCAACTGGTTAAAAGAAAGAAAAAAAAAAAAAACAACTGTTTTCTGTAACTGATTATAAAGTGTGAGCTGAAGTTTGGCTTCAATTTGTTAGTATATCTAAATCTGCTAGTACATCTAACTCCCCTCCCCCCGGACTGACAATGCTGCTGTCCAAAGGTGGCCCCTGTGCTCCTTCATCCAGAGTGGGGGGGGGGGGCGCTCTAATACAGGAGGCGTGTTACTGGCCAGATCACCAGCTGAAATTAGAGCGGGGGGGGAACCTAACAAATAAGAAAACGAATGCAGCCGCCACATCGAATGATTGGTAAGCTGCAATATATGACATGGTTTTGGATTTAATACCGCTTTAAGCAACAACAAAAAAAGATAATTTTAGAATTAAATTTGCTTGCATAGCAACTTTGTTTGCTTTATATCAACAGAACATGATACCGAGATAAAGAACTGAATTACAGTCTGGTGGTGATCCGTCAGCCGGTTGCTATGGTTACAATTTGCATAAAACTTCAGGAACTGCTTATCCCGGATTACCATGAATTACCATTGACTGGGCAGCCAACAGATAAAACACTATAGGAAGCCCTATGATGTTAAAGCTGAACTCCAGGTATGGTTCTTATTGCATAGAAGGTATGTTGGTGCAGCTTATATCAATGTAAGTATACATATTCTATTCCTGTGGAAACAGAAGATGTCTCATCCATGGGTGCAGTGTCTGTCGGAGCGCAGTCCCCCCCCCCCCTCTCTTTGGGGCCCATGTGCCGTGCTCACATTGCACCCATGAATGATACGCCCCTGGGAATGTCACTGTAGCCGTCACCGCAGTCTTCTGTGTCCTATGCGGCTGCCCTTCTGCATAGTGACCACAAGGGGTCTTTTTCTTGGCAGAACCTCCATTCACAGAACCCCCTAGTATTGTTTTCAATGAATACAAGGTGTTCTCTGATTGGACAGCGCGGTGACGTCACAATCTCCATAGACTTTTTGTCTGCACCGAAAAATATTTTTCTGGCGCTCCTCTTCCTTTACTTCTAAATATCGGCTATCTCAGGTATACATGAGCTTAGTGACGCTCTACTAAACCAGGCTGGTCCAAAGGGCCACACAGGGGCCACAAGTAATATCCTTCATGGAATCCTGATATAGAGTTAACGTGTTGCCACTTGCTTGGATGCAGTCTTCTTTAACCCAGTAGAAAAACCCTTCCTTACCTGGGGGGAGCGCATACAGTCTGGCCGGAAGGCAATCCTGTAGCTGGTGCAGTACAAGGTGCCATAGACTTCACGGTGGCCATCTTTAAAATACATGCGTTTTCTGACTCTCAGCGACTCTACATGGACATGTTCTCCTGAGGGGAAGAAAGACCTCTTGTAAGATAACCCTAGTTTTAAAGTATAACTAAAGGCAATTTTTTTTCCCATTTTGGATAGATTGGAGAGGGGTTAGAACACCTGTCAGTTTTTATTGCTGAGATTTCCCCCTCTCTATTTCTCCTGTTTACCATTATCATTGAAAGTGAAAGTAACAGAAAATCCCAAATTTTGAGTTGTCCCCAGAAAAATAGTAGAGGGGAAATCTTCCAATGGGGACACTAGTTCTGGTGAGCTGGGGGTCCCCAAGAGATTAATTTGCCTTAATTTGTTGGGAGTTCCTCACTTCCTTTTTGGCTATGGGACAGGAAGTGAAGAGAAATCTTTGCAATGGGACACAGATGGTGAGAAAAAAAATAAATAAATGACGGGTTATAACCTTCCCTTGCTCTATCCAAAATGAAAATAAAAAGTTTTGCCTATAGTTCTACTTTAAAATAAGGTACATAGAAATCTAACCAAACAGATATATGGTAAAAAAAAAATAATAAAAAAAAAAAATATATATATATATATATATATATATATATATATATATATATATATATGAAAATTAGATAAGACTAATTGGATGGGAAAGACGAGGTTCAGGTCCACATCTCTTGTACAACATAAATTGTACAATGTAAAAGAAAAGTTCCTCAAAAAACTGGACTTTAAAGGACCATGAACACTCAGAGAAAAATGTTTAGTAAAAAATACAGTTTTTATTCATTACCATCATATCAAAGGGAAGCTAAAACACATAGTGACATTGAAAAACACATGAAGTTACAGCATAAAAAGATGGAAGAAGCCCAAGCCAACTGCCAACCAGACAGATGAAAACCAACGCGTTTCGGCATATGAAGTGAGGGTCAATCCTCACTTTGACCCTCACTTCACATGTCGAAACGCGTTGGACGGTTTGTCTTAAGGGCCATTTTATGGCATGTTCGCACAGGAATGCAGTCTGCATTCCTGTGCGATACCTCTGCTTTCCCCTGCAGTGCAATTTTTTTGCATCCCATTCATTTGAATGGGCCGCAAATCGCACCAGAACGCACAAAACAAAGTGCATGCACCTTTTTTGGTATAAAGCTGCACCAAATCGCATGGCACTGCGATACCAATATGATCTGATGCTGCAAACACATTGCATGGGGTGCTGTTAACAGTGTGTTGACACCTGCAGCAGGTCGCAGAGACAGTGCATTTTGAACGCAATGTGGGAAACACGCACAGGACTTGCCTTTCCCGTGCTGCATTCTGGTGTGTGCTAAGAAAGATGGGCTGCACCCACAGAAAGTGTTTTGCGCATTTGTGAGTTGCAGGGCCATTCAGTCTCAATAGTAACCCCAATGCACTTTGCTAATGAACATGTGCTGCGGTGCACCACAAGGCACAGTAAGGGCCCTTTCACACTGGGGCGGCGTCAGCGGTAAAGCGCCGCTATTGTAAGCGGCGCTTTACCGTCGGTATTCGTCCGCTAGCGGGGCGGTTTTACCCCCCGCTAGCGGCCGAGAAAGGGTTAAAAAGCATCGCAAAGCGCCTCTGCAGAGGCGCTTTGCCAGCGGTATAGCCATGCTGTCCCATTGATTTCAATAGGCAGGAGCGGTGAAGGAGCAGTATACACTCCGCTCCTTCACCGCTCCGAAGATGCTGCTAGCAGATGCTGCTAGCAGCTTCCCGTCCTGCTAGCGCACCGCAAAGCAGCGGCACTTTCGGGTTGGTTTGCAGGCGATATTATTAGCGCAATAGCGCCTGCAAACCGCCCCAGTGTGAAAGGCCCTAAGACCCCTTTCACACTGGGGCGCTTTTCAGGTGTTTTAGCTAACAATAGCACCTGAAAAGTGCCTCCCAAGCTACCCCAGTGTGGAAGCCCGAGTGCTTGCACAAAGCGCTTCGGCAGCGACGCAACATGGGCGCTATTCACCCCTTCTTCGGCCGCTAGCGGGCATTAAAAGCACCCCGCTAGCGACCGAAAAGCGCCGCTATAACAGCAGTAAAGTGCCGCTAAAACTAGCGTCACTTTACCGCTAACGCCTGCACCGCCCCATTTTGAAAGGGGTCTTGCACACACAGTACCATGCGTTGTGGTGCTGCATTACAAAAAATAGTACATGCATTTTTTTTTTTTGTGTGTGTTTGATCAGGTATATTAGGCAGTTCCTTAAAGTTGTTAAGCTGGCAAAGGGCAATGCACATGCGTTATTGCAGTGCACAGATCTCAACTAGGCCTCTGCAGTCTTCTCTTCTCTAAAGTCATTCAAAGTCCGGAATTTGGAAAGCTTGTCTGAGCGGTCAGAAAACGGGGTGAAGAGCTGAAGTTACATTCGGCAGAGCTCAATGAGGAGAGGCCTGAGAGCTGATTGGAGAAAAGAGACACAACCCCTCCTCTACACAGCACAGCAGCAGGAACAGAGCTAAGGCTGTCAATCGCAGACTGTGTGCCAGAGGTCCCCCCTGTCATCTTTTTTCTCTTGGTGTCAGGAAAACTTGTCAGAAGTGACTCATTCTGATAGTAGAGGAATTAAGCAGCAGACAGAAATGACACTTAGTGCTCTGGATTGGGACAAGTACACGCAATAGAGGGATATGCCTTGTTCATATTTCATGTCTGAGTTTCACAACCATTTTAACATGCGTTGCTGTAAAGCGCTTCATTTATTTTGTTTCCAGCAGTGACACCGGGGAAAGAGAAAGGAACCAACACACAGTCGGGGACACCACCAGAGCTGCAGAGTCTCATGGAGGCCGCAGAGATGGAAGGGGGGGAGGTAAAGAAACGTGCTGGTGGGGAGGAGAGTATAAAATGTCTTCTATTGCTGGGAATTAAAAGATTTTAACCTTTAAAGACCTGACAGGGTCTCTTTAAGCAATTATTCAGATTGCGGCATCAGTTCCGATTGGCTACTATGGGCACCCCACCCACTTTCTTACAATGCTCTTTACTGACATACATACGCACACAATAACTGACCGGTTTTATGGAAACCTTTCGCTACAAAGTTCAAACTGCATCAACATTTCATTTCTTAAAATGCGATCAGATAGCGGCCTCTAAGAGTCAAATGACACCTTCGCTCAGTTTCCTGTTGTGGTCGTCGGCAGCATTTTCATGACTCAACACTAAACCAGCTTTATCTTCAATATTCAGTGTGCATTCAAAGAGCTTCTGTATTACCCTCTGCAGGTGGATCTGTGGCCTTAAAACAGAAAATTGCGAGCAGGAAGGTTTTTTTTCTTACATGCTATATCTGCAAAAATAAAAGGCTTCTTATCTTCCTTCTCACAATTTTCATCAGACTGTAAATTAAACTGCGCATGCGCAGCTCGGTGTGTAATTCCAGCATCTGCCAGGTGCCGGGATGAATGAACTCCCTTGAACATTTATGGAGGATTTCTGAAGACTTCCTCCCCAACCAGTAGAAGCGGGGGGAAATGTCAGTGGTGGCGAGGGGGCTCGCAGCCGACGCATTGCTGGAGTGGAGATGAGTTAGTGTCAAGTGAAGATATATCATAAAAAAAGCCCCATCACTGGTGTCAGTGGGATAAAATAAACCCCTTATTGGTGTCACTGGGGAAAAAATAAGCCCCATCATTGATGTCAGTTGAAGAAGAATAAGTCCCATTCTTAGTATCAAGGGGGGAAAAATCAAAGCCCCATTAGTGATGTTAGTGGAGGTTAAAAAAAAAAATCTCATCATTGGTGACAGTAGGGTAAAATAAGCCCCATCATTGGTGTCATTGGGATAATATAAGCCCCATTGTAGGTGTCATTGGTATAATATAAGCCTCATTGTTTTTGACAGAGGAATAATATAAGCCCATTGTTTTTGACAGAGGAATAATATAAGCCCCATTGGGATAATATAATATTTGCCACTGGTGTCAGTGGAAAAAAACAAGCCCCATCAATGCACAAGTGGGATAAAATAGGCGGCAATTATTGGAATCGGTGGGATAAAGTAAGTGACATCATTGGTGTCATTGGAATAATATAAGCCCCATTGTTGGTGTCATTGGAATAATATAAGCCCCATTGTTGGTGTCATTGGAATAATATAAGCCCCATTGTTGGTGACAGGGAGAGACAGTAATAGGCCCCATCATTGGGGGTCATATAAGCTTCATTATTGGTGTCATTGGAATAATATAAGCCCCATTGTTTGGTGTCATTGTAATAATATAAGCCCCATCATTGGTGTCATTGGAATAATATAAGCCTCAGCATTGTTGACAGGGAGAGACAGTAATAAGCCCCATCTTTTTTTTTTTTAAAGATATTTTTATTATTATTTTTATAAATCAGTAGTACAAAACAAGCACAACAAACATCCACTTAGTATGCTCGGTCAGTCATTGGTAAACAGCAATAACATGTAGCTCATATAAACAGAGATAGACATTGGTACATCTGCGAATATTTGCACGTAACAACTCATACAAGCAGTTCGTCTGTACATAACGGTACCAATAGTTTGCATAAATTATATATATCATCCTGGCGCGACCTGTAAACACCCCAGCTACATATCCTATGAGGTGAGGGTCAGAGGGCTAGCAAGCCATCTGTCCCAGATCCTATGGAATGTTTTTTTCCGCTTTCTTAATTCGAAAGTGAGTCTATACAGTGGTATCACATCATTGATCAGTTTTAGCCATAGAGATTTCAAGGGTGTTGATACACCCTTCCATGACAACAGGATGGTCTTTCTGACATAAAAGTATAGGATTCGCAGTAGTCTTTTGGCCTGTGTGGATATCTGTAAGTCTCCAAAAATCCCCAATAGACCATTTTTTGGGTGGATAATATTGGGAAGGCCCAGAGCTGAGGAAATAAAGGAGCCCACCTCCACCCAGAAGTCCTGAACCACCGGGCAGTTCCAGAAGCAGTGCATAAAATCAGCACTCCCTCCACAACCACGGAAGCACTCATCAGAGGTCCTCAGTCCCATTTTGTGTAATCTGGCCGGGGTAAGATGAGAGTGGTGAAAAAATTTAATCTGTATAACTCTATCTCTAGATGAGATGACCGTCGCTTTATATGTGTCTCTAAATTCAGTCCAGTCTTCCTCAGTAAATGAGATGTTCATAGATGCCCATTTGTCCTGTGCTTTACTGAATCCGGGGTTAACGTCCGCCATTAGGGCCTCATAGTAGGTTGAAATAAGCTTATTAGGGTCTGGTTGTCTTAGTAGTTTCTCTAGTGGGGGCAAATTAATGGGATTCTTTAAGGAGCCAAACTGAGCTCGTATAGCATGCCTAAGTTGATAGTAGTAGAGTAAATAGGAGCTTGGTAGGTCGAAGTCCAATCTCAGCTGTTGAAAGGTTTTAAACCCCTGGGCATCATACAGATGACATAGGTATTTTATTCCCTTAGAGTACCATCTCTGAGTGTCTGGCAATGAGTGTAGTTCCTGTAGAGTAGGGTTGAACCACAGGGGATTGTTTGGGGATGTGGACCAGGAAGATTTAGATATTTTTGTAGTGATATATTGAAAAAGTAAAAAAGAAGTTGCTAGCATGGAAGTGCCCGGTCGACCTGGAACCCCACCTCTATAAACAATGTTATGTAGTGTTTCCATGGAAGACGCAATGGCTCCCTCTGTGGTAGTACATGCGTTTGCCGGGTCCGGACATAGCCAATCATGCACATGCACCAACTGTGATGCTAAGTAATAAAGAAAAAAGTTTGGAAACGCTAATCCCGCCATATGTGACGGCAACCGCAACGTCTCCAGTGCCACCCTGGGGGTCCCCCCACTCCACAGGAACGTTGTACAAATCGCGTCTATCCTTTTAAAAATAGATCTGGGGATTTTGCAAGGGGAGTTAGCTAGTACGTATAGTAGTTTTGGTAAGTAGATCATTTTAAGGAGGTTTGCTCTTCCCATAAGATCCAGGGGTAAGTCCATCCACTGTTTAATTTGTTCCTGCAGTCTATTCAGTATGGGGTCTAAGTTATTAGTAATGTAGGTGGACAGGGGCGACTGCACCAACACTCCAAGGTATCGAAAGGAAGTCACTACCTGTAAGTTGGAGTCCGGGTGGATCTGGGAGACCGCTGCTGAATCCAAAGGGAACAGGCTGGACTTGTCCCAGTTCACCCGGAATCCAGAAAAATCCCCAAACCTATTAATCTCAGCCAGTAGCGACCGAAGTGATGCACTGGTGTCTGCCAGATACACCAAAGTGTCATCTGCATACAGCGAAATGCGTTCCTCAATGGTAGCAATAGGCAGGCCTTTGATGGAGGAGGATGTACGTATCCTAGCCGCCAGTGGCTCCATAGCCAAGGCGAATAGAAGCGGGGATAAAGGACATCCCTGCCTCGTGCCCCTGGTAATGGAGAATGATTTAGTGATGGAGGAATTAACACGCACTCGGGCTTGGGGGGATGTGTAAAGTAGCTTAATCCATGCCACCACGCGAGGACCGAAACCGTACACCTGCAGCACACGAAAGAGATACGGCCACTCCACACTATCAAATGCTTTGCATGTGTCCAAAGACACAATGGCACGGGTACGAGGGCATTCATGAGGGTATTGCAAGTTTTGGAATAGTCTGCGAATATTCATTCTTGTGGACCGCCCAGGTATAAAACCCCCTTGGTCGCTATTAACCAGGGACGTAACTACAGTATTTAAGCGATTTGCAAGCACTTTTGCTAGAATCTTAACATCCACATTTATGAGTGATATTGGGCGATATGACTCGCATTTAAGTGGATCTTTGCGGGGTTTCAGCAGGAGCACGATCAAGGCCTCTCGCATGGTGGGGGGAAGGATACCAGCATCCAAAGCCTTATTATATGTACGTAGCAGAAATGGGCACAGTAATTCCTTAAATTGTGAATACCATTCAGTGGGATAACCATCTAGCCCAGGAGTCTTGTGGGCTGGCATTTGAGTAATGGCTACTGCAATTTCTTCAACTGAGATGGGGGCGTCTAACATTTCCCTTTCCTCAGTGGAAATGGAGGGGAGAGATATGTCAGCGAGGTATTCGTTTAGCTGGGGCTCAGTGTACTCAGCTCTAGAAGTGTAAAGTTCTGTGTAGAAATTTAGAAAAGTTTCCATAATATCCCCAGGGGCCTCACTCATTTGACCTGTCTTAGTATAGATACGAGGAATAGATACTGGGGGGTGGTCAGGCCTCGTCAGATATGCTAGGAGGCGCCCGGCCTTGTTGCCATGCTCAAATGATTTTTGTGCCGTGTGTAACAATTTCTTTTTTGTAAGGTCTAAAAGACGTATTTCATACTCCCTACGTTTCAATAGCCATGTTTCTCTTTTGTCTGGAGTTGGATCAGAGGTATATACCGACTCCGCTTGTACCATGGCAGTTTCAAGCTCTGCCGTATGTTGTTGGTTATTTTTTCTCAAGACTCCAGTGATGGACATAAAGGTGCCCCTCAATGAGGCCTTGAAGGCCTCCCATTCTATAGAAGGGTCCACTGTCCCCACATTGTCTCTCCAATATTCCCTGATACCTTGTTTACATGTTCCCTGTACCACCTCATCCTCCAGCCAATAAGAATTTAGCCTCCAAATGGAGGGGGTAGATCCTGGAAGGATGGTGAGGTCCACAGAAAGGGGCGCATGGTCTGAGACCCCCCTAGGTAAATAGGAAGTTGCAGCGACAAAGGGGAGGGTGTCTGCTGGGGCAAAGGCCATATCAATTCGAGACATGGTGTGAAATGAGTCTGAATGACAAGAGAACTGACTATCATCTGGATGTTTCCAACGCCATAGTTCAGTAAGGTTATAAACCTGCATCCAGTTCAAAAGGGAGGGAAAGGGTCTACCCCCACCCCCCAAGCGATCCACGGCCGGGTCAAGTACAGCATTAAAATCACCGATGTAGAGGAGAGGTCCAGGGGGTCTATCCAATAAGTGCAGTGACAATTTCAATAATACCTCCACCGAAAAGGGTGGAGGAATATAGAGGTTAACAATAGTAAACGTTATTGAGGAGATTTGTAGAGTAAGTACAACATATCTCCCATTTGGATCTGTCTTGACTTGTAAAGTTTCTGCTGGGAGGGATTTTGCCACTAAGATGGAGACTCCTCTAGAGTAATGTGTGTGCGTAGCATGATAACCCCGAGCCAGCCATGGACGCTTAAGGGCCCTCACCTTCGTGTCAGTTAGGTGGGTCTCCTGTAGACATACCACATGAGGGCGACATTTCTTTAGGACTGAAAAAACGAGAGCTCGTTTTTGGGGGGCATTTAAACCTCTAGTATTCCATGATACTATTTTTAGGGACCCCGACATTGTATGCCAAACAATATATCATGTTCATAAGGATACATATGCACATACTCATCTAGTACCTCACAGGCCGCGCCAGGCCACATGCATTCAATGATATGTATAACATATTTCAAATATCTATGTTTACTTGAGTCTGCATCGTCAGTATACAGGCCCGAGTAAACCAAAAAATCGATCCGAGCAATATCTATATAAATTGTAGAAGAGAAAAAAAAAGAAAAAAAACAAGAAAAAATACCAAAAAGCACAAAAAGGTGCAAACCGTGTTTGAAAAACCCGTAACCCCCGCCCCGCTCGGCCATCCCCAACTTAGCGAGCCTTGGATCCCAAAACCCAAACAGACCCCTTCTACCCCGTAAAAAAAGGGGGAAGAAAGTGTTATTGAGGGTCTAACTATTCCGTGGTCACACCACTATCCGGTGGGGAGGTAACGTGGAGATCAGTGTGGCTCCCAACTAATTTTAGAAAAAAAAATTTAAAGTTATGTCCTGATTCAGGATCAGTCCTTCGCACTAGTAACTGGAAGAAAAAGGAAGTTGAAATGCTGGATCAAGCAATAATGCCAAGGATCGTTGCAGGATTATAGATCTTTCCTCCTTCTTCTCTCTCTTTTTCCTTTCATTACAAGACCTCAGGTATAGGCGAGTAATCCCATATGCTGACGTAAGCCTGTGGTGAATAGGGGACTGCATGGTTTCATCCAGGAAGAGTTCAGCCAAGGGGAACATTACACAGGGGAAGCTGTCAGTGTCCTCTGCGCCTGTCTGTGGGCCCATAGCGATCATTTAGCCAAGCCATAGCTTCTTTAGGGTTGGAGTAAAATTGAGCTTTACCATCGGATATGATGCGGAGCTTGGCAGGGAACAGCATGGCATATTTCAATCCTTCCTCACGTAAACGACTCTTCACTGCTGAGAATGATATGCGCTGGCGCTGCACCTCAGCAGAGAAGTCAGGATAAATAGAGATATTGTTGCCGTTGTATTTGAGCGGACCTTTCTCTCTTGCTATTCGTAAAATGGCCATTTTATCCTGGAAATTAAGGATGCGGGCAATGATTGAGCGTGGAGGTGCTCCCTCTGGGGGAGGACGTGGAGGTGTGCGGTGTGCCCTCTCAATCACATATGAAAATGATGGCGCATCAGTGCCAAAAATATCCCGCAGCCAGGAGTACAGGAATTTTTCAGGGTGGGAGCCCTCCGCGCGTTCAGGGAATCCAACAAAACGTAAATTGTTCCTTCTAGAACGATTTTCCAAATCGTCGATTTTAGCGCGAAGAGCTGCTAGCTCCCCAGTATTATCTCTCACTTTAACAGTTAGGGGGTGCATAGTGTCCTCCACGGAACTAATACGTTCCTCCATGTCCCCAGCCCTGTCACGTAGGTTTTGGACATCTTGTTTGAGGAGTGAGAAATCCATTCTTATGGAGGCTATTTGAGTAGTGAGGGAGGCCTTACAATCTTGTATAGCCAGCATAATAGTGGCTAGGGTTGGTTCAGCAGGGGGATTTAGCTCTCCATCATCATCTGTGAATTGCTGGGGGTCTTGGGCTGTCTGGGGGTCTTGTGATATCTGGGAGACAGACTGTGTGCGGAAGATAGCAGGAGTAGAGGCACTCACCCCACTAGCAGAGCTCCGGTCATCAGACATATTCGCCTGCAGCATGGTTGCCTGAGATGTTTGTGTCCCGGCGCCATCTTGCCTCCGGAATCCCGCCAGACGGTCCGACGTGGATGGGGGCCAAGCCGGCCCGTATTTCACCATGTTAGCCAGCCTGCTTCTTGCCCACTGCCGTGGGGAACAAATTGAGACCTTCGGCGAGGAGATAGGACTCAGGATGCCTGTAGGATGGTTGTTGAGAGCCGGAGCGCTGTGACTATGCGACCGCTCGCTCCACCATCAAGCCACGCCCCCTAATAAGCCCCATCTTTGGTGTCATTGGAGTCATATAAGCCCCCTTGTTTTGTGTCATTGGAATAATATAAGCCTCATCGTTGTTGTCATTGGAATAATATAAGCCCCATTGTTGGTGTTATTGGAATAATATAAGCCCCATTGTTGTTGACTGGGAGAGACAGTAATAAGCCCCATCATTGGGGTCATATAAGCTTCATTATTGGTGTCAGTGGGATAAAACAACTCATCAAGTTGGTGGGATAAAATAGGTGGCAATTATTGGAATCAGTGGGATAAAGTAAGTGCTATCATTGGTGTCATTGGAATAATATAAGCCCCATTATTGGTGTCATTGGAATAATATAAGCTCCATCATTGGTGTCATTGGAATAATATAAGCCCCATCATTGGTGTCATTGGCATAATATAATCCCCAGCATTGGTGACAGAGCAATAATATAAGCCCTATTTTTGGTGTCATGGGTATAGTTTGAGATCCATCATTGGTGTCATTGGGATAATGTTAGCCCCATCGTTGGTGTCAGAGGAATAAAACAAGTATGTGTTGGTGGTAAAACAAAAAAATAAAATAAGCCCCAATCATTGAGTCTCAATGTCAGTCGGATAAAATGAGTGCCAGTCCTTGGTGTCAGTGGAAGTAAAATGAAGCCAACATCGGTGTTCAGTGGTTCACTTCCCTGACCACCCATTCCTGCACTGCTGCCTCTTAGGATGTAAACTTGCTGTGACTGTCGGGGAAGAGATCACTCCGGCATAGTGGCAGTACTGGGGTATGGAGCACAAAAATGTTCCAATACTCGGCACCTGAAACTGCAGAGGAATCAGTCACGCTTAACAGATGATCCCAAAATGTTGGGTGATTCCTGAGTTTTTGCCATGCCTGTGTGAACGAATGAGACTTGTAATGCTGCTATATGCTGCACACCCAGCAGTTTTGTTAAAAAGTGGTCGTAAACCTCAGACCTGAAATATGAACAAAGCATATCCCTCTATAGTGCGTACTTGTCTCTATCCAGAGAACTAAGTATCATTTCTGTCCACTGCCTCATTCCTCTGCTATCAGCCTGAATCACTTCTGACAAGTTTTCCTGACACCAAGAGAAAAAAGGTGACAGGGGAGGGACCTCCAACTAATTGAAAGCCTCAGCTCTGTTCCTGTGTGCTGTGTGAAGAGGGGTGTGTCCCTTCCCTCCAATCAGTGTTATTTTGGCAGCAAATTTTGATTCCGTTTTGGTCTTAAGCCTCGTACACACGATCAGATATTCCGCAGACAAAACCTCAGACTTTTGTCTGAAGTCGTGTGCCTGGATTTTGTCTTGCATAGAAACGGCAAGGAATTGTCGGCCAACAAACACGAACGTAGTGACGTACTACGTTGTTTTTCAGCTCTTTAGCGCCACCCTCTGGGCTCCTTCTGCTAATTTTGTGTTAGTAGAAGTTTGGTGAGTGTTGATTCGCGCTTTTCATTTCGTGCTTTTTATTTCATTTCTGAACGGCCGTTCGTCAACCAGCCATGTTGCGGAATCGGAGGAGATAACGTGTTATTTATTTTTGGCCTTGGAGTTATTGCTTTGACCCAAGTCCAGTCCAATAACAAATGGAGGAGGAGTTCTTGGACCAAAAATTGGTTGCTTTATTAATGGTGACCAATTATGTCATATGCCTTTGCTGCGGGAGCTCCAGGAGAATAATCCAGATGATTTTCGGAATTATCTCTGGATGACGGACCCCTGCTTTCACCAACTCTTGGCATTGTTGACCCCCTATATTAAGAAGCAGGACACATGCATGAGGCTTTTATTTTATTTTTTGGTTGAATAATAATGTTTTGATTTGTTATATTTTCTATATTTTTGGATGCATAGAATGCACTTTTTGGTTAAGTTCTATTGGCAGATAGCATGTCTAATTTTATTTGTTTTCTTTTTCTAATGCACAATAAAAACAATTGTGTAGAATAATACTTGGCGATGTGTTTTACTTCAAATGACAGTTTGGGAGTCGGCAGTTACATTTAAAAAAATACAATGTAAAATTGACAAGGGACACCAACATAGTTGTATCTTTGATCTTAAAAACTACTGATAATGGTGTTGTGGTAACTTGCCCAAAAAAAATAACAAGCATAATAATATTATTCTTGATATCACTAGAAAAAAAAAAGCCTTTGAAAATTTGTTTGCCATAACTCCATCAGTATCACCAGCAAAGCAGCTTCATTATTATCCCATTAAAGAAGAAGAGAATTGTACGCTGCATTTGGAGATTTCATAATTTGCCACGTCACGAATATTAATTCTCCATTACGAACGCTAGTTTACAAAACCGACTCCTGCTTCTGAGCATGCGTGTTTGTACTTTGGACTTTTGTCCGACGGACTTGTGTACACACCCTCAGAAAATCCAACAACACACAATTGTCTGCGGAAAATTTTAAAACCTGCGATCCAACATTTGTCCGCGGAAAATCCAACAACAATTGTCCGATGGAGCGTACACACGGTCGGATTTTTCGCCAACAGCCTCTCATCACACATTTCCCGTCGTGTGTACGAGGCTTTAGTCTTAGGACTAAAATGGCATTATATTTTTAGTCTCATTTTAGTCTTCTCCAATTGTTTTAGTCATATTTAGTTGCCTAAATCACCAGTACATTTTAGTCTAACTAAAATCGAATGGGTGTAATTAAATTGTAATGCATTATTTAACATTTTTCTACGATTTCCAACCTCATTATATAGGGCTGGAGTGAAAAATCTCATATGTTATTATTTAATGTATTGAGGTATGAACATGCACTACAGACCAGTGTTCATTTTGAAGTCAAATTTCAATTTAGCTTTAGTCCTATGCCCCGTACACACGATCGGACTTTGTTCGGACATTCCGACAACAAAATTCATGGATTTTTTGCGACGGATGTTGGCTCAAACTTGTCTTGCATACACACGGTCGCACAAAGTTGTCGGAAAATCCGATCGTTCTAAACGCGGTGACGTAAAACACATACGTCGGGACTATAAACGGGGCAGTTGCCAATAGCTTTCGTCTCTTCATATATTCTGAGCATGCGTGGCACTTTGTGCGTCGGATTTGTGTACACGCGATCGGAATTTAAACGATCGGATTTTGTTGTCGGAAAATTTTATATCCTGCTCTCAAACTTTGTGTGTCGGAAATTCCGACGGAAAAAGTCCGATGGAGCCCACACGCAATCGGAGTTTCAGACAACACAATCCGATCACACTTTTTCCGTCGGGAAAATCCGCGATTGTGTGTGCAGGGCATAGGTCTTTTGACTAAAATGCCATTTTAGTATTAGTCGTATTTTAGTCTTTTGACTAAAATTCCATTTTAGTTTTAGTCGTATTTTAGTCTTTTGACTAAAATTCCATTTTAGTTTTAGTCGTATTTTAGTCATCTCAGTTGTTTTAGTCATATTTTAGTCTACTAAAATAGTATTCATTTAGTCGACTAAAATATTTAAAATTAACGCTGCCTCCAATCAGCTCTCAGAGCTCCCCTCACTGATGTAACTTCAGCTCTCCGCCCCCCCTCCCCCCCCTGCCTTTCAGGGCTGAGAGATCCCATGTATAGTCTGCACTTTGAATGAATGTAGGGGAAAGACTGTCGCAGATAAACAGGTACAACTTAGGAGAATTTGTTTAATCTCTGTGTATCACCCGAGACCAGTCACTTCACTGGGTATATGGAAAGGGTTTACAACCACTTTAAGGGCTTGCTCACATCACATATGAGCGCACACTGTATCAGTACCCTTGGCCTTACATTGTCAGAAACTGCGATTTTTAAAAAATTTTTTGGATGACCCCCCCCCCCCCCCTGAATAGAGAAAACTCAGTTCAGATATTTAAGAGAAGATTCGGATTGCAGCAGGAAGTTGATATTTCTGCAGAATGCGGAGGTTGAGTCGGGGGGGGGGTATATATAAATCTGATAAATGATCTGAACGTTTACTGCAGGGCTTCCTGTCTGTACTCACCCGGCAGGCAGTTGAGGGTGACGCTCTGCGCTGTGCGGTCACTTATTTTTGGAGACTTTGAGCTTCTGACCTGCAAGATAAACACGGCACGGGTTACCAATCACTGATAATGGATATAAATAGTACCGGCTCCAGATGTTCTACAGAGCGGTGCTTCTAGGCATTGTGAACGCCAGGCCAGGAAATGAGGGGAAATCTTCCTAACCGAGACCTAGGCAAACACATATTAACCACTTGCTTACTGGGCACTTAAACCCCCCTCCTGCCCAGACCAATTTTCAGCTTTTAGCGCTGTCACTCTTTGAATGACAATTGCGCGGTCATACAACACTGTACACAAATGAAATTTTTATCATTTTTTTCCCCACAAATAGAGCTTTTTTTTGGTGGTATTTGATCACCTCTGGGTTTTTTATTTTTTGTTAAAAAAATTAAAAAAGATGGATTTTTTTTTTTTAAATACGAAACCGTTTTATATTTTGTTAATAAATTTTTGCAGGTAAACAGGTAATTTTTCTCCTTCATTGATGTACGCTGATGAGGCTTCACTGATGGGCACTGATAGGCTTCACTGATGGGCACTGATAGGCTTCACTGATGGGCACTGATAGGCTGCACTGATGGGCACCGATAGGCTGCACTGATGGGCACCGATAGGCTGCACTGATGGGCACAGATATGCTGCACTGATGGGCACTGATAAGGCTGCACTGATGGGCACTAATAGGCGGCACTGGTGGGCACTGATGAGGAGGCACTGATGGGTGGCACTGAAGGGCACTAATAGGTGGCACTGATGGGTGGCAGTGATGGGCACTGGTAGGTGACACTGATAGGCAACACTGCTAGGTGGCACTGATGAGGCACTGATTGGCACCACTGGTGGGCATTGATAGGTGGCACTTGTGGGCATTGATAGGTGGCACTGATTGGTGGGCTCTGATTGGTGGGCACTGATTCGTGGCACTGGCAGGCGGTACTGGTGGGCACATATGAGGCGGCTTCGCCTCTCCCTGCTCGGGACCGACGTCCCTTCAACAGAAGCCAGTGATCGGCTTTTTTTTCCTCTTCATGCTGTCAGTGTGAGAAGAAAAAAAAAACGATTACCGATCTTCTGTTTACATCACGTGATCATCTGTCATTGGCTGACTGCTGATCATCTCATTGACTCGAGTGATCACAGCGCGCGCCCTTCAGGGGGGCCTGGCCAGCTTGCAAAGGGGGGGACGTCTATTGACGCCCTCCCGGCAAAGCAGATCCACGCTGTAGCCATCATTCGGCTATAGCGCGGATCTGAAGGAGTTAAATATGTGGGGGGAGGGGGGGTGTGGTTTAGCGGCAAAAAAAAAAAAACCCATCGCCTGTGCGTTCAGGGGAGAAGCTTGCATTAAAAATGCTCAAAAGCACCTAGACACACGTTGATGTGCATTGTGTGAATGGAGAAATCTGGAGATTTCTTTTGTTCAGCCCTGCAGGCTTAAGCCCTGAGCACACGATCAGAAAATCGCACGAAAAATACCGCTTTCGGAGCGATCGTACAATAATCTGATGGTTGGTACAGAGCTTTCGAGAGCCGATCAGGACAGTTCATCTGATATTATTCAATCGGACATGCACAATTTTTTTTTTTTCGCACGATGCCAGATCATTGGATTTTCGTTTAACTACTTGCTTACAGGGCACTTGCATTCCCTTCCTGCCCAGGCCATTTTTCAGCTTTCAGCGCTGTCGCACTTTGAATGACAATTGCGCTGTCGTGCCACACTGTACTCAAACAAATTTTTTAACATTTTCTTCAAACAAATAGAGCTTTCTTTTGGTGGTATTTAATCACTGCTGGGTTTTTTTTTTTTTTTTACAAAAAAAAGGACCAAAAATTTTGAAAAATAAATGTTTTTTACTTTTTTTTCTGTCAGTAAATTTTGTAACTAAGTATTTTTTCGCCTTCACTGATGTGCTCTGATAAGGCGGCACTGATGGGCACTGATAGGCTGAACCAGTGGGCATTGATGAGGTGGCACTGATGAGGAGGCAGTAATATGCCGCATTTATGGGAACTGCTAGGTGGCACTGATAGGCGGCACTGATGGGCACTGTTAGGTGGCACTGATGGGCACTAATAGGCCGCACTGGTGGGCACTGATAGGCGACACTGGTGGGCACTGATGGGTGGCACTGATGGGCTACACTGATGGGCATTGATTGACAGCAGTGATGGGCAGCACTGATAGGCGGCACTGATTGCCAGCACTGACATCTCTAATGGGCAGTGGTGGGCACTGATTGCTGCCACTGGTGGGCACTGATAGCTGGCATTGATGGACAATGGTGGGCACTGATTTGTGACACTATATTGCACTATTGTATTCAGTGCCCTGATTACGACCCTAGCTGTCCCCTGTGAGGAGATTACGCTGATCGGCTTTCCTCTCCTCACACTGTCAGTGTGAGGCGAGGAGCGCCGATTACCGGCACTTCCTTGTTTATTTGTGACCGGCTGTGATTGGATACAACCGATCACATGGTTAAAGAGCCGCAGACGCGGCTCTTTACAGAGATCGGGGTCACGCCGTGTCCTAGCAATACGACGCGGCCGCGATCACCGCGCTGAGCGCCCATTCTGGGACACCATCATATGACGGCGTCCCAGAACAAGAGTTGCACCGCCTCGCCGTCATTTGACGGTGGGCGGGCGGCAAGCAGTTAATCAGTACAGTTGTCATTCGAAAATGCAATACAAATACACTACAACACATGTCATCACTTCCGAATTTTTTATTACGTCGTACGAGAATTTTCGTGACTTTAGTAAACTCTACAGGTTCGATCTGAGATTAGCATGCAAAAAAGAAAAACGGATGATCATTCGTCCGATAATCTCATCGTGTGTACCAGGCATCACTGATAAAAAAAATCTCCCAGGTTTACTCCTCCATATGACAAGTCACATGACTCCTCTCAGGCCCAGACATTGGCCAGACCTCCACACATCTATCAGTCTAAACAGTTGTACTCATTAAAATGTCAGCGCAGTGTAAATAAACTTCCTATTATCCCGTCCTGTATATTCATTGCTGAGCTTCTTCTTATAAAGCAGACATAGAGACAAATAAATACACATGGAGGATCTGGGGAATGGGGATCAGTGGAGGGAATCCGGAAACTCTGGTTTTGCTCACTCAGCTGCATAAGCAAAATGTGCTATTTTTTTTTTAAAGAGGAACTTCACCCGACCACGCTGAATTGGCATTCTGAATTCTGCCCAGATTCCCAGAGCGCTCTGCAAAAGTGACAATTCGCATCATGCTTGCGAAGGTGCCATTCGTTTTCTATGGCACCTAAACGCGGGTGCGGTTCTGCCACGATTGTCGCATGATGAAAGCTCCTGCTCCATTTTGAACATCGAGCTTAGCGAAATGCGGTTATGCAGCAAAACAACCTAAGGAAAAAATCATGCTAAGGTAAAAAAAAAGTTGAAAACATGCTAAGGAAAGAAACACACTAATGGAAAAAAACACGCTAAGAAAGAAAAAACACGCTAAGGGAAAAAATGCTAAGGTACAAAAAGCTAAAAATACGCTAAGGAAAAAATGCTAAAAACACGCTAAGGAAAAGACACGCTAAGGAAAAAAACACACTAAGGGGCTAAAAACACACTAGTGGAAAAAAAGCACTTATGCAGCGTACAGACGGTCGGACTTTTCGACCGGACTTGTCCGACGGACGCCGACGGACCAAATCCGGCGGACAATCCGATCGTGTGTGGGCTTCACCGGACCTTCAGCGGACTTTTCCAGTCGCAAATCTGACGGACTTTAGATTTGGAACTTGCTTCAAATCTTTACGTCGTAACTACGCCGGACCCAGAAATCCTCTCGTCTGTATGCTAGTCCGACGGACAAAAACCGATCCTAGGGCAGCTATTGGCTACTGGCTATCAACTTCCTTATTTTAGTCCGGTGTGCGTCATCACGTACGAATCCGTCGGACTTTGGTGTGATCCTGTGTAGGCAAGTCCGGTCGTTAGAAAGTCTGTTGAAAGTCCGCCGAAAGTCTGTCGGACGGGGCTGTCAGACTTTTGTAGCTGAAAAGGCTGACTGTGTGTACACGGCATAAGGAAAAAAACACGCTAAGGGAAAGAACACGCTAAGAAAGGAAAAAAAACACTAAGGGGCTAAAAACACGCAACGGAAAAAACATGCTAAGGTAAAAAAAAAGTAAACAAAATGCTAAAAAACACGCTAAGGAAAAAAAACACGCTAAGAAAAAATACGCAAAAAACACGCTAAGGAAAAAACGTGCAAAGGAAGAAACATGCTAAGAAAAAAACACAATAAAAACACACCAAGGAAAAAAACACGCTAAGAACATGACAAGGAAAACAACACAGCAAGGAAAATAGAACACACTAAGGAAAAAAAAGCCTAAAAATACACACTACACACTCTAATAACACGCAAAGGAAAAAAAAAAACAATAAAAACACATGAAGGACCCCATTCACGCCTAGTGCATTTTTTGGTGCAACACGCATAGAGCAGCCTATTCATTTCAATGAGCTGCCCTATGTGTGACAAACATTGGCAAAGTCGCCTATGCAGCTTTTTTGCGGCGTTTTATACTGTACTTTTTTTTTTTACATGGCAAAACGCCTGTTCCCTGCCACGTTTAGAGTGCCATTAACAATGAATGGAACTGCAAATACAACAACCATTTTTAGTATGTCAGTAAATGCAGGCAAAAACTCCAGATTTTGTGCACATTTACAAAACACGTAGGTATGAATGGAGCTTTGGGGTCGCCCCTCTAAAAAGCGAACCATGGTGGACTTTGACAGGTGGTGAGGAGGTGATCATAGATCACCATGGCTGGGTATTGTGTGTTAAAACAGCCACTTGTAGTCTCCATTGGAAGCCCATGTGACAGGGTGACAACGTAGGACCAAACTTGGTAGACAAAAGACTGAGCGTTGTCACCCTATAACAGGAAGTGCCCTGACATACTTTCTGGCAGAATCACAAAATTATTTTAACCACTTTCTGCCCGCGGTATAGCCAAAAGACGGCTACAGTGTGGGCTTAGTTTGCTGGTAGGGCATTCATAGACGTCCTCTCGTGATTGCCCGCATGCCCCCTTCAGACTTATCTGATCACAGATCGGGGTAAAGGATCCATCACAGCTGCCCTTTACCACGTGATCAGGTGTGTCCAATGATGGCTGATCATGGAAGTAAACACAAGCCGGTTATCTGCTTTTCTTTCCTCACGCTGACAGCATGAGGAGAGAGGAAATAAGCCGATAACCAGCTTGTGTTAAGGGGACATTGGCACTAATTATCAGTGCAGTCCCAACAGTGCTCACCAGTGCTGCCAATCAATGCCTCCTCATCAGTGTCACCTATCAGTGCCCATTAGTGCCGTCTCATCAGTACAGCCTCATCAGTGCTGCCTCATCAGTGCCACCTCATCAGTGCCCACCAGTGCCGCCTCATCAGTGCCCATCAGTGCTGCCTCATCAGTGCAGCCTCATCAGTGCTGCCTCATCAGTACAGTCTCATCAGTGCAGCCTCATTAGTGTCCATCAGTGCAGCCTCATCAGCGCACATCAGTGAAGGAGAAAAATTGCCTGTTTGCAAAATTTCATAACAAACTATGAAAAATGTTTTCGTTTTTTTTTTTTCAAAATTTTCGGTCTTTTTTTAATTTTCGTTTAGCAAAAAATAAAAAAACAGCTGTGATTAAATACCACCAAAAGAAAACTCTATTTATGTAAAAAAAAAAAAAAAAAAAGATAAATATTTCATATGGGTACAGTGCTGCATGACCGCGCAATTGACATTCAAAGTGTGACAGCGCTGAGAGCTGGCCTGGGCAGGAAGGGGGTAAAAGTGCCCAGTAAGCAAGCGGTTAAAGAAAGCTGTAGATTATATAATACTGACTTTTGTAATGACATTAACACTTTCCCTGCCACTGATGTATGTCATAGGGTGACAGTAGTTGGGGGGGGGGGGGGTATACACACTCTTGTAATTCTGACAAGCCGGCTGTCGGCGCCACCCCCCCACTGTGCTTCCTGGGATCCGCCTTCCAACCTAGGGGCCCCGGACCCCCATGGTAGGTACTGCTGGGTAGAAGGGAGGGAGACCAGAGATATCTCAGGGCAGGATTTCTTATGATAACAACAGTGATAAAATAGAAACCTGTAGTCTCCATCAGAAGCCCCTGTGACAGGGTGACTACACAGCAAGATAACTGGTAGAGAGAGACAGAGCGTTGTCACCCCCAGAACATGAAGTGACCTTCATTGCAGCATCACCTGGTCCTCCATTTACATTCGTATGACTCCAAAGTCCTGCGAGTTTGGAGTGCAACTTTGATGCAACTTTGGATGTGACTTGTTGTCCCTCTACAAAGTAGGACCCACTGTTGAATGGAAAACATTCACACTTGTGCGACTTGTCATGCGACTTTGGACTTTAAAGTCGCACGACAAATATCACCCCCATGTTTTTTCAACGATGATCATTCATATATCTGCGACTTAAAGTCACACCGACTTCAAAGTAGTTCATGCACTACTTCAGTCTGACTTTCATGCAACTGGAGGGCCATAGACTTCATTGTTATCCTTCAGAAGTTGCATGAGCCCCCATTCACACTGCCGCGGCTTTGAAATCACTCTACTTCAGCGCAACTTCAAAGCCGCACATCAGTGTTAATTGCACTGCCAATTTCATTGCAGACAAGGGAACTCTATGCAAGTTGCAATGAAATCTGCAAAAAAGTCTCTGCGACATGAGTCGTGGCAGTTTGAATGGTTCCATTGCCGACAATGGGGGTGCGACTTGTCATGCGATTTGGGACTGTCAAATTGAACCGGTGTGAACGAGGGGCTTAAAATCTTATCTGAATGTTTTACAGTGGATCTGTCTTTGCAGAGGGACAACAAATCACCTTCAAGTTGCACCCATCCAAAGTTGTACTCTAAAGTCGCTGTGACCGGTGTGAATGGAGCAACAAAAGCTGCAGATTGAATGCTTTTGAAACATGTTATAAAGTCCATAGAAGATGGTGGTGATTGGGATACGTCTGCTTTCGTTTCCCATCACTGCAGATTTCTCGTCTGGTAAGACGATCGAAGGGACGTCCAAGCGTTGGCTGAACATGGGCCGGACAGCCTGTGTACGAGTTCTTTCCAGAAATACAGGGTGCGTGACTCACCGCGGCCTCCCGTTCTGAGCGTTGTTTTTACAGAGGTGTGACTGTAGAGACGGGGAGAGCTGCCAACCCTTCCTCTGTTACTGCCAGACTTCCCACCTGACACCGTGTTGTGTACAGCTGTGCGTGCCAACGGTAGCGGAATTCTCTGCCACCTCAGCTGCCACCGTGCCAGTACATGGGATAAACTACAATGAACTCTACAGCTGAGCTCTAGTCTTCCCTTGTATGGGCTCATTTTCTGGACTGGCGTTGCTTACTTTGATTTCACTGCACATGGTGAGCTTCTCACCGTGTGCATTAGAAGCAGCTGCAAGTTAGATAGAGCCCACCACTTTTCCTGGCTGGAGGACGTCCAGCATCTCCTAGCCCTTTCCTCCCCAGTTTGTCTCTGGCCCACCTCTTTCATTCATTGGATTTCAGTTCTTTCAATCATGGAGGATCGGCATCACATGTGGGTGACACCTATGCAAAAGCAGCCTGCCTAGGAACGCCCACTCCTCCAGACTGATACACGCCGGTCAAGGCATTTTGATAATTGCATAACTCCTCCCACCAATTACATCAGAGCTGAAGGCTCTTGAGAAGATTGACAACGCCCATCAAGACATTTTGATATTTGCATAACTCCTCCCACTGATTACATCACAGCTGAGGGCTCTTGAGAAGATTGACACGCCCATCAGGACATTTTGATATTTGCATAACTCCTCCCACTGATTACATCACAGCTGAGGGCTCTTAAGAAGATTGACATGCCCATCAGGACATTTTGATATTTGCATAACTCCTCCCACTGATTACATCACAGCTGAGGGCTCTTAAGGAGATTAACACGCCCATCAGGACATTTTAATATTTGTACAACTCCTCCCACTGCTTACAACATAGCAGAGGGTTCTTAAGATTGACATGCCCATCAGGAAATTTTGATATTTACATAACTCCTCCCACTGATTACAACATAGAAGAGGGCTCTTAAGGAGATTAAAATGCACATCAGGACATTTTGATATTTGCATAACTCCTCCCACTGATTACATCACAGCTGAGGGCTCTTAAGATTGACACACGCCCATCAGGACATTTTGATATTTGCATAACTCCTCCCATTGATTAGATCACAGCTGAGGGCTCTTGAGATGAACACGCCCATCAGGACATTTTGATATTTGCATAACTCCTCCCACTCTTTACAACATAGCAGAGGGCTCTTAAGATTGACACACGCCCATCAGGACATTTTGATATTTGCATAACTCCTCCCATTGATTACATCACAGCTGAGGGCTCTAGAGAAGATTGACACATGCCCATCAGGACATTTTGATATTTGCATAACTCCTCCCAAAGACTCAGCCTACTTCCTGCATTAGGGCTTGACTTCGACTTGAGAGCACTGAGGCAGGGTGGTGTGATGTTTTCAGGAAGCTATGTACAGCCCCTCCCACCAGCCATGATCTGCTTGCATTGCATAAAGAAGCACAGAGACCCAGTGATGACGTCACTGGGTCTAAAATAAGGCATGTAATTAAAACACATTTTATTTAAAAATGTCATTAGCATGTTGATGAGGCGAGAGGAAGGATTTTTGAAATAACAAACATGTCATACTTACCTCCTCTGTGCAAGGGTTTTACACAGAGCAGCTCCAATCCTCCTCTTCTGGGGTCCCCCAGCGGCGCTTCTGGCTCTTCCTCTTCTCGCGTGCCCCCACCAAGAGCCACATTCCTTGGGGGCACTCGTGCGGGCACGCTCCTGAGTCCTGCTGCTGCGTCCATTGACAGACAGCATGACTCGGCCCCGCCCCCTCCCCCCGGCTCCCGTGTCGCTGAAATTGATTGACAGCAGCAGGAGTCAACCTATCCAAAAAGGACCCGAGACAGCGGCTGGAGCTGCTGTGCTCGTCCACCTTACTGGAAAGACTGAATTCAGGTAAGTAAAAGGGGGGCTCCTGGGGGGGGAGGGGTGCTGTACCATAGAATGCATTCAGGTGAAAAACCCTGAGATTTTACAACCCCTTTAAAGTTTTGCTTCCCAAACTAGTATCGCCTTAAATTGGAACTTTCATCAGATATGTTTTTTATTTTCAGTGTATGCCTGCAAATAATGTGTCAGTGTCACTTCCAGATATTTATTACTCTTCACTGAGACAGTGTTGCCAACCCCCTGAAGTGAAATTTACTGGCATGATGACAAAATTTACAAACGACACCACTTTTTTTTACTGGCAAAAATCATGAAAATTACTGGCAGATCCGCATTTTTTACTGGCGCTGCAAAAAAGTACCTAAAATTACTATTTTCAGTGCTAAACAGTGCAAGGATACATATTTGAACTATAAACATATAGCTAGTGCTATTAGCAATGTGTTTAAGCTAAACAAAAGTCAAAAAACATATTTCTCCATTGACATGAAGGTCAGGTTACTATAACCCAGCTAGCACTAGGTTCCCTCCTTACATCAGAGTGTGCAGGGATCCCCCTTACAGTGAAAGGGAACTCTTATGTAAAGGGGAACGCTGCAGATCATGATCTAAGGGGGAACTCTGATGTAAGGGGAGGCTCTGGTGACCAGAGACCACCTTATATCAGAGTCCACTGTGTTCCCTTTACATCAGAGGTCCCAATTACATCAGGGTCTGCAGATTGAGTTCCCCTTTGCACTGTAAGGGGCAATCCTGCAGACTTTGATGTAAAGGGGAATGCCAGGAACTCTGATGTGGTGGGCACTCTGGTGACCAGAGACCACCTTCCGCAGAGTGAATACACTAAGGTAAGGGGAGTTACTAATTTAGGGGGAAACCTTTATATCAGTGCCCCTTACATTATTGTATTCACTCCCCCTTACATCAGCAACCCCCCTAGACTGACTTGGCGGTGCTGTCACTGACCTCCTCTCAGGTGCATCGTGCAGGGCTCAGTCAGATGGCTCCAGCTTGGTGGTTCTGGTTTTCCTATGGTCTCCTCTCCACAGTCCACACATGTCTGACTTCTCCCCTGACCCCATGATCCCGGCGGCGCTCCCACTCTTGACTCCTTTCCCGACTCCCCCTCAGAGACTGCAGACATGATGTAGGAATAGGTCAGAGGCTGCGGACAGGAGATGGTCAGAGGCTGTGGGCAGGAAATGGTCAGAGGCTGCGGGCAGGAGATGGTCAGAGGCTGCGGGCAGGAGATGGTCAGAGGCTGTGGGCAGGGGATGGTCAGAGGCTGTGGGCAGGGGATGGTCAGAGGCTGTGGGCACTGGGCAGGAGATGGTCAGAGGCTGCGGACATTATATGGTCAGAGGCTGCGGGCAGGAGATGGTCAGAGGCTGTGGGCAGGAGATGGTCAGAGGCTGTGGGCAGGGGATGGTCAGAGGCTGTGGGCACTGGGCAGGAGATGGTCAGAGGCTGCGAACAGGAGATGGTCAGAGGCTGCGGACATTATATGGTCAGAGGCTGCGGGCAGGAGATGGTCAGAGGCTGTGGGCAGGAGATGGTCAGAGGCTGTGGGCAGGGGATGGTCAGAGGCTGTGGGCACTGGGCAGGAGATGGTCAGAGGCTGCGAACAGGAGATGGTCAGAGGCTGCGGACAGGAGATGGCCAGAGGCTGCGGACAGGAGATGGTCAGAGGCTGCGGGCAGGAGATGGTCAGAGACTGTGGGCAGGAGTTGGTCAGAGGCTGTGGGCAGGGGATGGTCAGAGGCTGTGGGCACTGGGCAGGAGATGGTCAGAGGCTGCGGACAGGAGATGGTCAGAGGCTGCGGGCACTGGGCAGGAGATGGTCAGCGGCTGCGGACAGGAGATGGTCAGAGGCTGCGGGCACTGGGCAGGAGATGGTCAGAGGCTGTGGGCAGGAGATGGCCAGAAGCTGTGGGCAGGAGATGGTCAGAGGCTGTGGGCACTGGGCAGGAGATGGTCAGAGGCTGCGGACAGGAGATGGTCAGAGGCTGCGGACAGGAGATGGTCAGAGGCTGCGGGCACTGGGCAGGAGATGGTCAGAGGCTGTGGGCAGGAGATGGTCAGAGGCTGCGGGCAGGAGATGGTCAGAGGCTGCAGGCAGGAGATGGTCAGAGGCTGTGGGCAGGGGATGGTCAGAGGCTGTGGGCACTGGGCAGGAGATGGTCAGAGGCTGTGGGCACAGGAGATGGTCAGAGGCTGTGGGCAGGGGATGGTCAGAGGCTGTGGGCACTGGGCACAGGAGATGGTCAGAGGCTGCGGGCACAGGAGATGGTCAGAGGCTACGGGCACAGGAGATGGTCAGAGGCTGCGGGCACAGGAGATGGTCAGAGGCTGCGGGCACAGGAGATGGTCAGAGGCTGTCACTTCTGTCACTCACTGTGACCCTTTCATCTCTCCACCGGGCCGGCTTCACCCCCCCCCGTAATGTCCTGCCGTGGCCGGGCCCGGTAACATGGCTCCTCCTGCTTCCCCCGCTGAACCGCCGAGAACTGAAGAACGAGCGGCGTCTGGCGGCTTCTGTTTATTACTGCGCATGCCCCGGCCTGCCGAGCTTGTACGATCTTTCCCGAGTCCTGCAGGCTTCGAAACGGCGCATGCGCAGTTGCATGGCCAGCCCGCAGCCATCTTTTTTATGGGCACTGGCTGCCCGTAACGGGCATTCACGGGCGCCCCGAAAATGGGTTGCTTTTTACGGGCTGCCCGTAAATTAACGGGCGGTTGGCAACACTGAACTGAGATGACATTACCCATCCTGGTAATGCCTTTCATCTGCCTTATGCTCCAGAATGATAGAGCCATCTTTGTGCGGGTATCATTCAGGGTCACCATCTACTTCCTGCACTGAGATGTCATCTCAGGGGAGACACAGTCATGTAAATCCTGGTGCCTCTGCAATTCTTGGGTGACACAGATCAGCCCCTGACCTCCTGACTTGCTTCAAAGTTACAGTGTCAAGTATGAGTGATCAATGGGGGGGGAGACTAAGGAAATGTTTCCCCCTGCCTGCAGCAGACTGGTAACGTCTCAGAATAGGCAAAGGCACTGATTAGAATTTAAGGATTGCTTTTTAGTGGTAAAAGGTGAAGCTTCTCCGGAAAAAAAAAGTAGTATACTGTGACTTCATGTGAGGAATTTATTCATGCAGTTATAGCAGAGTCCACTTTAAGTTTTTTTTTTTATAAGATGTACCCATAAAAATAATCAGCTTAAAGCAAATAATCTTATCAATGTGTGTTACTAGTTTATGGCTTAGTCCACCCAAAATGGATATTTGCGGTTTTACTGGATTCTGTACACCCGGTGTGCCCGTTATGAGGAGCTCCCACCATCCCTGTCCTCAGTTGTCAGGTCTGTTCATCTGCTGTGCCCATTATGAGGGGCTCCCACCATCCCTGTGCTGAGTTCCCGGGTCTGTACACCTGCTGTGCCCATTATGAGGAGCTCCCACCATCCCTGTCCTCAGTTGTCAGGTCTGTACACCTGATGTGCCCATTATGAGGAGTTCCCACCATCCCTGTGCTGAGTTCCCGGGTCTGTAAACCTGCTGTGCTCATTATGAGGGGTTCCCACCATCCCTGTGCTGAGTTCCCGGGTCTGTACACCTGCTGTGCCCATTATGAGGAGTTCCCACCATCCCTGTGCTGAGTTCCCAGGTCTGTACACCTGCTGTGCTCATTATGAGGAGTTCCCACCATCCCTGTGCTGGGTTCCCAGGTCTGTACACCTGCTGTGCTCATTATGAGGGGTTCCCACCATCTCTGTCCTCAGTTCCCAGGTCTGTCCACCTGCTGTGCCCATTATGAGGAGTTCCCACCATCCCTGTGCTGAGTTCCCGGGTCTGTACACCTGCTGTGCCCATTATGAGGAGTTCCCACCATCTCTGTCCTCAGTTCCCAGGTCTGTTCACCTGCTGTGCCCATTATAAGGAGTTCCCACCATCTCTGTCCTCAGTTCCCGGGTCTGTACACCTGCTGTGCCCATTATGAGGGGTTCCCACCATCTCTGTCCTCAGTTCCCAGGTCTGTTCACCTGCTGTGCCCATTATGAGGGGTTCCCACCATCCCTCTGCTGAGTTCTCAGGTCTGTACACCTGCTGTGCCCATTATGAGGAGTTCCCACCATCTCTGTGCTGAGTTCCTGGGTCTGTACACCTGCTTTGCCCATTATGAGGGGCATCTGGAATCTCGCTAGGTGCTAAAGAGGACCTATCTTCTTGATCGAAGACTTTCAGTGTTTTAGTAGAAGCAATACACAGCACCACAGAGAAAACCTGCAACCTGCTGATATCAGTGCCCCCTCCGTTATCAACTGCCAACCATAAACTATGACTCCACATAAACACAGAGCCACCTCCTAGTGCCAAGCCCTTCCTAGAATGAGCCATTCAAGTCTTCAACTGTCACAGATCTCTGACATTGATATCAAGGGTCACGTGAACATGAAAGAATCGCGGTCTGACTGTGGGGAGGCGGGGGAAGGGTTGTTTTCTCATTTTTGGAAACAACTTTTTTTTCTTTTTTTTTTTTGAGCCACGCCAAAACAAGAACCGAGAGAGTGAACAATATCATAAGAAAGAGGAAGCGGTATTGTCCTGGAGTTCACAGTACATATGAAAGCAGACACATGGGATGATTGTGGTTGAGGGTTTTGAAAACTGAAGTTTAATCGGCTTATATTTGGCCTTCCCTGGTTCCTCTTTTTTCCTTCAAATGACATTTTTTTAATAATCCTTTCCCATTTTCATTGCATACTTTATTTTAGACTTAGAGGTGTCATTACTGGGCCTCTATGTTTCTCTGTGCAATCCAGACAGACCGTGTCTGGTGGGAGGAGCCGGCATGGGGGCTGTACAGAGCTTCCTTAAATGTCCTGGCCACAGCTGATTGGCTCAGGAATGACAGCTGGCGAACCTAAGCTCGTCGCTACTGCTGACTATTTTCTGACTTTCCTGACCTGCACACTTTCACAGGTCAGTGATGGGAAAGTACAGGAACCAGGAAGTCAGCACAAAAGCCAGGCAATCGGTATTTTCCAAATGCAAAGGCACCCGCTTCATTTTTCTCTAGTTGAAAGGCGCATTACGGATGAGTGACAGTTCAGGAGAGGTGACTCGGTGACAATGTACAGTTTATAGATCTGTAGGTGTGTTCAATGGGTGTGTGTGCTGGTTGCTGCATACCTGAGAGGTCAGGAGGAGTGCGCCCGTATTTACACTTCGAGCACATGATCGCCTTCTCTGTCAGGAGAAGCATTTTGTTTTCTCTGTGTCCTCTGTAGAAGTCACATAGCACATTGTTGTCACAGAGATGACAGGTAGCATGAAGTGATCTCTACCTTAAAGTCAACATTTTAGAGTGTGTCCCCTTTAATTTTTAAGGCGCTACACTAAAGAGCAAAAGCCGCCCTGATGGGTGATGTCATATGTGGGTGTGGTCTGGGAATAAAAGGAGATGACTAGTATGAGGAAACCTTTCTATAGTCGGGTGGCCATTAATGGCCAAAACTTTTCCTGCCTCAATGAATATAAGAACACGAGCATGCTGAGCTTTACTTTAGCAGCAAGATCCTGCATTCAAGTTCTCCAGATGATGTAACGTGTACCTGCCTACAAGCATACTTCAATGAAGCAGCCTTTGGTTGCTGCCCAGCATCTTTAGTTGCTAGGATGCAGGCAGATCTTGCTGCCTAGAGTCCTATGTTAGGGCAAAGATGGCTCCTGCTGCTTAGCATTCTTCATTGCTAGGAGGTAAGTGAGTATGGCCACCTAGCGTGCATCATTTCTAGGATGCAGGCGACTTATGTTGCCCAGTGTCCTTTGTTGCTAGGATGCAGGAGGCTATTGCTGTCCAGTATCCTTAGTTGCTAGGATGCAGGCAGATCTTGCTGCCTAGAGTCCTATGTTGTTAGGACATATAGATGGTTCCTGCTGCCTAGCATCATTCATTGCTAGGACTTAAATGGCTATTGCCACCTAGCGTGAGATATTTCTAGGATGCTGGCAACTATTGTTGCCCAGTGTCCTTAGTTGCTAGGATGCAGGCAGATGTTGCTGCCTAGAGTCCTTTGTTGTTAGGACATAAATGGCTCCTGCTGCCTAGCATCCTTCATTGTTAGGGTGTAAGTGGCTATAGCCACCTAGCATGCATCATTTCTAGGACCCGGGTGACTATTGTTGCCCAGTGTCCTTAGTTGCTAGGATGCAGGAGGTTATTGCTGTCCAGTGTCCTTATTTGCTAGGATGCAGGCAGATCTTGCAGCCCAGAGCCCTATGTTATTAGGATGCAGATAGCTCCTGCCTAGAATCCTTCATTGCTGGGACTCAAGTGGCTATTGCCATCTAGTGCCCATCATTTCTAGAACACAGGTGACTATTGTACAGTGTCTGTAGTTGCTAGGATGCAGGCGGCTATTGCTGTCCAGCGTCCTTAGTTGCTAGCATGGAACAAGATCTTGCCTTTTAGCATCCATTTTCCAAATGCAGTGGCATCTAGCATATTATTCTCCTGTGAGGTTTACTGGAAAGACGCATTAAGGTTGAGTGACAGTTCAGGTGACTTGGTGACAATATACAGTTTATATATCTGTAGGTGTGTTTGATGATCGGCTCCTGACCCCTAGTATCATTTGTTGCTACGACTTAAGTGTCTATTACTGCATAGTGTTCTTTGTTGCTAGGATGCAGGCAGATCCTGTCACCTAGCATCCTTTTTGCAGCTGTTGCCACCCAGAATCCTTTGTTGTTAGGACGCAGGTAGCTCAGTGTCCTTTGTTGCAAGGATGCAGGCGGCTATTAATACCCAGTATCCTTTGTTGCTGAGATAAAGTCAGATGTTGCTGTCTAGCCTCCTTTGTTGCTAGGACACATGCGACTATTGCCACCCAGCATCCATAGTGTCTTTAGTTAAGATGCAAGCGGATTTTGCTGCCTAGCATCCTTCATTGCTAGGAAGCAGGCGATTCCTGCCACCTAGCAACTTTTTTGCAGCTGCTGCCACAAACTGTTTTTTTTTTTTACTAGGACGAAGGTGACTATTGTCGCTCAGTGTCCTTTGTGTTGCTGGGATGCAGTTTGCTATTGATACCCAGTGTTCTTTTTTTGCTGAGACGCAGGCAGATGTTGCCGTCTAGCGACCTTCATTGCTAGGACACGCGCGACTACTGCCGCCCAGCATCCTTAGTGTCTAGTTAAAATGCAGGTAGATCCTGTAGCCTAGTGTTCTTTGTTGCTAGGAAGCAGGCACATCCTGTCACCTAGCATCTTCCTTACAGCTGTTGCCACCCAGTGTCTTTTGTTGCTGAGACGCAAGCAGATGTTGCCGTCTAGCGTCCTTCGTTGCTAGGACATGCACAACTATTGCTGCACAGCGTCCTTAGTTAAGAATGCAGGCAGATCTTGCTGCCTGGCATCCTTCGTTGCTAGGAAAGAGGTGGCTCTTGCCACCTAGCATCCTTTTTTTGCAGCTGTTGAAATCTACCATCTTTTATTGCTGGGAAGCAGGAGACTATTGCCATCCAGTGTCCTTTGTTGCTATAACGCAGGCGGCTATTGAAAACCCAGCAACCCAGCTGTTGCCACCCAGTGTCTTTTGTTGCTGAGATGCAAGCAGATGTTGCAGTCTAGCGTCCTTCGTTGCTAGGACATGCACAACTATTGCTGCACAGCGTCCTTAGTGTCTTTAGTTAAGATGCAGGCAGATCTTGCTGCCTGGCATCCTTCGTTGCTAGAAAAAAGGCGGCTCTTGCCACCTAGAATCCTTTTTTTGCAGCTGTTGAAACCTACCATCCTTTATTGCTGGGAAGCAGGTGACTATCGCCACCCAGCGTTCTTAGTTGCTAGGATGCAGGTAGATCTCGCTGCCTAGAATCCATCATTGCTAGGATGCAGGTGGCTCCTGCTGCCTAGAATCCATCATTGCTAGGATGCCGGTGGCTCCTGCTGCCTAGAATCCATCATTGCTAGGATGCAGGTGGCTCCTGCTGCCTAGAATCCATCATTGCTAGGATGCAGGTGGCTCCTGCTGCCTAGAATCCATCATTGCTAGGATGCAGGTAGATCTCGCTGCCTAGAATCCATCATTGCTAGGATGCAGGTGGCTCCTGCTGCCTAGAATCCATCATTGCTAGGATGCAGGTGGCTCCTGCTGCCTAGCATCTTTTATTGATAGAGGTCAAGTAGCTATTGCCGTCTGGCATCTCTCATTGCTAAGATGCAGGTAGCTCCTTCGACATAATCATAGAGTTACAGATAAACCAGTATGCTGGGAGGTCACACAATTTACACACAAGCTACTTTAGCTTCTATCTTGGTAAAATGAAAATTGCTCCCTCCTAATCCCGCAATCTGCGCTCTACACTTAACCCGTTCTCCACCAGCCCAGCCCAGCCTCACACATCGCAAGCCAAGAGGAAGGGCAAAGTAAAGGGTTAACCAGGAAATACCCCCACCATACACATCCGCCCTGATTAATGAAGGCCTCTTATACATGACAAAACACCCCCTATTACCGACAATTTGGCTCGGGGACTTTAACATGGTGCTGGACCCATCCATAGATAGGCTGCAGAAAACACAATACCTTATATTGGCCTTCTACATACCCTCACCATACACATCCGCCCTGATTAATGAAGGCCTCTTATACATGACAAAACACCCCCTATTACCGACAATTTGGCTCGGGGACTTTAACATGGTGCTGGACCCATCCATAGATAGGCTGCAACCGAACCGTGACGCTCAATCCACCAACACCACCAGACTTGGACGCACACTTACGGAATTCTCCCTGACAGACACATGGAGACACCAACACCCGGGTGAGAGAACATACTCGTGCTTCTCTGCACCGCACTCCTCCATGTCACGCATAGACATGATAATCACCTCAAACACTCTGCTCCCTCTCTTGACGAGTGCAGGCTATCACACAAGGTCCCTCTCAGATCATTCCCCATGTTGGGCCTCCCTTACATTATCCCCGCCGACTGGGCCTAGAATATGGCGCCTCCATCCCTTTTGGCTGTCGGCTCTGGAGGACCAGGAGGATATACCTGGTGAATGGCAGTATTTCTTCCACACCAATAATAACACTACCTCCGTGGGAATGATATGGGAGGCATTCAAACTACACGCTAGGTCCTTACTGACATCACGCATAAACAGGTTGAAAGCCAATTCAAGTAAGTTAATCCGTGAGGCAGCCGTAAAACTAGACGAGATCACACAAGACTTCAACACGGACCCCACACCAGACAAAGCCTCAGTACTAAAGCTCCACACTCGTATACTAGATCAAATGCACTTTGAAAAAGCCAAACAAAAACTCTTTTTCACTAAACAAAGAATATTTGAACAGGGTGAAAGGGCGGGAAAACTGTTGGCCTATTTGGCCAAGCAGGACACTAGGCCCCCAGTGGTTGTTTCCCTAAGGACCGCGGGAGACTTGTTGCTCACCGACCCCAAATCGGTAGCGGATACATTCAGAACATACTATGCAGACCTTTATTCATCCAAAGTGCAGGTCACCACGGGGGAAACTAGAGTATTCTTACGAGATGTTCCATTCCCCAGGGTCTCGGACTCACAACGTGAGGCCCTTGAGGCCCCGCTCACTGTTGACGAGATCACGATGGCCGTGGCATCCCTGGCGCCTGCCAAGGCCCCCGGGATGGATGGACTACCATTAGATTTCTATGCCGCTTATTCTGAGGTACTGGTGCCCGAGCTATTGAAAATATACAACCACATATTCGACTCTGAATCACTCCCCAACTCCCTTAGACAGGCGGTGATTATAGTGCTTCCCAAACCGGGCAAAGACCCATTACAACCTGAATCTTATCGCCCAATTTCATTACTCCAGGCTGACATCAAGATCTTGGCAAAGATCCTAGCTATACGCCTAAACCAAATTATCCTCGCCCTAATTCACCCAGACCAGACGGGATTCATGCCTGGGAAAAACACGGCAATGAATCTGCGTCGTCTATATATGAATATCTCGGCGGCTCATGAAGTGATCGGAGATAGGGTAGTGGTATCACTCGACGCCGCCAAGGCGTTCGATTCCGTGGAGTGGGAATACCTGTGGGAGTGCCTGAGGGGGTACGGTTTCGGACCTAACTTCATAAAGTGGGTTAAGCTACTTTATTACTTGCCTGAGGCTAGAGTGTCAGTGAATGGGTGCACATCAGACCCGTTTCCCCTTGAAAGAGGGACTAGGCAGGGTTGCCCACTCTCCCCCCTCCTTTACGCCCTGGCGGTGGAGCCCCTCGCCATATCCCTTAGAAATAACCCAGGGGTCCGGGGCTTAGAGATGGGTAATGTGCTGGAAAAGGTGAGTCTGTACGCAGACGACATGCTCCTGTATTTGGAGGACTCGGGCCCTTCATTACAGACGGCTCTCAACACAATTGAAAACTTTGGAAAACACTCGGGCTTACGCATAAACTGGTCGAAATCACAAATTCTCCCACTAGACATATCATCACCCACTAGACTTTCAGCTAACCTCCCCTTGCAGAGAGTAACATATATTCAGTACCTGGGGATAAAAATAACTAGAGATCCCACGGAATTCCTAGACAACAACATAGAACCACTGTTCTTATACCTCAAAACGCATATTCAGGTATGGGCACGGCTCCCACTGGGTATCATGGGTAGGATCAACCTTATTAAAATGATCATAATGCCAAAATTTCTGTATATCTTTTGGAACTCACCAGTACTTATTCCCCTAAAAATTTTTAAAACAATAGACAAAATCATTAACTCCTTTGTATGGGGCTCAGGAAGACACAAACTAGCCTGGAACACTCTTAAGAATCCTACCACATCAGGAGGAACAGCCCTACCAGACTTCCAGACATATTATATAGCTGCACAACTATCACACTTCTACCATATTTGTCACACAGACAGTGACAAATACCAAACCCTGGTCTGCAATAAACCAACCAAGGCCGCCCATACCCCCTTGCAGGTCTTGTTCAGGAGTAGACGGTGCGGGAGGGGTAGGCCCGACCAAGTGCCTCTCTTGAAACAACACCAACGTATATGGGAAATAGCATTAAAAATGACCGGGGCAGACTTCTTCCACTCCCACACCCCATTGTGGCACAACCCGCAGCTAAAAGAGCTGATGTCGATCCCTGGGGTGGTGGAGTGGGCAGCGAAGGGTATAACCTTTTTACACCAAGTAATCTCCCCGTCAGGGGTAAAAAGCTTTAGAACCTTGAGTACTGAATTTCAATTACCTCCACGTATGCTATTTAAATATAGACAACTCGCACATGCCCTACAAACCCAATTCTCAAGCGGGTATCCAAATACACAAATGCTGTCCCTGGTGGATGTTATAACAAGTGAGGAACCATCGAAACTAATATCTACACTGTATCTAGCCCTCCGTGCACGCTCGGTAGCGGACATAATTAACACAGCAAAAAATAGATGGGAAGGAGATATAGGCCCGATAGAATATGAGGATTGGGATGAAGTCCTAGAAAATGTTAAAAAGACCTCCCCCAGACTCCCGGAACGAATGACACAGCTGTACATAATACACAAATCCTACCTCACGCCAGCCAGGCTAGCCAAATTCTCTCAAAACCAAGATACTCATTGCCCGAGATGTATGAGTCCAGTAAGCTCTTTCTTCCATCTTATATGGTCCTGTCCAGCCATTCAAACTTATTGGAACCAAATCATCACATTCCTGCATGACGACATGGGCTCCCCTGTTCAAGTGGAACCTAGGGTATGCATTCTGGGATTGCTTCCAGACGTTACCATAGACAAATTTTCCGCGACTTTTATCTATGAATCTCTATTCTGCGCCAGGAAATTAGTGGCAAAACATTGGATGAGGGCCTCCCCTCCCACTTTCCGGGATTGGATTAAAATGGTGAACCTATCCCTACCCCATAAAAAGGTTATATATAAACACAGGGGATGCCCAGCTAAGTTTAATAGGATATGGGATAAATGGATTGACAACACCAACACATGTGAGGCATAGATTGCTGTATAGATAAGAGGCCCGCTGCCGTGAACTGCCCAGTGACCAGTGTGGAGTTTTGTGATGTCATGGAATGGAGTGATGGGGTCGGATTCCGTCCTGTCAGCATGGATTAATAGCCATTACAGTAGCGCCAGTGTTCTCAAGTTAGGTTTAGTTTATTTTACGTTAATTTGACTCTCATTACCGAAATTTGTACATGCATGTGAATACTACTTAATCATTCTTGTGATACGCACAATGTACAATATGCTTGTATGTTATTTACCTGTACAATGTTCTAAATAAACTTATGTTTATAATAAAAAAAAAAAAAAAATAGTTTTGAAATTGCATCAAAGCTAATGTGAGAGCTTGATTATGCTTAGATATGTTTGGGAAATGAAGAGCTTATTCAGGTTTGACAGGTATTCTTGTAAATGAAAGTATAGTCTTTACAGGTGTAGAAAACCTTTACAGAAGCACATATTAAAGTCCTGTATTGTTGATTTCACAATTGCTGCCCAATGTCTTTTCAGCCAATGAGTGCCTCCGACACTCAACCAGTTACAGTACATCAATACAATACAATGTATTAATAAATTACACACACAGTTCTGCAAAAAAAAAAAAAAAAAAGGGTTAACCAGGAGCCCCTGCAGACATTTCCCGCTGAGGATTACAAGGGGGGGGGATTCCGGCCCAAATGGCGTCTGCAACAAACCATTTCTTAATGAGGGATTACGCAAAAAACATATCATCTAATGACCCCCTCCCTGCGACACCCGCCCCGTCCGCTGGGAACTCAGCTCATACACAACTAGGGTTGTCATACTTTTTTCCATTGCGCTGATTTTCTGTATCATCAAAAAAATATTTTAAAAGCATCCACTACCAAAAACATTTTTTTTATTGTTTTAGACACATTGGCGATGAGTAAGAACCTCTGTTGGGCTTCTATAGCTGTCACCCTCTCTATTTTTAGTTTACAAAATAGTGTTGCAAAACACTCATACGGTTTTGTACCCAAGTATCCAAGTAGCTCAATAATCTTGTTATGACAGATACAGTATATCAACAGCAAAATAAAGTGGTAACAATGTATCAAACCTGTGATCCATGCATTATTGCTATCCCCAGCCTTGTAACTGACCCTCCAGCCCCTAGCCTACCAGGCAGTATTAAGGCTTATGCATGCATGCGTATGAGTTTACGTCGGATCTTGCTGACAGCTCCTGCCACCTATCTTCCTCTGCTGTTAGGATGCAGGTGGCCTTTGCTGCCTAGCGTCCTTTGTTGGTAGGATGCAGGTGGCTTCTGGTGCCCTAGCGTCCTTTGTTGCAAAGAAGCAGGTGACTTTTGTTGCCTAGCGTCCTTCATTTTTAGGAAGTAGGTGGTACTTCCACCCAGCATCCTGTATTGGTAAGATGCAGGCATCTCCTGCCACCTATTTTCCTTTGTTGCTAGGATGCAGGCGGCTTCTGGTACCTAGCGTCCTTTGTTGCTAGGAAGCAGGTGGCTCCTGTTGCCTAGCATCCTTCATTTTTAGGAAGTAGGTGGTTACTTCCACCCAGCATCCTGTATTGCTAAGATGCAGGCAATTCCTGCCACCTATTTTCCTTTTTTGCTAGAATGCAGACGGCCTTTGGTGCCTAGCGTCCTTTGTTGCTAAGAAGCAGGTGACTCTTGTTGCCTAGCGTGCTTAATTTTTAGGAAGTAGGTGGTTACTTCCACCCAGCATCCTGTGTTGCTAAGACGCTGCCAACTCCTGCCACCTATTTTGTTTTGTTGCTAGGATGCAGGTGGCTTCTGGTACCTAGCGTCCTTTGTTGCTAAGAAGCAGGTGGCTCTTGTTGCCTAGCGTCCTTCATTTTTTAGGATGTAGGTGGCTCCTGCCACCCAGAATCCTGTGTTTCTAAGATACAGGTGGCTCTTGCCCCCTATTCTCCTTTTTTGCTAGGATGCAGGTGACTCCTGTCGCCTATTGTCCTTTGCTGTGAGGAAGCAGGCGGCACTGTTCACTTAGCATCCTTTGTTGCTAGGATACAGACAGCTCCAGCAGCCTAGTAGCTTTCGTTGCTGGCACGCTGGTGGTTCTAATCCCTACTCCTTCCAAAACTAAATGCGTATGTTTTTAGGTTCACCTGTTGTGAACAGACTTTTTAAAGACATTTGTAAAACTTGTCTTAACCTTTACATACATGAGCAATTTAGCTTATTTTTGTAAAGGTCCTAATTGTTATCCTGCTGCATCAATTTTATAATGCCCCATATATGTCTTTGCTACCTAACAGCTGTCCAAGTTCTCAGAAAGAGTGTGGAGTGTTAAATCTATGCAGAAGAAAAACGTGTTGCCTATAGTTCAGTTCTACTTTAAGTTTCAGTCCGAGCAAATTGCACCGCAAAACGCGCGGTAAAAACTGCGTAAAGCTTGTCATCCAGAAAGGAGCAGGAGTTTCTTTAGGGTGGCAAACGCACATAGGGCAGCCCATTGAAGTGAATGGGCTGCCCTATGTGGGACACGTATTTCTGCATGTAAATTGCGCTCTAAAAATCACGAGGTTTGAACAGGACCAGGTGGGGCATTTAGGCCCACGCATACTGCAGCTTAAAAAACGCCTGCTTTACAGATGTTGGACCTTTTTTTTTGCTGCCTCCAAATTTCCCTCTGTGTTAGCCTAATTGTCCATACACACATTTACAGGAGTTTAGAGACAGAAAAAGAATACCCACCAAAGTCGTGTTCAGGAGAAGAGCTTTTGAGCATAAAAAGAAAACATAAACGTGCTTTAACGCTGGCATGTTTATGCGCGTTCATGCGTTAATACATGCTAATGGCCAGAATAAATTAACATTCGGTCCAACGTGCATAAATGACCGTGCATGCAAAACGGGGCTTTTTAATGCAATTTTTCTGCTGCTAAACTTCTGTAGAAGAAAAGGCACCAGAGAGAATGCAATTGGGGGTTATTTACTAAAGGAAAATCCACTTTGCACTGAAAGTGCACATGGAAGTAAAGTCGCTGTAGATCCGAGAGGGGCATGCAAGGAAAATAAAAAACAGCATTTTAGCTTGCACATGATTGGATGATAAAATCAGCAGAGCTTCCCCTCATTTCAGATCGACCCCTTAGATTTAGAGCGACTGCACTTTCAAGTGCACTTGCAGTGCAAAGTGGATTTGCCGTTCGTAAATAACCCCCAATGTGTATGTGTTCAAGTCCTTCATTTTGACACATTCAGCCAAACCAAAATTAAGAGGGTGACTTCACAGAGGGGATTGTGGAAGTCATATTATTCCATAGCCCAGTGTTGAATGTAGACAAATCACATGAAACTCAGCAAGTCCAGCCAAAGAAAACATTTCCCCAAATCACTGCATTACATAATACAAGTTATATAACTTTCTATATATATACATATTAATATACATGTCTCTCTATGCCTGCTGTTCCAAGTCTCTCTCTTTCTCTTTCTCTCTCCCCTCTCTTCCACTCCCTCCCTCTCTCTCACTTGTTATTTCTTCCTCTCTCCCCATCTTTCTCTCCCCCCCCCCTCTCCATCTATCTGTCTTCCTCTCTCCCCCATCTCTCCCTCTCTGTTCCTCTCTCTCTCCCCTCTCTCTCCCCCCTCTCTACCTCTCTCCTCCTCTCTCTACTCTCTCTCTTCCTATCTCTCTCTCTTTTTCTCTCCCGCTCTCTCCCCCTCTCCCTCTTCCTCTCCCTCTCTCTCCCTCTTCCTCTCTCTCCCCCCTCTCTCTTCTTCTCTCTCCCCCCTCTCTCTTCTTCTCTCTCCCCCTCTCTCCCTGTCTCTCCCCCTCTCCCCCCCCTCTCTCTTCCTATCTCCCCCTCCTCTCTTCTTCTCTCTCTCCCTCTCTCTTCCTTACTCTCTCTTTCTCCCCCCTCTTTCTCTCTTCCTCTCTCCCCCCCTATTCCTCTCTCCCCCTCTTCTTCTCTCTCCCTCTTCCTCTTCCCCCCTCTTCTTTTCTCTCCATCTTTCTCGCTCTTCCTTTCTCTCTCTCTCTCTCTCTCTCTCTCTCTCTCTCTCTCTCTCTCTCTCTCTCTCTCCCCCCCCCTCTCTCCCCATCTTTCTCTTTCTCTCCCCCCCCCTCCGTCTCTCTCTCTTGTTCATTCTTCCTCTCTCCCACTTCTCCCTCTCTCTTCCTAACTCTTTCTCCCCCTCTTTCTTTCTCTCTCTCTCTCCCTTTCTCTCTCTTCCTCTCTCTCTCTCTCTCTCTCTCTCTCTCTCTCTCTCTTCCTCTCTCTCTCCTTTCTTAATCTTTCTTGCTCTCCTCTCTCTCTCCTTCTCTCTCTCTCTCTCCTTCTCTCTCTCTTCCCCCCTCTCGCTCTCTCTCTGCCTCTCTCTCCATTCTTCCCCTCTCTCTTCCTCTCTCCCTCTCTCTCTCTTCCTTCCCCCCTCCATCTCTCTTCTTCTCTCTCTCTCTCTCTCTCTCTCTCTCTCTCTCTCTCTCTCTCTCTCTCTCTCTCTCTCTCTCTCTCTCTCTCTCTCTCTCCTTCCTCTCTCTCTTCCTCCCTCTCCATCTCTTTGCCTTCCTCTCTCTCCTTTCATTCTCCCCTTCTCTCTCTCTCTCTCTCTCTCCTTTCCTCCTCTCTCTCTTCCTTTCTCTTCTTTTTCCTCTCTCTCTCTCTTCCGCTCTCTCTCTGTTCTTTCTTTTTTTCTCCTTTCTTCCTCTCTCTCCATCTCTCTCTCTCTCTTCCTCCTTCTCCTTTCCTCCTCTCTCTCTCTCCTCAAAATTTTTTACACTTTTTTTTCTCACTGAATCTTTATATCACATAGGGCACCAAACTCCCCTATGTGAGACAATTTTGTTGTGACTGCTTCTCTTTATTAAGACATCAGGGGGTCTATACGACCCCTGATGTCTCACCTGCCCTCCATAGAAGCTAAAGAAGTGCACAGCCGACCCGGAAGTGATATAATACATGTTGTTTCTGGGTTCTTACTGGTTAGGGGAGATCAGTAAATGGAAATTCACTGGTCTTCCTCCTGTCTTCCCAGCAGCACTGGGGTATAACAAAGGATGAAAAAAAGCTAAATGTATTTTTAAAAATGCAGTTGTTTATGATTTGCAGACAACAAGATCTTTATTTTATTTATTTAGGGAATAGTTACAAAAAAAGGGTTATTTTATCATCAGCTGAAAGTTAGTAAAACATTATACAATTTGATTACTGAGGATATCATGGTTATTGTAAACGAGTCATCAATTACTTCATAAGATGTTTTAGATTACTCCCTACAAGTAGGATTTAGGCCACATTTACAGGGCTGTAAGAATGTTACTAATGTTAATACATGTGTTTTCTAGGAGAAAAGTTTCCTACGTAATGATCAGTAAAATACCGGTACTTGCATATAGATGCGTTAAAACGCGTAAAGACGCACATGCTTACATACATTTATATGCATAAGCGGATCTATCAGTATAATATCATTTCAGCAAAAAATGGTGGTGATCAAGGCCTCATATATACAAGTGTTTTTCAATTATGGATCTCAACGCAGCTCCATTGTTTTCATTGGAGCCATTTACGCAGGTGCATAAACATGAGCTGCTTTCAGGCCAGTAACACAGAATGCAAAAATCTGCATCTAAGAACATGTGCTGTACACTTTACGCATACGTTTATAAGCGCGTAAATTAAGCCACAACAAAGGGAAAAAATAAAGTATAAAAAAAAAACAAATTATGTAAAGTACACAGGGCCACCATCAGAGGGTAACAGCCCATACACAAGTAGGGGGCCCAGGCATCCCAAGGGGCCCGGTTTTAAACCAAGCAGTTGTTGCTGGGTCCAAACCTCCCCCCCTTTTGAGCGCCCTGCCCAGTCAGCGCCCCTGATGCCACAGCTGCGCCGCTCAGCAACAGCACAGGCTGTGCAGCAATCAGAGCTGTCCCTGAATGTACAGTGGCTGACAGCTTCCAACGCCCGCTGTTTCTCCTCCAAACCTATCTGGTCCAAGTGCCCAGCCTTCCAGCTTCCACCTGTCCTGTAGTCGAGTGCTGCAATGAGAAGGAACGGATTCTGATGTAAGCTGGGGTCTTCACAATACTCCCTCCTCCCCTTCCTCTACCCCAACTATTCTCTTAAACCTCTCCACTGTCCTTACCCCACTCTGGTCTTCCCTTCTAACACTGGGGACCCTATTGAAAGGTAATGGCCCTAGAGACCCTTTTATAGAAGGGGGTTTGGAGACCCCGATGTGAGGTTTCTTTAGGGACCCTGATGTAAGGTGGGGTTTAGGGACTCTGATGTAAGGGAAGACTTTGGGATCCTAATGTAAGGGGAGACTTTGAGAACCCTAATGAAAGTGGGGTCTCTGATGTAAGGGGCGAACTCTGGGGACCCCGAACAAAGAAGAGGGAACTCTGGGGACCCTGATCCAAGGAGATGGAATTCTGGGGACTCTGATCTAAGGAGAGGGAACTCTGGGGACCCCGATATAAGGAGAGGGAACTCTGGGGACCCCGATCTAAGGAGAGGGAACTCTGGGGACCCCGATGTAAGTAGAGGGAACTCTGGGGACCCCGATCTAAGGAGAGGGAACTCTGGGGACCCCGATCTAAGGAGAGGGAACTCTGGGGACCCTGATCTAAGGAGAGGGAACTCTGGGGACCCCGATCTAAGGAGAGGGAACTCTGGGGACATTAATGAAAGGAGTGGGGAACCTGGGGGCGGTGATGTAAGGGAGGGAACCTTGGAAACCCTAATAAAAGGGGTAAACTCTGATGTAAGGGGGTCAGGCCCGGGAGCCCAGGCCTAAAGCTGTGTAAGGGGCCCCAAGATTTCTGATGACTGCCTGTACATGTGCATATACATCGTTACACGTTTGAATGCATCTATGCATAAGTATTTTACTGATCAATTTGCTGGAACTTTTCTCATAGAAAACACATGTAATAACATCGGTAACATGTTTACAGCCATGTGATTAGGGCCTAAAGCTGGCCATAGATGGTGCGATTTTCTTTTCTGCAAATCGCTCGATTCCCCTATCAAAACACTCCCCTGCCGGGAGAACACCAAGATCATTGCCAACGGCATACCTGCTGGCAGTAATTGCATGAAAAATCTGACAGGCTGGTTGCACCCAAGTCGATTGATGGATCAACTTGGGTGCATTCAGCCTGATCATACATGGTTCAAATTTTGGCCAGTCCCTGCTGAACTGGCCGAGATTTGAAACAACTATGGCTGGTTTTAGTCTCCACTGTTGTTTGCTAAAATGATAATATACTGATAGATCTGTACCCTGTAGTCATATATGTTCATACTTTGATTGCAGTAAAATCCTGACAGGGGTTCTAGACCTTCCCCACTCTATCTGTAGCTAAAATATAAAAGGTTTGGACATTTAGATACATTTTATACACACTAGAATGTCCTAAGGCTAAATTTAGACGTGTTGTTGGGGGCATTAAAAACATGTGGTTTTAGCGCCCCCAACTGCCCCCTTCATTCTTAAGCTGCAATGACAGCGAATGGGGGTGTTCATATGCCAACATATTGCGGGCGGCGAAACCAATTCAAGTAAATCTGGAAGTGCAGCCAACACTCTGCAATGCATGTGACCGAGCGTCACAGCCCAGCTCAAACATTTGACCAATCCCTATGGGAAATGGTATAACTTCAAGGCTCACCATACACGGTACTAACAGTACGATCTCTGTACAATCTCCTTAAAGCTCCATTTACATCTAAGCATTCCATGAACACATGCGAAAACACTTGTTGCATTTCTTGCAATTTATTGTTAATGGCTCCCCAGTTTGCTACGTTGGGATTTCACTGGGCACTGCAAATTATACTGGGATTGCGCCGGGCGCCTTGTCTCCCACTGGGACTGCGCTGGGCGCTTTGTCCTACACTGGAACTGCGTTGGCCATCTTGTTTATGCCCCTTATATATTGGGACTACGTTGGGCACCTTGTCTTGTGTTGAGAGGGCAGTGGGCGCCTTATCGTACATTGGGATTGTGCTGGGCACTTTGTCCTAAGCTGGGACTGCTCTGGGCACCTTGTCTATGCCTTGTTTTACATTGGGACTACACTGGGCACCTTGTCTATGCCTTGTTTTACATTGGGACTACACTGGGCACCTTGTCTTACGTTAGGACTGCGCTGGGCACCTTTTCTTACCCTGGGACTGCGCTGGGCATCTTGTCCTACACTGGGACTGCACTGGGCACCTTGTGTTTGCCTTGCCTTACATTGGGACTGCACTGGGCGACTTATCTTACATTGGGATTGTGCTGGGCACCTTGTCCTATGCTGGGACAGCTCTGGGCACCTTTTCTATGCCTTGTTCTACATTGGCACTGCACTGGTCACCTTGTGTTTGCCTTGTCTCAAATTAGGACTGCATTGGGCACCTTGTCGTACGTTAGGACTGTGCTGGGCACCTTGTCCTTGCCTTGTCTTGTGTTAAGACTGTGCCAAGTGCCTTGTCTTACATTGGGACTGCTCTGGACACCTTAACTTTGTCTTATGACTGATCTGGGCACCTTGTCTTGTTTTGGGACTGCGCTAACCACCTTGTCCTGCGTTGGGACCGCCCAGGGCAATACCAATGCAAGTGGTGTGAAGGAGCCCCCAAAGTTTGCACACAAGCAACACAATCTTTTACTAGACGAACTTGAACTTAGAGCTAAGAATAACATAGGCGTACAGTGAGCAGTAGATTTTGTTAGGCGTCTCTACACAGCAGACCCGAAAGGGGGGCAGCTGCTACGGTAAAGGAGGAGGGGGGGGGGGGGGCGGTCGCCTCCAATTTATTTCGGAATGTGATCAGCAGCTCTTTTACATAATAGAGCTTCTCTTTCGGCTCGGTGAGCCCTTACACAAACTGTCCCAGGTCACAAACCAACGAAGAGATATATATAAGGAAGGGACTTACCATGATCTCTCGGGGGTCCTGCTTGAGGGTGAAGGTGGTCTTGGGTCTGGGCAGCATGGTGCCAGCTTTGAAGATCTGTAGGCAGGACAGAGCTGTATAAACAGGCAGAGTCAGCCTCTTTCTGCTGTTGCAGCTTCCATGGTGACAGTATAAAGAGGACTTTGTTCTGCTGCTGTGCGGAGGAGAATAGTCCTGGGAAGGGGCTGGGGACAGTTAGTCACCCCAAACAGCACTGAGAAGCCTACAGCAGGCAGTGGCGAGTGTTGTGTTGCTGGGATTCCCGTTGATAGAAAAGGGGGGGGGGGGGAGGTTACAGCCTCCCTCCCCTGCGTCTGCTTTTCAGTCTCATTGCCATAGTGAAACTGACACTGTAACTATGCGCTCCAAACTCTTAAAGGGGAACTTTCTGTGCTTTCCATCGCTTAAAATGGAACTTAGCCCTAAGCTAAAAAAAAAAAAAAAAAACTTGCGAACAGGAAGGATTTTTATTGCTAAATAGATGTATTATGTATTGTCTGCAATAAAGGCTTATTACAAGGCGCTTCAAGCTGGCCGTACGTGGTTAGATTTTAATTCCAACGTTCGTACGGAAATGTAAAAAACGTTTTTCGTCCAAACTATTGTTGAGTTAATTAATTTAGTTCAAAATTCCCTTAAACTTTCTGCCAGACCTGCCATTTGAATAAAATCCTAGGCGTAGTACACATAGTTTATTGCAATAGGGGCGACTCTTTCCGAGCGAAAACCACATTCACAGTTAGGGCTCATTCACATGGGTAGCCTGGGGGCAGTTAGAAGTAGGTGGTTGAGCCCTGGTTTTATCCCCCCTTAACCACTTCTGATCCGGGCCAGTTCTGACATTCCTCTCCTATATGTAAACAACATAACTTTTTTTTTTTTGCTAGAAAACAACTCAGAACCCATAAAACATTATACATTTTTTTAAACAGGGGCCCTACAGAATAAAATGGTGGGTGTTACTTACTTATTTTTATTTTACACGATATTTGTGCTGCGATTTTTCAAATGCAAATTTTTTGGAACAAATACATTTGAGTTTGAAAGCGGTAGTAAACTGCATAAAAAAAAAAAAAGCCCTGGGAGGTTTAATCATAATGTGCTAGTATGCATCGCATGCTATCATTTTATGACAGACTTACCTGAAAACGAAGCCCTGCAGCGGCGGACAGTCACCGCTGAAGGCGCTGCCATCTTCACCCGGTCTTCCGAGTTCGCGGGCTTCGACGATATGAATAGCCAAACCGGCGATGATGTCACTCCCACTCAGGAGTCGCTGTTTATGACAAGGCTTTGAAGGAATGGGATGGGTATGCCATTCCTTCAGAGCGCATGCACCGGTGACATCACCGGCTGCATCTAAAGTAAATATTTCCTAAATGGTGCACGTTTAGGAGATATTTACTATACTTCTAGGTAAGCCTAGGCTAGGTAGCTTATAGGCTTACCTATAGGTGAAAATCATACAAGGGAGTTTACTCCCACTTTAATGCACAAAAACACAATATATAACCCAATTTTTGGCTAAAATATAAAAGATGATGTTATGTTGAGTAAATAGATACCAAACATGTCACTCTTTAAATTGCGCACGGCCGTGTAACGGCACCAAACTACGGTACCTAAAAATCTCCATAGGCGAAGCTTTAAAAGCCTTTACAGGTTACCAGTTTAGAGTGACACAGGAGGTCTGCAGCTAGAATTGCTGCTCTCACTCTGACATTCGAGGTCATACCTCACACGTGTGGTGCAATTGCTGTTTACATATGCGTGCAAGACTGACGCACGCATTCAAATTTGCGCACAAGCACGGGGGGATGGAGGTGCTTTAAGAATTTTTTTTACAAAAATGTATTATTGATTCTATTTACGTTTTTTATGCTGTCTCTTTAATTTTTTTTAATCACTTTTACTGCCATCTCAAGTGATGAGCAATATCCCCTGCAATAGCATGGGCTGTGACAGGTCCTCTTTATGGAGAGATCTGGGGTCTATTAGACCCCAGATCTCTCATCTGCACTCGAAAAAGCATCTGATCAAATTGATGGTTTATTCAGATGCTTTTACAAGCCACTAACCATTTGTAAACAACAAACCCAAACCGGAAGTGAGTAAATCTTTGTCGCTTTCCAGTTTCTGATGTCACACAGTGGGAGGCACAACATTTTTTTTTTAACAAGAAAGGGAGGAGCAACATTAGTTCCTCTCACTGTGTCCCAGGAACCAGATGCCGCTGGTTGCATCCTTACCAATCGCTCAAGAGAGCCTGATAAAGGCAAAGGCAGGAGGGGTGTGGAACCCACTTCCACCGCCTGTAAAAGTAATCCAGCGGCTGTATAGCTGCTTGGATTACTTATACAGTAAAGGGAATCTAAATCTAAATAGACCCCAAAATGTATCCAGGTGAATTATACCTTGCTAGGACAAGTTGGGCCTTCCTCTGGTGGTAAATGTTAGTGGATATCTAAACGACATGTAGATACCAACTATTTGTGTTGCATCCGTGTTGGGGCCCAGAAACAGTGGTGCACATTTTGCCTTCAGAGAGGGCAATCAATTGTGTGATCACTGTGATTGGGTGATGATGTGATTGGGTGCCCATTCTACTGCCTCCCGATCGCCACTCTGATCCGAAGCTGTTAGTGACAGTGCGGTCACTTACAGTATATGCCGATGGCTAATGGGAATTGGTTTAATATGCCATTCACTTTTGGCCTCCAGGTCGCAAAAAGGAAACTGGAACTGGATAGAGCATAGAGAAGGACAACTAAACTAATAAGGGTTATGGAGGACCTCAGATATGAGGACAGAATAAAGGCTTGTTCCCACTATAACATGACCTATTACTCGTGTTAGAACGTGTGTTAATGCAATGCACAGTAGCTCACTGTAGATGAGCAGTTTTTGTTGTTGCAATGCAAAGTTAATTGCAACCCAATGCACATCCAGATACATATGCTCTGTGCATTTTGTTACCCCGGACTAAAAAAAAGCCATGAAGAACCTATTTTTTCATGAGCCTTTTAGTGTGAATGGGCTTAAATTTTCTATTTTTTTACTTTTGCCTTCCCCTGAATCAACTGTCTTTGTAAGGAGCTTCCTGTTCATGGTTCATGGCAAAAATAAATTAAGAAAAAGTATCACGGACAGTACTCAATTTTCCCTGAATCAGCTGCAAGTTTAGGTTTCTCAGAATGCAAGAGCCTTTTTTTAAATTTTTTTATTAATTAGTTTTTTTTTTTGGTGGAACTCAAAGAACATGTGTATTCTTTCAACTCAACTAATCGCGTAACTATGCAAGATTAGTGTTGTGATATTTAAAGTCCTTTTCATGTGGTCGTCACATTTTTTCTTTTTTATGTTGCCTGTTTAATGACTGTGTTTTGGAGATTTGTAGACTGTCCCGGTCTAGTGGCTATCTGTAGACCAGGGAAAGTGATTGGCTTCCTGGTTAAAGGACTGTGGAGGTGAGAACAATGAGGCACATAAAGAGGCCTTTGTTTTCTGAGCAGATGAATTAGATGGGCAAGGTCGAAGGAATGGGCAAGATGCGAATCTCTGAAGATGCCTTTCAGTCTAGTTTTGTGTTTAAGCATAAGTACTCAGATGAGATAAGTATTTAGGTCTATGCTGTGGATTGAGGAGAAAAAAGGTCCATGGTGACATCTAGGTATATGGTGTGGAATGAGGATAAAGGAAGTTAATGGTGACATCTAGGTCTATGCTGTGAAATGAGGAGAAAGGATGTCCATGGTGATATCTAGGTCTATGCTGTGGAATGAGGAGAAAGGATGTCCATGGTGATATCTAGGTCTATGCTGTGGAGTGAGGAGAAAGGAGATCAATGGCGACATCTAGGTCTATGCTTGTAAAATGAGGATATGAGGATAAAGGAGGTCAATGGTGACACCTAGGTCTATGCTGTGGAATGAATAGAAAGGACATAAATGGTGACATCTAACGCTGGTGATTGGATAAGGTTTTCCAACCTGTCCATTTGTGTTTGCAAGTGCTAACAGATCAATATCTTGGACAACCAGCTGGATTTAGTGATGATCACCTGTAGACTTGCTCTCTTAAAAAAAAAAAAAAATGTGCAGTAGATTGGAGTGCAGAAATGACATGGTCAACCAACTGCTCTAGATTCTCAGGGAAAGGACCAGGCTTTTATAAGATGTCCCTGGTCACGTTTGTCTCTTCCCCCTGGTCTGATAACCCATGTGGTCACTTTTCCTGCATGTAAGGGTGACCGTATACGGTGTGATCTGGTGTTCCCGATTGGACAATCAGGTAGCGTAGGGTTTACCTAAGAGGCGATACTGACCCACTTCCAAATAGCTGGAAGCTGACCCTTCTCTTTTCTTTGAAGGAAGGAAAACAAGTATAGGTGGCTTTTGGTGTAGTGAGCTAGCCCCTGGCTTCTTATACTGCATGTCTCGGATGCTCAAACGGTGAGATCTCCTGGCCAGAATTCCTGACTCTCTCTGTTCCTGGCCACCTGGTAGATTTCGACGCCCTTGCATTACTTTAAATGTGTTCCAGCTCCTCCTGTTACATTCTCAATTCTATAAAATAAAAACAAGATCCATAAGGGATGGTGTGAGCCTCTCATAATGGATGCAACAGATGTGTTGACCTAGAAACTCAAGAGATCTCCCCAGAAGATAGAAAAGGCTGCAAGGGGGGGTGACTCTCCAGTAGGGGATGGGCTTGGGTTTGGCCCAAACCCAGAGGTTAGCTGTCATTGTTGGGCCAATGAGCTGAACATAGGGTCTTATTAGGTCAGTGATGTTGATCCAATGTGGCTATGTGTCCAAATAAGGTTGATGTTGTGTACGTCAGCAGCAGGGCATGGAACCTCTCGCCCACAGCTCATTGGCCCAGCAATGACAGCTAACCTTTGGGTTTGGAGCAAACCCAAGTTCATCCCTACTATACGGCACCCACTAAACAATAAAATATGGGTTTTAGGTGGACTGACCTTTTTTAGTGGTTAATGCTCTTGCAGCACTGGGACTTGGGTTCAAAGCCTACCAAAGACACCATTTGTGTAGAGTTTGTGTAGAGCACGTAGGAATGGTATAGATGCATGCATGCAGTAAAACGTGTTTGTATTGCAGAAAATCAGCTAGGTGTGACAAGTCCTTTAGTTAATAGGAAATCGGCAAAATGCTGAGTTTGCTCTCTGACATTAGTGTGAGCTGGTCATTTACGAGAACTTTGAGTGGAACTTTAAATTCCTGTCTCTTCACAATATTCCCAGAACAAGCAGGCAATCCAATCTTATGTAAATTCCAGCTTGAGCAGTTTTCCTCTTGAATCATGGCGAGTGCAGAACTGGGGACCCTTATTTAGAGATCTCGAAGGTTTAGATATTGTACATCAGTTTTACATTTATTCCATCAGATGTTTTTTTTGTTTTTTTTAAATAAGACCCACTGTGGCCATCTTTCAGGCAATGACACTTTTGCAACAGTATAAATATTTTAGATAAAGTACAACCTATTGTCATTAAAGTGGACCTTTCCCCAATACAGTAAAAATTCCGGGTGCATGCACCTCTACAACATTGGTGACATAGCGGGGGGGCCTCACAGATGCCCCCTGGGAAGGCTACACCACCAGTGCCCTACGGAGACAGTTCAGCTGTATATTGCAAGATCTCAGGGGAAAGGGCTTTTTTCTTATTTGTCAGATCGATGTCTGCAACCAGGGTTTACGTTCGTGCATGCAAGTTTATGCAAATACCGCCATATGCTCGCATACAGCCGTATATGCTTTTTATGGGCAGTTCTATGCGGCAGCTGTAGAAAGCAGATGATTTTATGCAGGTTCTGTACACCCACCTTGGGGCTGTGTGCATGAGCCCTTTCAGTTCTCAGTTTACACACTGTGGGGAAGTGATTCCTAATAATGGACTATTATTCTTCCTCAAGCATAGAAGGAAATTATATTGAGAAACTGCATTACTTTGTCAATATTCAGTAAGTTCCCAGCTATGAATTTACCAAAGTGAGTTAAATCCCCACTTAGACAGCCGTCATTGGAACAAATGGTGTCCCCACTGGAAGATTTCCCCTCTATTCCTGTTCTGGCGGCAGCTCAAAATTTTGGATTTACCCTCGCTTTTGTTCCCTGTGACATTAGTGATCTGGAACTGGGGTCTCCAAACTTTCTAAACAAAAAGCCGGTTTTCTGACCTTCAGACTTTAGGGGGGGCTGGACTGTGGCCAGTGGGAGTAGAAAATGACCTGGCATCAGTGGGAGAAGACAATACAGTATCTTGGGTTTGGTGGTCAGTGTGAGTAAATAAATGTCATACAGCCTGGGGTTAGTAGTAATAGGAATAGTGCCCCAGGAACGGTATTCATTGGAGGACTAGTGCCCCATCGTTGGTATTAGTGGGAGGAATAGTGTCCAATCGTTGGTGTCACTTTGAGGGATAGTGTTCCATTATTGGTGTCGATGAAAGGAATAGTGCCCCATCATTGGTGTCAGTGGGAGGAATAGTGCCCCATCATTGGTATCAGTGGCAGGAATGGTGCCTCGTCATTGGTGTCTGTTGGAGGAATAGTGCCCCATCATTGGTGTCTGTGGGAGGAATAGTGGCCCATCATTGGTGTCAGTGGGAGGAATAGTGCCCCATCATTGGTATCAGTGGCAGGAATGGTGCCTCGTCATTGGTGTCTGTTGGAGGAATACTGCCCCATTATTGGTCTCAGTGGGAGGAATAGTGCCCCATCATTGGTGTAATGGAAGGGATAGTGCCTCATCGTTGGTTTCAGTGAAAAGAATATAAGCCCTATCTTTGGTGTCAGTGGGAAGAATAGTGCTCACTCCTTTATATTCATGAGGGGAATTATACCCCATCATTGGTGTCAGTGAGAGGAATAGTGCCCCATCATTGGTGTCGGTGGAAGAAATAGTGCCCCATCATTGGTGTCATGGGAGGAATAGTGCCCCATTGTTGGTTTCAGTAAAAAGAATAGAAGCCCCATCTTTGGTGTCAGTGGGAAGAATAGTGCTCAATCATTTATATAGATGGAAGGAAGGGTGCCCCATCTTTGGTGTTATTGGGAGGAACTATTCCCCATCATTAGTGTCAGCAGTAAGAACGTTGCCCCATTGTTGGTATCATTTGGGAGGAATTATGCCCCATATTTTGTGTTAACAGAAGGACTAGTGCTTGTTTATTGGGGTCAGTGGAAGGAATAGTGCCCCATTATTGGTTTCATGGGAGAAATAGTGCCCCGTCATTGGTGTCATTGGAAGGAATCATGCCCCACGGTGTTTGTCAATAGGAGAAATACTGCCGTTGGGGGAATGATATTCTATCTTTGATGTCAGTGGGAGGAATAGTGCCCCATCATTGGTGTCTGAAGGGGGAAGGGTTACAATTAAAACCCAAGCACCTTCATTATTGACTCTAGTGCATGTTTCCAAAAGGGCACAATTGTGCTGAATTCTGCCGACCTTCACTTAAATTCAGTCAGTTCTGCTCATTCCCAGTATTAATGAACGATCGAGCCTTGCCTAGGCATCTGTGTCTGGGAGCGCAGCGCACATTCGGAGTGCCCGAGCGCAGTTTGGAACATATACGCCAGCCGGATGCCCCATGTAGACGAATCAGTGATAAAAATACATTTATTTCCAGCTATTACAGGCCTCAAAAGGAAGTCTATTTTCAGAATCGGATGTCTTTAAAATTGTAATAAAGTTGCGCTGCTTTAGATAAAAAAATGCAGTCTTGTGCCAGTTCATGAATATTTAGAGGAGCTCTAAATAGTCAATGGAGGATTTTTATCAAGGAGGAAAACAGAGTTGTGTGCGAGCTGACAGCACCGCGATTATATAACAAAGGAAAGAATGTAACAAAGGAAAGAATTTGGATGTGTTTCATGTGCCAAGTATAAGCCGATCGAGTGACCGAACCTTAAACTGGCGCTGACACACCCTGAATAGACAGGTGTCTGGAACCCGACACTGCGAGACACCCCGGATCAAATTACTCTATGGATCGCCGCAATAAACAAATCCTTATTCATTATTAAAGAGCAGTGACAACCCCGCCGGGTCATCGCCTATTATGTGACCTGAAAGGGAACTCGGAAAAAATATCAACTTTTAGAATTCTGATTTTTTTTTTTTTTTGTTACAGTTAAAGTACACATCAGTCAAGAACAATTTAAATTTAAAGGGCCAGTACAGACAAAATTGGTATTTTAGCTGCAGGTGAGGCCTGGTGGGCGTAGTCGGTCTTTGGATACACCACTAGTTGCCATATTGCCTGTCCCTGCCTACCTCAGAGTTTTGGGTTTTCCAGTGCCGGGACAGGTTGGCCCAGCGCTGAGGGTAATGAAGCAGAACTGCATCCTTACGCCATGACATAAATGGGCCTCCTACTCTGTGTACTCAAAAAACAGTTTTCCCCCTCCCCTGCTCCGGCTAGCCATAGTTGGTGAGGAGGGTGCACTGCACATGTGTGGCCATTTGCTTGGTTTCTAGCAGTTGGAGGTAGGTGGGCAGTTGGGAATGCGTGGTGTCTTTCACGTCAGCTTTGGGCGGAATGTGGAGCAGTTGTCAGAGCACACAGAAATTTGCTGCCCTGTAGAAGGGAGGCTGTGGTCCTGTAGAGGGGAGGCTGTGGTCCAGTTGTAAGAAGGACTTACGAATGGCTAGCTTTTGGTACCAAGAGTACAAGTCCCTGCCCCGCTCCTCTCCTGCTAGAACAGTGGCCCTCCCGCTGAGGCAGTAACCCTCCGCCGTCTTGTGCCCCCACTCAATACCAGAGGCCTCCTCCCAACATTCCCAACTATTAACCTTTATATCCCCAAAGGGAGGAATGTTCACACACAAATAGGGTTTCTGCACTACTACTAGTATTTGGAAGATGGCGCAAACAAACACCATCGACATACCATGGGGGGGTCACTTGACAGCATATTGTCAATCATATTTAATGGACGGTCCACAGTAGTCACATGTGAAAGCATCATGCAGCACTGTCAGTAGGCCATCTTCCCTTAGTCTCTCCACACCTGGGGCCAGTAGTACTCACTGAGATGGGATCTCCTACATGTGTACACCTCTCCCGGGACCCTCCAGGCAAATAGCCTCATTCCAGGAAACGCTTGGCCTGGCCTAAAAGGCCTTTTGCAACCCACCATAGCCCCCACCTGCATGGAGGTTAGGAAGTCTACAGGGCACAAGGTGCAGGTCTACCTCTCCCTGGCCTCCAGCCTTGTCCAGGGCCTCCGCTTGCTGGCTACATCTGCTTAATGGTAGGGTCTCTGGCTCCCATGCCCCGGCTGCACTAGGGCTTCTCCCAACCTAGCTTCCAGGGCCTCCACTTGCTGGCTACATCTACCTGATGGTGGGGTCTCTGGCTCCCACGCCCCAACTGCCCTAGGTCTCCTCCCAACCTGGCTTCTAACTGGGGCCTGACTCACCCAATACATCACTACAGGAGGGCTATAACTAAAAGAGGCCAAGCACCCGATGACGCATCTCTCAGTAACCATATGCTATTCTGGAACAGAGCCACCTAGTGGCAGATTAGTTAACTGCACCTGCTTATACGTTAGTTGCCCACCACCATTCTAGAGTGCTCGCATGGCGCACCAAACCCTCCGCATGAATACACCCCCCCCCCCGTCTCGGCAAAGAATAAAAAGCCTGCAATTATTTATAAGTTTCTGTTTGTAGGTTGTCATTACTAAGCATGGATTATTCCTATCTGCGGCAGCCCTCTACCGGGGATTGCTTTTCAGAGATGCTTTTCACCTCCTGACCTCCTGTTTTTACTAAATGTTGACCCGCGCCACTGCAACCGTGTGAATTAAACATGGGTGCAGAATGGTTGTGGCTTGGCCCCATTCAATTGAATAGGTTGCATTCGGTGGCGGCATCACTTGCTGAATGTGAAATGCCTTTTTTTCTTTTACTGTGGCCTGTGAAGCAAAGGTCGCTCTCAGCACATACAAATCAGCCACCCAGTGACACACATGTGCAGCGTGCAGGCATTAAAGCCCATTCTTTTGCCACTGCACATATATGTTGAGTGGTCGGAAAGGGGTCAAGTGGTTAGCTCTCTTGCCTTGCAGTACTGAGTACTTGCAGTACTCAAATCCTTAGCTGCAGATGGCTCTAAAACCGAGCCGTCTGTAGTGCTATGCGTTCTTTGCGTTCAATTCCCATCATCTGTTACACAGCAGCTGCGCCAGCTGAAATTTCACACCTCAAGTGATAGTAGGAGTGTCTTCAAGTCAATAAAAATTGTTTTTGGAGAGAAAAAAAATGCTGCAAGTAAGATTTAAAATACACAAGGTTTTGTGCTTTTACCTGCATTATTTGAATCCAGTGACAGGGTCTCTTTAAATATAAAGATTTATCAATCAGCCACTAGAGGGAGCTCTCGGTGGCTCAGTCCTATTACCCTGTCAGCTGCTGAAACATGATATCAGCCACACTGGAAGTGCATTTTTTATAATGGATCAGCTGACCATTTTTTTTAATATATAAAGTGCTGTGTAAATTGACAGCGCTATATAAGTACCTGTGTAGCACCCTGATGTTTAGGAAGGGTTGCTAGTAAATTTATTTGCCAAGTGATAGTTGCCTTGGCCAATTGCTAGGAGGTCAATTGATTTTGCCCTAATTTTGGAATTGCTGCACTTCTCTCTTCTGTCGCTAGATGGCCATGTATTTGGTGGCATTAGAGAAGACAAGGGCATTTCAAGGACAGATTAGGAATGAGTGGGGTGTCGCAGCCAATGGGCAGGGATTTTCTTGGGTCCCTTGGCCTACTGGGAGAACCTATTTATTTGGGTGGAGTCGGGTGATCGGGTTCTGTGCCACCTGGATAGTTGTCTGGGTGGACGTGTGTTGTGCTGCCCCGGGCTGCTTGGCTGAAAGCCTGAGGCCTATCCCGGGCACACCTGGCTGCTAGGCTGTCTGATGGCCTATCCAGAAGCAAGAGAGAGCAGTGTAGGGTTGGGACTGCGGCTTGCAGTCCAACCAGAAGTGAAGGTTCTGCCAGCCGGAGAACCAGTTGTGGTCAGAGGTAGAGGGGAAGCTGTCGCCACTAAGGGACCATCCAGCTTGTTACCTGGGACCACTGTGAATAGCTGAAGCAAGTACCAGAGCAGTATTCTCGCCACCCGGGGATGGTGAAGAATTGGGAAACTTCAGCAAGTGGCAAGCCAGGGACCCAGCCAGTGGAGGTGACGCTTGCAGAGCTTTATTGTGTGCCAAGCCAGGGACCTAGCAAGCCAGCGGGGTGACGCTTGAGGAGTATCTGTGAGTGCCAATCTAGGGACCCAGCAGGGACACGGGGGTGACGCTTGAGGAAGATACTGAGTGAGAAGACTGGAAGAGCTCAGGAGATCCAGTGGCGAGTGGATTTGTTAGTCTAATGAAAGACTGGGAGCTCAGCTGAGTGAAGTTCTACAATAGGAGGTTGTAGAAGAAGTGAAGGAGTTCATTGCAACCTTTGTTAGAAACTGTTACAAGATTGTTGCCATAGGTGACAGCGGTCCTACTCATGCAGATCTAGATGCCTTTCCCCGCGTGGCTGTCTACCTATAGAAGTCTCGGTGTCTGCCAATTAACATTGCAACTACTAAAGGGTGTCCTGGCCCTAACCCTCTCTCCCACAGTTCTGTTCAAGAGACAATAAATTTCTTTGCATTCAATAAGTGTCTGGCGCCCAGCATTACACCCACCATGCCTTGTAACCCACTCTACATAGAAGGATTTCAGCTGTCCCTAAATCTGGAGATCACCTTCAGGCCTCTGGAGGCCCGGGACCCTGCTACACCTGTAATAAAAAAATAATAATAATAATAATAATTTATTATATATAAAATTATAATTTTTAGTGGATTTGAAAATACTTTTGGAATTGAATTCAACTGGAAAAATGTTTGAATCCTGGGTGAAAGTTGTGTGAAAAAACTTTATAAATAATCTCCCCCTAGGCTTTGCCTTGTGAGAAGGAACCAGGAAGCAGATTCTGTGTAATGAGCCAAAATGCTTCAAGCCAGAAACAAATATGGCTGCCCCCCCCATACACATAAATCATGATAAATGATACATAGAAAGAAGGATTTGTAAACATTAAAAGACACTAATAGGATTTATTGTGGTGGGATAACCTTTTTTTTTTTCTTTACGTGGTTTCTGAAATATAAAAATGAGAGGACAATCCCTTTAAGGAAGCGCCATAACAATATTGCGGTCACCTCAGAGCTGGAATAGCTGTGAGAGGGCTCAGTACGGGGAGGGGGGGGGAGATCACAGGCCTGTCTGTACAGAAGTCCATCTGGAAGAAATCAGCACACAGGCCTCACTCTCCTTCTCGCCTGAAAACCGTTCATTTCTTCCACATCATGTAATCCTCGCATACAAATTTAGCCTGGAAACGTGCGCCAGAGCCCCTTGATGTGTGACGGCATCACGTGGACTCGTCTGCCTGTACCCGCAGAAAGAACTGGCCTGAGTTCAGTCACGGCTCGCCACTATGTAATCCCGCGTCCTGGCAGCCATTTTTGTCCTGCTGAGTTAAACACGGAAACTAAGGGCCTATAGGGCCCGATTACAACTGCAGCGCTATAAACGGCTCAGTTTTAGCCCGCGGGCTGGTGTCTGTTTGGCCAAGTGGTGTTCTATTAAAAAAAAAAAAATCTAACTTTATTTAACCACTTCAATACCGGGCACTTATACACCTTCCTGGCCAGGCAAATTTTCAGCTTTCAGGGCTGTGGCACTTTGAATGACAATTGCGCGGTCATGCTACACTGCACCCAAACTAAATTTTTATCATTTTATTCCCACAAATGGAGAATTCTTTTGGTGGTATTTGATCACCTCTGCGATTTTTATTTTCTGCTAAACAAATAAAAAAAAAAAACGAAAATTTTGAAAAAAAAACGTTTTTTTTTGTTTCTGTTACAAGACTTTGTAAAGAAGTAAGTTTTCTCCTTCACTGATGGGCACTGATGGGGCTGCACTGACGGGCACTGACAAGGTGGCACTGATGGGCACCAATGAGGTGGCACTGATGGGCACTGATGATGGGCACTAATATGCGGCACTGATGGGGCACTGATAGGTCGGCACTAATGGGCACTGATATGCAGCACTGATGGGTACACATAGGTGGCACTGAAAGGCGGCACGGATGGGCACTGATAGGTGGCACGGATGGGCACTGATAGGTGCCACTGATGTACACTAATAGATGGTACTGATGGGCATCACTGATTGGCAGGCATTATTGTTTGGCACTGATTGGCATCCATTGTGGGCACTGATTGGCATCCCTGGTGGTCTAGGGTGGCATACCTGGTGGTGACTAGTGGTGGACATCCCTGGTGATCCTGGTGGTCCAGTGTGGGCATCCACGGGAGAGGCTGTGCTGATAATCAATCGGCACAGACCCCCCTGTCAGAAGAGCAACCGATCGGCTCTCCTCTGCTCGCGTCTGACAGACGCGAGTGAGGAAAAGCCGATCAACGGCTCTTCCTGTTTACATCGTGATCAGCTGTGATTGGACACAGATGATCACATGGTAAAGAGTCTCCGTCAGAGACTCTTTACCGAGATTGGAGGTGCGGTGTGTCAGACTGATTCACCGCAGCAATGATCGCCGTGATGCACGCCCCCCCCCCCCGGGAGCACACAGCGGCTTGTTATCCTGAAAGACTTCATATGACGTCTGGTCAGGATAACACAACCACTTTGCCGACGTCATTTTGGCGGGTGGTTAAACAATATAAAGTTACATTCCATTATAGTCTGTGCACTGTAGTAGGTTTGCCACTTTTTCTTCAAGCCAAACCCAAACACTTTAGAAGCGCACAGTAATTTTTTATTTATCTTTTTTTCCTTTTTAATATACCGTATATACTCGAGTATAAGTCGAATTTTTCAGCACATTTTTTTGTGCTGAAAGTGCCCCCCTCGACTTATACTCGAGTCAAGCACTTTTCTGCAGCAAAAAATTTCATTTTTCATTTTCCGAACCGACTTTGGGGCCCCGTATCTCAGGGCCACTTGGTGCTAGGAACCCCAAATTTGGTGTGCAAACCCATGGGAACTGGTACATATCCAAAGCTAAAGTTCCTAGCCCTAAGTGGCTCCGAGATACGGGGCCCCAAAATCGGTTCGGAAAATGTCATTCTCTGCTGCAGAAAAGTGCTTGACATTTTCTGAACCAAGTTTGGGGCCCCATATCTCAGGGCCACTTGGTGCTAGGAACCCCAAATTTGGTGTGCAAACCCAGTGGAACTGGTGCCATAACATATCCAAAGCTAGGGTTCCTAGGACCAAGTGGCCCTAAGATACGGGGGCCCCAAAACCGGTTTGGAAAATGTCATTCTCTGCTGCAGAAAAGTGCTTGACATTTTCTGAACTGATTTTTGGGGCCCTGTATCTCGGGGCCACTTGGTGCTAGAAACCCCAGCTTTGGAAATTTTATGGTGCTAGTTTCACTGGGTTTGCACACAAAATTTGGGGTTCCTAGCACTAAGTGTCCCCGATATACGGGGCCCCAAATTCTGTCAACTGTATCCATCTGCAGCAATGTCATTTTGGGACCCTTTGGGTTCAGAGACCCCAAATTTTGGCTGCAGCTAGGGGGCATCTAGGAACCCTTAACTACCGAGTTTGAAGTTCAGGGGACCTATGGCTGAAAATGGGCACAGTGAGGCATGCAAATGGGCACAGTGATGCCGCAAATGGGCATTGTAGACCCTCTTTTCCACTTACAGTAGCTGTGCATTTCTCACCCTCGTCTTATACTTGGGTCAATAAGTTTTTCCCATTTTTTTTTTGTGGTAAATTAGGGCCTCGACTTATACTCGGAACGACTTATACTCGAGTATATACGGTACACTATAGGATTGTAAGAGACCTGGGACACCTTTGGGCACTCCAAAGAGAATAGTAATGTGCCCCCTCACACTCCTGTCAGGCCCTGTTACGAGCCAATTCCTGTCTGAATTGTTGTTTCCAAACCCGGACTTGCTTGGGTGAATCCTGGACAGGTGGCAACCCTACACTGTAGCTTGTTGCCATCCAATGTGCTGCAGGAAATGCAGCATGTCTGCCTTTTTCTGCACCATATATCATGCCAGTGTTGCAAAGTGAACAGGGCACATTGAAAACAATTGCCAGCAGCCATATTGTCCTGCTGAGGTAAACACGAAAACTTATGCCCTGTACACACGACCGTTTTTTCCGTCGGAATAAACTCTGAAGGTAGTTCGGACGGAGTTCCGCTGAAACTGATCTTGCCTACACACAATCACACCAAAGTCCGATCGTGCAGAATGCGGTGACGTAAAACACGTACAACAGGACTAGAAAAAGGACGTTCAATAGCCAGTAGCCAATAGCTGCCTTCCCGTACTTGCTTCAGAGCATGCGTCGTTTTTGGTCCGTTGGAACAGCATACAGACGAGCGGTTTTCCCAATAGGAATTGATTCCTTCGGAAAGATTTAAAACATGTTCTATTTCTAGATCCGTCAGAATTTTCAAAAAAGAGTCAGATGAGGCCCACACACAATCGTAATGTCCGATGAAAAGAACCCGTTAGACTTTTGCTGCCGGAAAGTCCGACCGTGTGTACGCGGCATTAGGGCTTTCAAGGTCCGTTCACAGTGTTTTTGCTTGCAGGTTGGTGTCTGTTTTGCAGGACGATGAGGGAGTGGGGCAAAGTGCTGTGTCAGCGCATCACACTGTTTACTTTTTTTTCTCTAACTTTATTGAGAGTGTACAAAGTTACACTCCATTCCAGTCTCCGCAATGTAGTGCGTTGTGCTGACCTATGGTGCCATTACACTGTGGAAAAATGCCGCATGTCTGAGTTTTCTTATATATAAATTTATAATTTTTAAATAAAATGTATAATATATGTATATATTATTATTTTTTTTTTATTTTTTTTTAAACTGGATTTGTAGGTATTTTTCAAGTTTGATTCATCTGGGAAAACGTGTGAATCCTGGAAGAAAATTGTGTGAAAAAACGTTATAAATAGTTTTCCCTTGACTTGTTTATTGAGAAGGAGTAGTAAAGCACAACCATTGTGTAACACTGCAAACCAGGAAGCAGATTCTGTGTAATGAGCAAAAATGCTTCAAGCCCCCATACACATAAATAATGATACATTAAAAGAAGGATCTGTAAACATTAAAACACATCAATAAAATTTATTGTGGTGGGATAACCTTTTTTAAGTGGTTTTTGAAATAAAAAAACAAGTGGACAAATCCCTTTAAGGAAGAGGCGCCATGACATCAAGCCAGCGTTGTAGTTTAAACTGAGCACATATGTAGCCGTACCCCCCCGTAGGGGCTGCTAAGTGACGTGGCCCACCTGTCACCCTGCCCAGCCTGGCATTCACCTCTCAGACACTCCAAGGCAATGGCCAGTCCATCTACTTTGTTTTTGTATTTTATTGAGGGGTTTGAACTTGCATGGGGTATAGGAAGTATGGGATGCCCAGTGAAATTAGCAGAAATACTTGGGACAATTTATATACACTCCAGTATATACACTTCTCTCTTCCTCCAGCACAACTCTTGCTGCAGACTATCGCTCCTCAACTCCTCCAGCACAACTCTTGCTTGAGCTTCCAAGCACAGCTAGCAATGCGTGGTTAGGCCTGACACTGACTGGGCTAGACCTTAGCAAGGGCCTTCTACAGGCAGGGACCGTGAGCCCCTTTAGTGTAGCAAAAAAATGTTCTTGGTGCTACCTGCCCTATCTTCGGCTACTGAGCCAAGTAACCCATCTTCAGGCCCTGCCAGCCCACCTGGCTGCAGCTGCCTTCCTCCACTGCCCATGATACCAAGTCCACTTTGCTGGCTCTGCACCCATCCCAGACTGCATGCTCCCAGTCCTCTCAGGCGTGCCTCCCCAGCCCCCCTGACTGTGCTTGTCACTCACCAGCCCTCCTGGCTGTGACCAGTTGTTCCTCTCTCTGGAGCAGTGGCGGCTGGTGCTCAAAATTGTTGGGGGGGGGCACAAACAAACTGAAAAATTCTGAAAAATACTGAAACAGAAACATCAATTGCAGCCTCATTGTGCCATCAATTGCAGCCACTGTGCCATTCACATGCAGCCACTGTGCCCATCATATGCAGCCAACTGTGCACATCATATGCAGACTCTGTACCCAGCAAATGCAGCCACTGTGCCCATCATATGCAGCCAACTGGGCCCTTCATACCCAGTCAACTGTGCCCACAATATGCAGCCAACTGTGCCCATCATATGCAGCCAAATGTGCCCATCATATGCAGCCAACTGTGCCCATCATATGCAGCCAACTGTGCCCATCATATGCAGCCACTTGTGCCCATAATATGCAGCCATCTGTGCCCATCATATGCAGCCACCTGTGCCCATCATATGAAGACTCTGTGCCCATCATATGCAGACTCTTTGTCCATCATATGCAGCCAACTGTGCCCATGATATGCAGCCTCTGTGCTGCTCATATGCAGCCAACTGTGCCCATCATATGCAGGCTTTGCGCCCACCCACTGTCTGCCGGGCACTTACCCCATCGTGGTGGTGGGTCAGGCAGTGGGACAGGTGTCGAGCTGTGGGACGGTAGCACGGCGATGGCTCCTGTGTGTCCTCTGACTCCTCCGTGCGTGTCTTCTTCCTGTATTCCTCGGTGCCAATGAGAGCACCTGTGCCTTCAGCCAATCAGGTGCCCGGTATTACATCCAGGCCTCCTGATTGGCTGAGAGGCGGTTCTATGTTAGCAAAACAAATATTCATTTGCTTTACTAACACACCTGGGTGCACTGCTAGCACAATGGATTGCGCTCGCAGGTCATCTTTTTTGATGCCGATTAGAGCCCATGGCCCCCTCCCCGCTATAATTCAGACGCCTGGTGCCCGAAAAAGGCCTGGACGCCTGAATAGGGGGTGCATAATAGGGGGTGCATTATAATATCCATAGTACACAGATGGGGTGGCTGGAGAGAGGGTCAGCGCCCATGCGCCCCTAATGGATGCACCGCCACTGCTCTGGAGACTTGCCCGTCAATGCTCTCTCCTGCTGTCCTCTCTTGCTCCTCCTGTGCCTCTTGTCCAGGACACCTCCACGACACCTGAGCCCAGGCCCAAGGTCACCCCCCCCCACTAGGGAGCTCCCTCAAAGGCCCCGACAGCCTAGCATTCCATCTCCAAAGCTCTGAACAACTCCAACCCCTCCCCAGCTAGGCTGACCTTGGGTATTTAAGGAGGCTTGTCCTCTGCCAATCCAGGTTGGGGATTGGTCAGGGCTCCTCAGAATACCCCAAGCAGCTCCACCTCTCTTTCTAGAACCTTCTAGAAAGAAGAAGGAGGTCTCAGTGATGCTGCCTGTGAGTCACCATCTGCTATCCTGAGCCACTCCCAGCCTAGATTAGATCAAAACAAACAGGCTGGCTGCCAAAGAGGCCTGCCTAAATTTACCTAACCTACACAAAAATCCTGTCTCTAGCACCTACCTACCTAGAGGGTGCTACACATAGAAAACAATTGCCAGCAGCCATTTTGTCCTGCTGAGGTAAGCACAGAAACTAAGGGCCTTCGAGGTCCATTCACAGGTTTTTCGCTTGACGGCTGGTGTCTGTTTTGCTGGGCGGTGAAATGCTTGGGTCCTGCGCATCACACTGTTTACATTTATTTTCTAACTTTATTGAGACTATACAAGATTACAGGTCAGGTCTCCGCAATGCAGCACATGTTGTGGTGACCTGTGGTGCCATCTGAGGCGCATTTGCATCTGCATTTCAGACGCAACAGCAGGACATGAGAGCGTGCCCGCATGAGTTCCCCGAGGGAGAGCGGCTCTCCAACGGTGCACTCGAGAAGAGGAGGAGCCAAGAGCGCTGCTGAGGGACCCCAGACGAGGGGGATCGGGGCCACTCTGTGCAAAACCAACTGCACAGAGGAGGTATGATATGTTTGTTTTAAAAAAACAAAAACAAAGCTTTAGATATCCTTTAAATAGACTCTGCCTGACCCAAGATGGCCATCAAAATCACACGGGACACCGGCATCCAATCGGATGCTGCATCTCCGTGACATAGATCATAGAGGAACTAGTTTCCTCTCAACTTCCTCCTCCACCTACATTGGCACTGTGGATGAGCGCCACCTGTAGTGAAGAAAAGAGACTGCACCTGCCTACACCCCGATAACACCAATCTTCTGCCTGATAACACTGGTCTTCTCGGGCAGGGAGAGAAGAAAGTAGAGTAACAAAGTAACAAACGCTCCCTGTAATTACTGTGATTGGCTCGTTCTGTAAACCCCTCCCCTTGGCCTGCACAAATGGCTGCTCTAGTCTCTGGGTCACATATAAACAAGGCAGTTTTGCTAGAACAGTGACCGGTTTAAGGATAAGCCAATGGTCTCAGTGAGACTTCAACCTAGGGTGGAGCATACATGGTCCGAGAACAGCAATTTTATCAGGTAGGGAGAGAAGAAAGTAGAGTAATAAAAGTAACAAACTCTCCCAAGATCACCATGATTGGCTCATTTCCATCTTGCTCTGTAAGCCCCAAAGTCGCTTATAAACAAGAAAGTCCCCCTACAGAAGCGTCCAGTTTAGGGATAAGTCAATGGCCTAAATAAGACTTTAACCTGCTTTTTCCCAAACTAAGGTGGACCATACATTCCCTGATAACGCCAATCTTCTCAGGCAAGGAGAAAAGAAAGTAGAGTAACAAACTCTCCTCATTGGCTTACTTCTGAATCATTCTGTAGGCCCCTCCCCCCCATTGCCTGCACACGTGGCTCTAGCCCCCGAGTCACATATAAACAAGGCAGCCCAGGTCTCCAGGACACAAGCGGTTAAGGCGCTGATGAAACGGAATCCCCTGCATGGATATAACAGGAGGATTACGCAATGTCACATCTGGCCGGCTTTACCGTGTTTGTGTCTGGCGTTCAAATTCTTCACCAGAGGATCCGGGATTAATTACCGCACAGTCCGCTTTTCGCACAGCATGCTTATATATACAGTACAAGCAAATTAAAGGTCCAGAAAATATTGAGCTCCAGGATAATGAAAAACTCTTTTTAGGCCCTATACACTGATCAGCCATAATATTATGACAACCCACCGTGACCCATCGAGGTATGGACTCCAGTAGACCTCTGAAGGTATGCTGTAGTATCTGGCAGCAAGCTGTCAGTAGCAGATCCTATAAGTCCTGCAAGTTGGAAGGTGGGGGCCTCCCATGGATTAGACTTTTTTTCCCAGCACATCCCACGGATGCTCAATTGGATTGGGATCTGGAGAATTTGGAGGTCAAGGTAACACCTCAAACTCGTTATTGTGTTCCTCAAACCATTCTTGAACTCATCAGACCAGGCCATCTTCTTCCATTGCTCTGTGGTCCAGTTCTGCTCATGTGCCCATTGTAGGTGCTTTTGACTGTGGACTCGGGTCAGCATGAGAAGCCTGACCGGTCTCCAGCTACACCACCCCATGCACAACAACCTGCGGTGCACTGTGTGTTGTACAAATTCTGGATGGACCCTCTGCACACTGCTATACATCCTTTCTAGCAAACTATGCAATAAAAACAGAGATTTTTAGTTCACACATGTTGCAATACACGTTTAAGCTGGCCAACTGTGTCAGCATAATCCCTTTTATGGCCAGTCCTACTCTGCTCTGCCACTGCAAATGCTACGGTGGACACAGTACCAACATGGGGCAAACAGACACAAGGTGGGGGGAGAGCTATTAGGTTCAGGTCTGGTCACTGACCTGCAATCCAACAGAAACAAGACATACAAATGCTCAAATCCCCATAGCTTGTACATGTATATAATCTATCAGGTGCTAAAGGGGTGTGACCACATGTTCACACTAAAAATTCTGGATGGACCCTCTGCACACTGCTATACACCCTTTCCAGCAAGCTATGCAATGGAAAACAGAGGTTTTTAGTTCACACATGTTGCAATACACGACTAAGTTGGCCATCTGTGTCAACATAATACCTCTTATGGCCAGTCCTACTCTGCTCTGCAAATGCTACCGTTGACTGAGTACCAACATGGGGCAAACACACAAGTTGGGGGGAGAGGATTCATCCAGAATTTGTAGTGTTAACACCCCTTTAGCACCTGATATATTATATACATGCACAAGCTATAGGTATGTCTTATTTCTGTTGCACTGGGTGTTCTGACACCTTTCCTATCAGAACAAGCATTCACTTTTTCAGCAATTTGAGCTCCAGTAGCTCTTCTATGAGGCTGGGTTCACACCTATGCATTTTTAGTGCTTTTTGCATTTTTCAGATTTGTACTACAAAATGTGTTCCATAGGAAACCATGTTAAATGGACTGTAGTGCAAATCTGCAAAATGCAAAAAGCACTAAAAATGCATAGGTGTGAATTCAGCCTTAGATTGGACTACATGGACCAGCCTTCTCTCCTCACGTGCATCAATGAGCCTTGGCCTCCCATGACCTTGTCGCAAGCCACTGCAGACCGGGAACATCCCACAAAAGCTGCAGTTTTGGAGTTGCCCTGACGCAGTCGTCTACCCTTTACAATTTGGCCCTAAAGTCGCCCTAATCCTTACGCTTGCCCATTTTTTTCTGCTTCCAACACATCAACTTCAGGAAAAACATGTTCACTTGCTGCCTTACATATCCACTTTCAGGTGTCATTGTAACGAGATAATCAATGCGACTCACTTTTCCCATCAGTGGTCATAATGCTATGGCTGATCGGTGTTTATTAACCACATCCTGCCCGGCTTATAGTAAAATGACGGCTGGGAGGTGGCTTTCCCGTTCTGACTGGATGGCATATGGCGTCCGTCAGAACATGCCGTTCGCGCGCGCCCCCGGGGAGGCACAGCGCAGTGATGGGTGGTGCGGTGTGTCGCTCGGACATAGACTCTTTACCATGTGATCAGCTGTGTCCAATCACAGCTGATCACAGTGTGACCAGAAAGTGTCGGTTATCGGCATTCCTCTGCTCACACTGACAGCATGTGATTAGAGGAGAGCCGATAAACGGCTTTCCTGACAGGTGGGTCTGCAGCCACATCAGCATCGCCCACCAGTACCCATTACTGCTGCCTTTCAGTGCCACCTATCAGTGTTGCCTATCAGTGCTGCATATCAGTGCCGCCTCATCAGTGCCCATCAGTTAATTACTGCTCTGACCAAGAAGCTAAGGAAAAGAGGAAGACATGAAATGTAATAAAGTCCTTATTAACCACTAAAAATGTGTTTATAGGTCCATAAAACCTTAAATTGTAACAATATTTTTACCTCTAAGGCTCGGTTCACACTAGTGTGACTCCCAAGTCCTGCAATTTCCAGTGTGACTTTGCAGTGTGACTATTACTTACAGTTACTTACAGTATTACCCTCTATGGCACACAAGTCGCATCAAAGTAGTGCAGGAACCTTTTTTTAAAGATGCTGTGACTTTAGTTGCATGGATTGGAACGGGTGCCATTGACATAAATGGGTCTCTCCTTGTCTTTATGTGTCGCAAGTCTCACTAGTGTGAACTGAGCCTTAAAGCCAAACTATTCTTGACCCTAAGGCCCCTTTCACACGGCAAGCCCGCTCGGATTCCACCTGTCCGTTTTTCAGGCGGATCCGAATGGGCCATCCATTGACTCCTATGGGGAGACAGTGTCCACTGACACCCGTCTGCCCTCCGATCCGCTAAAATCTGACGTATGGCGATACGTTTGCCATCCGTCTTGGCAGATCGGATCAGCTGAGATCTGATGAAAACGGACATGCTGTCTCTCCATAGGAATCAGCGGAGCTCTGACAGGCCCCTCCCCACTCTGTGAGCAGAGACAGACCTGTCATCCGCCGGCTCAGCGGAGATCAACTGAGCGATCCCCTGCTGAGCCGGCGGACTCCGCTGAGCAGATCCGCCTCATATGAATGGGGCCTAACACTAAACCTTTATCTAACTTTCTTGTGAAAAAAAAAACCTTTATCTAACACTAAATACCCCTCATTGTGTATGCTCATCCAACTTTAGTGGCTTCTGCAGTGAATTCTCACTATTTTGCCATCGAAAAACATACAGCACCAAACTCCTGGACCTGAAAATTACCACTTGGAGGGGGGTGGGGTGGGGTGGGGGGGTTCACACTTTTTTTTTTAATAACTCAAGATGGGGTTGTAATTCTGCAGAAATCTCCAGGTACAGTTGTCGTTGTCATTGTCGTTTAGGTAAAGGGCGACATTGTAGTAGAAGTGTGCCTTGCTCAGTGTTGCCTTGCTCTAGATATAAAAAAAAATTGCTTTAATGTCAAAGCATTCGCACTGCCGACATGAATAACTACCCCATAATGTGTCTAATATGTGTATTTTGTATGATTGTCAGCTCCATCTAGTGGCCATAATGTGGTATTTTTCTGAAATACCTCAAACAGGACATTCCTGCATTATGATCACTAGATGGAGCTGATGATCATAGGAAATAAACATATTAGACACTCTATCCAGACAGCTAGGCAAACAGTGTGAGCTTCATACAGTATTAAAAAAAATAGACCCTATAGTGTCTACAGGATGCTTTACTGTTCCTCACTTTTCATGCAAGTCTACCAGTCACACCTGACCTGACTGAAAACAAAGGATTGAGGTTTTATTTCAGCAGAAAGGATGCTGATTGCTCATCTTACATGCACATTAAAGGGGAGATAAACAGATCTCCAGATGAAACACAATCATTAAAAATTGGAACACCCTGGGTGTGAAAATTGTGGGTTGCAGAAAATAGAAGACACCATTTCTTCTGTGGAACATCTCTGGAAACCACTTGCTTACTGGGCACCTAAACCCCCCTCCTGCCCAGACCAATTTTCAGCTTTTAGCGCTGTCACTCTTTGAACGACAATTGCGCAGTCATACAACACTGTACCCTAATTAAATTTTTATCATTTTCTTCCCACAAATAGAGCTTTCTTTTGGTGGTATTTGATCACCTCTGTTTTTTTTATTTTTTGTTAAAAGAATTAAAAAAGACAGAAAATGTAAAAAAAAAAAATACAAAACCGTTTTAAATTTTGTTAATAAATTTTGCAAAACAGGTAAGTTTTCTCCTTCATTGAAGTATGCTGATGAGGTTGCACTGATGGGCACTGATAAGGCAGCACTGATGGGCACTAATAGATGACACTGATGGGCACTAATAGGCACACTGGTGGGCACTGATAGGTGGCATTAGTGGGCACTGATGGGTGGCACTGACGGGCAGCACTGAAGGGCATTGATAGGTGGCACTGAAGGGCACTAATAGGTGGTACTGATAGCTGGCAGTGATGGGCACTGATGGGTGGCAGTGATGGGCACTGATCGGCACTGGTAGGTGACACTGATAGGCAGCACTACTAGGTGGCACTGATGAGGCACTGATTGGCACCACTGGTGGGCATTGATAGGTGGCACTTGTGGGCATTGATAGGTGGCACTGATTGTTGGCACTTATGCACTGTGGGCACTGGCAGGCAGCACTGGTGGGCACACATGAGGCGGCTTCGCCTCTTCCTCTTCGGGACCGATGTCCCTTGCACAGAAGCCGGTGATCGGCTTTTTTTTCCAGCGTGAGGAGAAAAAAAAACGGTTACCGATCTTCTGTTTAGATCACGTGATCAGCTGTCATTGGCTGACAGCTGATCACGTGGTAAGGGGCCGGGATCGATCTGTGATCACCAGAGTCTCATTGACTCTGTGATCACAGCGCGCGCCCTGCAGGGGGCACGCAGGGAGCGTGCTAAGGGGGGGATGTCTATTGACGTCCTCCTGGCAAAGTAGATCTGCGCTGTAGCTGTCATTCGGCTATAGCGCGGATCTGAAGGGGTTAAATAACAATTACTGGCATGTTAATGTGATCAGCACTAATTTGGAACAATCGTTATCCCGCACTTCCTGTCTGCAGTCACTAAAGTAGAATATTCCACCCTGACTATAATCCTTCCATCCCCTGCTGTCCATTGTATACACATTAGAGGAGAAACCGAAAAAAGATAATACTTGCAATGCTTTATGATATCTATCTATACCTAAATTATCTATCTATCTACAGTGAGGGGAAAAAGTATTTGATCCACTGCTGATTTTGTACGTTTGCCCACTGACAAAGAAATGATCAGTCTATAATTTTAATGGTAGGTTTATTTTAACAGTGAGAGACAGAATTACAACGAAAACATCCACATTTCAAAAAAGTTATAAATTGATTTGCATTTTAATGAGAGAATTTTGTTTCTCCTGGTCAGAGTCCTTCAGGTGTCTTTGGGCAAACTCCAGGCGGGCTGTCATGTGCCTTTTACTGAGGAGTGGCTTCCGTCTGATCACTCTACCATAGAGGCCTGATGAGGGGAGTGCTGCAGAGATGGTGGTTCTTCTGGAAGGTTCTCCTCTCTCCACAGAGAATTGTTGGAGCTCTGTCGGAGTGACCATCGGTCGGGTTCTTGGTCACCTCCCTGACTAAGGCCCGTCTCCCCCGATCACTCACTTTGGCCAGGTGGCCAGCTCTAGGAAGGGTCCTGGTGGTTCCAACAAAGAAAAGAAGCTGGTGTGAGATGGGTAAACAGGAGGTGATGTCTCTGTCCTGATTGGTATTCATACAACAACTATCTTCGGCGTGCGGAACTTTTAGTGAGTCACACCTCAGACATTAATAAAATATAGGAAAATGTATTTACATACATTTAAAAACAACAAATCATACATAGATTAATAGTAGAAAATACATATTTAATGCTACACATAATTCAGTAGAGAAACCTTTACCTTGAACATGGACGGTCCATATTAATGTCCGCCATCAACCTGAAAAATCTGTGCTAGCATTCTCAATGCGTTTTGCGAGGAAAATCTTGCTTCTTCAGGAGAATTACAGAGGAGTGTAATTGTAGAAGGTAGGAGCCAGCCTCCACCTCGATGTAGTGGTATGGCAGACAAATTTGTTGGAATCAAGTATTTTCCACGTGTGTGGTAACAGAGAATGAAGCAGCCCAAGGGTCCACTGTTTTCTACCCAGGATTTGTGGAGGGGCAGGGAAGTGAGAGAAAGATTTTTGCAAAAAAAGGGGTCCACTACCCCCACCTATGACTGGCCATTGCAGTAAGTAGCATTGGAGGGCAAATAGATATAAACAAGGCCAAGGATAAATCCAAGGAAAAGATCCAAGCATACTTACCGACCAACCACGCGGACAACCGAATCAGCCTGTCTAACAGCATGCATTAAAAACAGCAGTTTAGTCTGCACACATTTGCAAATACTTGCCCTCCAATGCTACTTAATGCAATGGCCAGTCATAGGTGGGGGTAGTGGACCCCTTTTTTGCAACAATGTTATATGGGTCAGGCAACGCACTGACACCTTTGCAGCCATTGTGAGATTTGCTGGGTGCTCAGTGTGCACCTGTACCTTTAAGAAGGGGTGGGCTCCCTTCAGTCCATCTGCCCTCCACCTATTCATCAGAATACATGCGCTTCCACTGTGGAGTCACTCATCAGTCAGTGATAGGAACTACAGATACCAGAGTGCCTTGACAGGGTCTGTAGCTCACGCATGTATTTGCAAATGTGTAACCCCTGGTTTTAACGCATACTGTTAGACAGGTTGATTCGGTTGTCCGCGGGCTGGTCGGTAAGTAGGCTTGGATCTTTTCCTTGGATTTATCCTTGGCCTTGTTTATAAGTGAGAGAGCATACCACTCACAGTGTGGAACCCCAAGCGTGGATGTCTGATCCAATGGGAAAGGAGAAAACACCACAATCCCCATTGGTAAGCAGCAAGGAGTGTCCAGCAGCCTAGTCACAACAGCAGATGGAGGATGGTTCCAAACTTCTTCCACTTACGGATGATGGAGGCCACTGTGCTCATTGGGAAGTTTTTCTGTACCATTCCCCAGATCTGTGCCTCGATACAACCCTGTCTCGGAGGTCTACAGACAACTCCTTGGACTTCATGGCTTGGTTTGTGCTCCGACATGCACTGTTAACTGCGGGACCTTATATAGACAGGCGTGTGCCTTCCAAAATCATGTCCAATCAACTGAATTTATCACAGGTGGACTCCAATCAAGTAGTATAAACCTCTCAAGGATGATCAGTGGAAACAGGATGCACATGAGCTCAATTTTAAGTGTCATGGCAAAGGCTGTGAATACTTATGTACATGGGATTTTTTTTATATTTTTAATAAATTTGCAAAGATTTCAAACAAAATTCTTTCACGTTGTCATTATGGAGTATTCTTTGTAGAATTTCGAGGAAAAAAATGAATTTAATCCATTTTGCAATAAGGCTGTAACATAACAAAATGTGGGAAAAATGAAGCGCTGTGAATACCTTCCGGATGCGGATCTATCTATCTATCTATCTATCTATCTATCTATCTATCTATCTATCTATCTATCTATCTATCTATCTATCTATCTATCTATCTATCTATCTATCTATCTATCTATCTATCGCCAGGTGTTGGGCTACAGCAATATGGAGAAGGAGACATTGCCTCTCTCCCTCTACTGAGATACTTCCCCACTCTCCTCAGGCCAGCAGGGAGAAGGCTAAAAAGCCAAGCAAGAACATAGACTTCTATGCAGAGCGCTGAGAATCCTGGGAGTTGTCGTTTAAAACAGAAGCCATATAATGGGACAAATAGACTTTGCAGTAGGAGTGGAGAGATGATTTTTTAAAAGCTGCCTGGGAAAGTTCTTCCTCTTGGCACTGAGGGAGTCAGAGAGAGCGCCTCTGTCTGAATATATACCTGCCAGCTTGAGACCATACCAGTGGAGATCAGAGCCTGAGACTGGGATTGAGGAAACCCAGGGCCAATCGCAGCGCAGGACCATCCACATTACAGCACCTGCACCGCAGCAGCAGGGAGACCGGAGCATCCACTTACACTCTGCTTCCCACCGCTGACCACTTGAGGCCTTCGGGGACAAACCCTCCGAAGCATCCTGGGGACTGGTGAGAGGGCTATTCATCTATTGCTGATACTGCTAGCAGGGAGTGAGCCCCCCCGAGGACAGGACACCAAGTGTACCCAATCCATTGCACTCTATAGCACACCTATTCCAAGCCTAGACTGCCCCTGTACCAACCTTATACAGCATTATACCTAACCTTTACTGCATCTGAACCACATCTGCTTTGCACCTGTGCTGAGACTATAACGACCCTATTCTGTATCTATACTGCATGCAGGTTAACTGGGACTGTCGCTAAGTGCACCCATGCTCTTAAAGGGCCACGACGATAGCCGGTAGATGAACATCGCGAAGGACTGTCCCTCCAGTAAAAATTCTGTAAGCCTTCTTTGTTCCCCTGCCCCCTCCGCTACTATCCTCCTTTTCTTTTGGACGGTGCATACCCAGTCGGTCTAGGATCGCCGTATTATAGTTCCAGCACTCGGTATATTAAGCTTTACTACTGCTCACTGCTGCACTTGGGGTGGCCTTGCTACTGTTTATGCTGATCTGGTTGCCAAATGTCATCTTATGCCTAGTCCTTACTGGTAATCCCTTTGTATGCTAAATTGTGTTATTACCATTGTTAATCCATTTTATGCTTGCCTTGTTACCAACCAAACTGGATGAAAATATATAAGGTTTACCTTTACTACCTTGTACACTCAACCTGGTGTGTCAGAGGGGCTGAGGTTCTGGAGAAGGTTGAGGCAAAGAACAGAGGGCCCATCCTATCCGGTGGCCCCTACAAGGCTAGCGCTACATCTATCTATCACTTTTCCTGGATAAAATGAACAGCTTTGACTTGTTGGGAATTCAAGGACTTTCCTTCAGATTGATATTGGTCAGAGGCGAGGAAAAAGTTCTTTCTAATTAGTTGTACAAAGATTTAATCTGAGTGTATTGCAGTGCCTGTGGCAGCACTAACCTGACATCTCGGTTCACTTGCAGTTCACATCAACACTAAGAAAGTGTTGTGACAAGCGGGAATTGTTCTGCCGAAACCCAAACTCTGAGAACCAATTAGATCTGAGATGGTGGCATTGGGGGAGGTTCGTTTTGTATAGAGAGAAATCTGCTTTATTCAAAGAGGAAAGTGTTACATCTGAACTCCAGGCAGGAAGAAAGAAACAATTTATACATCATTCAATGTATTTTATAGATGCTAGCAGTGTAAGTACTGATTTTTTTTTTGTTTGCTTTATCTCTGGACATTTTGGATAAGGGCGCCTGCACACACTGGCAGCACAGTACTATGTAAAATAATGTCCATACACTGTTGGCATGTAATGTCTGTGCTAAAATTTATATGTCTATAGAGCAAAATAGGGTGCTGGCCACCCCTGCCTCTTAGAGTCATTGGTTGCTAAACCGTAGGTGGCTCCTGCTGCCTAGGGTACTTATTTTCTAGGATGCAGGCAACTAAATCTGCCCAGCATCCTTAGTTGCTAGGATGCAGGCACAGTGGCAGTTGCTAGGGTGCAGGTGGCTCCTGGCACCCAGGGTCCTAGGTTGCTAGGGCACAAGTGGCTTGGTTGCCTGGACATAGTTGGCTCCTGCTACCTAGTGTCCTCTGTTGCTAGGGTGCAGGTGGCTCCTGCCGCCTATAGTCCTCAGTTGCCAGGTCACAGATAGCTCCTGCTGCCTAGCATTCTTGGTTGCTAGCACACAGGTGGCTCCTGCTGCATAGTGTCCTCGGTTTCTAAGACGTAGGTGGCTTCTGCCACCTAATCGCTAGGACACAAGTGGTGTGGTTGCCTAGATGTAGATGGCTCCTGCTACCTATTAACCTCTATTGCTAGGACGTAGGTGGCTCCTGCCACCTAGTGTCCTCAATTGCCAGGTCACAAGCAGCTCCTGCTGCCTAGCATTCTTGGTTGCTAGCACACAGGTGGCTCCTGCCGCCTAGTGTCCTCAGTTTCTAAGATGTAGGTGGCTTCTGCTACCTAATTGCTAGGACACAGGTGGCATGGTTGCCTGGATGTAGGTGGTTCCTGCTACCTATTGTCCTAGGATGCAGGTGGCTCCTGCTGCCTAGCATTCTTGGTTGCTAGCACACAGATGGCTCCTGCTGCCTAACGTCCTCAGTTTCTAAGATGTAGGTGGCTCCCGCCACCTACTTACTAGGACACAGATGGCTTGGTTGCTGCAATGTCCAGCTGCCTAGTATCCTTGGTTGCTAGGACGCAGCCAGCCCCTACCATTTAGTGTCCTTGGTTGCTAGGTTGCAGATGGCACCTGCTGCCTAGCGTCCTTTGCTGCTATGACGCAAGCAGCTCCTGCCAACTGGTGCTCTCAGATACTAGGTCACAGGCAGCTTCTGCCGCCTAGCGTTCTTGGTTGCTAGGTTGCAGGCAGTTCCTACTGCCTAACATCCTTGGTTGCTAAAACACATGCAGCTTCTGCCAATTAGTATATAGGGCCAATAGTGTACATTTAATGCTATATGCATGTAGACATTAGCACAAAGGTTTTCATGAGTACAGTGTTGAATGGGGTCCATACACAGGTCCGCAGATTTTCCAAGTTTTTTTCCTATGCAGCTGAATGCCGCACTAGGTGAAGCAGCTATGCGTAGTGGTGTGCATGGGCCTGGAAAATGACTGCCAAACACAAGCTCATGGATACGGACCGTATGTGCACAGCCCTTTACTTCCTACAATGCAGAGCCTGAGCGACCTATCAGCAGACTCAACATGGAAAGAAAAAACAAACTCAGGGAAACCTGCACTGAAATATACATTTGGACTGACTTTGGAACGAGGAGCAGCCGTTGAATTAGTTGTGAAGTTATAACTCCTGCCCTGCACTGAACTGAAGGTATGGTATGGGAGCCAGGCAGCTAACATCTCTAGAAGCAGAAGTGAAGTAACAAAGTCTGAACCACATTGATTGCAGCACAGATAATAATAAGGAAAACCAGGCGCAAAAATTCCAGGGGCACCTGTTCCTTTAAATAGAGGAAGGGAAGTGTTTTTGGCCTTATAAAAGGGATTTTACCTATCACGGGTACACAGGAAGTAATGGGAAATCTCTCTGGTGCCTTCCCATCCAGGTGACAGCCACATCCCCCATTTCTTCTACATTAGCTACAGACCTTGAAGGATGGTTTGGCATGCTGACAGAACTCAACCACCTGAAGATGTCTTTAGCTCAAGCTTCAGGCATTAACCTAATCACTCAGATTCCCTGAACCTCCACATTTATCCACAAAGCAATTTATTCACTCCTTGATTATTTCCCTCCTTGACTACTGCAACTCTCTCCTTAATGGCCTATCCTTACACAGTCTATCCCCCCTTCAGTCTATTATGAATGCTGCTGCTAGACTAATACACCTCACTAATCGATCCGTGACTGCCAATCACTTCACTGGCTTCCCCTGCCCCACCGTATAAAATTCAAAATGCTAACCACAACATACAAGGCCATTCACAACATCGCCCCCATCTACATCACCAACCTCATCTGCAGATATCGCCCAAATCGTCCGCTGCTCCCAGGACCTCCTGCTCTCTAGCTCACTTGTTACCTCCTCCCATGCTCGCCTTCAGGACTTCTCCAGAGCCTCTCCCATCCTCTGGAACTCCCTGCATCGGTATATCCAATCAGCCCCTAACCTGTCCACCTTTAGGAGATCCCTGAAAACTCACTTATTCACAGAAGCCTATCCCACACCCACCCAACAACCCCATCAAATCATTCCCCGCATCTATTACCTTTTGTACCACCACCCCCTCCCTTTAGAATGTAAGCTCTACAAGCAAGGCCCTCCTGTCCCTTCTGTATTGAACTGTACTGTAATTGTGCTGTCCCCCCTCTACATTGTAAAGCGCTGCGTAAACTGTTGGCGCTATATACAGTATCTCACAAAAGTGAGTACACCACTCACATGTTTGTAAATATTTTATTCTATCTTTTCATGTGACAACACTGAAGAAATGACACTTTGCTACAATGTAAAGTAGTGAGTGTACAGCTTGTATAACAGTGTAAATTTGCTATCCCCTCAAAATAACTCAACACACAGCCATTAATGTCTAAACCGCTGGCAACAAAAGTGAGTACACCCCTAAGTGAAAATGTCCAAATTGGGCCCAAAGTGTCAATATTTTGTGTGGCCACCATTATTTTCCAGCACTGCCTTAACCCTCTTGGGCATGGAGTTCACCAGAGCTTCACAGGTTGCCACTGGAGTCCTCTTCAACTCCTCCATGGCAACATCACGGAGCTGGTGGATGTTAGAGACCTTGTGCTCCTCCACCTTCCGTTTGAGGATGCCTCACAGATGCTCAATAGGGTTTAGATCTGGAGACATGCTTGGCCAGTCCTTCACCTTTACCCTCAGCTTCTTTAGCAAGGCAGTGGTCATCTTGGAGGTGTGTTTGGGGTCGTTATGTTGGAATACTGTCCTGCGGCCCAGTCTCTGCAGGGAGGGGATAATGCTCTGCTTCAGTATGTCACAGTACATGTTGGCATTTATGGTTCCCTCAATGAACTGTAGCTCCCCAGTGCCGGCAGCACTCATGCAGCCCCAGACCATGACATTCCCACCACCATGCTTGACTGTAGGCAAGAGACACTTGTCTTTGTACTCCTCACCTGGTTGCCACCACACACGCTTGACACCATCTGAACCAAATAAGTTTATCTTGGTCTCATCAGACCACAGGACATGGTTCCAGTAATCCATGTCCTTAGTCTGCTTGTCTTCAGCAAACTGTTTGCGGGCTTTCTTGTGCATCGTCTTTAGAAGAGGCTTCCTTCTGGGACGACAGCCATGCAGATCAATATGATGCAGTGTGAGGCGTATGGTCTGACCACTGACAGGCTGACCCCCCACCCCTTCAATCTCTGCAGCAATGCTGGCAGATGCCTCATACGTCTATTTCCCTAAGACACCCTCTGGATATGACGCTGAACACGTGCACTCAACTTCTTTGGTCGACTATGGCGAGGCCTGTTCTGAGTGGAACCTGTGCTGTTAAACCGCTGTATGGTCTTGGCCACCGTGCTGCAGCTCAGTTTCAGGGTCTTGGCAATCTTCTTATAGCCTAAGCCATCTTTATGTAGAGCAACAATTCTTTTTTTCAGATGTTCAGAGAGTTCTTTGCCATGAGGTGCCATGTTGAACTTTTAGTGACCAGTATGAGAGAGTGAGAGCGATAACACCAAATTTAACACACCTGCTCCCCATTCACACCTGAGACCTTGTAACACTAACAAGTCACATGACACCAGGGAGGGAAACTGGCCAATTGGGCCCAATTTGGTCATTTTCACCTAGGGGTTTTGTTGCCAGCGGTTTAGACATTAATTGCTGTGTGTTCAGTTTTTTTTGAGGGGACAGCAAATTAACACTGTTATACAAGCTGTACACTCACTACTTTACATTGTAGCAAAGTGTCATTTCTTCAGTGTTGTCACATGAAAAGAGTAGTAAAATATTTACAAAAATGTTAGGGGTGTATTCACTTTTTTATTTATTTCAGGTACTTATATAGCGCCGTCAATTTACGCAGCGCTTTACATACACGCAGACACAGGGAGAATATGCAAACTCCAGGCAGGTAGTGTCGTGGTCGGGTTTTGAACCAGCCACCCTTCTTACTGCTAGGCGAGAGTGCTACCCACTACACCACTGTGCCGCCCCACTTTTTCAGAGATACTGTAAATCGTGTATAATAATAATATTAATATTATTATTATTATTTCAGGTACTTATATAGCGCCGTCAATTTACGCAGCACTTTACATATACATTGTACATTCAAATCAGTCCCTATCCTCAAGGAGCTTACAATCTACGGTCCCTAACTCACATTCATACATACTAGGGATAATTTAGACAGGATCCATTTAACCTACCAGTATGTCTTTGGAGTGTGGGAGGAAACCGGAGTACCCGGAGGAAACCTACGCAGGCACAGGGAGAACATGCAAACTCCAGGCAGGTAGTGTCGTGGTTGGGATTCAAACCAGCGACCCTTCTTACTGCTAGGCGAGAGTGCTACCCACTACACCACTGTGCCGCCTCTGGCATGGGGAGGATGGAACTGCACGAAAGTACCTCTAACTTTCTTCTTTTTTTTGATAGAATAAAATCTTTAAAAACCTTGGATTTTTATTGCTCAGCCCGCACATTGATGAAATTTCCTTTGCATCCTGTACTGGTGACCACACAGGAAATAAGGAGAAATCTTCCCAAAAGGGACACAGCAATAAAAATGGCACAAGAACTAAACCGTTATCGTTTAAAACACAACGTACTGGCTGGAGATTCACTTTAAACCCTGTGGTTTGGGATTACTGCGCGATCAGGAATTTCTGGCTGCGGAGAACCGGCTGTGGAAGCCACATGAATATCTAAGCAGCATAAAAAGGGGCTGTTTTCCACGTAAAGGAGAAGCAGCTGGAACATGGCAGGGTGAGGTCATTGTCATCCCCGCTAAAATATTTAGGCCACTCAGGATCTAAAGAAGACCAGCCAAATCTGGAAAGACTGCACGGAGATAAAGTCTGCAGACTGTGAGGAATCTCTCAGCAATGACGCATCACTAGCAGAGACAGAACTGGAGGAGAATGGAACCGTCCCTTAGACTTGACAAGGTGGCAGTCCTTCTGCTGAACTTACTGTATATACGAGCTAATGTCCTAATTACTGTCTATTCCAGGGTTCCCCCAGAGGTTGTTAGGGGTTCCTTGAGCAATGAACAATTTCTGCCTCTAAGATAAGTTCCCACTGACACCATTGATCTTTTTAGCTATCTGTAAGGGGGTAATTCTTCCGAATGACCACAAATGTACGGAGCATTCTTCCCACTGACCATCACACTAATATATCATGAGTTATAAATATAGTAATGCCTGGGGTTCCCAGAGCCTGGAAAGGTTTTTCAAGGTTTCCTTTGTGTTAAAAATGTTGAGAAAGGCTGGTCTGTTCTAAGGATCGTTGGATCCACCAATGAGTTCAGTGACCACAGATGAGTACAAAATCTCAGTTCGGGCTCACAGTATTGGGGTGAATCCTAAGACCCTTCAAAGGTTAGATCCATCAAAAGCTGACATCTCATGTTTGGTTGCTGTTATGGCCAAAGGATTGTGGACACCAGGCCATCATGCCTTTCTATATGGTCAAACGTAGGTGGAGGCTGCTCTAAATGATGGCGTTTCCAGTAAGGTACTGGAATTGCTACAACAAAGGCATTTTAAACAATTGTGCACTTTCAACTTTTTGTAAACAGTTTGATGAAGGCCCTTTTCTGTTCCAGCATAACTGTGTCCCTGTGCACAAAGCCAGCAACCTTTGGCCATATAGTGTAATGTATGTGAAAAAAGTTTCCCAAACTCTGTGTTTTTTTATGACATTAATACAGTTGTAGAGATATCGGTGGAAAACGGCCATTTTCCTTCATTGTTGACCAGAGTAGAGTTTCTTCTTAAGCAGAAATAGACTTTAGAGTCAAGTGTTGGGCAGATGTGGTGCTGCTGATAGCCCCCTAATATGACTTAAAATCTCCCGAGCACTCCTCGTGCAATGCAGGAGTGTCCTCCCCCCCGCATCACACAGGAACGTCCCCAACACCCCCCTCACATGACACCAGAACGTCCCCGGCGCCGCTCGTCTGACACATCCCCAGCCCCCCCTCGCATGACACAGGAACGTCCCTAGCACCCCTTGTATGACACAGGAACATCCCCAGCACCCCTTGTATGACACAGAAACATCCCCAGCACCCCTTGTATGACACAGGAACATCCCCAGCACCCCTTGTATGACACAAGAATGTCCTCAGCTGCCCCTTGTATGACACAGGAATGTCCCCAGCTTCCCCTCGCATGACACAGGAACGTCCCCAACACCCCATGTATGACACAGGAACGTCCCCAACACCCCTTGTATGACACAGGAACGTCCCCAGCACCCCTTGTATGACACAGGAACGTCCCCAGCACCCCTTGTATGACACAGGAACGTCCCCAGCTTCCCCTCACATGACACAGGAACGTCCCCAGCTTCCCCTCACATGACACAGGAACGTCCCCAGCACCCCTTGTATGACACAGGAATGTCCCCAGCTTCCCCTCACATGACACAGGAACGTCCCCAGCTTCCCCTCACATGACACAGGAACGTCCCCAGCACCCCTTGTATGACACAGGAACGTCCCCAGCTTCCCCTCACATGACACAGGAACGTCCCCAGCCCTTCTTATATGGCACGGGAATGTCCTCAGCCTCCCTCATCTGACAGCATGTATGACACAGGAACATCTTGAAAAGTGACATGTGGCACACAGATGTGAAGAACTTGTGGAATTCCATGACAAGTGTCCACATACATGGAGATGAATTTTATTTCTGTCGAGAATTTCAGAGCAATTTTTTATTTTCCATCTGTGGCAGTTTTCCTTCATTGTTGACCAGAGTAGAGTTTCTTTCTTGTGGTGGTATTTGATCACCTCTGCGTTTTTTTATTTTTTGCGCTATAAACAAAAAAAGCGACAATTTTGAAAAAAATGCATTATTTTTTACTCTTTGCTATATTAACCCCTAACCGCCGAGCGTATGCAGATGTGCATACTCGGATTTCGGGGGTTATACCGGGATGATGCCTGCAGCTGCAGGCATCATCCCGGTACTGTCTTTTAGAACCGGCAATCGGCTTTCTTGGTATAATAACCAATGAGGCTAAAAGCTGCTCGGCTGTTATACCGGAGGAGCGGGAGGGGACACCCCCCCCCTCCCGCCGCCTCCCGCCGCTCTTACCGGCCTCCTGTTTTATCGGGAGGCCCGATGACCAATCGCGAGCTCACGCAGCAAAGAAAACGCATACGGAAGTCGCGCCCGCATATGTAAACGGTATTCAAATTACACATGTGAGGTATCGCCGCGATCGTCAGAGTGAGAGCAATAATTCTATCACTAAATCTCCTCTGTAACTCTAACCTGGTAACCGTAAAAAAAATTTAAAGCGTCGCCTATAGAGATTTTTAGGTACCGTAGTTTGTCGCCATTCCACGAGTGCGTGCAATTATAAAGCGTGACATGTTTGGTATCTATTTACTCAGCGTAACATCATCTTTCACATTTAAACAAATTGGGGTAACTTTACTGTTTGTTTTTTTTTTTTAATTCATGAAAGTGTCCCTTTTCCCAAAAAGTTGCGTTTAAAACACCGCTGCACAAATACCGTGTGATATAAAATATTGCAACAATCGCCATTTTAGTCTCTAGATTCTCTGCTAAAAAATATATAAATAATGTTTGAGGGCTCCAAGTAATTTTCTAGCAAAAAATACGGATTTTAACTTGTAAACACCAAATTTCAAAAATAGGCTTAGTCATGAAAGGGATAAATATCCCCCAAAAAATATATAAAAAAAAAATTTTCCCACAGTTTAGGCCGATATGTATTCTTCTACATATTTTTGGTAAAAAAAAAAAAAAAAATCGCAATAAGCGTATATTGATTTGTTTGCACAAAAGTTATAGCGTCTACAAAATAGGAGATAGTTTTATGGCATTTTTGTTAATAATTCTTTTTTTTACTATGGCAATGGCGGTGATCAGCGATTTTTATCGTGACTGCAACATTATGGCGGACACATCGGACAAATTTGACACATTTTTGGGACCATTGGCATTAATACAGCGATCAGTGCGATTAAAAATGCATTGATTACTGTAAAAATGTCACTGGCAGTAAAGGGGTTAACACTAGGGGGCAGCGAAGGGGTTAATGTGTGTCCTAGTTTGTGTTCTAACTGAAGGGGGAGGGGACTAACAGGGAAACTAACAGATCGCCTGTTCATACTCTGTATGAACAGAGGATCTCTCCCTCCCCTCAAAGAACCGGAAACTGTGTATTTACACACACACAGATCCCGGTTCTCCGTGTGCCCCGAGCGATCGCGGGAGCCCGGTGGTGATCGAGACCTGCCGGCACTCGCATCGGCTCCGTGGGCGAGCAGGGGGCGCGCACGCGCCCCCTAGTGCCCATCTATGGTACTGACGTAACATGACGGCGATTCGCCTGCCTGTAGAACTGCGGTCAGCAAGCAGTTAATGACTGTAGAAAAAAAAAAAACGTCTACAGCCAAAAACAGCTGCTGTAAAAACGTCCAGTGTGCATGAAGCCTAAAGCCCCATACACACGATCCGAAAATCGAACGGAAAATGCCGCATTCGAATCGATTGTACGATAATCGGATAGTTAGTACATCGCTTTCGAGAGCCTATCAGGACAGTTCATCCGATATTATTCTATCGGACATGCATGGAAATTTTTTTCGTACGATGCCAGATCCTACCATTTTCGTTTAATCAGTACAGTGACATCACTTCCGAATTTTTATTCTGTCGTACGAGAATTTTCGTGACTTTAGTAAACTCATCAGATTCGACGTGAGATTAGCATGCAAAAAAAAAAAACGGACGATCATTCGTCTGATAATCGGATCGTGTGTAGCGGTCAAATGTTGGGCAGATGTGGTTCTGAGGATAGCCCCCCTCACATGACACAAAGATGTCCCCAGCACTCCTCGTATGATGCAGGAACATACCCAGCTCCCCCCCTTCTGCATGATACAAGAATGACCCCAGCCCCCCCCCCCCCCCCCGCATGGTACCAGAACACCCCCAGCCCCCCTCGTATGACAAAGAAGGAACATCCCCAGCTCCCCCCCTTCTGCATGATACAGGAATGACCCCAGCCCCCCCCCCCCCGCATGGTACCAGAACACCCCCAGCCCCCCTTGTATGTCAAAGGAACATCCCCAGCTCCCCCCCTTCTGCATGATACAGGAATGACCCCAGCCCCCCCCCCTCCCCCTCCCCCCGCATGGTACCAGAACACCCCCAGCCCCCCTCATATGACAAAGGAACATCCCCAGCTCACCTTGTCTGGCAGAGGAAGGTCCCACTGGGATGATATAGGAATGTCCTGAGCACTGACATGTGGCACAAAGATGTGAAGAGCTTGTGGAATTCCTTGTCAAGTGTCCACATTCATGGCCAAGCATTTTATTTCTGTTAATTGTGAAGAATGTTTTATTCTCCATCTGTGGCCATGAGGAACCTCACCATAATTATTCTGTTCAATATTAAAGTCAATATATATATATATATATATACACACACACACACTATATTACCAAAAGGATTGGGGCACCTGCCTTTATACTCATATATATATATATATATATATATATAAAACACACATGAACTTTAATGGCATCCCAGTCTTAGCCTATAGGGTTCAATATTGAGTTGGCCCATCCTTTGCATCTATAACAGCTTCAACTCTTCTGGGAAGGCTGTCCACAAGGTTTAGGAGTGTGTCTATGGGAATGTTTGACCATTCTTCCAGAAGTGCATTTGTGAAGTTGAGCACTGATGTGGGCGAAAAGCCCTGGCTCGCAGTCTCGGCTCTCATTTATCCCAAAGGTGTTCTATCGGGTTGAGGTCAGGACTCTGTACAGGCCAGTCAAGTTCCTCCACCCCAAACTCGCTCATCCATATCTTTATGGACCTTGCTTTATGCACTGGTCCAAATCATTTGGTGGAGGGGGGATTATGGTGTGGGGGTTGTTTTTCAGGGGTTGGGGTTGCCCCATTAGTTCCAGTGAAGGGAATTCTTAAGTCGTCAGCATACCAAGACATTTTGGACAATTTTATGCTCCCAACTTTGTGGGAACAGTTTGGGGATGGGCCCTTCCTGTTCCTACATGACTGCGTACCAGTACACAAAGCAAGGTCCATAAAGACATGGATGAGCGAGTTTGGGATGGAGGAAATTGACCTGTACAGAGTTCTGACCTCAACCCGATAGAACACCTTTGGGATGAATTATAGCAGAGACTGCAAGCCAGGCCTTCTCATCCAACATCAGTGCCTGACCTCACAAATGCTCTTCTGGAAGAATGGTCAAACATTCCCATAGACACACTCCTAAACCTTGTGGACAGCCTTCCCAGAAGAGTTGAAACTGTTATAGCTGCAAAGGGTGGGCCAACTCAATATTAAACCCTACGGACTAAGACTGGGATGCCATTAAAGTTCATGTGCGTGTAAAGGCAGGCGTCCCAATACTTTTGGCAATAAAGTATATAAATATATACTGGATAGTGTGTGATAGGGTTGGAACCCCTGTCTGGTTTTTACTGAAGTCTGTGTCCCCTACCGGGAAGATTTATTCCTCTATTGGTCCTAGCCATTGTCACCGAGACAGAAAATGACGAGAAATCAAACATTTTACAGTGGTCACGGGAACAGAGGTGAGGATACATTGGTCAGTGACCAGGCTGTATTACTTTACTGCAGTAGAGAAGTGCGGTCCTCCTCTGTACTGCCTGGTAGAGGTGCTTGGATTATAAAATTGGCTGAACAGAATTACAAAACCCCATTGGAAGTTAAACCCGTTCCATTTATATGGATGTATTTCAGCTGTGTATTTATCATCTGGCCTGGAAAGTTCTGCTTTAACCACCTCAGCTTGCAGAAAGTTTCACCCCCTTCATGACCAGCCTATTTTTTTGCTATCCAGCACTGCACTACTTTAACTGGTAATTGTGCGGTTAATGCAATGCTGTACCCAAAGAAATAGATATTTTTTTTCACAAAAAATAGCTTTCTTTTGGTAGTATTTGATCACCACTGTTTTTTTATTTTTTTTTTATTTCTTGCAATATAAAAAAAAAAAAACAAAGAAAATTGTGGAAAAAAAACCCCCCGAAAATTGTGAAAAAGAAAAGTTTTACTTTTGGCTATAAAACACATACAATAATAAAAATAAAAAAATCTAATTTCTTCAGAAATTTTGGCCAAAACGTATTCTGCTTCGGTTAAAAAAAAAAATCCCAATAAGTGTATACTGATTGGTTTGCGTGAAAGTTATAGCGTCCACAAACTATGGGATACATACTGGAATTTTTATTTATTTACTTTTTATACTACCAATGGCAGCGATCAGCGACTAATAGTGGAACTGTGATACTGCAGCAAGCAATCTGACACTAACTGACAGTGGGGGAGGGGGGACACTGAGTAGCTGCCACTGACATCTTCAGTGACACTAATACAGTGATAATAATATAAATGGTCACTGTACTAATGACCCTGGCTGGGAAGGGGTTAACATCTAGGGCTTTCAACAGGTTAACTGTGTGTCTGACAATGTGTAATGTGTGCTGTTTTTTTTTTTTTACCAAGTGTCTTTGTTTCTTATCACTGCTTTGCAGGGAGAAAACACAGAGAGATCATTCCCTCTGTATAGAACTCTCTGTTGATTGTCAACACAGGGCTCTGGGCTGTGATTGGACACAGCTGAGCAGCAGGTCCTGGCCAGGAATCATTGGCCAGAACTTGCTGACAGACTACAGTGAGTTTCGAGGGGGGTGGGGGTGGCCCATACTCACACACTAAACCTGGAAGCAGGAATTGACGCACGGGTAAGTCGTTTTGCACAGGCTGTCTGTCCGCAGTACATTGTACAATACTTTGGCAGGTAAAACTGCTCCCGTATATGGTTAGCACCCCCCCTTGTGTATATAGTTGGGATAAGTTAGGCAAATTTAGTTGGACTTCACTTTAGTCAGTGAAGTCAGTTTACCTGGGATCAAGTACAGTTCAGTGTAGGTAGTGGGCAGGCTCTACATAGGCTGAGTCTCTGTCACCTCCCCCCTGGCTTCTGGAAGCTTCTAGTAAGTTCCAGAACTTATTGGGTGGGAGAATGGAGATGAGAGCCTGAACATTCAGGAAATCTCTGCCAATCCCTTGGTAAGGACAGCCCAGAAGGTGGGGAGATGCCCCTTAAATGTTGTGGAGCCTGGCCACGTGGGGGAGAATCTAGGATCCAGAGGTATGGAGGGGACCCCTATGATTCTAAGCAAAGGGTAAAAGCTCAGGCTCCCTCACTTTGATCAGGGCACATTGACCTGGCTGCTTACATGGCTCCAAAACAAAAAAAATATCTGGCCAATTGTTTTTTCATTTCTAAAAGGAAAATGTAGGCTCTCATTATGAATAAAAATTCAGATATTTTAGCTGTAACCCTGTCCATTTTAAATTAGTGCATGCTGGGAGTTGTAGTTCCACCTCTCCCACCTCCAGTAGTAATGCTCTCACACAAGGCTTCCCATCTGTTGGCCAGCTTCTCCCTGCTTCCCCGTTCTTAGAATGTTCTTGCTTTTCTAGGTATTGTCTGTCCCCCCCCCACCCATCAGCTGCAAAGCAATATAAAGCAGACGTATACCAAATGTGCATGGCGCTAGCTAGTGATGCCCCCTGGTGTCGATACTGTGAACTGACCTCCAATTACATTACTATATATATATATATATATATATATATATATATATATATATATATATATATATATATATATATATATATATATACACATACACATACATACAGTGTTTTGAAAAAGTATTCACACCCCTTGAAATTTTGCACATTTTGTCATGTTACAACCAAAAACATAAATGTGTTTTATTGGGATTTTATGTGATAGACCAACACAAAGTGGCACATAATTGTGAAGTGGAAGGAAAATGATAGTTTTTATATATTTTTTTTTTTTTTACAAATAAATATCTGAAGAGTGTGGCGTGCATTTGTATTCAGCCCCCTTTACTCCGATACCCCTAACTAAAATCTAGTGGAACCAATTGCCTTCAGAAGTCACCTAATTAGTAAATAGCAACTGTGTGTAATTTAATCTCAGTATAAATACAGCTGTTGTGTGAAGCCCTCAGAGGTTTGTTAGAGAACCTTAGTGAACAAACAGCATCGTGAAGACCAAGGAACACACCAGACAGGTTGGGGATAAAGTTGTGGAGAAGTTTAAAGCAGGGCTAGGTTATAAAAACATATCCCAAGCTTTGATTATCTCATGGAGCACTGTTCAATCCATCATCTGATAATGGAAATAGTAGGGCACAACTGCAAACCTACCAAGACATGGCCGTCCACCTAAACTGACAGGCCGGGCAAGGAGAGCATTATTCAGAGAAGAGCCAAGAGGCCCATGGTAACTCTGGAGGAGCTGCAGAGATCCACAGCTCAGGTGGGAGAATCTGTCCACAGAACAACTATTAGTCGTGTTCTCCACAAATCTGGTCTTTATGGAGAAGTGGGAAGAAGAAAGACATTGCTGAAAGAAAGACATAATAAGTCCCGTTTGCAGTTTGCGAGAAGTCATGTGGGGGACACAGCAAACATGTAGAAGAAGGTGCTCTGGTCAGATGAGGCCAAAATTTAAATTTTTGACCTAAAAGCGAACACTATGTGTGGGGGAAAACTAACACTGCACATCACCCTGAACACACCATCCCCACTGTGAAACATGGTGGTGGCAGCATCATGTTGTGGGGATGCTTTTCTTCAGCAGGGACAGGGAAGCTGGTCAGAGTTGATGAGAAGATGGATGGAGCCAAATACAGGGCAGTCTTAGATGAAAACCTGTTAGAGTCTGCAAAAGACTTTAGACTGGGGAGGAGGTTCACCTTCCAGCAGGACAACGACCCTAAACATACAGCCAGAGCTACAATGGAATGGTTTAGATCAGGGTTATGTAATTAGCGGACCTCCAGCTGTTGCTGAACTACAAGTCCCATGAGGCATAGCAAGACTCTGACAGCCACCCAGAGACAGAGGCATGATGGGACTTGTAGTTTTGCAACAGCTGGAGGTCCGCTAAATGCATATCGCTGGTTTAGATCAAAGCATATTCATGTGTTAGAATGGCCCAGTCAAAGTCCAGACCTAAATCCAATTGAGAATCTGTGGCAGGACTTGAAAATTGCTGTTCACAGACGCTCTCCATCCAATCTGACAGAGCTTGAGCTATTTTGTAAAGAAGAATGGGAAAAAATGTCCCTCTCTAGATGTGCAAAGCTGGTAGAGACATCCCCAAAAAGACTTGCAGCTGTAATTGCAGTGAAAGGGGGTTCTACAAAGTATTGACTCCGGGGGGCTGAATACAAATGTACCCCCCACACTTTTCACATATTTATTTGTAAAAAATATTGAAAACCATTTATCATTTTCCTTCCACTTCACAATTATGTGCCACTTTGTGTTGGTCTATCACATAAAATCCCAATAAAATACATTTACGTTTTTGGTTGCAACATGACAAAATGTGGAAAATTTCAAGGGGTGTGAATACTTTTTCAAGGCACTGTACTTAGGATCTCCATCCACATCTTTATTCAGGGCAGATGACTCAAAGCATTGAATCGTTTTGCTCAGCCTGGAAACGGGCATTTCAAACAAAGTTTTAGCAATGTCAGTTTACATATTTGAACAGTAAAAAGCAAATCGTTTCTTATGCAGTATTGGGCAGAGGAATCAAATTACTGCCAGGCAACAGGCATCTTCAAAAGCCAGCAAAGGCCTTCAGATTCATTCATAACAGGTACTTACTTACATAATGCCGGCAATTAATTATGAAATAAGTATGCATGTGCTCTATCTAGGGACTTGTCAATTATCCATTTATCTCTGCAGCCAAAAAAAAAAGTAATAAAGGCAGGTTCTCACGCAGAAGCTGCTGGGGATTTCTTGAGCAATGGGCATTTTCTGACTCTGATTATTATATATTTTTTTTAGCTCTCTGTAAAGGGGGACATTCTTTCCACTGGCCACCAACATAAGGAGCATTCTTCCATTGACCCTCAATGTAAGGAACATTTTTACCATCACTGCCCATCAACATAAGAGACATTCTTCCCACTGACCACCAGTGTAAGGGACATTCTTCCTCACTGACCAACGTAAGGGACATTCTTCCTCCCATTGACCACCAACGTAAGGGACATTCTTCCTCCCATTGACCACCAATGTAAGGGACATTCTTCCTCCCATTGACCACCAACGTAAGGGACATTCTTCCTCTCACTGACCACCAATGTAAGGGACATTCTTCCTCCCATTGACCACCAACGTAAGGGACATTCTTCTTCTCACTGACCACCAATGTAAGGGACATTCTTCCTCCCATTGACCACCAATGTAAGGGACATTCTTCCTCCGATTGACCACCAATGTAAGGGACATTCTTCCTCCCATTGACCACCAACGTAAGGGACATTCTTCCTCCCACTGACCACCAACGTAAGGGACATTCTTCCTCCCATTGACCACCAATGTAAGGGACATTCTTCCTCCCATTGACCACCAATGTAAGGGACATTCTTCCTCTCACTGATCACCAATGTAAAGGACATTCTTCCCACTGACCACCAACATAAGGGACATTCTTCCTCCCATTGACCACCAATGTAAGGGACATTCTTCCTCTCACTGATCACCAATGTAAAGGACATTCTTCCCACTGACCACCAACATAAGGGACATTCTTCCTCCCATTGACCACCAACGTAAGGGACATTCTTCCTCTCACTGATCACCAATGTAAAGGACATTCTTCCCACTGACCACCAACATAAGGGACATTCTTCCTCCCATTGACCACCAATGTAAGGGACATTCTTCCTCTCACTGATCACCAATGTAAAGGACATTCTTCCCACTGACCACCAACATAAGGGACATTCTTCCTCCCATTGACCACCAACGTAAGGGACATTCTTCCTCCCATTGACCACCAATGTAAGGGACATTCTTCCTCTCACTGACCACCAACGTAAGGGACATTCTTCCTCCCACTGATCACCAATGTAAAGGACATTCTTCCTCCCATTGACCACCAATGTAAGGGACATTCTTCCTCTCACTGACCACCAACGTAAGGGACATTCTTCCTCCCACTGATCACCAATGTAAAGGACATTCTTCCCACTGACCACCAACATAAGGGACATTCTTCCTCCGATTGACCACCAATGTAAGGGACATTCTTCCTCTCACTGACCACCAACATAAGGGACATTCGTCCTCCCATTGACCACCAACATAAGGGACATTCTTCCTCCGATTGACCACCAACGTAAGGGACATTCTTCCTCCGATTGACCACCAATGTAAGGGACATTCTTCCTCCCACTGACCACCAATGTAAGGGACATTCTTCTTCCCACTGACCACCAATGTAAGGGACATTCTTCTTCCCACTGACCACCAATGTAAGGGACATTCTTCTTCCCACTGACCACCAATGTAAGGGACATTCTTCTTCCCACTGACCACCAATGTAAGGGACATTCTTCTTCCCACTGACCACCAATGTAAGGGACATTCTTCTTCCCACTGACCACCAATGTAAGGGACATTCTTCCCACTGACCACCAATATAAGGGACATTCTTCTTCCCACTGACCACCAATGTAAGGGACATTCTTCCCACTGATCACCAATGTAAGGGACATTCTTCCCACTGACCACCAATGTAAGGGACATTCTTCCCACTGATCACCAATGTGTTGTATAGAGTTGCCCTGGGTCCCTAATGCACTAAATTATTTTTATTTCCTTATCTCTCGCCTTACTTTGCACACCAACATACTGTAAGCTGTAGTACAACAATATGTAGACATTCCCTAGAAACTGAAAGTTATTTCAAGGATTCCTCCATGTTAAAATCGAGTCAAGAAAGGCTACTTTAAAGGAAATTATTAAAGAAATAGGAATCCACACGAACACACATAAAACTATTTTTATTGAAAGGAAAAAAAAAAAATTCCATCCCATAATTTACGGTAAAATTAACTCTTTACTTTTCTACGATGCAAAATATTTTATATACTTTTTTTTTTTTTTTTTAAATTCAAGGCACTTAGAACCAACTTACAGACAATTCCATTTGATCCCTTGCCGCTGGGTCAGCATATAAAACAAAAACAAAAACACGAGAAACCAATAAAAATCGAATGTTGCTAATACATTTTTTTTTTTTGAATTATTGTTTTTATTGCAATCCATTTTAAGTGGCACTGCTGCTTGAAAACAAAGAGTTTGTTATTAAAGCTTTTGTTGAAAAAAGAAAAAAAAAAACAAAAAAAACAAAACAAAACAAAAAAGAAAAAGAAAACACACTTGTTACAGTACACCACACACACACACACCCATCCTCCGCCTTAATGATCAAAGTGTCTGGAGGTTGCCAATAGCATACCCTAAGGCTGGTCACACACGTGACACAATCTGATTGTACAATCGGTTAGGTTTCAGTTCAACAGTACAAATGTAAAAACCTAAGAAATAAAATTTAAGGGGAAAATTTTGTATATATATATATATATATATATATATATATATATATATATATATATATATATATATATATTTTATTTTTATTTTATTTATTTCAGGTACTTATATAGCGCCGTCAATTTACGCAGCGCTTTACATATACATTGTACATTCACATCAGTCCCTACCCTCAAGGAGCTTACAATCTAAGGTCCCTAACTCACATTCATACATACTAGGGACAATTTTAGACAGGATCCAATTAACCTTCCAGCATGTCTTTGGAGTGTGGGAGGAAACCGGAGTACCCGGAGGAAACCCACGCAGGCACAGGGAGAACATGCAAACTCCAGGCAGGTAGTGTCGTGGTTGGGATTCGAACCAGCGACCCTTCTTACTGCTAGGCGAGAGTGCTACCCACTACACCACTGTGCTGCCCCTAATATATATATATATATATATATATATATATATATATATATATACATATATATATAATTTTTTTAAATTTTACATATAAAAATTATATATAATATCTATATATAAATTAGTCTGTTGCAGATTTCCCTTCACTTCCAGGACCACATTTTTTTTTTTTTTTTTTTTATAAATACATTTATTTCTCTGTGTGCAATATATATATATCTATATATAGATATATAACTATATCTATATATATATCTATATATAGATATAGGTATATATAGGTATATATAGATATATATAATCTATCTATCTATATATATAGAATATATATAGATTATATATAGATTATATATATCTATATATAGATTATATATATATATATCTATATATATATATATATATCTATATATACCTATATCCATATATACCTATATATATATCTATATATACCTATATCTCTATAGAATATATATATATCTATATATAGATATATCTATATATATCTATATCTATATCTATATCTATCTATATCTATATCTATATATATCTATATATATCTATATATATATATATATATATATATATATATATATATATATATATATATATATATATATATATATATATATATATATATATATATATATATATATATATATTATATATATTACGCACCCATACATACACCCATATTATTTAATGGGTCCCGGTTGTAGATCTCCCCTCATTTCTTGATTCGGCTAATGTCACCAGGACCGGAAATTAGGAAAATCTCCAATGGGGACACAGAGCAATAATAAAACACTGACCCTAATAAGCTAAAGAAAAAAAAATATTTAAAAAAAAAATGATTTTATTTAAACCTGGACTGGTAATTAAGAAACTCTACAATAGGGAGAAAAAAAAAAGCTGACAGGTCCTAGCATTCCCGTAATTTGCTTAAGATAGTATAATACATATTATATATACACAAATGTACATATATCGTTTAAGTTGTCCCTTTTGCAGATTTCCCCTCTTACTTCCTGTACTGGTGTCACCAGAACAGGAAGTGAGGGAAGCTCTTCAGTGGAGACAGCAGAAGAAGAAAAAAAAAAAAAGAAGACAGTGGCTCTACCCCTTTCCTGCTTTATCCAAAAACGAAAAAAAAAAAAAAGTTTTCTGCAAATATGGAGATCAACTTTTAATTAGGATTCAGTTGAAAAATTTCGGTTGCCTTTGGGGTAATTTTCATGATGCACCCCTCCCCCCTCCTCTCCTATACACACATAATTTAGGCCAAATCACAATTATATCATTTCCATTTTTTTTTTTTTTGCATGCTCTAAAAAATAAAAATGTCACACATGCTAAAATCCCATCAAAGCAACTGAAATGTTTCTGACCGTCCAATTTTTTTTTTTTTTCATTGGAAGAAAAATATTGACACAATTATTTTTTCGTTGATTGGTTTGTTGGTGCCATACAGGAGAACAATAGAACATTTCTGGTTTGCTATGGCAACGGGATCTCCTTCGAAACATTTTGATCATTAAGGACCAATTGTGCTCTACAGTTCAGAGATATGTGCAAATACTGCGGAAAGTTCACCTCGGACACGGGCGACTCTGCGCATGACGCGGTCAGTTCAGGGGAGGGGGGAGGGGGGGGACCTAGAGATTTTCATAGACACACAAGCTTTACATTAGCGGAAATACAGTTTTCGTCAAAAAACGTGCAAATGGCCGCATTTGCATATTACAAGTTACAAAATGCAGTACGAGATGCGCGATTAATGCGGTTAATCAGGATTACATCCCGTCACTGAAGGCGGAGCATTATGGAACCCAACAATGAAGAAATGAGAAATGGTCACAAATCGAAGTGGACCTGTCACTTGGACACAGTGGTGGGAGCCGATTTGTGGACAGAATGACGATGTGGCTAAAAAAGGGGGGATAGAAAATGTTGCCAGTTCCTGGTGAATTAGGGGGCTGTGGCCTGAAAAAAAAAAGAAAAAAAAAAGGCTGCTCTCTTGGGCAGAAAACGTCATCGCCTGGCACCGTTAGGGAACAATTTAGGAGGTCAAAATAGAGATAGTAAATTTACTGGGGACCTATTGGTGGCATTGCTAGCAGCAACATCACTGGCGCCCTCTTGTGTGACAAAATGGTAACACATCTGTCTACACAAGTTGAGCTGCGTTGATCTTCACAGAATGCATGCTCCACACCGGGGAACGCAGAATACAATTGTTTTCTATGTGCCCTGTTCACACCACAACACTGCTTTTGAGGTGGGTTGCAGAAAACCACAAACTGTTTTTCTGCAACGCACTGGAGGTTACCTGAAGTCGGTCACCGCAGCTCTGCGGTACGTTGAAATGAATGAAATGTCATTATGACGTTTCAATAAAGTAAAAAAAAGAAAAAGGTAAACAGTGCTTTTCCGTTGTAACAGCACAAGGTCACGACCTCCCCTCACCATCTGGACACCAGCTTGCACACCAATAGGGATCGTTTTAGCGTTCGGGCTGTTGTGAATATGCGCTAAAATAACATTATGGCAACACAGGGCAACATGTTAGGGCTTCATGCACAGGGCTCATAAAAAATGCAGTTAAAGTTTCCATGCTCAGTATGGATTATAACATTTGTACTAATGTTAACAGACCTCCATAGACCCTACGGGCTCCTGCTGCTGCTCAGGACTGTCCTGTAAATACTGATAACGTGTAGGCAGGGGCAGAGCCGCCGATTACACACTATTGATGTTTCCATTAAACAGCCAAACACTAAAATGATCCACTTTAATGTACAAAACTGGTGTCCAATGTGTACGGGCGGCAAGGAGAGGGAGTGGCCTGTGCTGTTACAACTCAAGGCATTGTTTACTTTTTTTTTTTTTAACTTTATTGAAATGTCAAAATGGCATACAATACTGCCAAGTGCACAGGCCCATAACATACCGTGCACATGGGCCCATAGCAGTGAGATTGTAAAGTATGAGATGTCAGCTGGCAATAGAAGCGACTGTATGCATCTTCACACATTGCTGCATACAGATCTGAACACAGAAGTATTGTATCCTATGGGCTCGCGCAAACTGGACTCTAAAAAGGTGTGTTAAAAGGGAACGTGTCAAGACACACATACCCGGGCTGCATACTTTCCTCTGAAAATACTAGTTGCCTGGCTGCTATGCTATATGTGCAGATTAGGAGTTAAAGCTGAGCTCCGGGTGTAATCATTCCAATAGCCTTTGCCCCCCCCCCCCTCCCCCGACACCAATCTCCCGCCTGTCAGAATACAATACTGCAGAGGCAGGGATAACATTTGTACTAATGTTAACAGACCTCCATAGACCCTACGGGCTCCTGCTGCTGCTCAGGGCTGTCGTGTAAATACTGATAATGTGTAGGCAGGGGCACTGACTATGGTAATGGGGGAAATCAAGCAATTTTCTTTCCTTAAACCATAACCTATGGCTTGCTTTAGTGGAGTTAGTAGCAGTTCACCTCTGTCATGTAGTAACGTGGTGTTAGGCTTAAAAGATGGCTTTTATTTGCACTGAATATTATAGCTGCCCTCTTCTGGCATCGGTGCTACAGGCCTGAGACATCAGAGATAGTGCAGTCTTCTCCCTCCCCCACCCGTGTACACACGATTCACACAATGCAGCCCAAGGCAGTGCGCTTTGTGAATGGCCACTGTAATCAGATGAGGTGGAGAGACGACGCCCAGCACTGGTGTCTATCATACCGGCAGCACTGATATCGGCTGGGGGAGGGGCAGCTCCCACTGTGATGACACTGTGCATTTTGTGAATGGCCAATCAAAACCAGGGGTGGACAGATGACAACCAGGGGCGGACAGATGACCCCAGTGCTGGTGTCAATCATACCTGCGGCACTGATGGCCATCAGGGGAAGGTGGAGGTAACAGCAGAAGTGGTCAGTGCAGCCAAAAGCCCACTTTTTGGGTAATACGACACAACCAAACCACTACTAAGCCCCATAGATGTGTCCAATGTTCTGCTTCAAAGTGGTTGTAAACCTCAGACATGAACGAAGCATATCCCTCTATAGTGTGTACTTGTCTCCATCCAGAACACTCAGGCTGGGTCCCCACATGCTGCGGCCGCAGTTCACAGCATGGGGTCCGGTGCGTCGATGTTCACCAATTCAGGTGCGAATCAAGTCTGAATTTTTGCCTGAATTTGCATCTGATTCGGAACCAAAGACGCACAGGACTCTTTGTTAAATGCAGGCCGTGGCCACTCAAGAGATGTGTAAACCGGCTCCATTGTGAGTCACACTATCCTGTCATGCAAATTGGATGCGGGGAAGCTCACATCCGATTCACAATAGTGTGAACTCAGCCTAAGTGTCATTTCTGTCTGCTGCCTCCTTCCTCTGCTATCAGCGTGAACCCCTTCAGATGAGTTTTCCTGACACCAAGAGAAAAATGGTGACAGGGGAGGGAGCTCCAGCACACAACCTGTGATTGACAGCCTCAGCTCTGTTCCTGTGTGCTGAGTGAGGGGGGGGGGGTGTACCCTTCTCTCCAATCACCTCTCCTCTCAGAACTCTGCAGTTTAATTTCATCTCTCCACTAAGTAACATTTCTGTCTGCTGCCCCGTTCCTCTGCTATCAGCACGAGTCACTTCTGACAAGTTTTCCTGACACCAAGAGAAAAAAAGGTGACGGGGAGGGAGCTCCAGCTGACTGACAGCCTCAGCTCTGTGAAGGGGTTGTATCCCTTTCTCTCCAATAAGCTCTCAGAGCTCTCCTCACTGAGCTTTGCAGAGTGTAACTTCAGCTCTCCGCCCCCTGTTTTCTGACAGCTCAGACAAGCTTTATAAATTCTGGACTTTGAATGATGTAGAGAAGAGAAGGCTGCAGATAAACAGGTACAACTTATGTAGGAGGATTTTTTTTTTCATCTCTGTGTATGACCTAAAGCAAGCCACTGCACTAGTTATATGGAAGGGTTTACAACCACTTTAAAGCTGAACCCTGGGGAAAAAAAAAACTTTCATCGTGATATAATCCTCATATATTCCTCAAAAGCCACAGAGGATATAAAACTAATTTGTGTGCACTTTGCAAACTCAGATATTACCATATAAACATTGCAGTGACATCCCTGTGTGGAAATAGCCTGTTCAGAGAGCAGAGATGTGGGAGGGGCCCAGCAGGCTCCACCCACTACTAGTTGTCTACAGATACCTACAGGAGGGGGCGGAGACAAGACCAGTCACTCTGCACAAGGAGAGAGAGCCGAGCTGTGGGAGGGGCCCAGCAGGCTCCACCCGCTGCACGCTGTCTGCAGAAAACTGCAGGAGGGGGGCAGAGACAAGACCAGGCACCCTGCACAAGGAGAGAGCGCCGAGTTGTGGGAGGGGCCCAGCAGGCTCCACCCACTACTGGCTGTCTACAGATACCTACAGGAGGGGGCGGAGAGAAGACCAGTCACTCTGCACAAGGAGAGAGAGCCGAGCTGTGGGAGGGGCCCAGCAGGCTCCACCCGCTGCACGCTGTCTGCAGAAAACTGCAGGAGGGGGGGGCAGAGACAAGACCAGGCACCCTGCACAAGGAGAGAGAGCTGAGCTGTGGGAGGGGCCCACCAGGCTCCACCCGCTACATGCTGTCTGCAGAAAACTGCAGGAGGGGGCGGAGACAAGACCAGGCACCCTGCACAAGGAGAGAGAGTGACCAGGGACACTGGATTACTGCACAGATCTGGAAGTAATATGGAGACAATATTTGATTATCCCGGAGTTCAGCTTTAAAACCTAATGTCTACACCCTTATTATAGGTCATGTGACCTAATACCAGCCTGAAGCATAACAGCCAGGTTAATTGGAATGGCAGCCGCCATGTTTCGGGTGCCTAGAACAGACATCGGTGTCCAATATTGACATTTTCACCACCACAGTGCCCATTGTGACAAACACTTCAAACAGAACATTGACAGTTACACAAAAGAAAAAATTAAAAAAAGTGTCTATAAAGATTAATACCCTTAAATTTAATTAATTCAGGCAAGAGTAAACAATTCAACTTTTTGAAAAAAATAATTAATGACACAACTGCTAACAATCATGATAGTGTTATCGAGGGCTAAACCCACAAACAGAAGTCTTAAAATGGACAAAATGAGTCGGAAAATAGACGGCAGTTGATAAAATCCTGAGATGACACTACTATCCATGAGATGAAAAATGTTGAAACGCGTAAATTAGAAATGAAAACTATTTTAGTGGATTCTCATAATTTTTTTTTTTTTTTTACATTTTGTATCCCTCTTCCCCCTCCCCACCCCCCATATCAAAAAATAGCATTCTCCCACTCTCCCCAAGGTCAGATACAGAATTGTAAGCTCTCCAAAACAGAGCCAAAGACTATAATTATATATATAATATCTTATATATATTGTAATAAAAAAATTTAACATTTTCGGCCAGAAAAGAGGTAGTGTGGAAAATAAAAATGCAGGCTGAAAGCTGGATAGCAGCATTGCAACGATAACCAGAGAATGCGGCTTATCTTTTTTTTTTCCTGGAAAGGGACCGCGCGGCGGGATGCTGGTTAGGTTTAGCGGTGTCTACGACAGTTAAAAGACATATTCTTTAAAAAAATGGTTAGCGGGATAACAGGTTATTGCTGTGTGATGTGGGCTTGTATGTGGGGTTATGCAGACAAAAATCTAAAAAAACAGGATCAGGAAATTGATGGGGGTCAAGATGACCAGAGATGGGCGTTTCACTCATCAGTGCCCCCCCCCCCCCCCTCTTTTTTTTTTTTGCACATCTCTCCATAGCCTAAAATATGCTCAACCTGTGGCCCTCCCCTGCTGTTGCGGAACTACAATTCCCATCATGCCTCTGCCTTTGGGAGTCATGCTTGTGACTGTCAGCCTTGCAATGCCTCATGGGGTTTGTAGTTCCGCAACAGCTGGAGGGCCACAGGTTGAGCACTCATGAACCCCCCCCCCCCCACTAATACTTCCTCTCCAGTTCCACAACCCCCCCCTGTACTCCATTGGAACCCCCTTTAAGAAGTAAGTAGCCAGTGATTCCAGGTATGGAGGGGGGGGAGCATGTGACCACCTCCTCCTCTTCCACCCAGGATGTGCTGCTCAGGTTTCGGCAGCCAATAGCCTAATCCTGGAAAGGGGGGGGGGTGTCACAAACCCTCCATTACTGAGCTTACATGTGCTTGGACTCCCAGCTACCACAGAAGAAAGGCGCGCGGGGAAAGACAGTGATCAGTGTGTGATCACTTGTTCCTCTAAGACAGTGATGGCGAACCTTGGCACCCCAGATGTTTTGGAACTACATTTCCCATGATGCTCAACTGCAGTGTAGTGGAGCATCATGGGAAATGTAGTTCCAAAACATCTGAGGTGCCAAGTTTCACCACCACTGCTCTAACAGAACCTGTCAGTCACTTTGCCCATCGATATCCTTTACACAGTTGGCTGCAGTAAAGAGAAGAAGTTTGCCAGGTAGTAGGTGGCAGCGATTTGCTGGAGACCAAATTACATGCAGGCTTGTTCGTTTTGAGTTTGTCTCTCTTTTAGTACAATTCATTTACAATATTTGCAAAGAAAAAAAAAAGCATGTTAAGTCCTATTTTTGGCAGAGGTCCCAAGACACTTCTTGTTTTCTCTCCGCAGAATACAGACATCACTGTCAGATAAAATAAGTTTTAAAAAATGGTGTATGCGGCCTATATCAACCAGAGGGGTGTGACCCCGAGGGGCTGGGAGCTGAAGCCTGTCTATCATTTACCTTACATTGGAGCTGAATACGGTGTGCGGCGGTACCTGCATGCCATATTATATATTGGAGCGAGGTGTGCTCCATTCTCTGTCAGCACTCGAATACAGAGTGTGGGAAACTTGGGACGGCTCAGATTCCATATGGCAGTGATGGCGAACCTTGGCACTCCAGATGTTTTGGAACTACATTTCCCATGATTCTACACTACACTGAAGCCTGCAAGAGCATCATGGGAAATGTAGTTCTAAAACATCTGGGGTGCCAAGGTTCACCCATCACTGTCTTATGGTATTAGAAAGGACAGGGAGTCGCATGCTCCTCTATACCTGAAGTACTGGCTATTTTCTTTGCTCCCAAGGGCTTAATAGAGTGGAGGAAGTATGTGATGCTGGGGGGGTTCACTCTGCAGGAGACAATCTCTAACAGGAGGAGGATTACGGAACAGTAGAGGTCACATTTGAAATAGTGAATGCAGTTTGAAGTTATGAAATGGAAGACAAGTTGTGAAATGTTCTTATAATACTTTATTTGCCTTTCCGGACTCCCACTTTACCTAGAAATGTTGGCTACACTCTTGGCTGAGGATTCACATTGACCATTCTCTTCGGCATTCCAACCTCCCTCATTCCTTCTACCAAAACCACCTTCTCCTTGCTAAGAACGCAAGTGTCCTATAGGTCAGTGGTTCTCAACCCTGCCCTCAAGTACCCCCAACAGGCCATGTTTGCAGGTTTTCCTTCATCTTGCACAGGTGCTTTAAATCAGAGTCAATGGCTTGGTTTTTTTGGACAGCTATTTTATCAAAGAGAAATTCCCAAAACATGGCCTGTTGGGGGTACTTGAGGACAGGGTTGAGAAGCACTGCTATAGATCATGCAATTTTCTTTCCTTCCACTACAAGTGGAAGGAAAGAAAATTGATAGATTCCCCCATCAACACACAGTCAGTGTTGATGGGGGAGACCCTCCTGCAGAGCTTTTGTGTTTTGCTGGCAGAGAGCCTTCCCTGCCAGCAGAACACAATCATTTAGCCGCCAACAGTGATCGCATGGAAAAAAAAACTCCGACAGGCTGGTTGAATGATCGACTTCAGTACAACCAGCCCGCCCATAGATGGATCAATGACATCAGCTGGTCCCTGCTGAACTGGCAGCAATTCTATCCATCAGTGGACAGCCATGCGTTTCAGTGGGGGATTGGAGAAGATGGCTATGAAAGACAAGAGGAGAGAGAGGATGGAGCGAAGATAGAGGTAAAAAAAGGGGTCATTCTTGAAAAAGCCCCCCCCCCATGCTAAATCCTCAGCAGTGTTAGCCCATTAGTGTCTAGAAAGCTCAGAATATGGCTATTTAAAAAAAAAAAAATCAAGAACCTTTCATAACTCATTCGTGAGAGTGGTACAGCTATTCTCCGTAGAAGCCGATGGAAAGAGAAAATAAATCTTCGGAGAGAGGGGCAGACAAAAGAAAATAGGAGACAAACGAGGGGAAAAATATTTTCCAGCAGTTCTCTGTAGACCAGTCCCAGTCATTAGCATTGCTAAAGCCGGCCATAGATGGATCAAATCTTTGCTGGTTCAGCAGGGGTCAACTGAAATGGTTGCAGGAAAGAAAGTTACACCATCTACCGCTTTCCGAATTCTGATGACCTACAACAGTGGTCTTCAAACTGCGGCCCTTTGCTTGCCTTTATTCAGCCCTTGAGACATAATTCCTGCCACTGACACCAACTATTCCTTCCACTGACACCAACAATGGGTCACTATTCCTTCCACTGACACCAATAATGGGTCACGATTCCTCCCACTGACACCAACAATGGGTCACTATTCCTCCCACTGACACCAACAATGGGTCACTATTCCTCCCACTGACACCAACAATGGGTCACTACTCCTTCTACTGACACCAATGATGGGTCACGATTCCTCCCACTGACACCAACAATGGGTCACTATTCGTCCCACTGACACCAGCAATGGGTCACTATTCCTCCCACTGACACCAACAATGGGTCACTATTCCTCCCACTGACACCAACAATGGGTCACTATTCCTCCCACTGACACCAACAATGGGTCACTATTCCTCCCACTGACACCAACAATGGGTCACTATTCCTCCCACTGATACCAATGGGTCACTAATCCTTCCACTGACACCAACAATGGGGCACTACTCCTTCTACTGACACCAATGATGGGTCACGATTCCTCCCACTGACACCGACAATGGGTCACTATTCCTCCCACTGACACCAACAATGGGTCACTATTCCTCCCACTGACAACAATGGGTCACCATTCCTCCCACTGACAACAATGGGTCACCATTCCTCCCACTGACACCAACAATGGGTCACTATTCCTCCCACTGACATCAACAATGGGTCACTATTCCTCCCACTGACATCAACAATGGGTCACTATTCCTCCCACTGACGTCAACCATTTCTTCCCCTATAACCAAAGTCCAGGCTGCCCCCCCTAAAGTCTGAAGACAGTGAACTGGCCCTTTCTTTAGAAAGTTTGGAGACCCCTGATCTACAAGAAGAAACTGGAGGAAGAAAGGGGTTTCCTTTGTTGAAGGTTAGTCCTCTGCTTTGTCCAGCTTATTAAACAGCAGCGCCATTCAGCCCCAGAACCTGCATGCACCCTAACCCATGGCAATGTATACATGTGGGATAGGATGGTAAAGAGCTTCTCCAGAAAATAACTAAACTCCATACACCTTTCACAAATGCAGCTATTCAGTGGTTTACATTTCTCAGCTCAGAGGGAACCTGTAGTGTATATCCTCCATTCTCTCATAGCACTAGAGTCAAAGATCATACGTTTTGTTGGCTTCATTGCTCTTAAACATGCGTGCAGAAAAGGACTCGGAGATGCATCCTTCCATCTGAAGCCCTACAGATTTTTTTTTTGCTTTTTAAACAGATTCCTCTTACTTTCAATGAAAAATAAAGGCTGTGTGAAGTCTGAATCCTCATCGGAAATCAAACATGCCATGACTGGTTGGGAGGCCGCCATAAATAGCTACTCCGCTTTAGGAGTAGAAATAGGGCAGCACATCCCCGTGTAACCAGTCCATCTCAGCAGGACTTCAGATAAAGCATACAGACTATAGTAGAACTATAGGCAATTTTTTTTTTTCATTTTGGATAGAGTAACGGAGGGTTAGATCTAGTGATGCAATTTCGCCCGCTGACAATTATTGGCCAAAAATAGGGTTTTCAGTGTGGTGCCAATAGCAGCTGCTAAAAAAAAAAAAGCCAGTGATTTTGGTGCACTTTTACATCGATTTTGCCCACTTATGGTGTGTAGGTCATGTGACTCAAAAAAACGCATCAAAAATACTAGATGGGTGGATTTTTTTATGCATTCTTGCTGCGTTTTCAATGGGGAGATGCTGACCAAATATGCCCCAAGCAGGATTTTTAACACCGCTTCAAAAAGGTGGAGATAATGGCCGACAATAAATTCATATTCATTTAAATTCATGATATGAATTAAAAATTTGAATATAATAGAATTATTTATAAAAATATATATATATATATTTTAAAAAAACATCAATTTCGGCTTCGCTTTCGGCCAAGTGCATCCTACATTTTTCGGTTTCGGAATTTTGATTTCGGTGCACCACTAGTTCTAACCCCCACCAATTTTTTTTTTCTTTTTTGCCATCTGTGTGCCATTGGGGAGATTTACATTCACTTCCTGTCCCACAGCCAAAACAGGAAGTGAGAGGAAATCCCTGCAAATTAAGGGAATACCAAAACTAGTGTCCCTATTGGAAAATTTCCCCTTTATTACTTTTCTGGGGACAACCCGAATATTGTGATGTTCTTTTTACTCTCATTTTCACTGATAATAAGCATGACAAACAGAGAGGGTGAATCTCCCTAACGGGGACACAGACAGCAATAAAAATCCTGACAGGAGTTCTAATCCCTCGCCACTCTATCCAAAAAAAAAAACAAAAAAAAAAATACATAATAAAAGTTTTGCCTATAGTTATACTTTTAACAACAAATTCCCCCAGCTTGCTAATGGAAATAAGTGAGCCGAGTACTATGAAGCACTGAACAGTCTGTGGGGTGAGAAGAGTTCCTCTCTTGAAGATCCTCAAACAGACCAAATCCTCCTAAAGGGCAAGCTACAACATGGGGAGTGGTTCACATTCCAGCAATAGGATTGGTCAGACTGCTCACTGGATTTATTGTGTATGTAGAAAGTAGCCAAATTCGTAAATTTGGAATTGCGCCCTTTTTTTGGGGGGGGGGGGGGGGGGGGGGATAGTATAAACTTTTAAAACCAGATTAAGCATGACAGCTGTGGTTTTAAATAAAAACAATCAAAAAAAAAAAAAAAAAAAAACAAATGTCAGTATACTTATACTTTTACCTAAAGTGCTAAAAGAGACAATCAAAAATTAGGTTGTCACATAAAAATATCAAATTGCATTTTTTTTTTTAAGTCCTGATTTTTTTTTTTTTTTTTCCTCTTCTTTTTTGCTCCTGGGAACCAAATTGGTGCTCGTCCCGGAACGCCCTCCAAAGTTTCATCGGCTGGTTTGAACGTACTCTAGACGGAGATCTAAGCACCCAGGCAACACATGAAGGAGAAGTCCGATCAACACTATTGCATCCTCCCCTTTGCTGCCCCCTGCTGGAACACTTTGTGGAATACAAACACACTACATATGTCAGCTCGTCAGAACCTGTGAATTAAAGCCTCTTTCTCTCTCTCTTTCCGCCTCATTTCCTCCTTGTAACAGCACGAGCAGTAGTTCCCCGTTTCGGGACGTCCGTAAAAAGTGCAGTGGACTTGCTTACACTTGGTCTGCTGGACATTATAGAGTGTCCGGGTTTTGCTGCTGTCAGAGTTCACGGATCTGGACAGGGGGGTGGGGTCTGTGTATTCTCTGTACCCGTTGCTGTGCGTGATGCAGACCGTCTGGTCAGTGACTTCGGGGTACACCGGAGGAAGCTCAGTCTCTGAGGGAGAAATGCCGCCCGCTTGTAGCGGGCTGGGCTGGTAGGCGTTAAGCCGACCCTGTACAGGTTGCCGGGGGAGAGTGACATAAGAGGGCATGCTGTTACAAGGCCCACCTGCGACTTGCCTTCTACTGTCCTGGTAGCTATGGGCACCATCCGCGTTCACTATGGAAGGTCTTGGGATGGTAAACCCTCCGGAGTAGCTGGAAGGTAGTGCTCCTTTCACACCCACACCATAGTCCATGCCAGCCATGCCATAGTTACCAGTTGCCTGGGCATAGGTGGGCAACGGAAGCATATCGTCTCCTTTAGTTTGCAACATGTCCTGCTCCAACCGCTTGGCTGTGCCGCAGTTCATCAGAGTCTTTTTCTCTGCCTCTCTCTGCTTCTGCTCCGCTACAAACCTCTCCTGGGCATCGGCCAGATACCGCTGGATCATCTGCTTTTGGTACGGCTGTCGATCGCTAGTTTTTAACAGGCAGGCGAAAATGAACTTGCGTTCACCTTGCATGGCCGCCCGTAAGATGCTGAGACTCAGCTTGACATCATTACTGTACTTGTAAGGGTCGCAGTGGCTTTTGTCACTTGTGGATTTGACCGAAGATTTCTCCGACGAGGTAGACAAGTCTCCTTGGGAGGAATCATCCTTGCTCCCTTTCCGACCCTTGAGGGAGCCCTTCTTTTTCTTTTCAAGCGTGTCGCCCTGTCCGTTGGTCATGCCGGACTTGCCGCCCTTGCTATGCATCAGTCCTCCCATGTTCTTCTTCAGCTTACTCCCCAAGCTCTTGCCAAAGCTGCCCAACTTGTTGGCCACCGAATCGGCTCTCTTCTTCTCCTTCTCTTTATCTTTCTCCTTTTTGGACTTGTCCTTTTCCTTCTCCTTCCCGCTCTTGCTGCCTCCATTGCTTGCCGAGCTGCTGCACACAGACTCTTTGTCCGACTCTCCAGATTCTGCGGCTGACCTTGCGTCGTCCCCAGCAGATGCCGTTGGCGACTCTGGCTGGGCGAGAGGAGCCTGTTTTACAGAAAAAAAAAAAAAAAAAAGAATCAGCTTTTTGTATATTTAAAAACAAAAAAAAAGTCCAAAGTTAGTTTGCCAATAACCAAAGCAGCCCATAGATGACCCGAAAATCACTTTATTCCCCCATCAACACAGTCAATAGTGCTTCATGAGGCATTCCCACATGAACACTATGTTCTGCTGGCGGGGGGGGGGGGGTTGGCCAGCCAGCAGAGCACAATTACTGCTAGCTGCTATACCCACCATCAGTAATCAAATGTAGAAAAATCTGACAGGCTGGTTGTACCAAAGTTGATTGATGGGTGTACAATCAGCCATCCCATACATGGATCAAATCTCAGCTAGTCCCTACTGAACCCACTGAATTTCAATCCATGTATGGCCGGCTTAAAATAAATAACTGGCCCCTGAAGTCAGCACTTTACTTCAAGCACATTCACATAAGACCGCTAAGTAGGTATAATATGAAAAAAATAAATAAATTATAACAAATTTTTATATTTATATATATATATATATATATATATATATATATATATATATATATATATATATATATATATATATATATATATATATATATATATATAATCTTGCCACACCTATATATTACTGAACACAATATTTCAGAAAGTCAATCTATTAATTGTGGTACCCAGTTTTTAATTTATGGTCTTAAATGCCCCTGTGGTCTGTTTTATGTCAGATGTAATTTCAGGACCATGTGCCCCAGATCTGGAGAACATGGAAGGTTCATCGCACAAGGTAGCGTGGACAACACGGTGTACCCATCATAACAAGGACATGAGAGGCCTGCGGATTGAGGTGACCCCATTGGGCCTCAAAAAAGCTGAACATTTTTTTTCGTTTTAAATTTTGCCAAAGAGAACCATACTGGATCTTTGTCTTAAATGGTCTAACCCCAGAAGCCGTAAAGTGCAATTCCCATCAAATTCTAAATCTACACTCAGCCCCATGCTAATGGCCCCTACACACGTCACACGATCCAAAAAATTGAACGAAAAATACCGCTTTCGAAGCGATCGTACGATAATCGGGTTGTTAGTACAGAGCTTTCAAGAGCCGATCGCGACAGTTCATCCAATCAGACAAACATGAAATTTTTTCTCGTACGATGCCAGATCTTCCGATTTTTTATTCTGTCGTATGAGAATTTGTCACTTTTGTAACCTCTCCAATTTTAATATGCAATTAGCATGCATAAAAAAAAAAAAAAAACTGACGATCTGTCGTCCAATTTTCGAATCGTGTGTATGGGCCATAAGATGATCGGGTCCCAGCACTGGCTTTAGTGATGACATCACCCATAGGCTTACTATGGAGGCATCCGTTGTTGACTGTCCCTCCTCTACACAGAAGCCGGTCATGTGACCGGAGTGGCTCCAGAAAAGGCAAGCATACACATCTTTTCTTTTACCGTTTGATAGAATAGTCTTAGAATGGGGGTGGGGAGTAGATTTAGTTATAATTTGACTGGAATTACACTTTAAGGCTGTGATCCGATTTTCAGTGCGACTATGCAACGCAACATGGATTTGGTTTGCATATTCCATGGCGCTGAAAATTGCACCAAAGCAGTGCAGGAACCTTTTCCATGGCTCATTGATGTGAACAGGCACCATTGAAAGCAATGTGATTTTCATTGGCATGCGACTCGAGTCGCATCTGAAATCACATTAGTATGATCAGAGCCTAAATAAAGGAAAAAAAAAAAAAAAAGATCAGTACTATCATTTAGGTTTCTGCCATTGCAACAAATTGACTTTTTTTTCCTGTAGAAATGGAATTGTATGTGAAAGTGTTTCAGGAAAAGTCAAGCCAACACTCTGCTGACACCTACAGGCCGCTACAAACACTGGTGTCTGCAATTAGACAAATGAATACATTTTTTAGGCATCATTCCTAAAATTAGTCATATTGTAGATTTTTGATTACATACCACTTTTATATTGAAATATGAATAAATCATTGCTTACTAATAATTTGATTAGTTAATTAGATCCAACAACACACTTTTATTAATTTAAAGTGATTGTAAACTCTTTTTTTTTTTTTTTTTTAAATAAAAACACAGGTTTATTACTTATCTGCTCTTCTTGGGTCCTCTGTCCTGGCGTTCCTACTCTTCTTGGTATGCCCTTATAGCAAGCTGCTTGCTTTAGGGGCACACCTGTGGGCTCGCTCCCGATCCACGCTGCCATAGACACAGACAGCATGGCGTGGCCCCACCCCCTTGTCACAGGATTTGGCCAATAGCAGCGGGAGCCAATGGCTCCTGCTGCCCTCTGCAAAGCCTGTGAGACCGGGAAGTAAGAGGAGAAAGCTGATACAGATAGGCACAGGGCTGAATCTGGCGAGTAAATATAAAGGGGGGTGGGGTATACTGCTACCTAAACATTTTTAGCCCAATGCAAAAAAAGCATTAAGGTAAAAATGTTTAGGTTTTAGAACCACTTTAGCTTAAAATATCTTTTTTTTTTTTACATCTGCTGCCAGTGGAGAGCCCTAGTAGAGATTCTGACTGGCATGGCCATGCGCCATTTTGCCCGGCCCAACAGCTGGTGGCCGATGACCACCTTTACAACTCACTACACCATTGGTTGTGAGGGTGGTATTCTTCCCTCTAGAGTGGCCCTGTACAAGGCATCCTTCCTATCTGGACACATGTATACAAAGGTTTCTTTGAATAAAGTGATTTTACTGCTCTAGATGGACGCACTTCCACTTCTCTGTGTTGTCATAGCCTTGTGCTGACTTAGGGAAGTAATCTTGGCGGTTAGAGCAATTTCCAGGGACATTAAAAAGTGGTTCTAAACCCTTCAAGTTTTTTTTACCCTAATGCATTCCCGTATACTTACCCGATCTCGATCCGGCACTATGATAAGAGCAGCGGCTCTCTCCCTCCTTACTGGGCAGAATGATAGCAGAAGGAGCCATTGGCTCTCGCTTCTGTCAATCAAATCTTAAGACAAGGGAGCGGGGGGGGGGGGGCGCCGAGCCCCGCTGTGTGTGTCCTGGGTACAGGAGCGAGCTGAATGCCCCCCATAGAAAACAGCTTTCTATGGGGGCACGGGCCAGGAGTGCTGGTGGGGGAACTGAAAAGAGGAGGATCGGGCCTGTTCAGTGCAAAAACACTACACAGAGCAGGCAAGTATAAAATATTATCTTCCTCTAGTTTTATTCATCTAATCAAACTGCAGATAATAAAATAGTTCCATTACTCACTTGTCCTTTTCACGTATGTAAATGTGCACACATGACAGAAGTGCTGATAACAAACCATTCAAAAGGTATAAACTGTAAATCCACAAAGCTGTATAACTTCACCCAGCAGGTATCGTAAACAAGCAGTAAAACTTCCAAAGATGTGTGTTTGTGCAGCTCTGCACCTAATAATGTTGTGCGTTTCCAGGTAATGCACCCTGTGGTGACGTCACTTACGGCGTCACTTCTGACACATCTCAACAGAAATCTTCTTTCAAGGATAGCCAAGCAGGGATGTGTGCCATTGTAGTGTGTGTGTGTGTGTGTGTGTATATATATATATACACACATACATACACACACACACACGTGATCCTGCACTCCTGCCTGCATGTGGCCGATGGGCTGCTTCTGCTGTGACTATTCACAGCAGAAGCCGATCTGCGGGTGGCGGGCACTCAATGTCCTCTGATCGGCACTCGCTGGTAAACCACACAGAACGGGGATCTGCTTACGTAAACAAGGCAGTTCTCTGTTCTGACAGGGGGCGAGGAGATGGATTCTGCGTTCCTTCAAAGCAGAGACTAGATTCACGTGGGTGCTCAACCCGTGGCCCTCTAGCTGTTGCAGAACTACAAGTCCCATCATGCCCCTGCCTTTGAGAGTCATGCTTGTAACTGTCAGCCCTGCAATGCCTCATGGGACTTGTAGTTCCAGCAACAGCTAGAGGTACCACAGGTTGGAGCACTAATGGACTAAAATCTCTTCTCTTCCCCTAGTAAAAGCAGCACATACAGTACACAAAAGCACAGGCTAGGCACACAGTTAACCCTTTGATCGCCCCCGATGTTAACCCCTTCCCTGCCAGTGTCATTAGTACAATAACAGTGCACATTTTTAACACTGATCACTGTATTAGTGTCACCTGTTCCCACAAAGTGTCAAAAGTGTCAGTTAGTGTCCGATTGTCCGCCACAATGTTGCAGTCCGGCTATAAGTCGCAGATTGCAGCCATTACTAGAAATAAAATTATAAATAAAAATTCCATAAATATAGCCCATAGATTGCAGACGTTATAACGTTCATGTAAACCAATCAGTATACGCCCATTGGGAATTTTTTTTTTACCAAAAATATGTAGCAAAATGTATATTGGTCTAAATTTATGAAGAAATTAGATTTACATGTTTTATACCAGAAAGTAAAAAATATTTTTTATTCTCAAAATGGTCGTTTTTTGTTTATAGTGCAAAAAATAAAAACTGCAGATCAAAAACCACCAAAAGAAAGCTCTATATGTGGGGAAAAATGACATTGGGGGAGGGGGTTGCTGCACACATAAAATGGGAGGCTTTAGGACTACACTAACCCGGTCACTGCCATTTTTGCATATGTTTAAAAAAATAACTTTAGGTCTGAAAGGGAGTTAAAAACCCCCAAACATTACATATTTTCATATAGCAGAGACCCTGGAGAATAAAATGGTGGCAGCTCCAATCTTTGTAACGTGTATAGCAAGCAGTGTTTTCGTACATGGGTGCCCTCTGACAGGTGTGTTTATATTTGTGTGTATGCATACGTGGGGTGAGCTAAAACTTGGGGGGGGTGTTTAAGAGCTTGGGTGTAACTTTCTTTGTAATTTCGCTAAAACTTTATTTATATCAGAAAGGAGACAAAAAGTCCCCAAGTTAGATAAGACAGATTCTCTAATGAAAAATCAGGGATCTTTTAGACCCCTGATGTCCCACCTGCCCTCCATTGAAGCTTACAGTCACACTTCTATGTCTATTTAAATGTGAAAAGTTTGAAGGGACATGAAAGTTTTTTTAGGAACTTTTTGGCAGTTTTTTTTTTTTTGTTAGGGACTATATGGGGTTTTTAATTTAACTCTTATTTTTAAATTTTTTCATAATAAAAGTATTACTTTATTATAGTGAAGAACTAAATGTGTGCATTCAAGGGTTCCTTTATGCAGCACCAAGCTGATTGTCCTGTGTACTTGTACCAACAAACATCTTTGCCCATAAATTTTAATACTTGTTTATGATACCTGTGAGGACTACAGCTTTGTGTGGATTTAGTTTATAACCTTTGAATGGATTATCAGCACGTCTGTCATATTTGTATACATAAGGACAACTAAGCAATACAATTATCTAATAATGCATTTTCAACAGATGAATAAAGCGAGACCCCCATACACACTGTACAACTTTTGTTGTCTGATTTCCTTCAGATTTACCAAAACCATGTAGTGCAAGGGCCTGCCTGATTGCATACAAATTGAAACTCTTAAGCTGGATACACACTATACAATTTGCTTTAGATTTTTTCCCTTTAGATTTACCAATACCATATAACATGAGGTCAGACCTTAAGAGTTTCAATTTGTATGCAATCAGGCAGGCCCTTCCACTACATGGTTTTGGTAAATCTGAAGGAAATCAGACAACAAAAGTTATATTGTGTATGGGGTCTTAAGGTTTGACCTCATACTATATGGTTTTGGTAAATCTGAATGAAAATATCTACAGAAAATTGTATAGTGTGTATCCAGCTTTAAGGTGAGTGCTGGAGGGTTATTTTATATCCCCCTCACTTCTTCCAGGGACGAAACAGGAGTAAAAAACGGGGGACCTGAGAAGAGGAGGTTTGAGGCCGTTCTGTGCAATGGAATTGCACAGAGCAAGCAAGTAAAAAGTGTTAACAAACCCCCCCCCCCCCCCAAAACGTTACAAATCACTTTAAAGCCCCCTGTATAAACTATATGTAGCCTCAGCTACACACAGTATACAGCTCTGTGTTCCAGCAGTGAGATGGAGACTTCCTGTCTCACTTCCAGAACAAAATCAAGTAGGGCTGAGTGCGGCTCAGCCATTCACAGGAAGCTTTGTATTCTATGAATGAATACAAAGCTTCCTCTAATTGACGGGCAATCCGAGACATCTTCCATCTGCCTCAGTCACTCAGGGGGAAGCTTTGTATTCACTCATAGAATACAAAGCTCCCTACGAATGGCTGCAGCAGATGGAAGATGTCACGGATTCCCCGCCAATTAGAGGAAGCTTTGTATTCATTCATAAAATACAAAGCTCCCTACGAATGGCTGAGGCAGATGGAAGATGTCACGGATTCCCCGCCAATTAGAGGAAGCTTTGTATTCATTCATAGAATACAAAGCTCCCTACGAATGGCTGAAGCAGATGGAAGATGTCACGGATTCCCCGCCAATTAGAGGAAGCTTTGTATTCATTCATAGAATACAAAGCTCCCTACGAATGGCTGAAGCAGATGGAAGATGTCACGGATTCCCCGCCAATTAGAGGAAGCTTTGTATTCATTCATAGAATACAAAGCTCCCTACGAATGGCTGAGCAGCGCTCAACCGGATTACTTTTTTGTTTTTTTGGGAGGTTCCCATCCAGGCTAGATAAAGTTTATACATCTAGTAATGAAGGTAATCAGTCGTTTGGATCAGCTTGGTCCAAATAAACTATTTAACCTTCACTAAAACCTGGAGATCAGCTCTATGATAGAAGACAGGTAGACCTTATAAAGTGGCTGTTCAGGGTGGTTTAAATCGGCCAAACATTTTATACATGCATTTATGTTTGTGTACCTGTTAGCACTGCATATTTAATACAAGCATAGTAAACAGTAAAAGTGGTAATATACCCAGAGACAGATCATCTGCAAGGCAACCTAAGCAGAGGCCTAGTGCCTGGGGGGGGGGTTGTCCAGGGGGGCCCAGCCACAAGATTCATGTGGTAAACCAATGAGATTATGCAATTGGTCAAAGCTGTGCCCATGACGGTCACCTCACCAAGGAGGATGTATTGGAAGGCAGTTGGTGTCTGAAGGATCACTGCCAGTGCAGACAATGCAAATGGGGCGGCGTTTCTGTGCCTGTTGCAAAGCGTCTCAATGTCAAGGCGGGGCCAAAGCTGCTACCTTGTCTAGGGCCCCGTTCTACCTTAATCTGTCTCTGGATTATACACAACTTAATCCTTTTATAGTCTGACCCCCCCCACAAGCATACCTGCGTCTCGCATGGCAGAGAAAGCCAGGTGACCGTCATGTAATTATGCAAAAAATTTAACTTGGCTTCCAGAGATAATGTGACGCTGCAAGAAAAAAAAAAGAAAAACGTTTTAGTTTTAATACATTTGTATTTTCAAGCTGCAATTTAGGCTGCCTTCCCACTAGTTTAACTACAAAGTCATGCGACTTTACACTTTCTGGCAACAAAGTAATGTGGGAACCTTTTCTAAGTTGCTGCAATTTTAACTCGCATAGATTGGAACGGGTGCCATTGAAATCAATGGGCTGCGACATGCGACTGTATGTGTCCAAAGTCACATGACAAGTCACTAGTGGGGGCGGAGCCTTAGTGAACTTGTAATTAACGTCCAAAACAAAGCCGGGTTTTGCTTCTGCTTGGCGTGTTAAATGTTTACAGATCACATCGGACTGCCGGTTGCAAGAGACAGCAGCAGCCGGCAGGTTTGTTTGTAAACAAACCTCAAGTGACCACCACGATTGGCTGTAAACAAGTTTTGCGATTACCACGATTGGCTGTCAGGGCGATCACATTATCAAGAACTAGGTTGACTAGTTCCCAGTCAGTAGTCGGAGACTGGTAGCTATCAGTGTAGTTTCAGAACAAAGTGTGCAGGGGTGCAAAGGCACGATCTCTGAGAACATTCATCTATGGCAGGGTGATGCAATTAGCGGACCTCCATCTGTTGCAGAACTACAAGTCCCATGAGGCATAGCAAGACTCTGACAGCTACAAGCATGACACCCAGAGGCATGATGGGACTTGTAGTTTTGCAACAGCTGGAGGTCTGCTAATTGCATATCCCTGATCTATAGGCTGCAGTCAGGAAGGGGTTAAACCCAAATCCAGTCAAAACAGTTTGCTCCAGTTACAGAGTGGTAAGAACAGGAACCTGTTCAATTTTAAATACAAATGGGGAAGATTTCCCTTCTCTCCCTGTTCTGACACCTGTAACCTGCTGGACAGGAAGTGAGGAGAAATCTCTCAAATGGGGACACAGACTCCAATAAAAACCTGACAAAGGTAGTAACCTTTCCTTATCCTTTTCCTCTATACCAGGGGTAGGCAACCTCAACACTCCAGCTAGGGTGAAACTACAAATCCCATCATGCCTCTGCCTCTAGGATTCATGCCTGTGGCTCAGTTTTGCAATGCTTCATGGAACGTTTAGTTCTGCAACAGCTAAAGTGCCGAGGCTGCCTAACCCTACTCTATGGCCACAAACGGTGGCATTAACCAGCTGTGCCAGCTTTTAATACAAGATGCCTGAGGGATGCCGATTACGGTCCTTTGGCATTTGGTGCCAACATGTTAAATGCTCTGTAAAAGGACGGCTGTTATTGAAGGCCAAGAGAAGCAACAGACTTGAGATCCTATTACATCCTGGGAATAGGAGCTGAAAGGCCGGGCAAGAGATGCCTCATAAAATATTCATAGGGTGGGCTGGGCAGCTCTGAGATGACATAAAAGAGCACAATAAGAGGACACAGTGTCCTATGACATGGCCGGCCAAGGCTGCCATATATACAAAGCTATGATGGTAATGATGATGTACAAAGCTAAGCAACCAACCAGGAAAGTCATACTACTAAAAGATATATTGTGAATGCCATGGATCACTACAGTAGCACTACAGTAGCAAACCTCAACATAAGGCCATTCCTGTCTCTTGAAACAAGAGACTACTTAAAGCTGAACTACCCTTGCAGTGGGGCTCCCGCTGCAGTGCAAGGCTTAATGTTCGTTTTTGTCTAGGTCTCCCTTATACTCCTCCCTCACTCCTGCAGGCTTCCTACTCTCCATGCAACTGATCCCTGAAACATCTTCTCAGCTCTCCGTCTGTCGATCGCACTCTGTAATCACGTACAATGCAGGACCAGCAGTCCTGCATTGTAAGCGAGAAAGCCAAGGGTCCATCAACAACCAGGAGCATCAGAAAGAAGAGCAGTGCACCCACTGCCAGGGAAGTTAGAGATAATGTAATGTTGCTTTTTGAATAGTAACCCATCATTGGTGTCCATAGGAAGAAAGTGCCCAATCGTTGGTTTCAGTAGGAAGAATAGTGCCCCATCATTGGTATCAGTAGGAAGAATAGTGCCCCATCATTGGTATCAGTAGGAAGAATGTGCCCAATCGTTGGTATCATTAGGAAGAATGTGTCCCATCATTGGTGTCCGAAGGAAGAATAGTGCCCCATCATTGGCATCAGTAGGAAGAATAGTGTCCCATCATTGGTATCAGTAGGAAGAATAGTGTCCCATCATTGGTATCAGTAGGAAGAATAGTGTCCCATCATTGGCATCAGTAGGAAGAATAGTGTCCCATCATTGGTGTCCGAAGGAAGAATAGTGTCCCATCATTGGTATCAGTAGGAAGAATAGTGTCCCATCATTGGTGTCAGTAGGAAGAATAGTGTCCCATCATTGGCATCAGTAGGAAGAATAGTGTCCCATCATTGGTATCAGTAGGAAGAATAGTGTCCCATCATTGGTATCAGTAGGAAGAATAGTGTCCCATCATTGGCATCAGTAGGAAGAATAGTGTCCCATCATTGGTATCAGTAGGAAGAATAGTGTCCCATCATTGGCATCAGTAGGAAGAATAGTGTCCCATCATTGGTATCAGTAGGAAGAATAGTGTCCCATCATTGGCATCAGTAGGAAGAATAGTGTCCCATCATTGGCATCAGTAGGAAGAATAGTGTCCCATCATTGGTGTCCGAAGGAAGAATAGTGTCCCATCATTGGTATCAGTAGGAAGAATAGTGTCCCATCATTGGTGTCAATAGGAAGTAGCAGGGTTGCATCCATAAGGGAGCATGGGCGCCGCCCCCTCTCTCCAGCCACCCCCTCTATCACCAATAGATTCATGCATTGCATGAATCTAGTATCCATGGCTGCCGCTGCCACCCCCTTTTCAGGCGCCTGAATTACAGCAGCAGGGGGGTGTTTTTGAAGCACCTGATTAGAGCCATAGGCTCTAATAGGTGTCAAAAAAAGGTAAACAGCGACCGCCATGCTTGGCGCTCACAGTTCACCCAGCTGTGTTAGAAAAGCGAATGAATATTCGCTTTCCTAACACTGAACCGCCTTTCCGCCAATAAGGTGCTTGGGCCTATTACCCGTCACCTGATTGGCTGAAACGACAGGCGCTGTGATAGGATACCTATCATAGGAGAGGACGGGAGAAGACATGGAGGACAGGTCACTGCCCGCTGCCCTCACTAGCTGCCCCATCGAGACAGAGTAAGTTCCGGGCAGACAGGAGGCGGGGGGGGCACAATGGCAGCGTTCGATGGGCACAGTGAGGCTGCAATTGATGTTTTTTTTCATAATTTTGTCAGTTTGTTTGCGCCCCCCCAAAAAAAATTTGAGCACCAGCTGCCACTGGTAGGAAGAATGGTGTCCCATCATTGGCGTCAGTAGGAAGACCATTCTTGTTGGTTTCAGTGTGAGGAAAAGTGCCCCATAATTGGGGTCAGTGGGAGGAAAAGTGCCCCATAACTGGGGTCAGTGGGAGGAAAAGTGCCCCATAATTGGGGTCAGTGGGGGGAGAAGTGCCCCATAATTGGGGTCAGTGGGGGGAGAAGTGCCCCATAATTGGGGTCAGTGGGGGGAGAAGTGCCCCATAATTGGGGTCAGTGGGGGGAGAAGTGCCCCATAATTGGGGTCAGTGGGGGGAGAAGTGCCCCATAATTGGGGTCAGTGGGGGGAGAAGTGCCCCATAATTGGGGTCAGTGGGGGGAGAAGTGTCCCAAGGGTTGGATGAAGGCAAGCAAAGAGCCGCAGTCTGGAGACCACTGCTCTAGATCAGTGGTTCTCAACCCTGTCCTCAAGCACCCCCAACAGGCCATGTTTGCAGGTTTTCCTTCATCTTGCACAGGTGCTTTAAATCAGTCAATGGCTTGGTATTTTGGACAGCTATTTTATCTAAGGGATATTCCCAAAACATGGCCTGTTGGGGGTGCTTGGGGACAGGTTTGAGAACCACTGATGTAGACCATTGGGGGGTGCAGACACTGCGAGGACCGGTCTTTCTGCAGCGAGGAGTGGAGACTCAGGTAAATACAGCTTCTTTCATTGTTCCCTTAGGCATAAATGAGAAATTAATTGTTGCGATGCAGACACAGCCCCACTGCAAAGGATAACTTTTTATTTCTCCGGAGTTTGACTTTAATGCAATGCATATTACTGCTCAAAACACAAAATAGGCGCATACACAAGTCATTTAGGTGAGATCACACGGGTGGATGTACCTTGCCAGTCGGACATTATCGGAGTCGTACTTGCCCCATTCCCAGTCTTTGCCGGGATCCACTGCAAAGTGCACAGGAAGTAACTTGTGCTCAGAGTCGGTCAGGGGGATGAAAGGCGCTATAGAGAGAAACCAAAACATGCAGAGAATGAAAAGCTGCCTTTGTTCAACTCAAATCCTTTATTAAAAAAAAAAAAATGAATGAGGTCCTCCAGTCAAACATAACATGGAATTATTGTAGTCAGGTATGGGAAGCATGTAGAAAAATGGAAAATTATAGACCTACATTGACCCAAGGAACATGATAGAAACTTTTTATATTACCTACTGTATATTAAAAGTGATATTTGAACCCAATAGGGGTAGGCTGGTACAGACTATCAATTACTGTATTTGTATAAGAATATTCTTAAGAACTATTGCAAAGAAGTAAGTCACAATTATTATCGTGACAATGTCAATCTGTATTAAGAAAATCCCATCAATAAAAATCTATTGTTTAAAAAAAAAAAAGAATAAAAAAAAAAAAGTGATATTAAAACCATTTCTACTGATTTCTACTGCAGATTGTGACTCACAATGTATTCTGCTTACTCTTTTCCTCCTGAAGATGCTGATCCCCCGTTTTGCAGGCAACTCCTTCCCCTAGCAGGGTCCTATGGAGCCACCCTTAATTGTGCGCTCCCTGGGAGGACTGCAGGACACAACTGTCCCCACATTGACAGTAAATTGTATGCTATGCACGATGGGACTTGTAGTCCCAATGAATGAATGTGATGAATAGAACTGATGTAATTTGTGCATGAACTGAAAAAGAAACACTGCACTATTTGGATGTAAGTGATGAATAAAAATGTAATTAGTGCGTGTTCCATGACAGGAAGATTGGGGAAGCAACGCACAGGAGGGGGGAGGATATGCGGCATAATGTTAAACATGATGGAATACCTTACTGATAAGTTGTTTTTAAAGAGTTTTAAAACTTTAAAGCGTTTGTTACCCCAACACTTCATATTCCTGATATGTGCCGGCTGTACCATGTATCCTGTTCTCTTTGCATTGCTTCCTTTTTGTGAAATCCCTGGTGTTCCTGCTAGTCCCTCTGCTCCTATTAAAAACTGACCACACTAAGCAGGAGAGCACAGCATGGTCAGTTCTCTAGCTATGCTGGGAGCTCAGTGTGCTCTCACCCAATGATCAGACTTGTCCTGACATGCCCCGCTGCACAGACATTCACTGGCAAGCTCAGTGTACTGCTGCTTCTCCTCCCCCAGCTCTTATGCAGCTGAGAAGAGAGATGATCACTTATTAAAAGGAAAACATTTTTTTTAATGATAGAAATAGATCTCTCTCTCTCTAATCTCTATATCTAGATATAGAGAATATCTATCTATCTATCTATCTATCTATCTATCTATCTATCTATCTATCTATCTATCTATCTATATATATATATATATATATATATATATATATATATATATATATCTATTGATTTCTCTAAACACACACACACACACACACAATTTTTTGCCTTTCATTTCTATTATAAAACTGTGAATGGATTGTTTTACAAGGTGATCATTTACCATCACTTTAACCACTTCCTGCCAGCCGCGCGCATATATATGGCCTCTGCGGGGTGGGCTTTAAAGCCGAGTGGTCGCATATATGCATACATAAGTAAACAGTTTACCTGTCACAGAAAGTTCCCGATGCATACTTGCAGCTGGGAGCTTTTGATCATATGACCGCTGTGACAGTCAATCACAGCGGTCACATGACAGGAATGCACACCTCCGTCTCCAAGTATTTAATTGCCGTTAACCACTTGCCGACCAGCCGCCGCACATATACTGCTACTGCGGCAGGGCTGCTCTACCGGTACAGCGCTCTGTGCAATAGCTACAGCAGGCACCCGCGGCACGTTGCCGGAGCCGATGTGCATGGCCGCCGGCCGCGATATCTGCCGGCCACCCGCGATCGATCCACAGAGAGCCAGAACGGGGATCTGCCCATGTAAACAAAGCAGATCCTCATTCTGACAGGAGAGTAGAGAGAGATCGTCTGTTCCCAGTGATCAGCTTCTTCTATTTTTGTAAATATTTTTCTTTTCTCCACAGTACTACTTCTCCGCCACTAGATGTCCTCAGTGGCTGAATGACAGCTGGCATCATTCAATCCAAGTCCTCACACAAGCTGGGCTCACAGTTCTCCCTGACTGGGCAGTGCTCAGACGTCATTGCAAGAGGTGAAAGGGCCACCCACCATTACAGAAGAGAAAGACAGACCTGTAAAGTCACTGGACCAACTTTAAGACTGCATGAAAAAAAAAAGTAGGCATAGGTGATTTTTTTTTTTTTTAAAGAATAGAACTGACGGAAGGGGGTTTCAAGAAGGACTGACATTACCAGTGATACTAATACAGTGATCAGTGCTAATAATATGCACTGTCACTGTACTGGCACTGGGCAGTAAGGGGTTAACATCTAGAGCGATTAAGGGGTAAATATGTTGCGTAATATGTGCTGCTTTCACTGGGGATCCAGTTGTTGTCTTTCCCTGCTTAGCAAACAATGAGATCTCCTGAACACAGCTCTGTGTTTACATTCACAGAGCTGTGTTCGGCTCTGAGCTTCCCCGATCGCCATCGGTCAATCACTGGCCGGGACCCGGTTATCGGCATGTGCGGTGACAAATCACAGCACAGCTAGGCCGGCGGGTGTGCACGTGCCCCCTGCCCAAGCACGCGGCTCATGTACTAAGTACATGATCCCACGCAAGGGAGGCTGCTTTGCCGCCGTGCATTCTCGTCATGCGATCAGCAAGCGGTTACAAGAAGTTTTTGTTTTTTTTTTACTTCCTATCGATTTCCAAAGCTAGTTGTGTTGTGCAGGTATTTAAAACCTACTAATAAAACAAAACGCGCATATTTATATATACACATATATATATATATATATATATATATATATATATATATATATATATATATATATATATATATATATATATATATACATATATATATATACATACATATATACACACACACACACATACACATACACACACACACACACATACACACATATATACACATACATATACATATATATATATATATATATATATATATAAAAAACATGACATAAGAATATAGGAAGGTCCACTAATAACTGAACATACAGAAAATACACTACAGAAGTTTTCTCTTCCCACCAGTAATGCTGTGGTACTGGACCATGTTAGAAATTTACCTTGATCCTTGCTTTGCTCATTTTGTTCCATGGACACCAGAGCAGAGAAGTGGGCTTGGTCATAGGCCAGCACAAGCGGGGAGCTGTGGCACTTGGTGGGTGGAACCTCCAGGGGAAGGTAGATGCCCCCAAAGGGTATTGGAGCGAAGGCTGCACATACAGAGAGATCAGTGTTAACTCTAAGAGCACCAAACCTGTACAATATCAGGACATCAGAGGAACATTATACAAGGTAAAAAAAAAAAAAACTGCACATCGATAAGAAAAGTAATTAAAAGGTGGCCACCCATGCTACAGATTTAACAATTTACCAAATTTAAAGCATAGATCTAATTTACATGTAAACTGATCCGGTTCAAAATATTGGATAAGAAGAGCCAAGAAACTGCAAACTGATGAGAAAATTTTTATTGGACGCAACAAACATGCCCTGATCCTCCTCTTCTGGGGTCCGCTGTCAGCGCTCCCAGTTCCTTACGCCCTCACCTAAATCCCCACTGTCCGCTTGCTAAAAGAGGTACTTTGGCACTTCCTGCGTCCATAGACAAAGACAGTGGATTTGCCCAGCCCCCTTGTAATAGGATTTGATTGACAGCAGCAGCCGCCAATGGTTCCTGCCACTATCCATCTGCCCTGTGAAGAGGGAGAGAGCCGTTGCTCTTGTGCAGATCGCTGGTTTGAGATTGGGCTCAGGTAAGTATGGGAGAAGGGGGGGGGGGGTGTCCTGGACACTGAAGGCTTTTTACCTCAATGAATTCAAACTACTTTAAGCAGACTGAGGGTTATTTAGTGTAACTGCCTCTATGGTCATCCATGAGGTTGTTCAATCAGAATATTTGTGGACTTGGGATAATATACATAAAGATTTTACCATTTATTCAAAGCTTAAAGTAAACCTTTCCTCAGTAAAATACGGGAACGGCCATTCCTGACCTCCTTCAGAAAATGCTAGCTCCCTGACTACTATGCAGACCCCATAACTTCACCAACGAAGAACAGGCATGCAGATCTGGAAGGTCAGAACGCCTCATCTTCATGGTTGTTCTGATAAAGGACTCGCTGTTTTCATGAGGCTAGATGGTGAGCATCTCAGGACAGTTTTCCCTTGAACAATGAACCTACAACCAGATCTTTGTGATATTGGCTGGATCCAAAGTATTCCAATGATTCTGAGGACATGAGGCCACCACTGGAAAAAGCAACTAAAATGAGCTTGAGATTTCATTTCATGTATTTGAAGAAAACGGCAGACGAATGAAGAAAAATCACATAGCACAACCTTCATGGAGAAATACAGAGTAAGATGGCAAAACCTGGGTACCCCAAGGCAAAGAACAAGTTTATACAGTGTATTAAAGTGAAGGAGATGACAAACCTAGAAAATGTTTTGTAGATTAAGGCTAGCACACTAAAAGCATGTTGGGCAAGCAAAAAATACCCAGGGAACCCCACAGAACTTCAAGGAGCTGAGCAAGCAGACAAATCCTGAGAGCCTCAATGAGTTTGGTGATCAGGCATAACCTAGGATCATCAACAAGCTCGGTGAACATGCAAAACCTGGGAACCTTAATGAGTTTAGATAGCAGACAAAGCCAGTGGACCTCAGCGTGCTGGAGAACCAAACCAAACCTAAGAAAATCAAGTTTGGTATCAAGAAAAACCTGGAGAACCTCCAACAGCTGAGTAAGAATGCAAACACAGGGAACCTCAACAAGCTAAGTAATCAGGCAAAACCTAGAATCATCAATGAGCTTGGTAAACAAGCTAAACCTGAGAACCTCAATGAGATGAGGAAGCAAGAAAACATCAAGGAACTGAGCAGACAATTCTAGAGAACCTCAATGAGTTCAGCGATCAGGCAAAACCTAGGTACAGCAACATACTTGGTGAACAAGCAAACTCTGGGAATATCAATGAGCTGTGATAACAGACAAACCCAGTGAACCTCAACGGGCTGAATAATCAGACCAAACCTAGGAGAACCAACAAGTTTGGTAACAAGCAAAACCTGAGAACCTCGAAGAGCTGAGTATCCATGCAAACCCAGGGACCGTCAGACGCTCAATGAGCTGAGTAATCAGGCAAAACTTAGCAACATCAATGAGCTTGGAAAACGAGCTAAACCTGGGAACCACGAGATGAGAAAGCAGGAAAACCTGGGAACCTCTAAGAGCTGGGCAATTAGACATATCAGGGAACCCCAAAATTGTGCCAAGTAGGCAAAATTGGAAACCATAAAGAAGCAGGCAACATCCAGGCACCACGATTCAAGAAATAAGATAAAAACAGGGTAACGTCAAGCAAGCAAACCCAAGGCAAGCAGGTATAACTAGGGAAACTCAAAGAGCCAGGCAAGCAGGCAACGCCAGAGATCAGCAATGAGCTGGAAACTTTAAGGTCTCATGCACACGGGACGTTTTTAAACATTTTTACAGCAGCTGTTTTTGGCTTCAGACGTTTTTTTCTACAGTCAATAAACTCCCCATCATGTTATCCTATGTGTCCATGCACACATCGTCTGTCATCAGCAGTTTTTGGCTGGGGTGTTTTTTGGCTTAAAAAAAAAAACTAGTGGGCCTAATCATCAAAAAACGCCAATAAACACGCAAAAACGTAGCTCACCAGCGTTTGACGTTTTTGATCCATTGAAAAAAAAAAAATGCTAAAAACCGCTAGAAAAGGAAAAACGCTAACAACGCTAAAAGATGCTTTTGCAAAAACATTGAAAAACTCACTGCAAAGCTACTGGCGTTTTAATAACATTATTTTAACGTCCAGTGTGCATGAGGCCTTAGGTCTCATGCACACTGGATGGTTTAGGACATTTTTACAGCTGCTGTTTTTGGCTTCAGACATTTTTTTTAAGTCAATAAACTCTCCAGCATGTTATCCTATGTGTCCATGCACACATAAGGCTGTTTTTAATTGTTTTTGGCTGTAAAAAAAACCCCCAAAACTAGTGGGTTCTGAGAGGAGTTTTTCAGCTGTAAAAAAGCTCTAATGCAGAAAAACGCAGATAAACGCTCAAAAAATGCAGCTCACCAGCATTTAAAGTTTTTTATTCTATTGGAAAAAAAAAAAAAAAAAAAGCTTAAAAACGCTAAAAAATGCTATTGCAAAAAGGTTGAAAAACTCACTACAAAGCTACTGGAATTTTTAGAACGTTATTATAACGTCCAGTGTGCATGAGGCCTAAAGTAGATGTAAACCCAATTAATGAAACTTGAGCTGGGCACATATCTGCAGTGTTTTCTCATCTCTTTTCAAAGCACATAAGTCCTGTGGCTTTCTCCTGCTCTGTTCTTCTGTTATAAGCATGATAACTTCTGACAAGTTCTTTGTCAACAGAGATAAAACCAGGCTGAATTTTGTGTTAGGGAGGTTGCTATAAATAGATTAGCAGACTACTAAACTATTCACAGAACAGCTCTGAGAGTCTCTGCCTATGTGGATTGGGGGGTGTGTGCCTTTTCTCCAATCAGCTGTCTTGGCTGTGTGCCCCGACTTCACTCAGTGCTGAACAGGAAGAGAAAATCTATAACAGGATCTGAACTTTCTAAAGAATATATAAAGATGAAGACAGCAGATATGCAAGTAAAACGTATGTAGGGAGATTTGTTTCATCTCTGTGTATCATCTGAGGCTGTTCACTTCACTGGGTATATGTGAGGGTTTACATCCACTATAAAGAAGCAGGCAACACCCGGGCATCAAAATTCAACAAATTAGACAGCCAAAAATGGGGGAACCTTAGGCAAGCAAACCCAAGGCAAGCAGATATAAAACTAGCGAGCCCCAAATAGGCAGGCAAGCAGGCAACACCAGGGATCCCCAATGAGCTGGAAAATGGAAAGCAGGCAACAACCGGGCACCAAAATTCAACAAACAGAACAGACAAGGATGGGAGGGAACGTCAAGCAAACAAACCCAAGGCAAGCAGTTTTAACTCGAGAACCTCAAAGAGCAAGGCAAGCAGTTTTAACTCAGGAACCACAGTCAGGCAAGCAGGTATAACTCGGGAACCTCACAGAGCCAAGAAGGCAGCTATAAAACTCGGGAACCTCAAAGAGCCAGTCAACACCAGGGATCCTCAATGAGCTGGGCAAGCAGGCAAAACTAGAAAACAACAAGCAAAACCAGGGCTCCAAGACAAACCTGGAGGAACATCATGCAAGCAAACCCAGAGCAAGAAGGAGAAGTACAGAATCTCAAGCTGTAGAAAGAACAGCTCATTCTCAGAACTTCAAGGATAACAAGGTGAAACAAGAAGGACAAGCAGCAATTCTAGAGAACCGCTTGAAGGTCAAATCATAAAACCTTGAGGTAAAGAACAAGAAATAAGATAATGAAAAGACTTGCAACATAAACTGTGACATGGTACATATCACAAATCTATAAACTAAATAAGCGTAACAGAACTTCCTTGGCCTAGGGGGAAAATACAAGTCATAGGTTCAAGAAGAAGAAAAAAAAAAAAAAAAAGTAACGTAGCCTGCAGGCAGTGTATACAGATATAGAGCAGGTAGGCAGAGGGCAGGGGGAGGTATGTCTGTCAGTCACCACTTTCTATTCATAGCGTGTGGAAAGAATTTCACTATCAGATATAACAGGACAAGCATAATCAACACAAAGGCGTTTTGAGGGTGGTGGTGATGTGTGTTGCATTGTGACGGCTATAAACTTAACCCAATTCCAATGATATATGCAACACTGAGGCCCTGTTCACATTACGAGAGTTGGCATAGCGGGCACAATGTCACAATTTCAAATCACTGTCAAAACGTGGGAAACACATTAGGAACAATGGTACCTGAAACACAGTGCAATTCTGTGTTTGTCGTGAACCAAAAGGTGTTTAAAAATCGAGCTAAGCTTTTCCCCCAAAAAGGAGAAGGAGCTTCTTTTGGGCAAGGGACGCCCATAGGGCAGCTCTATGTTCGACACACAAAAACGAAAAAATGGGCCAAAAAATAAATAAATTGTGAGCGGGAACACTTGTCTGCTATGCGATATGTGAACAGGGCCTGAATTCAGATGAACTACTTAACTTGCTGTTATCCTCCTTTCCCAACAGCATACTAACAGCTACTGCCTGCTTTAGGTTGAATCTATTGCAGTGTCTTGAAAAAGTATTCATACCCCCCTTAATATTTTCCCCGTTGTGTCATGTTACAACCAAAAACGTAAAATTTATTTTATTCTGATTTTTTGTGATAGAACAACACAAACTGGCACATAATTGTGAAGTGGAAGAAAAATGATAAATGGTTTTCAAAATTTGGAAAGTGTGGCGTGCATTTGTATTCAGCCCCCCTGAGTCAATACTTTACCTTCCTTTCACTGCAATTACAGCTGCAATTATTTGTAGGGATGTCTCTACCAGCTTTGCTCATCTAGAGAGTGAAAACTTTGCCCATTCCTCTTTGCAAGCAGTTGTCCTGCTGGAAAGGTGACTCTCTGTATACTGCGGTCCTATTTTTGAGGATTCTCCAAATTGGAACACATAGCAGTGGATAAAATTAGGGGCAGGTTTGTCTGGAGGGAGCCCACTCCTTCCATGTGCACCTTACTGCAAAGGTTAGTTACAATTTGGGGTGGTTGCCATCTGCCTATATGTATTGGCATATCCGCTTGAAGTCCCTACCACAGGTGCATGTGACAGGGTGAAAACGCAGGAGTCCAATAAGGACATTCTAAAAAGGCTTCCCCACAAGAATTCGGAGAGGTGGAATTTGCGCTTAGCCAGCCAAAGGGTAATTTTTTCAGTCAGGCATTGTTGGAAGGGAAGACTTGGTTCTCAGCATTCCAATTCACCCTAAAGGTGTTCAGTAGGGTTGAGGTCAGGGCTTTCTGCAGGCCACTCAAGTTCCTCCACACCAGGGGTCTCCAAACTTTCAGAACAAAGGTCCAGTTTAATGGCCTTCAGACTTTAGGTGGGCCAGACTGTGGCCATTGGGAGTAGAAATTGTCCTGGCGTCAGTGGGCGTAAACAATGCATCTTTGGTATTCGGTCAGGGATAGGGCCCCATCGTTGGCGCCAGTGGAAGGAATAGGGCCCCAACGTTGGCGCCAGTGGAAGGAATAGGGCCCCAACGTTGGCGCCAGTGGAAGGAATAGGGCCCCAACGTTGGCGCCAGTGGAAGGAATAGGGCCCCAACGTTGGCGCCAGTGGAAGGAATAGGGCCCAAACGTTGGCGCCAGTGGAAGGAATAGGGCCCAAACGTTGGCGCCAGTGGAAGGAATAGGGCCCAAACGTTGGCGCCAGTGGAAGGAATAGGGCCCAAACGTTGGCGCCAGTGTCAGGAATAGAGCCCAAACGTTGGCGCCAGTGGAAGGAATAGGGGCTTGTATCAGGGGGAAAAAAACTGCCCCAAGGGCAGGAAAAATGCAAGCAAGCGGTCCCCGGGTCGCAGTTTGGAGACCACTGCTCCACACCAAACCATGTCTTTTGGGAGCTGGCTTTGTGGATAGGGGCACAGTCATGCTGGAACAGAAAAGGTACGGATCACACAATAGTCTAAATGTGTTTGTATGGTGTAGAATTTACAGTGCCCTTCACTGGAAACTCAATTTGATTGGTGTGATGGTAGGACATGTGTCCTCAAACCTTTGGTTATATAGTTTATTTGAAATAGAGCATCACATAGAAAACAAAACAAAAAAAGCAATTAATTACCTTCTCCACCAGAATCCCTCAGCATGGTGTCTGCCACCACCACTATGGGTCTCTTAAGGACATGTGCAAGTACAAAGACGTGAAACTCCTCCAGGCTCTCGTACACCGGCTCCTCTACGCTGTCAATCCTGTCACACAGAGAGAGTTTATTACTTTCACAGCACTATCCATGATCAACTTCTCAAAACACAATTATCTCCATGTCCTCCCTGCTGCTGAATCTAATTCATAGACACTGGAGGGAAGAACGTGTTGATTTCTCCAGTAGCCAATTACAATTCAGATTTTTGTTTTTTTTACTTGTGCAAGCTGGTAAATAAAAGGAGGAATCTGATTAGCTGTGTTCGTCAAAGCAGTCACTTCTAGTGCTTTTGATTTGCTCATACCAAGCACAATGACTGCTCTTCTCTGAAAAGTAAAGGAATAGGAGTGGACCAATAGATAGATTACCTTTGACATATGACCTCTGTTAGAGGTATGGGAAAAAAAAAAAAGAAGCAGTTTGCATCCAGGGCTGATCACGCGCATGTGATCGCTGCTTGAGCAGTTACATGCAAGAGCTGACAGTCTTCCATTGCATTTAATAGGGTGGCCTACTTGCAGCTAATAGCGGGAACCCCTGAGCTGCTGCATTCGCAAGTGTAAATGCACCCTAAAAAGTAAAACCAATAGCACCATTTACTGCTGAATTCCAAAAATTCAGAAACTTTGCAAAAAGTACAGGCACACTATGAGTTAAGTCCAGTTATGTCACCTTCTGGACTTATCTTTACTACTTATATGTGACAGGTTTATTGCACTCCCCAAAGGATACATGACACTGGCAGCTGTGAGAGGAGAGAAGCACATAGAGCAGCTATGCCCGCCCTTCCCCTCTGCTACCCATTTACAGAAGCCTTTGTAATTTGCGAATAACTTCACATAATACAAAGCCTTCTGTGAATGGGCAGAAGGAGGGGAGGGGCGGGCATAACAGTTCCAGCGACTGTGCTCTTGAAGACACTTAGGCCCAAAGTGAGCAGCATTGGAGCTCAAGAAGTTATCTTCCTGGAGCACAAGATATGAATAATAGAGATAAGTCTAGGAGGTGGAAGGCACCTCGTTCCATTTAACGCATGGTATTCCTGCAGTTGTTACAGGGTGGCTGAATTCCTGGAATTCAGCTTTAATGCAGTTAACAGAAAATATATCCTTTTGTATCCTGAATATAACAAGTCACTCACCCTCCACCATTGCCACCGTTGGTGCCATAATGCATCCGTGGCTCACTAGAGGCAAGCTTTATTAAATCATTCCACTCTTTCTGCCACTCCTCTTCCGTGTAGACCAGGCCAGACTGTGACAAGAGGAAAAACAAAAGTTGGTTAAAACTCCAGTTTCATAGAAAAAAAATAAAAAATAGCCCAGCATGTTGAAAAATATAAAAAAAAAAAAAACAGCTTTCGCTGCAATACTCACTTCCACTTCAGTGCTGTCCAAAGCAAATACCCTACCTCCTCCTCGAGAACAAGAGGAGGAATACCCGAGGATGTCATGTGACCAAAATACTGGAGTTCTGCTTCAAGGAGACAATGGCACCCCCATTCTGACCCTCGTATGTTCACCTTACCTGCACCCCCCTGCAGCTCCTTAGCAGCCATTGAGATTACCTGGGACTTACAGTTATGGGTGACAATGTGATCTGCTCCCCTGTGGCAGCACTCAGGTCTAGCCCATGGCTAGTCATACAAGCAGAAGGGTAACACCACTCCCGAGTCACCAATGAAGCCAATCTATACACCAGCTGCAGGGGGAGCAAGGAGCTGTGAGGGGGCACAGGTGAGTGTATGGGGGATAGAGGGCTCCTTTTTAGGACACGGTCATAGAAAAGGGGACAGTAAGTTGGTCTTTTTGTATGTTCCCGATTCAGGTCATGTAGCACACAGGAAGGAGCCAACAAAGCCAAAATATGCTATTTTTTTTTGTAAAACCGTCTGTGCCTTAGGCATGACGTGTGTGCTGAAGGTTCAAATTATTATTGCCCATAACATCCAGTTTAAAATTGTAATTTTTACAATGAAGGTTTAAAAATAAAGACATTATTCCTTTAGCAGACTTGTCATACATCAGGCCCTTTGTCACCAGTGCAGACAGTGGCTCTTTGTTACAATGGTGGTCAGACTTTCAGATTCCCTGCCAAAAGCAGCGGTGCTGGTCAGAAGTACAATAACATTTTATTCCCCCTCAGCAGCCAGTCTCATACAGCACAAGTGTAAAAGAAGCCAATTGGACCAGCTAAGCTCCAGTGCCAATTTCCCATTTTTGCTACGGGCCTATTAAACACAATCTCTTTTTGGGGCAAACAAGGTTTTCTTTTTGGTGGTTTGGTCCTTCAAGAACGACTTCATTTTCTTTAAATTCTAAAGTCAAAAACTTACTGCGGTCTGACCAGCGCTAATTTTAAAACTACTAATTGTGTTACAAATATAAAGTTCTAATTTTAGTCAGCAACTTGTCCCTTTCTTCACAACACTAAAATGATGCTTCCCATCAAAAACTTGGCTGGATATTATCAAATAAAAGCTGTTAAAAAAAAAAAATTGTCTAGAATTTTTAATTTTCTTTTTTATTTTTAACTCTTAGGTCTGGGTTGAATGGGCATACATGATTGTTTAAAGTCAAAATCATGTTTCAGGGTGAATATAAGCTGCCATCACATCAACTGATATGGGTTGACAAAAAAAAAAAAAAAAAAGGGTTAGCAAAGTGCATCGCCAAATAGTGTATATACTAATTTATACTAATATATATATATATATATATATATATATATATATATATATATATATATATATATATATATATATATATATATATATATAGCATTCGTAAGTGTAACTGCTGCCTGTGGGATGTTCTGGGCGCTTGTTATGTTATCTGGGGAGTAGTACGGCAGTGTGGGATGTGTCCAGAGGTGCTCGAAAGGTATCCAGGACCAGCGTGGAGCACAAGTGGCCAGCATTTGAGGCCATTTATAAGTAGGAGTCGTTCGTAACTCGTGGACTTCCTGTGTATATGTATATATACATACACACACACATACATACATACACACATTTAGCGCTGCATTCCGCCTTGGAAGAGATCAATTGTGACAAAACGCGTACGGTGAAGCCAACGTTCGTGACTTCATCACGTACCTCAAAACCCAGAACTGGCCCGCTTCAATCCTGGGACGGACTGTTTGAGGTTATATGCGCAAACATTGTGAGTATTTCTTAATTTGAATAAACTTTAAGTTTTATGGATTTACACAATGTGGTTGTTTGGCCTTCCTTTCATTTGATATGGTGGAGTCTGTGCCTTCGGAGTGACAGGAGCATACAAGGGAGGATGTCAACCACATACTGAGCAGTGAGTCTCATGTACAGGCGCATTTTGACTTATTATATGGAAGTCAAATTGTTCTGGCAAGCGTGCATTGGATCTAAGGATGAAGGTGCACTTAGGTGTTGTTTCTGTTCAGCCCATCTTCTCTGAATGGGTTGAGGCAGAAAATTTCTTATTAGTCTTTAACCACTTCCCACCTGTAAGATGTCATAGGACGTCCTGGAATTTTATTGGAGACATACAAATGATACCTGCAGGCATCATTCAGATATTTTTTTTTCAGTGAAAAGTACTGCAAAATAAAAGCCACCATAGCGGCTGCTTAGACGCTTGATTGCTTTTACAGGCGGCGGGAGATGACGAGAACCCCCCCCCCCCCACTGCTTCTACCGGCTCCTGTGCGATTGGCGAGCCGGAGAAATCACCCACCGACAGCAGCGGTTTACCATAGAGCTGACCATAGACCAGATGGTCCCCGGCCATCTCTATGACCCTAGGAGACCGTAAGTGACGTCATGTCACTTCCGGCGCCCTCAGATGTAAACGCTGCCTCCTTTTTTTTGCTGGGAAGCCTGAGATTTTTTATCTCAGGCTTTCCAGCATATAGAAGAGACGTGGGGACTTCTAGACCCCCAGATCTCTCCATAAAGAGGACCTGCCATGTCCTATTACAAGGGATAGGTAAAAGGAATACAAGTGATCACTTTTTTTTTTTTTAAAGGGGGAAAGTAAAAAAAAGTGTGAAAAAAAAAAATGCTGAGGGTAATCTCTTCCACCATGACTTATATATGGACCAAATGGAAAAACGCCACCAATAGAAAGTGCTCATCCATACCTCCTTATTCTGCATAGTTTGGTGAAACCGCCATCTCCGCTTCAGCGCCTCTTTCTCTACACCCTTGTCCATCAAAGTATAGAGAGATTTGCGGAGCATGAGGTCTCTGTCGTGAAAGCCCCACATCCCTAAAACAAGAAAGGCAATTGCAGTCAGGGATTTTGTGAAATCTTTGAATTCCGATTAACAGTTCTATAAACACACGGACTTACCAAGAGAGGCAGCATGCAGCAAGCAGTTCCCATCGCCTGTGGTTGCCAAAGGGAGGAGCCTCTGGTAAGACGGGTCCACCTGTGTCCACCAGTTGAGGCGACCTGTGAAGATAGGAAGTTCACTTTAGTTATGTTGTCTTACAGGATGTAAACTCTGGAGGCTGTACACAAGAAATATGCAGATGACACAGGACTGGTTACCAATATTTTAGGCTCCCTGCAGCTGATCTTTTCCCCATTACCGATTTACCATGCTTTGTGCACCGCACTACGTCTGTGTGAGGGCAGCCATCTTGACTGAGGAGCAGGGCTTTGCTTTCCTGTCAGAGCTGCCCCCCTAATGACCAGTGGGGAAATATATTTAGGAAAAAAACAGAGGTGCAGAAAGCACAGACTTGCAGAATGGGTGAAGTAGAAGCTTAGAGATTCTTGCACTGCAGATCTTCTGGTACGGCTTCCTCTCCGGCAAGGAGCAGCACAATAGTGATCTTACCGAATCCGGGGTTCTCAATTTTCCCTACTATAACCAAAAGAAGATTGAACGTTTTGGCCATACATTTACTTTTTAAAGCTGAACTCGATCCATAGGAATACCACCTTATAGTGAAGGTATTTGCTTACCTTGTGCCAAAACAATCCCTTTCATTTTACAGTCCAATTTTCACACTGTTTTTGCTCCCCCCATAGAGGTCCCTTCTCTCCTGTTTTTTGTATCCTTTGGCTCTGGTATCCCTTGTAGTTTTAGAATGGAAAGCGGGCACAATTCCCACATCACCCATCTGAACCCACCCATAGCCACTAGGGCTGCACCGATGCTGCTTATTTTATCAGCGAATAAGAGTACTGATACTTTCGGGCAAGTACTTGTCAATACTGAGTACCGATACTTTGCGGTGCGATTTGCGTCGGAAAAAAAATGGCTCAAATAGCACTGCAAAGTATCACATGAAATTAGAACAGGAATGCAGTGCGGTTCCTGTCCGAATCAAATGTGATTTCCCCCACTGCTCGTGCGTGCGTGTGCGCGTGTGCGTGTGTAGAAAGGGAAAAGTGCCATCTAGTGGGCAGTTTATTAAAAATGTTAGAACTCACATGCAAGTACATATCTGGCCAAATGCAAAATCTGCATAGATGTCTCGGGCCCACCAATGATAGCAAATCACGGCCCCTGGAGGTGCTCACAGAGCTGGATACGTTTTTCTGGGACCCCATAGGTATAGGGCAGAAGTGATGTCACCTTGGGGGGGGGGACCACCTCTACATCTCTTCCAGCCTTGTGAGCACCTCCAGCGACCATGATTTGCCATCATTGGTGGGACCGGGTCACCTAAGCAGATTTTGCATTTGAACTGTACTTAATGTAAGGTCTAAAATTTTTAATGAACTAGATGCCGCTTTTCCCTTTCTACACACACACACACACAGACACAGAACAGTGGGGGAAATCGCATGCAACTCGGACAGGAATTGCAGCGCATTCCTGAAGAAATCGCACGTGATTCTTTGCAGAGTGATTTGCGCCCATTCATTTTGTATGGACGCAAATTGCACCGCAATTGTTTGGTATCAAGAGCATTTGTGCGAGTACCAATACTCGCGCAAATGCTTTGATATTGGCACTGATTCTGGTATCTGTGCATACCTAATAAGACATGGATTGTAAAATTCTTGGTTGTGTACGGAGGAGCACCTGGTACAAAATGTTCATCTTAGTTAAAGGACTTTAAGGACTTTTTTTTTTTTTTTTAAAACCTTTAATGGCCAAGAGCATCAGACACAGCCAATGTGTTTCAGAGGAAAAAAGTCTTTCCCTTCTTCAGGACTTGAGCAGTTGATGTTGACAAAATCACAACAGAATACACAAAGGGATCTGTGTTATGTCTTCATGAAGACAAAACTCCCATCAGCAGCCGACAATTCCAAGACCTGAATATGAGGGGAAGGTTGTCCCCCTGAAATGCGGTGAATGTATTTGATGCTCTTAAAGATTAAATGTTTCAAAAAGTCCTTAAAGAGGAGTGCTGCCCACCCCCCCCCCCCCCCACCCACCAAAAAATGAAAAAAAGTCAGCAGCTACAAATACTGTAGCTGCCGACTTTTAATATTAGGACACTTACCTGTCCATCGATCCCACGATGTCGGCACCCCAGCCAATTTTCCGACCGGCTCTCAGGTGCTGCCGTCGCCATTCGTGGTAAAGGGAAACCTACTGCGCATGTGCGAAGCTCGCTGCGCTTTCTAACTGGTCCGGCGGCAGAGGAAGGAAAGGGACAGAGGTCGCTGCAGTGCAGTCTCTCGGAAGTGGGTGACGGGTACCTGTGCCCCCCCCCCCCCCCCCAAAAAGATGCCACCGGAAGGGGGGGGGTTGGGAGTAGGGGGAGAAAGGTATGTGGCGCTTCCACTTTTGGGTGGGACTCCACTGGCGAGCGCTTCCTCGGTCGCTCTCAGAGTAGGAGGACCAGAACAGGGTCCGTCCATGCTGGTCTTCAAAAATGGATTTGCTTCTTTGAAGCAAAAATCACTTTACGGTAGATCCATCAGAAGCTATTTTTACTTCTATCAGTCCAACTCTAACACACACACACACACACACACACACCAGCCTGAGTGCTCCTATGGAATCATGGGAAATGGAATATTTTTTTTTTCGACCCTCGGAAAGACATCGGATATGACATGCGCCGTCTGCTTAGACCCCTCCCTCAGCGCCAGGGACAGTAAACTTTACTTATGAAGCCAATGTCACTGACAGAAAAGCATTATTTTAAAAAAACTTGTATGCATTTTTGCTGTGCATGGGAGCCAAGGATAAAAAGTGGGCCATATCCCGATTTTTCTACTATAAAGCTCTGAAAGCTGCAATAGTCTAAAACAGGGGTCTCCAAACTTTCTAAACAAGTGGCCAGTTTACTGTTCTTCAAATTTTAGGGGGCTGGACTGTGGCCAGTAGAAGTAGAAAAAGTCCTGGTGACTGGGGGTACATAGTGCCCCATCTTTGGTATTAGGGGGGAGGAATAGTGCCCCATCATTAGAAGCAACGGTGCCCCATAACTGGAGTCAGTTGTGGGAATAATGCCTCATCCTTAGAATTAGGAGGAGGTGCCCCATCATTGGCGTCAGTGGGAGAAATGGTGCCCCATCATTGGCGTCAATGGGAGGAATAGTGTCCCATCTTTGGCGTCAATGGGAGGAATAGTGTCCCATCTTTGGCGTCAGTGGGAGGAATAGTGTCCCATCTTTGGCGTCAGTGGGAGGAATAGTGTCCCATCTTTGGCGTCAGTGGGAGGAATAGTGTCCCATCTTTGGCGTTAGTGGGAGGAATAGTGCCCCACTGCTGCTGACAGTGTGGTGAATAATTCACCAAGGGCCAGATAAAAGCATACAAACGGCCTCATATGGCCCTCGGCCACAGTTTGGAGACCACTGGTCTAAAATACAACTTGAACTCTTCCACACCCCCCCCCCACTTTTTTATTTATTTTTAAACAGCATGCCCAAAATTATTCCGTACTTTTGAAACAAGCTGGGTGAAAATTACTGCAGGCCCCTTTCTACTCCATTTGGCATTCGGTGTCGTATCAATTCGAGACGCCATCTCTAAACACCACTTGGCCCCCTGTGCAATCCATGGCAGTGAGAATGGCAAAATGTTGGCATCAAAGGTCTGAAATTCTATTGGCTATTTATATGGAAAGAGCGAAGTGGGCGGGTGGCAATTAAATTATGGGTTATGTTGCGAAAATGCACTTACCCTTTAAATAAACTTCCTAAAATAAATTTGATCGTCAAAACAAAAATCAGCAGAATATAAGTAGAACGGGTCCATAAATATTGATTGAAAAGAGACATCCAACTCCCGGCCTAAAGTGTTTACTGGCATTTCTAGAAAAATATGTTTATTCAGCTCAGCTGAAGCAGAAGGTTAGCATTATTAAAATGTCACAGTACTTCCGACACGGCAGCTGATTTGCATTCCTGCGAGCGCTACGGCCTCCGGAACAGTTTTTTCTATTTAAAAAAAACTTTAGAGCTGCAGCCCCAACCGCAAGCCAGGAGGAGATAAAAACAGCAGATATCAGGGGAAGGAATCTGCTTCACCCGTCTGGTAAGATGGCTCCTGGGGACAATACAGCCACAAAGAGCCACGGGGGGCATTTTCCCCTCCGTACATCTGCAGCCAAATGGAAGAGTTCTAGAGGAGAGAGAGAGAGAGAGAGAGAGAGAGAGAGAGAGAGGATAGTAATACAGATCTGCCAGGCAGGCCGAGGCTGCAGTGCAACCCTGACATTAACCCTTTGCCACACTTCAACCAATCCCTTAAACCTGCATACCTGAAAACATTCACAAACAGACCTAAAGTTTAAAGAAGAAGAATTCCAGGTATGGACATTTTATACATTGTTTCATTGGTCCAGCTTGGTAACCATACATGTAACTATACATATACCATACCTGTGGGATCCCTCTAGAACAATGGTCTCCAAACTGTGGCCCGGGGGCCAGATGCGGCCCTTTGCTTGTCTTTATCTAGCCATTGTGGCACCATTCCTCCTGACACCAACAAAGGGGCACCATTCCTCCAACTGACACCAACAAAGGGGCACCATTCCTCCAACTGACACCAACAAAGGGGCACCATTCCTCCAACTGACACCAACAAAGGGGCACTATTCCTCCTACTGACACCAACAAAGGGGCACCATTCCTCCTACTGACACCAACAAAGGGGCACCATTCCTCCTACTGACACCAACAAAGGGGCACCATTCCTCCTACTGACACCAACAAAGGGGCACCATTCCTCCTACTGACACCAACAAAGGGGCACCATTTCTCCTACTGACACCAACAAAGGGGCACTAGTCTTCTAATTGATCTCAACAATGGGACACCATTTCTTCCATTGAAACATGGGTACATAGCCTGCTCTTAACTTTGTAATACACGCTTTTTTATTTGTTTTGTGATCACTTTTTGTACACATTAGAAGTGATGGTCGTACTTTCATTTAAATACATTTTTTAATATTGGATTGAAATGCATTATGCGGAGGCCTTCTTTTTTTCCATATGATCTATGCTGTTCCTCTGAAGTATTACATATACCAGGAACATCATCATTGAGGCTCGAGTGTTTATGCTACTTCCGGCCTGATGTACGTGGATTCACGCCAGTCCATTTGAAGGAGTTTGATCTGGAGAGCGACTTTGGAACATCATCCATGCTTGTTTGACTCACCGCCGCTGACGTGTGTATATTCCACATCTTCGGGTAAGAGTACCCACCACCTTTCCCTGGTGTTGGAGGCACGTTCCCAGGTGTCGTGTGTGAATATCACCTTGTTTTGCATCCATCCATTGCAGTTTCCCATGCGATTTTTCATTGTGTTATGTTCAAGAGATCGCATATGATATGATGAACTTTATTTTTATTTTAGTGACTTTTATGTTGCTATTTTGGACTTTATTCCTCACATAGATGGTACCATTTATGAAATATTTTGTGGCCATCACAGGTCTTTATATTTTATATACTTTCATTGCCTATATTATTCCTTGATTATATATGCAATTAGCACTGTACACATGGTTATGTCACCATTTTGAAAGTTTTTTTTTTAATATTATTGTTCTCAGTTCACCTACGGATTGTATATGCAATTGGCACCTTTTCCTTAGCTTGTTATAGTTTGGGTCACATCCCTGGGTTTATATATACATTTAGCGCTGCATCTTTTCTGTTTTTTATATTGAAATGAAAGATGGGGCACTGATCCCGGAGATATTTTTTTTTTTTTTTTTTTTTACACACCCACTAGGCACAGTCTGGCCCCCCTAAAGCCTGAAGGACAGTAAATTGGCCCTTTGCTTAGAAAGTTTGGAGACCCCTGCTCTAGAAGCTGGAAATCACTGTAGCGGATGGTTCCCGTGCCGAGGAACTGCCCTGCAGCATTCTGAACACAGGAGGTCAGCCGATCGGCAAGGGAGCCATTCAGAGATCACTTTGCATTTACTCAATGAATGCAATGTTCTCTGATTGGCTGAGGTAGAGGTAGTGCAATCAGGAAGAAAGTGATGACAGAGACAGATTTTGTAGAAAAAAGAAAAAAGCCAGCACAAGGCACAAATCATAACATAATGAGGTGCAAACTAGCACATTACGATATTGCCTTGCAGAAGAAAACTTTTTTTTTTTCACAAAACTTTACTACTGCTTTAAAGCTGAAGTTTATGTATATTTTTATAGCCGTTATTGTTTATTTATATGTATAAAATACCTTTCGCTTGTTCCCCTGTCCGCTGACACATGTACATTTTTTTTTTTTTAATGAAAATGTCCAATGGTGTAATTATACCAGTTTATAGACCCCAGTGATGTCATCACTGGGTCCCTGTTGCCAGTCTTTGCTGTGCGTTGAGTTCTTGTTTGGTGGGAGGAGCTGGGAATCATCATATTCCTTACCTCCCCTTGCATCGGTGAATAAGGCGGGAGTGTAGCGGAGTCTCTGCGCTTGTAGGGCGTGGCACAGAGTGACAGGAGTGGGTGTTCCTGATGTACATACAGTCCACAAAAACTAACACCCACTTATGAAGCCGGAGACAAAAAAGAGAACACTGGACAGAAGAAGCATGCCCACAAACAAGATGCAACAGGAATGGATTGCCGGCGGGAAAACAGATTAAAGAGGTGGGCCCCGTCGGTGGGATGGGATGGAGCAGACAAGCTTAATGCCGTAGCAAGCCGTTCAGACTGCAGAGGCCATTAGGATTATAAAGGGAGGATATTATGGAGATGATTGTTGGCATCTGATTCACAATACAAGGTAGAGGCATGCTACATCTTGGAATAAAAAAAAAGAAGAAAAGGCTGGAGTTCCTTTACAACCTATTGAAATATTAGGTCTGCTTTCTCCTTTAAGAAATGGGCTCTTTAGCATGGAGTGAAGACCTCAGTGGGATTGAGTGATCAGTGCTGGCTTGGCTCTTCCTGACATGGCAGCTTCTTAATTGTTGTGGCAATAATGCCAACACAGTACTAGCAGCCAAACCAAATACCAAGGGGGAACCACAAGCAACTGTTTGTGTAACTGACTCCCAGTACACTGCGAATTCTGTCCATGCAGCTCCATGAGGTTAGATAGAAATGCCGAGTGTCAGAGGGGATGTGAAACAGCGAGGGAGCCATCACATGGGCCACTTCAGACCGCATGGAACCAACAACGGCTTATGATGCAAGTTGGAAGTTAGCCAAAGGGGCTCCAGGTTGTGTCACTAAAAGAAAAAAAATGTTATATTGATCTCCATCTTCATCTCTTGCTTTCTCCATAGATTGGGGTAGACAAACCTTTTTAACATTCTTTCCCTTTGGGCTCATTCACATGGTCACCAAGGACCGAGGCATGCAAGAGTCATGTCTTTTAAAGCTGCATGCAGGCAACCTATATTACGCAAGGCAGACACCGTGGCTGTACAGACTCACCATTAACAGGCATGCAGGGATGTATTTTTTAGGAGCCCATTGGGGGGGGAGGGGGCGGGGCATTTGTGAGATATCAGGGTTCTAAAACAGACCTCTGATGTTTCACTTTTGAGACCGAGAAAGGAGATTGAGGACACAGCCCTCAATCTCCATCTCTGCAACCTCAGCTGTACAGAACAAAATGAGCAGGAATAGCTCTGTACAGAGCTTCCCGTTCATTCACAAACTGAAGCATAGTAAACACAGTTATGAATGGACAGAGTCATTGATCGGTAAAGATCACTGAATATTTATTCAGACAAGGAAGGGGCAACTAAATTAAACATTTACCGGCCCCTTCCCCTCTCTCCATCCCGATGGAGAGGGGAGGGGGGGGGGGGAACCTGGCAGTGCTAGGGACGAGAGGGAGGACAGTGGCCCAGGGGAAATTAAGAAGCTGGATAGGAGGGCGGCGGCATATAGAGGAACTGATCCCCTCCCTCTTGCAGCTGCTGAATGCCTGTGGGAGGGAGAGGAGGAAGAGGCGGCAATCTGCGGCTGTAGGAGGGTGGGGGATCAGCTCCTCTAAATGCCACCGTCCCACCTATCCAGGTGTACAGGGGGCTGCATGGGCCCCCCTGGAGCATTGGGGCTGGGTTGCAATTGCGACCTCTTTAGGTATGCCCCTGGATTATACTTATATACAGTATGTGTAATATAGATTAGAGTATAGATCTACTACTATATAGTTCGAATAAACGATAAATAACTATGGCGCAAAATTGGACACAACAGATAATAGGAATAGGATTGGTCAAAAGGTAAAACATAAAAAGTTTTGGGGGTAAATAAACCTAGTAAAAATGGCCCAAAATGCTACTATTTGATGGCTCCTCAGTTTCAAAACCTAGGGCACAAAATGATAAATAAAGAGAGGGCGCCACTAACCAAGTGTAGCCAATACCTGGCCGCTTCCTGGACGAACTCCACATGCATGACATTATTGCATGACAAACTCTGCATGCATGCCTACCCATGAATGGATGTAGTGAGTGCATATAGATTTTTCTAGTTTTATTCATACTAATAAATGGCTGCACTTAGGTGGTTGTGCCCTCTCTTATCAGTTTGAATCTTGCTCCTGACACTACCTGCATGGAGTTTGCATGTAGTCCCTGTACTTTTGCGGGATACCCTGAGTACTCTGGTTGCCTCCTACACTCGGAAGACATGCTGGTAAGTTCATTGGCTCCTATCCAAATTGGCCCTAGTATGTGTGCGAGATAGGGACTTTAGATTATAAGCTCCTTTAGGGCGGGGACCGATGTGAGCGTACAATATATGTAAAGTGCTGCTTAAAAAGTGCCTGCACTATAGAAATACCTGTAATAAAAAAATAAAACATAAAATGTAGATTTGTGTGTGGTGTGGTGACATCATTTTACTTTTTTCCCTTTGGTGGGTTCCCACTGCTCACTGGATAACATCAAGCTTGGCTATGGCTCTCTCTCTCTCTGAACCATGATTCCCCCCCATTAGTGAATGCTCATCCGTTTGGTCATCAAAGTGGTTTACTGAGGGGGGCGCCCCTTGAAACGCGTAAGCCTTCTGAAATGCAAAAAGACCCTTTCCTGCGTGATAGGACAATGGTTGGCTGATCTGGAGACAGCTGATCTTGTTCCTTGATATGCTTATTTACCTATATCGTTTGGGAGTATAATATTTTGCTTTTATTCATCAATAAAATTGTGTATTTTGGTAATGCACTAGGCTGATGCGCCCGGCTCTTTGTCGTTTCTTTAGTGCTGGTCATTAACTTGGATCTGGTTCCATTGGGAAAGTATTGAGGCATTCAGAATAGGCAGCAAAATCGTTTATTGAAGGCTTCTTTGGTTGTCCATATCACACAGGCAGGACTCTTCCTATTCGCTGTCCAGCGGTGAGGGTTCCCCCTCAGGATCCAGAAGAGGCCCGACATCAGCAGAGGGGAGGAACTGGCTGTGTCAGGAACTATGGCAGTCCCCAGCACCAGCTAAGAACCTGGACGGGGGAGGGGGACTCAGGTGAGTATAGCTGGCTGGCTTCACCAGGTAAGAGGGAAAAAAGCCTGCCAGAATGGGTCAGAGGCATGGTAGAAAGATCGTTTTTGCTCAGAGTGGTACTTTAAATCCAATCCAAGACAAACTTTTGCAAAGGGTCTTCAATAAAAGAATTTAGGATTTCAGAAGAAGAAGAAAAAAAAAACAAAAAAAAAAAACAAAAAAAAAAAAACGAACGTTGAACGGAGGTTTCATTAGCTCGTATGTGCCTAATGACTCCGGAGCCTGACTAATTAAAACAGTAGCAGTGGTTGCTCTGCTTTGGTTACAAAAGAAGTGACATCATCCTTCAAGAATCTGCCATCTACCCAAAAGCAGGTTGAACAACAGTGGGAGTCACTCCCTCCCGAGCGAAGGAGGATTTGTTTATCAAATGAAATATCTGAAATTCCTCTCCCACTATCAATGGCTACTTGTGGAGCACCAAATTATAAACCATTATGAACGATTTACATAGCACCATCATGTTCTGTACAAAGAGAACAGAAAGAAGAGTGACTAATACTGGTATAAACACATACCAAAAACTATGTACAGCAACAATACAATGCAACAGAATGTAAAGAGCTTCTGACAAATCCTCATTAAACAGTTGCCTAAAGAAGTATAAAACTTTGATATGTTAAACACTAAACAACATCCTTAATCTCCAAAAATAATCCGTACACATCCACCACTTACCACTTGCCTACCGGGCACTTTCACCCCCCCTCCTGCCCAGGTCAATTTTCAGCTTTCAGCGCTCTCACACTTTGAATGACAATTACGCGGTCATGCAACACGGTACCCATATGAGATTTTTAGCATTTTTTTCACACAAATAGAGCTTTCTTTTGGTGGTATTTGATCACCACTGGGTTTATTTATTTTTTTTGGTAAATGAAAAAAGACCGAAAATTTTCGAAAAAACAAAACAAAAAAAGTTTGTTATAAAAACGTTTGCAAACATGTCATTTTTCTCCTTTGCTGATGGGCACTAATAAGCACTGATGAGGCGGCATTTGTGGGCACTGAGGGGCCCGATGCCCCTGTAACAAAAGCTGGTTAACGTATTTCTTCTTTTGCTGATAGCGTGAGAAGAAACAAAAAAACAAAACAAAAAAAAAAACAAAAAAAAAAAAAAACAGATAACCAGCTCCTGTTTACTTTCATGATCAGCTGTCATTGGCCGACACCTTATCACTTGGTAAAGAGCTGCTGTGATTGGCCCTTTACCCCAATCTGATCAGCTGGGTCCCAAGGACTCGGCGATTACAGAGCACAAGCATGGGAGACCGTCCATGGACACCCTCCCGGCATTTTAAGCCCACGCTGTAGCTGTCTTTCGGCTTATAGTGCAGGCAGGAAGGAGTTAAAGTGGTTGTAAACCTCAGACATGAAATATTTACAAAGCATATCCCTCTATAGCAGGGGTCTCAAATCCTGCCCAAAATATACCAACCCTTGCTTGACCCAAACACTAACCCTGGAACCGACCTGGATCAAACCCTGATCTAGATATTTTTTATTATTATTATTTTATTTGTTTTATTTTTTTTTTTTCTCCACACACTTTTTTTATCACTACAACGAGAGAGAGAGAGAAAAAAAATACAATGCATCTCTCCCCTCCATTCACAGAGAGAAACACAGGGGTGGGCTTGACAGTGAACCATTACTGTGATAGCCAAATCAGAAGCTACCACAGCGATCAGGTGACCCGGAATCAGGATTTCCAGGTCCTGATCGCTAGTATGGGACCCGAGGCTCTCGGTGAGACCCCCGGTCTCTGTGCTGAAAGCATGCTGTGCGGCACACTCTTAGCGCAGACAGAGACGCATATATGTGGCCCCACGGGAAAAAAAGACCAGTCCAGTGAGGCCGCATATATGTGTTATGTTGGCATGAAGAGGGTTCAAGCGGAGTTCCGTCAAATTTTTTATTAATTTTTTTACAAGTCAGCAGCAGTGCACATTAGCTGAGATCATGTGTACGGCTTTATGTACACTACAAATCCCACAGTCCATCTCTGGTGGCTATGTTCCTACATAGGTGTTCATTCTCCATGGTCCCACTCTAACAGGAAGTCAGAACACAGGAGCAGGAAAAAAAAAAGGAATTTGGCATATGGGGAAGTCTATAGTACATCATCTGTGTATTTAAAAAGGAAAAACAAACTGTATAGATCCACCTGCCCTATAGATAATCAGGAAATAACTCACCGGCATGCTCCAAGGCGACCAGCATGGACTGCTCAATGAGATCCCGCTCGATGAAGCTGCGGAAGTCATCGCTGTATACCGTCAGGTCTGGCAGCTGGAAGGTGCACACCGGTGTTTCCAGTGGATGCTCATTACTGCCGTTGCTGGAGACATGCGATCGAGCCAAGGAAACGATGGAGGAGCTGGCGTGGGAGATGCCTCGGGACAGGCGTTTCTCTGCAGGACAGAAGGGGAAAAATATGTAAAAATGACTGCAGACATGGAGGAGGAAGGCAGCCGTATTATAAAGAGAATATTACGGTTTTTGGTACATTAAAAAAGTTAACTGATCTTTTACATCATGTTATTACTTAAATAAAACCTTTATTCACATACTTAAATGCGGGGTGCCTCCGTTACATAAAAGGCCAACTCAGGGCTTAGCTCCCTGACCCCCAATAACCGCTTCAGGTGTATTTTTTTTTTTATATACTTAAAAGGGGTTGTAAACCCTCACCATTATGCATTGTATGCATTAAAGTGAAGAACCTTTACTGCAGCAGCACCCCCGAGTCCCACTTATACTTACCTGAGCCCCGTAATACCTGCAACGTGAACGAGCACACCAGCTCTAGCCGGTGTCCTGTGTCCTGATTGGATAAATTGATAGCAACGCAGCCATTGGCTCCCGCTGCTGTCAATCAAATCCAATGATGACAGGGGCTGGGCCGAATCCTGCTTTCTGTGTCAACAGATGCAGCAGCAGGACACGGGAGTGCGCCCGTACGGGTGTCCTGTCAGAGCGCTTCTCCAGCGGGGCACTCAAGAAGAGAAGGAGCCAGGAGCGCCGTGGAGGGACCCCAGAAGAGGAGGATCTGGGCCACTCTGTGCAAAACCAAATTCACAGCGGAGGCAAGTATGACATGTTTGTTTAAAAAAAAAAAAAACTGAACCTTTACAATCACGCAAAAAATAAAAACCGCAGATGTGATCAAATACCACCATAAGAAAGCTCTATTTGTGGGGGAAAAAAGGAGAATTTTATTTGAGTACAGTATCGTACGACCACACAATTGTCAGTTGAAGTAATGCAGTGCTGCATCGCAGAAAATGGCCTGGTCATGAAGCGGGGTAAAACTTACAGGAGATGAAGTGGTTAAAGCCCAAAATGGAAGGCATTCTTGTTACTACCGCACTGCATCATTGAGATGAGGGCAAGAGCTCTTAGTTTACACTTGCTTCAAAACAAGGCTTTGGACAGGCTTTGTTAAAGCTCTCTGAACACCAGTCAAAGCTCCTGTCACTAAATAAAATGGTTAGTTTACAGTCCTGTTTACGAGGGCTTCCGTGGGGCTTCCGTGGGGCTTCCAGCTTGCTTTGCCATAGACTTCTATGGAGGCTTTGAAGAACAACTAAAGCTACATGGGGTATAATTTTTGAAGCAAAGCCAAAGCAAAAGCAAGGTGTAAACAGGACTGTAAGCTAACCATTTTATTTAGTAACAGGGGCTTTGACTGGCGTTCAGAGAGTTTTAACAAAGCCTGTCCAAAGCCTTGTTGAAACGGAAACAAGTGTAAATGAGCCCTTAAAGCGGAAGTAAACCCATCCATAAAACAGTTTAATTGCCAGCATGTGCCGGAAATGTAACACTCCCATTGGTTGTGCTCTCAACCAAACTGTCAAAAAATCCATAGGATGGTGCAATAACTGATCACATGTGCAGCATCATGGTAGTTGTAGATTAAAGAGGCAAAGATTGCAGCTTCCTTGGCTGAAAACGATAGGAGGGGTTTACTTACCACTTTAAATCCCTCTGATTGCATAATACCTTTTATTGCGGCATATAAACCTGGAATGTCTCGTTATCTACCCAATGTTTTACATGTCTTCAATCATAAATGATCATTTATGGGGACTGGAATTCTTGTCATATTTTAAATGCACTGGTGAAAGTTGCAGGCTTTATGTGATGGACCTTTCAACGGGACGCAAGTGTCAGAGTGCGTATAAACTGTTATTAGAGGAGCTCTATGAACTGACATTTCTTGTCCTCACCTGCTGTCAGTGGAAGGCTTGTCTGTGTATTCTATACCTTCTATTTTTTCCTTACTCCAAGTTTACACAGCGCTCAAACAAACAAAGCCGTAAAATGTTTTTCACTCATGCCGTTCAATCGTAAAAAAGAGAACCAATCACAGCAGGGCTTATTCATCGACTGAAATTCATTCTTAAAGGATTACAAGTTACGCAAGCTTATGAAAAATGAATACTTTGAGCTCCTGTCAAACTTGGACAAAGGGAGGGAAAGTCAGGGCCGATTCACTGCACAACGCACCAGGCTGCAGCGCACACCTTTTTGTGTTCAAAGTGGTTGTAAAACTTTTTTTTAATACAAATAACAAACATGTTCTACTTAGAGCCCTTTCACACTGCCAGTGCCCGGGCGTCGGTGGTAAAGCTCCGTTCGTTTTAACTGCGCTTTACTGTCGTTTTTGCTTCGCTTTTCACCCCCGCTAGCGGCCGAATAAAGGGTTAAAAACGCCCGCAAAGCGCTACGGACCATTAATTTTGATCAGCTCCTAAAGCGCCTCAAGGTACTTGCAGGACTTTTTTTTTACGTCCTGCCAGCGCGGCGCCCCAGTGTGAAAGCACTCGGGTTTTCACATTGGGATTGCAGACGAGGCTGCTTCACAGGTACTATTTTTAGAGCTAAAGCGCCTGAAAAACACCTCGAGTGTGAAAGGGGTCTTACCTGCTCTGTCAGCGCTCCAAGCCCCTCCTTTTCATCAAGTGCCCCCATAGAAAGCCGCTTTCCCTGGGTCCTCCTCTTTATACTCATGTATCTGCTCAGGATTGACATATTTGCATCAGCCACCCCCTGCCATTGATTTGTACAGGCCGACTAGTGTCACCAATCCCGGCAAAGAATGTCCAGACATACTGTATGCTATACAGCCATGGGCATGAAATCTTAAAGTGGGGTTCCACCCAAATTTTGAACAATATCTGTATGTATTCTCTTCCTTGCCTAGATGCTGACATGCCATTTAAAAAAATTTAAATCGCCGTAATTACCTTTTATTTTTCTATTTTTCTTTGCACTTCCTGGTTCTCCTCCCGTGGGAGTAGGCGTGTTTCTAGCCTCTCCAAGACTCCTGGGAGCTAGTCTCAGGCTTCCCAGGATGTCACTGAGCATGTGCGGGAACGAGTGGTGAATGCTGGGAGCACAGCATTCACCACATCCAGGAAATAAATGCTTGTGGGCTTCAAATGCCCACAATGAAGATGGAAACCGCCTGCAGTGAATAATATAAGTTATTCTTTCTGACGAAATCTGACACAGGCGGACATATTACACACAATATGTGAGTATGTAATGCTGAGAAGAAAAGTTTGTGAATGAACTCAAAAAAAACAAAAAAACGATAGATAGGTGGACCCCCGCTTTAAGGGGCACTGTGTAAGGCAGCTCATTTACAATGAGAATTTAGTGCCTGTTGCCCAGATGCGTTGGGGTGCCTGCCCCAGGTGTTCGTAGCACAGGAGTAGGTTCCATTATAAACCCTATGGGCCAAGAAACAGAAGAGCTGTGTCCAAAGAACGAAGAAAAATAAATTCTAGGTAAAAAAAAAAAAAAAAAAAAAAAAAAAAACAATTTCACCTTGTATATCATCTTGCCGCTGCAGTGCTGGCCTCATGGGTCGGGCTGCGTCTTGGAGTTTGTAACTTCGCGGATCGTTGAAGTTTTGGGCTGGGCCGCCAGCATGTGGCTGCCGTAGCTGATCGTAGTCATTGGCTGCTGCACTGAAGTCCCATTTCTTACCTAAGATGAGAGCAAAAATGTATATCGTTAGAATCTAGGATTTTTATCTTCGCCAACTATGTCCCCTACATACATCTGGGAAGCCATTTTGTTGGTGGGTTTATATTCTAAAACATTTGGCCCAACTATTCAAAAAAGTGCACAACTAATGTGGATTCCATTTCAATACAGAGGGAAAAAAAAGGAAAAACAAACAATTAGGTCACCACTCAGCATTCGTAGAGCCTACTAGGAGGATAATACCCAACCGGTGGCCATCGGCCCCCAATACTGGAGACTGATCACCTGATCACCGATTCCACTTGGGTTACGCTGGCTTTACTCTAGAACAGTGCTCTCCAAACTTTGGCCCTTTGCTCGCTTTTATCCTGCCCTTGGGGCATTATTCCCCCCACTGACACCAATGATGGGGCATAGTTCCTGCCACTGACAATGGGGCACTAGCCCTCCCACCAACACCAAAGATGGGGCACTATTCCTTCCACCGATACCAACAACGGGGCACCATCCCTCCCACTGATACCAACGATGGGGCACCATCCCTCCCACCGATACCAACGACGGGGCACCATCCCTCCCACCGATACCAACGACGGGGCACTATCCCTCCCACCGATACCAACGACGGGGCACCATCCCTCCCACCGATACCAACGATAGGGCACCATCCCTCCCACCGATACCAACGATGGGGCACTATCCCTCCCACCGATACCAACGATGGGGCACCATCCCTCCCACCGATACCAACGATGGGGCACCATCCCTCCCACCGATACCAACGATGGGGCACCATCCCTCCCACCGATACCAACGACGGGGCACCATCCCTCCCACCGATACCAACGACGGGGCACTATCCCTCCCACCGATACCAACGACGGGGCACCATCCCTCCCACCGATACCAACGATAGGGCACCATCCCTCCCACCGATACCAACGATGGGGCACTATCCCTCCCACCGATACCAACGATGGGGCACCATCCCTCCCACCGATACCAACGATGGGGCACCATCCCTCCCACCGATACCAACGATGGGGCACCATCCCTCCCACCGATACCAACCATGGGGCACCATCCCTCCCACCGATACCAACCATGGGGCACCATCCCTCCCACTTATACCAACAACGGGGCCCTCTTCTCATCCCCCCTCCCCCAATACCAATCATAGAGCATTGTTTGATCCCACTGATGCCAGGACATTTTCTCCTCCCACTGGCCACAGTCAGGCCCCCCTAAAGGACATTAAACTGGCCCTTTGCTTAGAACATTTGGAGACCCCTGATCTATAACACAACAGGAACATTTATGCACTAAGGCCCAGGTGTCAAACACAAGGCCCGTGGGCCGAATCCGGCCCTCCAGGCCATTTCATGTGGCCCTCACACCTCTCCTGCAGCTGCAGGAGAGCTCCAGCCCTCCTCTGGTCCTCCTCCAGACCCCTACTTTCTGCTTTCAAGCATTGCATCCAGCTTTTTCCCAGCAGCAGCATAAGGAAAGGGGGGTGTACTGTGATGTAAGGGAGATTAGGAGACTCAACTTCTGATGGTGGGGTGGCTCTTGACATCTAATGTAAGGGGAGGGGATGCGCTGGACATCTAATCTTACAGATACAATCGGCCCTTTTGAGGACAATCATAATGCTGACGCGGCCCGCGATGAAATTGACTTTGACCCCCCTGCTCTAAGGTAACAAATAAACCTTTAATGTAATACATAATATTTCTGCCCGCAGTTCTGCTTTATAGCTAAAAGGTTTTTTAGCTGCAAACCTGCTGCATTTGCTCGGATCTATTAAAGTGGCGTCCGCTTTTTAGCACAGCGATTATCCTTCAAAACCTGAACTCACATTTATATCTAAAAACGAAGGACCGGACTTATCACTTCTAGAATCCATTCCCCCTGGTGTCACCGACAGCCTTGCCTTCTGTTCTGGCACTTCAGTCGCCCGTGTTTATCATCAGTAGATGAAGGAATCGCTCCATGATTAGATCTCACAGCAATGACACCGCCTGATTAATATTGTCTGAAAACAAACTCATTTGCAGCTCTTGTCAGAACGGAGGAAGGCGGAGCCTGTCAGTGACAACTGACTATTGTTATCTGCAGTGATGTGCCACTCACTGCCAGAAAAATAAAAGATCTCCAGAAAACCCATACTGTATTTAAAGTGTATGTAAACCCTTCCATGTACCAAGTGAAGGGACTGGCCTCAGGCGATACAGATAAAATAAATCCTCCTATATAAGTTGTACCCGTTTATCTGCAGTTCTCTCTTCTCTACAGCCATTCAAAGTCCAGAATTTATAAAGCTTGTCTGTCAGAAAAAAAGGGGGGGGGGGGGGGGGCGAAGAGATGAAGTTGCACTCGGCAGAGCTCAGGAGAGCTGAGAAGAGATTTGATTGGACAGTTGATTGGAGGTAAGAGACACCCCCCACACCCCCCTCACACACAGCACACAGGAACAGAGCTGAGGCTGTCAATCAGCTGGAAGTCCCTGCCCTGTCACCTTTTTTATCTTGGTGTCAGGAAAACCTGTCAGAAATGACAAATACTGATAGCAGAGGAAGGAGGCAGCAGACAGAAGTGACACTTAGTGCTCTGGATTGAGACAAGTACACACTATAAAGGCATATGCCTTGTTCATATTTCATGTCTGAGGTTTACAACCACTTCCAGACTACCCACTGTATACAAGTATATACGTGGCTTTAAATCCCCTCCACCTGAAGTTGGCCCAACAAAATGTAAACACACTCCCTGACTGCCATGGCAGCTACATTGCATCTGAGCGTCACAAACCAAAATTACTATTTAATTATTTTTAGTATTAAAAGCAAACTCCTCCATCCATCCATGTCTCCATGCTTTACTTGGCTGAGAAATTAATGAAAAATACCCTTCCTAGCATTTCTGGCGGTGGCCATTCTGAGTAAGGGCAGATGATTGACGTAGAATTTACTTCCTGGTAGGGTTGCGCCGATACCGAGTATTTTCACAAGTATCGTTACTCGTGCAAATGCACCGATACTTTCAGGTTCGGTTCTTTGAACTGTCAGTGGGTCTCCTCTGTTGACAGCTGAAGTGTTAAAGAAGTCTGGTAATTGGAGCTGTCAAAAAAAAAAAAAAGCACCTGGCAATGTTTATTAACAACATTGCTCAGTGCTGAAACACTAAAATAAAAAGAAACATTGTTTCTTTTTGTATCTTTCAGTTTCTTCATCTGCAGATCAATGGGATGAGCAAATGTTCCTCTGTTTAACCCCTTATTAACCCCATAGAAGGGGAGCCAACAGCGGGTCAGAGGGGGAGCCAACAGCGGGTCAGAGGGGGAGCCAACAGCGGGTCAGAGGGGGAGCCAACAGCGGGTCAGAGGGAGAGCCAACAGCGGGTCAGAGGGAGAGCCAACAGCGCGTCAGAGGGAGAGCCAACAGCGCGTCAGAGGGAGAGCCAACAGCGCGTCAGAGGGAGAGCCAACAGCGCGTCAGAGGGAGAGCCAACAGCGCGTCAGAGGGAGAGCCAACAGCGCGTCAGAGGGAGAGCCAACAGCGGGTCAGAGGGAGAGCCAACAGCGGGTCAGAGGGAGAGCCAACAGCGGGTCAGAGGGAGAGCCAACAGCGGGTCAGAGGGAGAGCCAACAGCGGGTCAGAGGGAGAGCCAACAGCGGGTCAGAGGGAGAGCCAACAGCGGGTCAGAGGGAGAGCCAACAGCGGGTCAGAGGGAGAGCCAACAGCGGGTCAGAGGGAGAGCCAACAGCGGGTCAGAGGGAGAGCCAACAGCGGGTCAGAGGGAGAGCCAACAGCGGGTCAGAGGGAGAGCCAACAGCGGGTCAGAGGGAGAGCCAACAGCGGGTCAGAGGGAGAGCCAACAGCGGGTCAGAGGGAGAGCCAACAGCGGGTCAGAGGGAGAGCCAACAGCGGGTCAGAGGGAGAGCCAACAGCGGGTCAGAGGGAGAGCCAACAGCGGGTCAGAGGGAGAGCCAACAGCGGGTCAGAGGGAGAGCCAACAGCGGGTCAGAGGGAGAGCCAACAGCGGGTCAGAGGGAGAGCCAACAGCGGGTCAGAGGGAGAGCCAACAGCGGGTCAGAGGGAGAGCCAACAGCGGGTCAGAGGGGGAGCCAACAGCGGGTCAGAGGGGGAGCCAACAGCGGGTCAGAGGGGGAGCCAACAGCGGGTCAGAGGGGGGGCCAACAGCGGGTCAGAGGGGGGGCCAACAGCGGGTCAGAGGGAGAGCCAACAGCGGGTCAGAGGGGGAGCCAACAGCGGGTCAGAGGGGGAGCCAACAGCGGGACAGAGGAGGAGCCAACAGCGGGACAGAGGAGGAGCCAACAGCGGGTCGGAGGGGGAGCCAACAGCGGGTCGGAGGGGGAGCCAACAGCGGGTCGGAGGGGGAGCCAACAGCGGGTCGGAGGGGGAGCCAACAGCGGGTCGGAGGGGGAGCCAACAGCGGGTCGGAGGGGGAGCCAACAGCGGGTCGGAGGGGGAGCCAACAGCGGGTCAGAGGGAGAGCCAACAGCGGGTCAGAGGGGGAGCCAACAGCGGGTCAGAGGAGGAGCCAACAGCGGGTCGGAGGGGGAGCCAACAGCAGGTCGGAGGGGGGGCCAACAGCGGGTCAGAGGGGGGGCCAACAGCGGGTCAGAGGGAGAGCCAACAGCGGGTCAGAGGGGGAGCCAACAGCGGGTCAGAGGGGGAGCCAACAGCGGGTCAGAGGAGGAGCCAACAGCGGGACAGAGGAGGAGCCAACAGCGGGTCGGAGGGGGAGCCAACAGCGGGTCGGAGGGGGAGCCAACAGCGGGTCGGAGGGGGAGCCAACAGCGGGTCGGAGGGGGAGCCAACAGCGGGTCGGAGGGGGAGCCAACAGCGGGTCGGAGGGGGAGCCAACAGCGGGTCGGAGGAGGAGCCAACAGCAGGTCGGAGGAGGAGCCAACAGCAGGTCGGAGGAGGAGCCAACAGCAGGTCGGAGATGACAGTTGCTCTTTAAAAAAATTGTGATTTAAATAGACTTGATTCAAAATGTTGATTTTTTTTACAAATCCCGCTTGCTGCATCTTTTATGCGTTTTTGCAATAAGAAGTCATTATAGACGATGACAACGCATGGACAATGCACAGAAACACACACTAAAAATATATTCTAAGGAGTGCGTTTTCCAAGGCGCTTGTCCTCATTTCAAACAAACATGGAGACAACCCAGAAAATGGAGACAGGAAACACCTAAAAGGGATAAAGCACCTTTTTCTAGGGTCCTTATGACGCACTAAAAACGCATGATAGGGTCCTAAATATATCAGCTGGCTGATGCCAGGCCCAAGCCAGAAACCCTTGGCAATCAGCTGCATGGGACACATCCTCTATAATAGATAATTCCTTCACCTGGAGGGTTTCCCTGTACAATGCAGCCGCAATGTGAATCCAATCCCTCGGCCAGGCGGTGGAAGAAATATGTACAGTAGCGATGACTGCAGAGCCAGACTGCTATGGCATCTTCTTGTGTTACCAGGCTACATGTCTCGCTCCTTACACTGCGTCTTTATTTAGTCTCACCTCCCATCTGGACTTGTTGGAAAGTCCCAACGTGTTCGCTGCTCGCCAAGTGATGAGGTCATCGCTCAGAACATCAATAAAAGGAACACTAATGAGGTCTGCTGTAGGCCAGATAAGCTGTTCACATACAAAGGACGGTGGTGAAGGTCCTACATCATGGACAGGAAAAGTTACCGGCCACAGCTAGGCGACCAATGGAGACAAGTCAGGGCTTCGTCATATTACCGACCATCAAAAGACATTTACTTGCAGTGAACTGTTACAGCGTTCATAAACCCAAAACCAAAAATTTATTATATTGCAGCTTACTAATCATTAGATGTGCCGGCTGCATTCGTTTTCTTTTTTAGGCCCCCCCCCCCCTGTTTTCACCTGGTGATCTGGCCAGTTAAAGTGTTACTAAACCCCGGACCCTGCATTCACTATATCTGGTCTCCCGCAGTGCACAGAACATGGAAATACAATTATTTTAATAAATATAAACTGCTAAATACCTTTTCTCATCAGCAGTATATAGCAGTCTTGTGACTTCTATCCATGTCTGGTTAAAGCATGTGGGAGGAGTTTTCATTCTGCTCTGGCTGTCCTATGAGGCTGCATGGCCTCTGTCTGTAGAGTGCGGATTGGCCCTGTGCTCATCACATGCACTCTCCCAGAACAAAAAAAAGCAACACACACCAAACTGAGCACGTGCAGAGTGCCCCCAAGGCTCTGTGCTATCAGCAGATGGATTGGGGACAGTGGTAGAAGACAGGATCAAACACAATGCAGAGGATTAACCCCTGAGGTTCCACAGTGAGTATAACAAGCATGCTTTCCTGCATATACACACTGATTTTACTGTTGTGGGTTTAGTAACACAACACACTTCCTGCATTAGGGCACCCCCACCCACCACACTCTGGTTGAAGGAGCACAGGGGGCACCTTTGGACAGCAGCATTGTCAGTCTGGGGGGGGGAGTGTTGGATGTGCTAGCAGACTTAAATACACTAACACATTGAAGCCAAATGCCAGAAAATTGCTCTCCCCCCCCCTTGGAATAAAAGGTTTTAAAATAAATAAAAGCTGATCATTGTTTTGTCTCATCTCTGTAATGAATACATCTGCAGGCGAGCTTGTTCTTTTGAAGAACACTCACTGGCTGGATCATCAGGTGAAAATAGAACAAAAGCCTAAAAATACAAAAATTCATTCAGCCATCACAAAAAAACAAAAAAAACAAAAAAAAAACGATAAGTTGCAAGGTAATTTAGCTTTTGGGTTCAATATTGCTTTAACCATACATAGGTTGATAAGGTTGGGGGGGGGGAGAAGACGGGTCTTTATGAATTCTTATACCCCTGTATATTATGCACACTCCTCTAGAATCAACACTAGGGCATGTAAAAAAAAAAAATACGCAATCATGCAACTCCAAAGTTGTGCGATTTTTCGCAAGAAGGTTGATTTGAAGTAGTGCAGGAACTAGAGCTGCACAATTCTGGCTAAAATGAGAATCACTATTTTTTTGCTTAGAAGATAGATTGCGATTCTCGCGGCGTAACACCATCTTTCACATTAAAACAAAAAAAAATGGGCTAACTTTACGTTTTGTTTTTTTTTAATTGAAGTGCATTTTTTCCCAAAAAATTGCATCTGAAAGACCGCTGGGCAAATACAGTGCGACATAAAATATTGCAGCAATTGCCATTTTATTCCCTAGGTCAGTGATGGCGAACCTTGGCACCCCAGATGTTTTGGAACTACATTTCCCATGATGCTCACCTACACTGCAGAGTGCCTGAGCATCATGGGAAATGTAGTTCCAAAACATCTGGGGTGCCAAGGTTTGCCATCACTGCCCTAGGGTCTCCGCTAAAATATATCTAATGTTTGGGGGTTCCAAGTAATTTTCTGGCAAAAAAATATTGATTTTAACTTAAGAAAGAAGTGTCAGAAAAAGATTTAGACTTTAAGTGGTTAAACTTCCTGCATTTACACTTTGTTTAAAAACTTGGCAGACTGCCTGGATTTTTTTTTCACACTCAGAAGTTTATCCCTTTGATCCAAGAAGGAAGAGTTAGGCTACTTTCACACTGGGGCGGGCAGGCGCCGGCGCCACAGCGCTGCTTTACCGTTGTTTTAGCGGCACTATTGGCCGCTAGCAGGGTAGTTTTAACCCCCCCGCTAGCGGCCGAAAAAGGGTTAAAACCGCCCGCAAAGCATTGCTGCAGCGCTGCCCCGTTGTTTTCAATGGGAAGGGGCCCTTTAGCAGTGGTGAATACACCGCTCCTATAGCGCTTGCAGGACTTTGACCGTCCCGCAAGCGCACCGCTCCAGCGTGAAAGCCCTCGGGGCTTTCACATTGGAGTGAATAGAGCGGCTCTTTCAGGGCGCTTTGCAGGCGCTATTTTTAGCACTTTAGCGCCTGCAAAGCGCCTCAGTGTGAAAGTAGCCTTAGTTACAATGTTTCATGTTAAAAACTTGGCACACTGCCCGGATGTTTTCTTTTGACAGCTGAGTGAGCAGATAAGTCTCTCCACTTGTTATATGAAAGAATCGGCAACCTCTGCAATAGAGATAGTCAAGGGGAATGAATGAATGAATGAGTGACTTGTATAGCGCTACCTATGCGAACTGAATCGCCTCAGGGCGCTTTTTGACCTACCAGCATGTCTTTGGAGTGTGGGAGGAAACCGGAGTACCCGGAGGAAACCCACGCAGGCACAGGGAGAACATGCAAACTCCAGGCAGGTAGTGCTGTGGTCAGGATTTGAACCAGCGACCCTATTGCTGCTAGGTGAGAGTGCTATCCACCACACCACTGTGCTCTCGAGTTGGGGTTGACTCGAGATCACAATTCTTTAACGATTAATTGTGCAGCTCTAGCAGGAACCTTTTCAAAGTCACTGGGACTTTAACTGGCATAGATTGGAACAGGTGCCATTGAAATCAATAGGCTGCAACTGGTCATGCGACTGTGTCCAAAGTCACATAACTCCTCGCACTAGTGTGAACGGAGCCTTACTAAACCAGGAGAGTGCAAAAATCTGGCGCAGCTAATCAACTTCTAACTTCAGCTTGTTCAATTAACCACTTCAGCCCCAGAAGGTTTTACCCCCTTAATGACCAGGGCATATTTTTTGCAAAACGGCACTGTGTCGCTTTAAGGCCTCATGCACACGGACGTTTTTACAGCCGCTTTTTTGCAGCTTAAAAACGCCTGTCTATGTTAGTCTATGGCTTCATGCCCACCTAGGCGTTTTTTTGAGCTGCAAATGGCATAGGCGTTTTTAAGCTGTAAAAACGCTCAAATGCTGATAAACGCTCAAAAACGTCGCTCACCAAGATTTTTTCACTTTTCAGTTTTAGCACGATAGTCCACTCACACCTGACCGTTTTGGAATCGATTCCAGAATCGCAGTAGGATGCGTTTGCGATGCAATTATTTCTTAATGGCAGAACAAAAGCAACACAGGAGCTCTGCGGGAAACTTCATGCGATTCAGACAGGAATCTCACCGCATTCCTGTTCAAGCCCATTCATTTCATATGGACTCAAATTACACCGCAAAAAGCAACAGTTCCAGGTATCGGAGCATTTGCTTACGTACTTGTGCAAATACTTAGCATCTGCACCGATACGATACAGGTGCAACCCTTTCAAGTCATAGGGGGTCGCTCTGCAACCGCCTTCAATGCATGCGGCTTTGGCATATAGAGGGCTAAAACAGGTGGTGAGATGAGATCACCTCCTCACCACCTGTCGAATGCCTTTAAACAGCGATCCAAGCGTGGGTCGCTTTATAGAGGAGTGGCAGCCCTTGCCGCTAGTGTGAGCATGCTCTAAGGCCCCATTCACACCCGAGCGATTATCTGCTTGAAGCTCAAAAAGGCTGGAGGAGAAAAAAAAAAACAATTATTCTCTATGGAGATGGTTCACATCTCCACTCCAAGTCGCCTGAAGCGCAAACAAGTTCTGGAGCTTTTTGTGTCGCTCGAATCGGGCAGATTTGGGCGCGTTTGTATTCCTATAGAAATGAATGGAAACGCGCCACTCACGCTTTTTTTTTTTGGACGATTTGCTGCTCAAATGAAAAAAAAAAGTAAAAAATAAAATAGTAATAATATATGAATAAATAAATGTAATATAAATACACCAATAAAAAAAAAAATCAAAAAAAAAATCAAAGTAAAATACATAAAAATAGTAAATAGTAAAAAATTATTAATAAAAAAAAAAAACAACACTAAGACTCGAACAAAAAATAAATAATAATTTATTTTGTGTTAGGGAGTTTAGTTATTTATTAATTACATTTTTTTAAGGGGTAAGGGTTAAAGTTAAGGGTTCATTATTTATTGTTACTTTGTATTCATTTATTGCATTTTTTTTATTTATGATTTTTATTTGTGTATTTATTTTTACATTTATTCATATAATACAATAAAAAGATGATAAAATAAATAACCCTAACCTAAACTAAACTCAAACCCCTTATTTTATTGCATTTTTTTATTTATTATTTTTATTTGTGTGTTTATTTTATATGTATTCATATAATAAAATTAAAATAAAATAAAAATAACCCTAACCTAAACTCGAACCCCTTATCCTAACGAAAAAAACATAATAGATGAATAATAATAATAATAATAATAGAAGAAAGAAAAGCTAATAAAAAAGCTAAAAAAAAGCTGAAATACCTAGCAACAAATGATGCAACAGAAAACAATTTTCTCTATTGGCTAATAAAAAAAAAAAACGTCAAAGCTCAAAAACGCTGCATACAAATGCAGAAAGTCGAGCAAAAACGTGCTAAAATCGTGCATAAAAACGCTGGAAAAGCTCTCAAAGACGCTACACTCCGGTGTGAACGCAGCCTGACCGTCCAGACACAAGCTGGGAGCAGGAAGGTGACCCCTAGATGAATTTTTTACCTGTAGCAGAAAAAAAAAAAAAGTCAGGTCACCACAGGCAGCCTGCACTGTCTGACAAAGCTATGTAAAACGCAGGACTGGATGGACAGGAAAAACCATATGCATAATTATATATATAAATTTCATGTGTGTGTTTAGCTGTGTGCCCAGAGTTTAGCTTTAAGCCAATCACACAGCATTATATATAATAATAACTCCCATTGACATTCCACGCTTCCAGCAGTAAAGTGAACCTTCTCCATAGACAAATATGTTTACAGAAACAATCGCTGCCAAAAACGCACAGCTCTCTCCCTGCCGCTCCGCCCAACGCTCACAAAAACCCAAACATTTGCGGTCCCAGAATCATATGCTGTTAATTACACGGCCTGTACGCCTCACGCCGACATCCAGAGTCATCATCTTCATTCCTCAACCAGTGCCAGATCCAAGGATGTGGCGGGAGTCCAGCGCTATCTGTCTGCTCTGGAATGCAGAATAGAAGAGAACGCTTCTGCACTCCTCTAAGGCTGGCCATACGTATCCAGCAGATCGATGGATTCCTTCAGCTCAGGAAACATTTGAACAGGTTCCTCCATCCACGCTATACAGTGTGGACAGACGACTCTCCCGCTAAATTTACTGTATCCTGACAGTCGGCGTCCGCTGGCTATCAAAGTACCCAAGCAGCAGGTGGAACTGATTGGATGCAGCCGCTGCTTGGCCATCAATTTTCTGCCCAGCTCCTTGGCTTTAAAGGATATCTAAAGGTTTGGGGTGGGGACATCCCCTCCCACTGCTTGTAATACCAATCCAGCGGCTAGTGAGCCACTCTGATTGCTATTACAAGAGAGCCGACTGCCGGCTCTAAAGTCAATACCGGGTGATTATCCCGGTACAACCACCGAAACTCCAGGACTGGATATGGTTAAAGTGGTTGTTAGCCCACCAATGTATCTTTACATAATCCTCTTTTTTTAATGCAATGGCCTCCTGTGACTCTGCTTTATAAAAATAATGCTGCATATACCTGGTTTACAGAGCGCTGATCTGCGCTCATTGACCCGCCTCTCTCTGCCCGACAGATGCAGTGGGCAGGGCTGGGGATTCCCCGTTGATGTTAGTCAGGGGAGGAGGAAGGAGAAGAAGGGAGAAGAAGGGAGAAGGAGGAGAAGAAGGGAGAAGGAGGAGAAGAAGGGAGAAGGAGGAGAAGAAGGGAGGAGGAGGAGGAGGAGAAGAAGGGAGGAGGAGGAGGAGGAGAAGAAGGGAGAAGAAGGGAGGAGGAGGAGGAGGAGGAGGAGGAGGAGGAGAAGAAGGGAGGAGGAGGAGGAGGAGGAGGAGAAGAAGGGAGGAGGAGGAGGAGGAGAAGAAGAGAGGAGGAGGAGGAGGAGGAGGAGGAGAAGAAGAGAGGAGGAGGAGGAGGAGAAGAAGGGAGAAGGAGGAGAAGAAGAAGGGAGAAGGAGGAGAAGAAGGGAGGAGGAGGAGGAGAAGAAGGGAGGAGGAGGAGGAGAAGAAGGGAGGAGGAGGAGGAGGAGGAGGAGGAGGAGGAGGAGGAGGAGGAGGAGGAGGAGGAGGAGGAGGAGAAGAAGGGAGGAGGAGAAGAAGGGAGGAGGAGGAGGAGAAGAAGGGAGGAGGAGGAGGAGAAGAAGGGAGGAGGAGGAGGAGGAGAAGAAGAAGGGAGAAGGAGGAGAAGGGAGAAGGAGGAGAAGGGAGGAGGAGGAGGAGAAGAAGAAGGGAGAAGAAGGAGGAGAAGAAGGGAGAAGAAGGAGGAGAAGAAGGGAGAAGGAGGAGAAGAAGGGAGAAGGAGGAGAAGAAGGAAGAGGAAGAGAAGGAAAAGGAGAAGAAGAAGGGAGAAGGTGGAGGAGAGAGAGGCAGCCCCGCCCGCTGCATCTGTCGAGCCAAGAGAGGAGAGAGAGGCGGGTCAATGAGTGCCGATCAGCGCTCTGTAAACAAGGTATATACAGCATTATTTTTTATAAAGCACAGTCACAGGGGGCCATTACATTAAAAACAGAGGATTATATTAAAAAGAAAACAGTAACTTGAGCAGCAGGACGGGAGGGGGCAGCGCAGACACGGAGCTGACAGGCAGAGAGGGGAGGGGGGAGAGGATGGAGGAGAGCAGGCTGCTGATGACAGAGGCACGTACACTGAAAACGGTGTCAGGACTCAGCAGCCCTGATATATCGGGGTCAGTGTACAGGGGGTGGGGGGGGTTAAAAACTAGCAGGATCAGCCAGGTATTTCAGGTGATACAGGGGGGGAAATGACACAGCATAAGCACTGTGCTGTACGACATGTTTTAAACGAGCAGGATCTTTATTTTTTGGGGTTAACAAACGCTTTAATGGTTGGTAAGCTGCAATATATGACAGTTTTGGGTTTAAGGTCACTTTCAGATAAAGTGGGTTTAGCTGTGTTTTCATTTCTGAATCGGAACCCGAATGTACAATTAGTTACGGTCTTCTCTAAATGCAGCTAAACTGACTGCACAGCACTGAAAAATCATTACATGCATTTATAAGTATCCTTTAAAACGCATATGAACTCAGATTTTATATTGACAGTGTGAATAAGGCCTGGCGTACTTGTTTATTTGCTATGCAGCACTAAAGGGAAACTCCAACAAAAAGGAAACATCTGACCTTGCAAAGGCCTGTGCAGTACTGTAGGGACTATCGTGTCCCACTGCTGGGCTTTATAGCTGCAAAGTATAAAAAAGCAGAAAGTCAACACTATTCATTGACCGTACTTCTACCGAATGCTCACCTTCCGGTGACTTTTCCACGCTGGTGATGCCTCCTCGAGCTCCGTGCTTCCTGTGATCACATCTAGATTCCTCCGCCTCCAGCTTATCAACAAGTAACTTCATTTAACAAACTGCCAACACCTATTAAAGTCGCCCGCCCTGAGAGAGATACAAGGGCAGCCTCTTACAGCCAGCTCCAGGGAGAAGTCACATAACAGAGCCTGCAGCAAAGGAATGTCATCAGGCAGTGGCCAGCAGTGCGCCTGCAGTAGTCCTCTGGGATTAGTGCCCTGGATCACTGCAAAGTGGTGGGGGACCCACCGGAGGGTGAGAGAGAGCAATGACGTCCATTTGTATCCTTATGAATAGAGGATTTTAATTTCATGCACAAGGACAGCTGTCCCCGCTGTCCCCGCTTTTCTCTTTGCACAATTTAGGACTCCAGAAGTCCATTGTCCGCGATCCCGTGTGTTCCCGTCTTTGGATTGTTTTAGTTCCCCCAAAAGCAAACACTAAAGAGCAAGTTATTTGTTGGGTTTATGACGGCAGCCTCTATCTGAAAGCATTAGATGTCATGCTGATCCTTGGACTTCAGTCACTAATCAGGAACAAGAAACTCCAAGTCTGAACTTTCTATTCAAAAGAGGCAACAGGACAAAAAAAAAAGGGGGGGGGGGCTGCCGCTGCATACACTAACCGGCCACTTTATTATTAGGTACACCTGTTCAATTGCTTGGTAACACAAATTGCTAAGCAGCCAATCACATGGCAGCAACTCAATGCATTTAGGCATCTAGGAGGTGGTGAAGACGACATGCTGAAGTTCAAACCGAGCATCGGAATGGGGAAGAAAGGGGATTTAAAGTGGAAGTAAACCCCCCTATCGTTTTCAGCCAAGGAAGCTGCCATCTTTGCCTCTGTTTCATCTACAACTGCCATGATGCTGCACATGTGATCAGTTATGACACCAGCCATTGGATGGTTTGACCGTTTAGTTGAGAGCACAACCAATGGGAGTGTTACATTTGCGGCACGTGCCAGAAATGAAACTTTTTTATGGATGGGTTTACTTCCACTTTAAGTGACTTTGAACGTGGCATGGTTGCTGGTGCCAGACGGGCTGGTCTGAGGATTTCAAAAACTGCTGATCTACTCAGATTTTCACACACAACCATCTCTCGGGTCTGAAAAAGAATAAAGATCCAGTGAGCGGCAGTTGTGTGGAGGAAAATGCCTTGTTGATGTCAGAGGAGAATAGGCAGACTGGTTGGAGATGATAGAAAGGCAACAGTAACTCAAATAACCACTCATTACAACCAAGGCATGCAGAATACCATCTCTGAATGCACAACACATCAAAACTTGAAGCAGATGGGCTACAGCAACAGAAGACCACACTGGGTGCACCACTCCTGTCAGCTGAAGCGGAGTTCCACCCAAAAATGGAACTTCCGCTTTTCGGAATCCTCCCCCCCTCCGGTGTCACATTTGGCACTTTTCAGGGGGGTGGAGGAGCATATACCTGTCTAATCCAGGTATTTTTCTCCCACTTCCGGGCATAGATACCCAAGCCACACCGCGGGTATCTACACCACTTCCGGCGCCTTCTCCGTCGTCGTCCCCCACTGTCTTCTGGGAGACGCACAGGTCCCAGAAGACAGCAGGGACCAGTGTTATCGCGAAGTGCGAGTCACACATGCGCAGTAGGGAACCAGGAAGTGAAGCCACAAGGCTTCACTTCCTGGTTCCCTTACCGAAGATGGCGGCGGCAGCACCCGAGAGCCGAGGGAGAGATTGGCTTTGGGTGCCGACATCGCGGGCGCCCTGGACAGGTAAGTGTCCTTATTTTAAAGGTCAGCAGCTGCAGTATTTGTAGCTGCTGACTTTGTTGGCGGAACTCCGCTTTAAGAACAGGAAACTGAGGCTACAATTTGCACAGGCTCACCAAAATTGGACAATAGAAGATTGGTAAAACGTTGCCTGGTCTGAGGAGTCTCGATTTTAGCTGCGACATTCAGATGGTAGCGTCGGAATTTGGTGTAAACAACATGAAAGCATGGATCCATCCTATCTTGTATCAACGGTTCAAGCTGGTGGTGTAATGGTGTGGGGGATATTTTCTTGGCACGCTTTGGGCCCCTTAGTACCAATTGAGCATCATTTACACCCCACGGTCTACCTGAGTATTGTTACTGACCATATCCATCCCTTTATGACTACAGTGCCCCCATCTTCTGATGGCTCCTTCCAGCAAGATAATGCACCATGTCACAAAGCTCCAATCATCTCACCACCGGACAATGAGGTTTCTGTACTCCAATGGCCTCCACACTCACCACATCTCATCCAATAGAGTACATTTGGAATGTGGTGGAATGGGAGATTCCCACCATGGATGTGCAGCCGACAAATCTGCAGCAACTGTGTGGCGCCATCATATCATATGGAGCAAAATCTGAGGAATGTTTCCAACACCTTGTTGAATCTATGCCACCAAGAATGAAGGCAGTTCTGAGGGCAAAAGGGGGTCCAACCCGGTATGGAGGTGCGGGATGCAGGACCATCATTCCAATCCTCACTTCCTTATCTAGTGAACCACCTGAAACCAACACGCGGATGGGAGCTGGGACTTTCCATACTTGTTCCAGGCTCTGAAAGCAGGATCAGGATGACGGCCTCTGCAGCTCTAAAAACAAAATCGGTAATAGAAGCTCCCGCATTTCTACACTCCAGTTTCCATTAAGAACGTCTATTAAAGGTTTCATTGTTCTGTCTCCACAAGTCAAATTGTCCCTCACTGTTCTGGTGACACCAATCAAGTGTGGATTCCTGATAAGGATATATAAAAAAAAAACAAATCCAGACAGAGGTACTAACCCTTCTCTCTACTCTCCCAAAAAAAACAACTTTTTTTGCCGTCTCTGCCCCGCCACACTTCATCTCCTGCCCCACTGACCAAAGTGCGAGGAACTCTTCCACAGTGGGGACAAAGCCAGCAATAACAACCGGACAGGGTTCTAAATCTTCGCCACTCCATCCAAAACTAAAAAGCCTTCTGGAGCCGAGACAAACAAGGAGGCTGCTGCACCCGAGATCTCACTGTGAAAACACTACCTACCTAGCTGTCATGCTAATCCAACAGCTTCAAAGCTGAGCCAGAACATGTATGAGTGGTAGAAATTTGACATGGGAATTTATAGATAGGCAACTCCTATCCTCATATTGATTAGACGTTCCAAATATCAATAACTACTGCAGTAGGGAACAGACACAAAAGATACGCTCCGCATCTTTCCAATGAACTGTTCTGCTTTATTATGACGCAATTGAAGGTTTTTATACACATGATTACGTAGGTATCACATTAATATTACAATTGTGCATTTATGGTAACAAGGGGCGTAACATGGACAGGCTAATTCTAATCAGGACTGGAAAGAATAGAAACATGTAATGAAAACATTATTAGTGCCGTGTGCACAGTGAGGACAGTGTGCAATACATACAAAATAGAATACAATTACATACAGAACTTACATATTTCCTTTACAAAATTCTACCGTCACTTGCTGCATGCTCGTTACGATTCACTGACGCACTAGAAACAGCCAGGAAATCAGTATTTCCAAGAGGAGGCCAGGGATGATGAACTTCCTTTAAAGCAGGGGTCTCAAACTGGTGGCCCTCCAGCTGTTGCAGAACTACAATTCCCATGAGGCATTGTAAGCCTGACAGTTACAAGCATGACTCCCATAGGCAGAGGCATGATGGGACTTGAAGTTTCACAACAGCTGGAGGGCCGCCAGTTTAAGACCCCTGCTTTAAAGCGTTCACCTTTACAGAAACACTAAAAAGGTCACCTAACACCAGACTCCAATCCCCTGGTCACCGCTGTACTTCCCTCGGAAAATCCTGAGCTGCCAGGATAGATCATAAGGATTCTGACTGGTCCGCACACTCCGTGTAACAACGCTAGCCAATCACAATTCATCTGGTCTGCTTTGGCAGCACAGGATGGAGTAAGAGGGAGAAAAGTGGAACAGCTGGAGGGCCGCCAGTTTAAGACCCCTGCTTTAAAGCGTTCACCTTTACAGAAACACTAAAAAGGTCACCTAACACCAGACTCCAATCCCCTGGTCACCGCTGTACTTCCCTCGGAAAATCCTGAGCTGCCAGGATAGATCATAAGGATTCTGACTGGTCCGCACACTCCGTGTAACAACGCTAGCCAATCACAATTCATCTGGTCTGCTTTGGCAGCACAGGATGGAGTAAGAGGGAGAAAAGTGGAAATTTCAAACCCCCCCCCCCCCCCCCCCCGGACCAGTGGAGCGACTGACAGATCAGGATCGCCTGGGACCAAGGGGGCGGAGAGGGAGGGGGGGGGGGGTCTGATGTTTCCGGCAACTCGTTAATTGCGATCAGGAGCATTCTAAACATGTGAAAGCCAATCACAGTAGTCACAGGATCATAAACCCCGCCCGCGGCATCTAAAACCCCTTAAAAGGGTGGGAAGGCACCGGCGCAAAGGGGTTAAGTTTTGGGTAGAACAGGAAATAGTTTAAGACCCCCTGCATGTTTTTGGTTTTTTTTTTTTGGGAGGGGGGTATGGGAAATACACAAGTAACATTGAAACAATGTAGCGATTAAGTTGAATTTTAGATATGCCTGCTTGGTATGCAACGGTTTTATTATTTGGAAATTTATAACAATAAAATTCTTTTTGACCAAACTAGCCATTGACAGAACCTAGGCAGATCATCACTGGAAGAAATACCATTAAAGGTCCAGTTCACTTACAGTCCATATACTGTACATGGTTTTCCAATTCTCAAGCCATGAAGATGGAGATGTTTTTGGACCCCCCCAAAACACATTGGATACTCTTTCGATTGTCCCACTGACCCTTACTGGAATAAAGTCTGGTCCTTTTACACTACACGGGTGCGAGGGCGCGCTCACTCATGCCTGTGCGTCACATTTTGGGCAGCCTATGTCACTGGACAGCCTTAAACATGAAAAATGTGAAAAGTCGTCACTGATATGCATGGAGGGAGCATTAACAATTAAAGTAATTGTAAAACCGTACATTTTTTTAAACAAACATGTCACATTTACCTGCTCTGTGTAATGGTTTTGCACAGAGCAGCCCCGATCCTCCTTCTCTGGGTTCCCCGCTGGTGCTCCTGGCTCCTCCTCCCCCCCATTCCCCCACCATAGCAAGCCACTTGCAATGAGGGCCCTTGTGCAGGCTCGCTCCCGAGCCAGCTGTGTGTGTCAATAGTCACACTCAGCACAGCTATGCCCCGCCTAACACTACACCCGCACTGGCTGTAATTGACAGCACCGGGAGCCAATGGCTGCTGTGCCTGAGCCTATTGAGGGGGAGAGAGAAAGCTGGGAGAGCAGCTGATCTCACACACATCACTGGATCGAGATTGGGCTTGGATAAGTATAAGGGAGGGGGGAGTGCAGAGAATGCATTACAGTGGTTTTAAACCCTTACATATACCCGGTGAAGGGACTATCCTCAGGTTATACACAGAGATGAAACAAAATCCTTCTACACAAGTTATACCTGTTTATTTGCAATTTTCTCTTCTCTACATCTTTTCAAAGTCCAAAATGTACAAAGCTTGTCTGAGATTTCCGAAAAAAAAGGGGGGTGGAGAGCTGAAATTACACTCTGCAGAGTGCAGCGGGGAGAGCTCTAATGCCGCGTACACACGAGCGGACTTTCCGGAAGAAAAGGTCCGACTGAACGAATCCGTTGGACATTCTGATCATGTGTGGGCTATATCGGACCTTTTTTGTCGAAACATCTGATGGACCTTAGAAATAGAACGTTTCAAATCTTTCCGACAGACTCGATTCCTATGGAAAAAAACATTCGTCTGTATGCTAGTCCGACGGACTGAAAAACGACGCAAGGGCAGCTATTGGCTACTGGCTATGAACTTTCTTTTCTAGTCCGATCGTACGTCATCACGTTCGAAACGATCGGACTTTGGTGGGATCATGCGTAGGCAAGTCCGTTTCAGCGGAACTCCGTTGAAAAGTCTGAGTTTAGTCCGACTGCCGTGTACGCGGCATTAGACCCCTTTCACACTGGAGGCGTTTTTCAGGCGCTTTAGCGCTAAAAATAGCGCCTGAAAAAAGTAAAAAGCCTCATCTGCAATCCCAGTGTGAACGCCCGAGTGCTTTCACAATGGGGCGCTGCGCTGGCAGGACGTCAAAAAAAGTTCTGCAAGCTTCTTTGAGGCGTTTTGGGAACGGTGTATGAACTGCTAATAAAGCGCCCATGCCCATTGAAAATCAATGGGCAGCGGCACTTTGCGGGCACTTTTACGATGGTAAAGCACCGCTAAAACGAGTGGCACTTTACCACGACGCCCCCGCACTGGCAGTGTGAAAGGGCTCTAAGAGCGGATTGGAGGGAAGAGACACGCCCCCTCCACAAAGCACACACAAACAGAGCTGAGGCTCTGCTGGAGGTCCCTCCCGTCACCTTTTTTTATCTTGGTGTCAGGAAAACTTGTCAGAAGTAATTCAGGCCGATTGCAGTGAAAGGAGGCAGCAGACAGAAATGAAACTTAGTGCTCTTAATTGAGACACTATAGAGGGATATGCTTTGTTCATATTTCATGTCTGAGGTTTACAATCACGTTAAGGTAAAAAACCTTCAGCCTTTAGAACTACTTTATTGGCAAAGCTGCGCATCTGCTAAAGAAAGGGCAGCGAGTGCAATGTACAATGTAATACTGACATATAATCACACACATGGGTTGGACTTGATGGACTTGTGTCTTTTTTTCAACCTCACCTACTATGTAACTATGAGTGTCAGTAAATCGCACGTTCCCGACATGCACAAGGTGTGAGCCTAGCCTTAGCTGTGGTGTGGCACTTCCATTAACAATGAGGTTCTTTTTGCGGTCTGTGACCCATGAGGGAGATTTCCTTTCACTTCCTCTCCCAGAAACAAAGCAGGAATTAGGAGGAAATCTCTCCAAAACAAGAGGAAATCTCCTGTAGGACAGTTGTCACTGTCAGTGTCCCCATTGAAAGATTTCCTCTTACCCAATTGTTCATCTGACAACCAAAACATTGGGCTTCCCATACCTCGCTGTGCTGGAGAAAATGGTCCCTTTGCACATATAAAGAAGGAAACTTCAGCAATAAACACCTGACAGGGGGAGGAGGGGGAGGGGGCAATGGGGAGCTCCATTCTATACAAAAACAGGGTGGATAAAAATCAATGATTTAAAAAAAAAAAAAAAAAGTTTTAAATACCTGATCTTTCTTTATTTAAATCAGATTTTTTTTCAAAGGAATTTAAATAAAATGCTTTTGGAGTTAAAAAATCTATCGAAGGATAGTTTTCTATTTAAGATACATTAATAATTTTATTTTTTCAGCATGAAATGGAGCTTAGTTATGTAGCATGAGGCTGTATAATCTGCAATAATTACATTTTTGGTAAACTCATTCAATGAATCCAAGCTCTGCAAGCTGAGATAACATGCTCTGCATTAATGCACTCACACAACTTCACAGTAACAATGAGATAAAACAAAGTTCAGGAATATTCCTTTATCCCATTGTTTTGCAAATCTATGTACACTACAAACTGTATGACTGAATCGGTTCTGATATTGTTTTACTAACCTGACAGCTTATTATTCTAAATAGGGAAACCTTCATTTTATTTGCAAATATTAAAGATTCTAACTACCAGCAACAATGAGTCCTTACATTTAAAGAGCACCTGTCATTTCAGACCCATCATGGCAGCGCCTGTTAGCGGGCATCCACTCACCTGCTGCCGCCACGTCCCTCACCTTGTTGTGTCACTGCCGCATCACCAGCCGTCCCATTAAAGTGAATGGGACTGGCGTTGAGCCAACAGCGGGGTCAGGAGGAGGAGCCAACAGCGGGGTCAGGAGGAGGAGCCAACAGCGGGGTCAGGAGGAGGAGCCAACAGCGGGGTCAGGAGGAGGAGCCAACAGCGGGGTCAGGAGGAGGAGCCAACAGCGGGGTCAGGAGGAGGAGCCAACAGCGAGACAGGGGAGGAGCCAACAGCGGGACAGAGATGACAGTTGCTCTTTAAAAATTAGGATTTAAATCAAATCCACTCTAATCCAAAACAAACAAAAAAAATTGGCTTTGCACACACTTGAACTTGAATGAAGAAGAAATAGCAGTGACTACCTACTGTGATTGGCAGGCGATACAAACTCTGTTCTGTACACAGACAGCGGGCCCATTGCGGGTGACAAAAGCCCGCATTATTCTGCAGTCAATTGCCCGTTCATCTCTTTACGAGGACAATCTGATCCTGGCCGGCGTGCAAAAAGGACAGAAAGTGACAAACAAGTTTGCAGAATCCCGAAGCGAAGCGCGTCCCTGTAATCTGAAAGGTTTCCTCTTCCTCACAATGAGCCTTTGTGTTTACAACACAACTTTCCTCTGTTATCAGGCGCTCTCTGAAGGTGTGGCCTGACATTCCTCCCCGGGAAGATAGTGCGGCCCCTCGCACAGCACTCTGGACTGCCCCAGGTGCCAGGCATGCAGAAGGAAGACCCCGGCACTGACTCCAGAGCCCGGACTAAGCTGCCCACAGCACAGCCTGTACAATATAGAAATACCAAGGGAGGAGAACATGCCAACTGACGATTCTACAAGCTCTAGGGCAGTCACCCTGATCCACGCTGAACCATACAATGGAGGTTATTTACTAAAACAGGAGAGTACAAAATCTGGTGCAGCTCTGTACAGAAACCAATCAGCTTCCAGGTTTTGTTGTAAAAGCTGCATTAAACAAACTGAAAGGAGCTGTAAAGGCAGAAGGTTTATTTATCTTAAAGGGGTTGTAAAACCTTCGTGTTTTTTCACCCTAATGCATCCTATGAAAAAACTTGACCCACGGGGGACGCGCTGTCTCTCTGCCCGGGGTTCTCGGCTCTCTATTGGATAGATTGATAGCAGCGCAGCCATTGGCTCCAGCTGCTGTCAATCAAAACCAATGATGCGTTGGTCGGGGGGGTAGGGGGGGGGGCGAGTCCTGTATTCCACCTCTATGGACGCCGAATGCTGGACTCAGGAGCACACCCGCAAGGTAACCTCCTCGGGGAAGCGCTTCTCAGAGGGGGTTATCAGATGTGGGAGGAGCCATAAGAGCAGCCGGGGGACCCCAGAAGAGTAGGTTCGGGGCCACTCTGTGCAAAACGAGCTGCACAGTGGAGGTATGATATTTTTTTTTTTATTATTTACCTTTACAATCACTTTAAGGCATTCTATGCCTTAAAATAAAAAAATCTTCTGTGTGTGGCACCCCCTAATACTTACCTGAGCCCCATCTCTCTCCAGCGATGTCCACGAGTTTCTTAGCCGTCCGGAACACTCCTCCTGATTGGTTGAGACACAGCAGTGGTGCCATTGACTCCCGCGGCTGTCAACGTCAGCTAGCTAATCAGGGGAGAGAGAGAGAGAGGGGGTGGGGTCGGGGTTCTGTGTCTGAATGGAGGGAGCTGTGACTCGGCTCAGGTACCCCTATAGCAAGCTGCTGGCTGTGGGGGCACTCTACAGGTTGATTGGTTTGCCCAAAAGTTATCACATCTACAAACTATGGGATATTTGTATTTATTTATTTTTACTAGTAATGGCGGTGATCAGAGACTTATAGCGGGACTGCGATATTTCAGCAGACATTCCGACACTAAAGCCTCGTACACACGATCAGATTTTTAGGACGACCGAACATCCGTTTTTTGTGGCAGGCTAGTCTCATGTCGGAAGTGAAGAGATTTACTCACCATACGAAGATTTTGGTATGACAGAATACAATGTCAGAAGTGACGCAGTGCGTTGAACAGTTTTGAATGTATTCTTTCATGTGAGCATGCCTGGTCTTGCTCTTACGATTTTTTTTCGTACGAAAACCGTACTAATAAAACGAAAAATCGTATGTTAAAGTTCACACCCCACAAAAATTGTATAGTCTGCACATCCAGCTTTTGTCGTATCGAAAAACCAGAATCCGCTGTCAAAAGCACCGTACTAACGATCCGAAAATCGGCAGACGAAAATTTTACTTCTGATTTTCGTATTGTGTGTACCTGGGGGCCTTTACTGGCACCATTACAGTGATCAGTGCTAAAAGTATGCACTTTCACTGTACTAATGACACTGGCAGGGAAGCGTTTAACAAAGGTGATCAAAGGGTTGCGTCTCTAGCCTGTATTTTCTCACTGTGGGGAGGAGGAGCTTTTACTAGGGGAAGGCAGAGATCAGTGTCCCTGCTTTGCAGAAACACAGGATCAATGCCTTCCCGCCTGTCAGAATCGCAATCTGCCTCTATACCGAATGATTGGCGGGTTCCAGCGGACATAGAGTCCGCGGTAACCCGATGATTGGCTTCCGCTGTGTATGATCACGTGAGCATCGTGTGTGTGCGCGTATATATATATTTATATATGTGTGTATGTACATATACATACATATATATATACATATATATACATATACATATACATACATATATATATATATATATATATATATATATATCTCAATACTGGATGGACAAAACTACAAACCCCTTTGGCATTTAAAGTTGCTCTCATGTTTTCCCATCTGTGGCTCTGTCAGCTTTGAGCTCACAGAGGCTTTACAAAGAAGATCACAACATTTTAGTAGAGAATTTTGTAGAATTTCCAGTATGTGCAGAATCTGCGCCTTCGGGAAACATGTAAAACTGCCCCCCCTCCCCCCTCCCCCCCCCAGCACCGAGGTGCAGCAGGAAACAAATCTCTGCAAAGTGCACTACTCCATCTCCCATACAGAAGCAGATCTGAGATGTCTGCGATCAGCATTATCAGCGACATTACCAGCAACACAATCAGATTGACATGAAAACGCCTCACCCGGCTCGCCATGTTCTCATCTTCAGTCCAAAGTGTAAATTTCACAACCGACGATTTATTGGCTCCAAAAGATCAGAAAAATATGAAGCATTTATACACGATTTTCTTTTGTCTAGTGGCCGTGTATTTTCCGGGAGCCAATACAAATTATACCAGTAAGGTTTATCTTAAGAGCTCTTTCATTGGAGCGCCAGTCTTCCCCACCCCACTGAAAAGTGACCCCCCCGATCCACAGTGGATCACTTTTCAGGAGGGTGGCAGAGCAGCGGCTGCCAGACATTCATCGAGGTGATCCTGCTGCCTCCTAAATGTCACCCTCCCCCCACTTCCCCAGGGGGTGGGGGTTATATCGAAATACCGCGCTACAACTGCCTGGCTCACCGTTGCAGCGCGGCCCCCACAGACAAGTTAAAATTGGCCGAAGCCAAAAGCATGCGTACTACACCGACTGACTGCAGATGTGGCATTAAAGGCCCGTGCGCCTTGAAATTTTGAATACAATGGATGCCCATTAAAAAAACGCCTATTGCATTTACTGATGCATTTTGCATGTGCTTTGGATGCATTTGTGTTGCGTTAGGTAACGCTTTCAAGCACCTCCTCTGTGTTGGTTTTCTACAATATGGATTCTTGCACCATCATCTCATCTAGTACCACATTCTGTGGTCAGCTTGGGTGGTATAAACTAAATCAACTGCATGTTTTTATCGCCATTTGCCATTTGTGTAGAATGGGTGCCTAGGCTGGTCAACTTTACCATTACCGATCCTGACGCTTGCCTGTTTCTCCCTATGGAATCACTCCCTTTCCACGCCATGCATACTAGCAATTTTTTTTTTTTTTTTAAATACTAACCTGCTCTGTGTAATGGTTTTGCACAGAGCAGCCCCGATCCGCCACTTCTCGGGTACCCCCCGCCAGCGCTCCTGGCCCCCTCCCCTCCTGCCGAGTACTCTCAGAGCAAGCAGCTTGCTGTGGGGGGCACCCAAGCAGGCTCGCTCCTGAGCCACTGCTCTGCGTGTCCATCCACACTCAGATCCCCGCCCCCTCCCTTCTCATTGGCTCACTAGCTGTGATTAATTCATAGCACAGACTTGAGATTCGGACCTTGGCCAGAAGAAAATTTTAAGCCATCTTTTCATGCGGGTTCCTGGGATCTGACTGCATGGCAATGTGATAATGCTGCCTGCACCAACATGCACGGGCAACCCATGAGGACCGCCCCAGAGGAGTCTTCACTGCTATCCTCCAATAAAATGATTGAGAAGAGGGCATTACCTTATGTGTGTAATGCTACTACATATCCCATCACTCATTGGGCTAGAGCACATGCGTGACCCAGCATTCACAAAAATTTCCCCAACGTGGGGACGCCGCCTGCGCCGCCACGCACAGTCAGGTCCTCGCGTCAGTCAAATTTTTGAACACTGCGGCACTCATGAGCGCTGGCTTAAAACAATGAGATTTGCAGCTGGTGCTGTTATAAGTGTAAAACTTCTTCACCCGGAAGTTCTGGGAAGCGGTACAACCCAAAACAGCATTTCCCAACTCCAGTCCTCAAAGTGCCCCAACAGGTCATGATTTCAGGCTTTCCATTCTTTTGCACAGGTGATTTGATCAGTTTCACTGCCTAATGGCCCGCACACACGATCCGAATATCGTACGACTTTTTTTTCCCCACTTAATAGTCACAAGTAGAAATTGAATAGGTTACTAAAGTCGCGAAAATTCCCCTACGAAAGAAAAAAAAAAAAAATCTAAAGTGATGTCATGTGTTGTAATGTATTTGTATTTTCGGACGACAACTGTACTGACTAAAACGAAATTCGCACGATCTGGTATAGTTACATAGTTACCGTATATACTCGAGTATAAGTCGTCCCGAGTACAAGTCGAGGCCCCTAATTTACCACAAAAAACTGGGAAAAATTTATTGACCCGAGTATAAGTCGAGGGTGAGAAATGCAGAGGGTCAATAATGCCCATCTGCAGCTGCATGCCTCCCTGTGTCCTGTGCAGCCTACCTGTACCCTGTGCATGTGTCCTGTACATGTGTGTGTGTCCTGTACATGTGTGTCCTGTACATGTCCTGTGTCCTGTACATGTCCTGTGTCCTGTACATGTGTGTCCTGTACATGTCCTGTGTCCTGTACATGTGTGTCCTGTACATGTCCTGTGTCCTGTACATGTCCTGTACATGTGTGTGTGTGTGTGTGTGTGTGTGTGTCCTGTACATGTGTGTGTGTCCTGTACATGTCCTGTGTCCTGTACATGTGTGTCCTGTACATGTCCTGTGTCCTGTACATGTCCTGTACATGTGTGTGTGTGTGTGTGTGTGTGTGTGTGTGTCCTGTACATGTGTGTGTGTCCTGTACATGTCCTGTACATGTGTGTGTGTGTGTCCTGTACATGTCCTGTGTCCTGTACATGTATGTGTGCATGTGTCCTACCTGTGTCCTGTGCAGCCTCCCTGTGGCGATCTCCATCCTCTCTGTGGCGATCTCCATCTTCAATCGGCGGCCGGCGTGTGATGATACTGTTCGGCGGCCATTCCACAGTTCAAAAGCCGCGCCTCCTCCTCGTCTGTGATAGGCTGACCGCTGACTGCCTATCACGGACATTCTCTCATTCTCATACCACGGACGAGGATGAGAGAATGTCCGTGATAGGCTGTACACTGACAGCTGTTCAGCCTATCACAGATGAGCAGGAGGCGCGGCTTTTGAAAGCTGCAATAGCCGGCGAACACTACGCCGGCCGCCGTCTGCCTGCATGACACGCTGATCATGCAGACAGACGGCAGGGACTCGAGTATAAGTCGAAGGGACACTTTCAGCCCAAAAAAAAGGGCTGAAAAATTCGACTTATACTCGAGTATATACGGTAGTTAGGTTGAAAAAAAAGACACAAGTCCATCCATTTCAACCATAAAAAAAATAAAATAAATAAAATAAAAAATATCATGCCACCCGCTCCATGGTATCATACGAGGACATTTTTCGTGCTTGTCCGGTCGAATAATATCAGATGAATTGTTGTGATCGGCTCTCGAAAAGCTCTGTACCAACGATCCGATTATCGTACGATCGCGTTGAAAGCGGTATTTATGTCCGATTTTCGGATCGTGTGTACGGGCCCATTAGTAATTACCACAGCAGTTTTCATCTGAGGGAAATCCTGAAAACATGATCTTGAGGACTGGCGTTGAGAAACACCGACCTGGAAAAATGCAGATGGCAACACAAATTGAGAATGGGCAGTGTGTAAGTGATTAAATGGTTTATTCTCGTGTTAAAATAATCTATCCGGTGCGTTTCTGTTATAAAAAGTTGAAGCTTTAGTATCACTTTAACCACTTGCCGACCAGCCGCCATTTTACTGCCGCAGGTCGGCGCGATCCGTCGTAGCTATACGTCGGCTCGCGGGATCTGGATAGCAGGTGCGCGCACCGCCGGAGGTGCCAATGCTCGTGGCCGACGGTCACGATGACCGCCAGCCACGAGCGATCGCAAGCACGAGGGACAGAACAGGGAAATGAGTGTGTAAACACACACTTCCCTGTTCTGAGAGGAGTGACAGATCGTGTGTTCCTATTCGCTAGGAATCATGATCTGTCACTTCCTCCAGTCATTCCCCTCCCCCTTCAGTTAGAATCACCTCCCAGGGAACACAATTAACCCCTCGATCGCCCCCTAGTGTTAACCCCTTCACTGCCAGTGACATTTTTACAGTAATCAGTTTAAACTGAGGAAAAAATTGCTTTTTAAAAAAAAAAAAAAAAAAAAAGGGGATATTTATTATAGCAAAAAGTACAAAATATTGTGTTTTTTTCAAAATTGTCGCTCTTTTTTTTGTTTATAGCGAAAAAAATAAAAACCGCAGAGGCGAGCAAATACCACCAAAAGAAAGCTCTATTTGTGGGGAAAAAAGGACATCAATTTTGTTTGGGTGCAACGTCGCACGACCGCGCAATTGTCAGTTAAAGCGACGCAGTGCCGAATCGCAAAAAAAAATGGCCTGGTCATTCAGCAGCCAAATCTTCCGGGGTTGAAGTGGTTAAATAAAAGAATGACCAAAAAACATGCCACAGGTAGGGCTTAGGGCTCCTTATCTTACCTTTCAGGAGATCTCTAGCCAATCCTGGCTCTGCTGCACCAGTCGGGCGCACAAAATGTGACAGGACCAGATCTATGTCCCCAGGTCATGTGATCAGAGTCCTCTGAGGCTGGGGACAGGAGGGACATAGGAGGTCAAGGTGCTAGTTCTTCAGTCTAAAAAGGTAGAACAATATACACAGCGTGTAATACGGGCAGCAGACACACACACACACACACACACACACACACACACACACGATACAATGAAGACTATCAGACCCGATCGTGTGCTGCTTCTGCTACAGAGGAGAAACGCACACACTTGGAGAGATAAAAATAAACTCTCGGTCACGTTGGGCCTGGGTGAAGACGGGCTCTGGTTTCCTTTTGTTTGCGGTTTTCACAAAAGCGTTTGGCGGCCCCGCCTCGCCGCTCAGAAGGGGACATTGTTCTGACTCCTACAGGTGCCGCTTTTCACATAACAATCGAGACAGCGGCTGCAGCCCGCTTCCCTCCGTTCCTTAAAGGAAAACTCCGGCTTTGCAAGAAAAAAAAAAAAAAGGATATAAAGAATTGCTGGTGGCCAAGAATTCTAACTTCCTGGCGGTCCGAGGCGGATCTTGTGGGTTTCAATACTTTGAGCCCAAAAAACAACTTCATAGCAGGTGAACCCCGTGACTTGGTCCTGGTCACAAATCAGAAACGAGTGAAGATAGAGGACAAGCATGACAACCTGACAGAGAGCAGCTCAAGTTACGGTGCTGAAAAAAATGACACCAAATAAAAGGACCCGTCACCTGCCTGGGATCAACAGAAAGATCCCCCACTGAGCAGGCCGATCCGCTTGGACGGACCCCTCCCCCACGCCATCTGAAAGGGGCCCAATACATCTCAGCACTGTAGATTTCCTACAGTCTCTTCACAGCAACTTCCAGTCTACACACAGCAATGGCTGCATGCTATTTCTCAACGGTGGCAACAGTGCACCATACCTGGGGTAAAGGGTACTAAAATGGAAACTTGTAGTCACCATCAAAAGCCTGTGTGACAGCATGACAACACAGGAGCCCAATTGGGGGATAAAGGACAGAGCGTGGTCACCCAATATCAGGATCGCCACTGATTAGGAAATAAAACCTGTAGATTTAAAAAGGAGATGCTCACCTTTTGTTACACCCATATTCAGGGTGTAACATGTTACAGATGCACCGGCCCCCCGCTTCCCCAGGATCTTCTTACCACCAACCCCCCCCCTCCACCACTAGATGTCACAATCTGCAAAGAACCGGGCCGTGTCATCCAATCACGGTGTTCTGTGAATGGGAAAACTACAGTCCGGTGGCCTTTGCAGCGGTCGGCTTCTAGTTCTCAATGAACTACCAGGGCGCTGTTGAGCACGGTGGTAGTTCACAGAATCTTCCCATCACAGTGTAAATGGCGGCCATATCGGAGGTGCGGCCAGACAGTCTGCAGCAGAGCATATAAAAAAAAAAAAAAAAAAGATTTTTATTTTTTTGATCAAATTTATTTTAATAAAATGCTTTTGGAGTAAAAATGTATCCAAAAGACAGTTTTCTATTTAAGATACATTAATAATTTTGTTTATTCAGCATGAAATGGAGCTTAGTTCTGTGGCATGAGGCTGTATATTCTGCAATATTTACATTTTTGGTAAACTCATTCAATGAATCCAAGCTCTGCAAGCTGAGATAACATGCACTGCATTGATGCATTCACACAATCCCACAGTAACCGTGAGATAAAACAAAGTTCAGGAATATTCCTTTATCCCATTGTTTTGCAAATCTTTGTACACTACAAACTGTATGACTGAATTGGTTCTGATATTTTCTTTGTTTTACCAACTTATTATTGTAAATAGGAAACTTTCTGTTTTGTTTGCAAATATTAAAGATTCTAACAGCAAAAATAAGTCCTTACATTTAAAGAGCTCCTGTCATTTCAGACCCATCATGGCAATGCCCCATCACCAGCCATCCCATTAAAGTGAATGGGACTGTAGGTGAGCCCACAGCGGGACAGAGGACGAGCCCACAGCGGGACAGAGGACGAGCCCACAGCGGGACAGAGGACGAGCCAACAGCGGGACAGAGGACGAGCCAACAGCGGGACAGAGGACGAGCCAACAGCGGGACAGAGGACGAGCCAACAGCGGGACAGAGGACGAGCCAACAGCGGGACAGAGGACGAGCCCACAGCGGGACAGAGGACGAGCCCACAGCGGGACAGAGGACGAGCCCACAGCGGGACAGAGGACGAGCCCACAGCGGGACAGAGGACGAGCCCACAGCGGGACAGAGGACGAGCCCACAGCGGGACAGAGGACGAGCCAACAGCGGGACAGAGGACGAGCCCACAGCGGGACAGAGGACGAGCCAACAGCGGGACAGAGGACGAGCCAACAGCGGGACAGAGGACGAGCCAACAGCGGGACAGAGGACGAGCCAACAGCGGGACAGAGGACGAGCCCACAGCGGGACAGAGGACGAGCCCACAGCGGGACAGAGGACGAGCCAACAGCGGGACAGAGGACGAGCCCACAGCGGGACAGAGGACGAGCCCACAGCGGGACAGAGGACGAGCCCACAGCGGGACAGAGGACGAGCCCACAGCGGGACAGAGGACGAGCCCACAGCGGGACAGAGGAGGAGCCCACAGCGGGACAGAGGAGGAGCCCACAGCGGGACAGAGGAGGAGCCCACAGCGGGACAGAGGAGGAGCCCACAGCGGGACAGAGGAGGAGCCCACAGCGGGACAGAGGAGGAGCCCACAGCGGGACAGAGGAGGAGCCCACAGCGGGACAGAGGAGGAGCCCACAGCGGGACAGAGGAGGAGCCCACAGCGGGACAGAGGAGGAGCCCACAGCGGGACAGAGGAGGAGCCCACAGCGGGACAGAGGAGGAGCCCACAGCGGGACAGAGGAGGAGCCCACAGCGGGACAGAGGAGGAGCCCACAGCGGGACAGAGGAGGAGCCCACAGCGGGACAGAGGAGGAGCCCACAGCGGGACAGAGGAGGAGCCCACAGCGGGACAGAGGAGGAGCCCACAGCGGGACAGAGGAGGAGCCCACAGCGGGACAGAGGAGGAGCCCACAGCGGGACAGAGGAGGAGCCCACAGCGGGACAGAGGAGGAGCCCACAGCGGGACAGAGGAGGAGCCCACAGCGGGACAGAGGAGGAGCCCACAGCGGGACAGAGGAGGAGCCCACAGCGGGACAGAGGAGGAGCCCACAGCGGGACAGAGGAGGAGCCCACAGCGGGACAGAGGAGGAGCCCACAGCGGGACAGAGGAGGAGCCCACAGCGGGACAGAGGAGGAGCCCACAGCGGGACAGAGGAGGAGCCCACAGCGGGACAGAGGAGGAGCCCACAGCGGGACAGAGGAGGAGCCCACAGCGGGACAGAGGAGGAGCCCACAGCGGGACAGAGGAGGAGCCCACAGCGGGACAGAGGAGGAGCCCACAGCGGGACAGAGGAGGAGCCCACAGCGGGACAGAGGAGGAGCCCACAGCGGGACAGAGGAGGAGCCCACAGCGGGACAGAGGAGGAGCCCACAGCGGGACAGAGGAGGAGCCCACAGCGGGACAGAGGAGGAGCCCACAGCGGGACAGAGGAGGAGCCCACAGCGGGACAGAGGAGGAGCCCACAGCGGGACAGAGGAGGAGCCCACAGCGGGACAGAGGAGGAGCCCACAGCGGGACAGAGGAGGAGCCCACAGCGGGACAGAGGAGGAGCCCACAGCGGGACAGAGGAGGAGCCCACAGCGGGACAGAGGAGGAGCCCACAGCGGGACAGAGGAGGAGCCCACAGCGGGACAGAGGAGGAGCCCACAGCGGGACAGAGATGACAGTTGCCCTTTAAAAATAATGATTTAAATCAAGCCTTTTTACTAGTGATTTAAATCAAATCCACCTCGATCCAAAACAAAACAAAAAAATTGGCTTTACACACTTGAACTTGAATGAAGAAGAAATAGCAGTGACTACCTACTGTGAATGGCAGGCGATACAAACTCTGTTCTGTACACAGACAGCGGGCCCATCGCGGGTGACAAAGGGCCGCATTATTCTGCAGTCAAGTTGATTTAAATCGAGCCTTTTTACTAGCGATTTAAATCGTGATTTAAAATGGACTTGATTTAAAATCGAATCCACCCTGGTCTGCAGGACCATGGCATTACACCCACAATCTGACGATCGTGGGTGCAGTGCTTTACAGGTCCATTACAAAAAAAATGTATAATAAAATTCAAATTTTTTTACCTACAAAAAAAAAATAAAAGTGCATTTATTATTATTTTTGCAAAGGTGAACTCATCATTTAAGTGATATTATTATAATAACTATTGATAGTAGTATTAATGATATGTATGAATACTATTAAAAAGAATGGAATGATCTAAGAACAGTATGTGGGGTAAGACGCCACTCAAAACTGACCCAGTGCTTCAGATGTGGACACGCTGTTCTGGCCACGCCCCCTGACATGTTTCACCCCCGCCTACCGGGGCTTGGTCACAGAGGCCAACTTTGAGCGGCGCTCCGAGTTCACACGTGATCACAATCTAATAACCCTAATAAAATATAATCTAAATGACAATAGTAATAAAAATTATCGAATATTACTATTTGCTTATTATTACAACACTTTCACCCAAGAACAGGGGGAGTGTGTTAGGACTACATAACACCCTCCTCTGTGCTTCATAACAGGGGGAGGCATTTTGTAGTCCACAAAGCTAGCTGGAAACAATACTACTACAGTCCGGAGAACGTACAGGAAGGTACGAGCTCACAAGATTTCTGGCTGGAAGAACAACTTTTTTTTTTTTTTTTTTTTTTTTTTTTTACACTTGTCAGATATAAAACACTTTTCTTGTATATATAAACAGACCAAAAGGGAACGAATAGAAAAGTTTACCATTAGAGCTTACACATACGCTTTAAAGTGGAATTCCAAGCTCTAAGCCTAAAACTGCTCCCATCCCCCTAACAAGTCCTATACTACCTATCCTGTAGAAGGAAAATGCTTATACTTTCCTGGTTCTCAGGGCACTCCGGTCCGGTCACTTGATTTCCCCAACGGCGGCTTCAGGGGAGAGGAGAGAGCCTGGACGGTGACATCACCCATAGGCTTTCTATGGGGCATCCGTTGTCGGCTGTCCCTCCTCTCCCCTGAAGCTGCCTCATGGAGCCGATCATGTGACCGGGCTGGAGCGCCCCAAGGATAGGCAAGTATAAGCATCTTCCTTCTATAGGGGAGTTGGAATAAGAGTTCGGAGGTCGGCGAGAGCCATTTTAAGCTTATTTATAGCCTGGAGTTCCACTTTCACCACTTTCCGACCACAGCACACTGATGTATGTCGGCACAATGGCAGCGGTGGGAAAATGGGTGTACCTGTACATTCCCTTTAAGGGCCGGGGCTAGCAGGCACGCGCCCGCCTCGTACAGAGTGACCACGCCCACAGGACCGGCGGACTCGATGTCCGCTGGTCTCCAGACGATCGTGTCACAGAGCCTCAGAACTGGAAGTGCCTATGTAAACAAAGCATTTCCCTGTTCTGCCTTGTGACATGACAGAGATCACCTGTCATCAGGAGCAGTAATCGCTGTCATGCGAGTTGAAGCCCATCCCCCCCACAGTTAGAGGGCTTTCACACCGAGCCGCCCTGGGCGTCAGAGGTAAAGCGGCGCTAAAAATAGCACCGCTTTATTTTTAGCGCCGTTTTAGCGGCACTATTCGCCCGTTAGCGGGGCGGTTTTAACTCCCCGCTAGCGGCCGAAAAGGGGTTAAATCCGCCCGCAAAACACCGCCACAGCAGCGTTTTGCCGGCGGTATCACAGCGCTGCCCCATTGATTTCAAAGGGGAGCAGCAGTGAAGGAGCGGTGAGTTCACCGCTCCAAAGAAGCTGCTGGCAGGAATTTTTCTGAGGCCCTTCCAGCACACCGCACCAGTGTGAGAGCCCTCGGGCTTTCACACTGGCGTGAATGGAGCCGCTTTTTTCAGGCGCTATTTTTAGTGCTGTAGCCCCTGAAAAACGCCGACAGTGTGAAAGGGGTCTTGGAATCACTCGCTAGGACACACTTAACACCTTCATCGCCCCCTAGTGTTTAACCCCTTCCCTGCCAGTGTCATTTATACAGTAATCAGTGGATTTTTATAGCACTGATCGCTGTATAAATGACAATGGTCCCAAAATGGTGTCAAAAATGTCCAATGTGTACGCCATAATGTCGCAGTCCCGATAAAAAAAATTAAAAAAAAATGCAGATCACCACCATTACTACTAAAAAAAAAAAAAAAATTAATAATAAAAATGCCATAAAACTATCCCCTATTTTGTAGACGCTATAACTTTTGCGCAAACCAATATACGCACTTTTTTTTACGAAAAATATGTAGAAGAACACATATCGGCCTAAACTGAGGAAAAAAATTGGGTTTTTACTTTTTATATATTTTTGGGGGATATTATAGCAAAACATAAAAAAAATGCGTTTTTTTCAAAATTGTCGGTATTTTTTTTGTTTATAGCGCAAAAAATAAAAACCGCAGAGGTGATCAAATACCACCAAAAGAAAGCTCTATTTGTGGGGAAAAAAGGGACGTCAATTTTGTTTGGGTGCAACGTCGCACGACCGCGCAATTGTCAGCTAAAGTGACGCAGTGCCGAATCGCAAAAAGTGCTCTGGTCAGGAAGGGGGTAAAATCTTCCGGGGCTGAAGCGGTTAAGGGCAAATATGGCAGTCACTGTTGTTGAAAATGACAGCTGCCTGGTTGCCTCCTAAACCAAACTAGATTACGAGTTCAGACTACGCTTACATGCCTCTTTGGGATCAGTGACTCCGATCTGAAGCTGGGGATGAGAATGACAAATGATTATTATCAGGAGATAGTCTGCAACCATTTTCATGACAGGTGCCCTTCGAGTTGCATATTACAAGGACTCAGAATGTGCTCATCGGCAATACACGAGTGTTTTTTCACTTTGAGGAGGGAGACAAAGCTCTATTGGCACTGCCCACACTCCATCACGCTGGCAATACTCAGCTGCTGGATGCCTCCCTCTCACCAAACAATGCTCGGGGTCTCCGACATGAAATAGAATATTGTGGATGACAGTGCTGAGACTGCAGGCTGGACTCCCCCCCCCCCCTCCCTGCCACTTACAACCAGTGTTTACAAGGGCTCAGGCCACGCCCCCCACCTTCCCGCACAAACCAACCACCGCCGGGTATGTCTTTATCATAACACATGACCGCTATTGTACTAGGCACACGCCGCGCATCTCCAACAAGACCTTTGTCAAGAGTCACAACACTGGGAGCTTCATTGTTCAGCTGCCACAGAATTCAATGCATGAAGTCTTAGAGGTTTAGTCCACTTAAAAAAAAGACATATTTGATTAACGGTAGTGCCGGGGTTGGCTGACTCCGCTCCTTAGGTTCTTGTACACTCATCACCGGCCACTTTATTATTAGGTACACCTTGCTAGTACCGGGTTGGACCCCCTTTTGCCCTCAGAGCTGCCTTCGTTCTTGGTGGCATAGATTCAACAAGGTGTTGGAAACATCCCTCAGAAATGTTGGTCCATAGTGACATGATAACATCACGCAGTTGCTGCAGATTTCAGCTTCAGCAAGTCGTCTTCACCTTACACTGAACTCCTTCCCCTATAACCCCAACCCCCCCCCCCCGGGACCCTCTGAGTCCCACGATCCCCCCGCTGTCAGAACTCAGGATGTAGCTTCACCGGTCCGGGGATTTGAAATCCCTGCGGCTCTCTTATTCGTACGGAAAAGAAACATTCGAATTGCTCCTGTGTGGGTTTCCTCCGGGTACTCCGGTTTCCTCCCACACTCCAAAGACATGCTGGTAGGTTAATTGGATCCTGTCTAAATTGTCCCTAGTATGTATGAATGTGAGTTAGGGACCTTAGATTGTAAGCTCCTTGAGGGCAGGGACTGATGTGAATGTACAATGTATATGTAAAGCGCTGCGTAAATTGATGGCGCTATTCAAGTACCTGAAATAAATAAAATTGCTCAGCACCGTCACAATGAGAATCTATCTAGCCCGTCCGGTCAGTGATAAGAGGATAGGAGAGCACGCCGTGGGGATTTCAACTCCCCAGACTGGTGAAGCAGCTTGCCATTGTCTGACAGCGGAGGATCACGGGGCTCTGGTACAGCGGTGGGACCCGGGGGAGGGGGGGGGGATATAAGTGTAGCTGTTGATCCTGCCAGCGGTCTCCTGATGACTTCCTGTGCTCTTTGCCCCTGCTGACCGTTGTCGGTATTTATAGTTCTCTCTGTGGGCTATTCTTCCACCCATGTTATGGAGATGTGGAAAGCCTATGGTGACAACGTTCTCCTCAGTAAAGGAGTGTGCGTGTGTTGTCACTCTAGAACAGGAAGTGCGCCACAAGCAAGATCCCAAAGTTAATGTAAAGGGGGGAAAAAAAAAAAAACCTTGAGAGTGATAAAAGAAAAGAGCCACCACATCTAAGGACTTGTAGGCTGCAATATATTACATTTTTTGCGGTTATGTTTAGATCCACTTGACAATAACTGACAGTTGAACTTACAGAAAATACACAATCGTCTTCCTGTACGACTAAAAATATAAATACATTCTCCTTATCTGCATTCTGAGAAATATCCTGATTCCTTGCTTTTCACTCAATGCATTTCCTTACGAAAGCAAAATGCAAAGAGAAAACGCTTAGCAGTATCCCCTACGGTGGTGTAATGTCTGCACAGACGTCTTGCTGCTGGCAAGAAGATTCTGGGGACAAGCTGACGGGCGGGTGACATTTGCCCACAGGCGGCTGGGAATATGACAAGTCAGACACAAAGGTGGGTGAAGAGCAATCATTCCGAAACTGCTGGATAATTTACAAACTTATTTCAGTACGGCATTCCAAATTGACAGACAAGTAAATCCAAGCCTTCTAGTACATGGACGTCACAAATCTTAGGAGGCTTCAGAGCCACCTCCCCCCCCCCAGCACTGCGCATGCTCCGGGGGGCCGCCTCCCCCCAGCAACTGCGCATGCTCCAGGGGCCGCCTCCCCCAGCAACTGCGCATGCTCCGGGGGCCCGCCTCCCCCCAGCAACTGCGCATGCTCCGGGGGCCCGCCTCCCCCCAGCAACTGCGCATGCTCCGGGGGCCCGCCTCCCCCCAGCAACTGCGCATGCTCCGGGGGCCCGCCTCCCCCCAGCAACTGCGCATGCTCCGGGGGCCCGCCTCCCCCCAGCAACTGCGCATGCTCCGGGGGCCCGCCTCCCCCCAGCAACTGCGCATGCTCCGGGGGCCCGCCTCCCCCCAGCAACTGCACATGCTCCGGGGGCCCGCCTCCCCCCAGCAACTGCGCATGCTCCGGGGGCCCGCCTCCCCCCAGCAACTGCGCATGCTCCGGGGGCCCACCTCTCCCCAGCAACTGCGCATGCTCCGGGGGCCCACCTCCCCCCAGCAACTGTGCATGCTCCGGGGGACCCGCCTCCCCCCAGCAAGTGCGCATGCTCCGGGGCCCGCCTCCCCCCAGCAAGTGCGCATGCTCCGGGGCCCGCCTCCCCCCAGCAAGTGCGCATGCTCCGGGGCCCGCCTCCCCCCCAGCAAGTGCGCATGCTCCGGGGCCCGCCTCCCCCAGCAACTGCGCATGCTCCAGGGCCCGCCTCCCCCCAGCAACTGCGCATGCTCCTCCTCTATCATGTCCTCAGTCTCTGACCATCTCTTGTATCATGTCTGCAATCTCTTACTTAAAGCGGTTGTATAGTCTTTTTTTTTACTTTTACCTACAGGTAAGCCTATAATAAGGCTTACCTGTAGGTAAAAAAAATATCTCCTAAACCTTTACAGTTTAGGAGATATTCCCCTTGCTATACGCCGCTGACTGCAGCGGCGCATGCGCACAGGGGATTCTCGGCTGAAGCCCGGCAGCTGCCGGAACTGGCCGAGTAAGAAATCTCCCGCGCGCATGCGCGGGAGTGATGACATCGCGGCTCCAGCCACTCACAGCGCTGGAGCCGCGATACCCGGAAGACACGCCGAGGCAACATGACAGCTCCCTCGGCGTGGACCAGGTAAGATACTGACGCCTCGTTCTAAGGTAAGTATTTCATAATGAGCTAGTATGCGGTGCATACTAGCTCATTATGCCTTTTGCTTTACAGGGTTAAAAAAAAAAAAAAAAATTTGCGGGTATACAACCGCTTTAAACTTAAACACATTGCCAATAGTATTAGCAAAATTGCCATTCGGTGCACCTCTAGCAGACATGATAAAGGAAATGGTCAGAGACTGGTCACCAGTGCCTGTCATATGCAGCCTGCCTGTGCCCAGCAGCCTCACCAGTGCCTGTCATATGCATTCTACCTGTGCCCAGCAGCCTCACCAGTGCCTGTCATATGCAACCTACCTGTGCCCAGCAGCCTCACCAGTGCCCGTCATATGCAACCTACCTGTGCCCAGCAGCCTCACCAGTGCCTGTCATATGCAGTCTACCTGTGCCCAGCAGCCTCACCAGTGCCTGTCATATGCAGTCTACCTGTGCCCAGCAGCCTCACCAGTGCCTGTCATATGCAGTCTACCTGTGCCCAGCAGCCTCACCAGTGCCTGTCATATGCAACCTACCTGTGCCCAGCAGCCTCACCAGTGCCCGTCATATGCAACCTACCTGTGCCCAGCAGCCTCACCAGTGCCTGTCATATGCAGTCTACCCGTGCCCAGCAGCCTCACCAGTGCCTGTCATATGCAGTCTACCTGTGCCCAGCAGCCTCACCAGTGCCTGTCATATGCAGTCTACCTGTGCCCAGCAGCCTCCCCAGTGCCTGTCATTTGCAGCCTGCCAGTGCCCAGCAGCCTCACCAGTGCTCGTCATATGCAACCTACCTGTGCCCAGCAGCCTAACCAGTGCCAATCATATGCAGCCCGCCAGTGCCCATTATATGCAGCCTACCTGTGCTCAGGAACCTCACCAATGCCTTGTTATATGCAGCCTGTGCCCAGCAGCCTAACCAGTGCCCATCATATGCATAAAAAATTGGGAAAAGAAATAGGAAAGGGACAAGTAGTTTAAATGGAGGACCAAACCATGGTATTCATATGCCGTATTGACTTTATTAAAGCAAAAAATATATAAAGATAGAAAAAATACCCTCTAAGCACCAAAAATAGGATTTAAAAATATGTTTAAAGAGACAACGTCGTCACTAAAATATTGGGCAACCAAGACATAGCTGTAAACATGTAGAAACTGCTTAATACATGAATCACGTATATTTCCATGTATCTGAGCCATGATGGTCTATAGGTGGATTTTATCCTGAACACAGAGCCATACTTGTCCCTTTCGGGCTGGTTGTATGCTACATGTGTCAGGGATTTCCACAGATGACGACCAATTAAAGGACTAAAAGGTGATCTATCTACCCGGGATATGTGGAAATGGTATGTACAGGTGTTTTCCCTGAATTACTTTGATCTGTCCATATCTCCTACACCAGGCTCTGTTGATGTGGGCTCCTCTGGTATGGTAGATTATCCATCTATGACTCAATCTAAGTCTATTGCTCTGTAAGAAATCTGACTCACACTGGATTCTGATCTATATTGGATGGACTTCCTTGAGCTAAATGGATCCATTCAATCTGGGTCACTGGGACTAGTTCAATCCATGTATGTGTCCATTGGTTATTTCAACACAATTTTTAGGAGGACATTTTCCTCAACTTGATTTCACAGCCATGACACTTCATTTAACTGGATTTTTCTAAACGGGATCCCCATTTCATGCTATACGGTTGCTGAGCTATTTGCACCAATACCCAAGGACTTTCTTTTAATAACCTTTATTTAACGAATTGGTATTTAGCTGCAGTCTCATACTACTGATCAAAATCAGCGGTGTACTATTTCCTCAGGTATCAGGAAGCCCTGGACAATCAGTCCTTTAATTGGCCGTCATCTGTGGAAATCCCTGACACATGTAGCATACAACCAACCCGAAAGGGACAAGTATGGCTCTGTGTTCAGGATAAAATCCACCTATAGACCATCGTGGTTCAGATACATGGAAATATACGTGATTCATGTATTACGCGGTTTCTACATGTTTACAGCTATGTCTTGGTTGCCCAATATTTTAGAGTAACATCATTGTCTCTTCAACATATTTTTAAATCCTATTTTTGGTGCTTAGAGGGTATTTTTTCTATCTTTATATATTTTTTGCTTTAATAAAGTCAATAAGGCATATGAATACCATAGTTTGGTCCTCCATTCAAACTACTTGTCCCTTTCCCGTTTCTTTTCCCAATTTTTCTGAACTAATTACCCAAGTTGTGGGAGGTACCCCATCTATATTAGATGAATTGGTTTCCTTTTTGCCCCCAAACAATTAACAGTAGTTTGAGATCCATCTTTTAAATATGTTTTCTGCCAATCATATGCAGGCTGCCTGTGCCCAGCAGCCTAACCAGTGCCAATCATATGCAGCCTGCCTGTGCCCAGCAGCCTAACCAGTGCCAATCATATGCAGCCTGCCTGTGCCCAGCAGCCTAACCAGTGCCAATCATATGCAGCCTGCCTGTGCCCAGCAGCCTAACCAGTGCCAATCATATGCAGCCTGCCTGTGCCCAGCAGCCTAACCAGTGCCAATCATATGCAGCCTGCCTGTGCCCAGCAGCCTAACCAGTAACAATCATATGCAGCCTGCCTGTCCCCAGCAGCCTAACCAGTGCCAATCATATGCAGCCTGCCTGTCCCCAGCAGCCTAACCAGTGCCAATCATATGCAGCCTGCCTGTGCCCAGCAGCCTAACCAGTGCCAATCATATGCAGCCTGTCTGTGCCCAGCAGCCTAACCAGTGGCAAGCATATGCAGCCTGCCTGTTCCCAGCAGCCTAACCAGTGCCAATCATATGCAGCCTGCCTGTGCCCAGCAGTCTAACCAGTAACAATCATATGCAGCCTGCCTGTGCCCAGCAGCCTAACCAGTGCCAATCATATGCAGCCTGCCTGTTCCCAGCAGCCTAACCAGTGCCAATCATATGCAACCTGCCTGTGCCCAGCAGTCTAACCAGTAACAATCATATGCAGCCTGCCTGTGCCCAGCAGCCTAACCAGTGCCAATCATATGCAGCCTACCTGTGCCCAGCAGCCTAACCAGTAACAATCATATGCAGCCTGCTGTGCCCAGCAGCCTAACCAGTGCCAATCATATGCAGCCTGCCTGTGCCCAGCAGCCTAACCAGTGCCAATCATATGCAGCCTGTCTGTGCCCAGCAGCCTAACCAGTGGCAAGCATATGCAGCCTGCCTGTTCCCAGCAGCCTAACCAGTGCCAATCATATGCAGCCTGCCTGTGCCCAGCAGTCTAACCAGTAACAATCATATGCAGCCTGCCTGTGCCCAGCAGCCTAACCAGTGCCAATCATATGCAGCCTGCCTGTTCCCAGCAGCCTAACCAGTGCCAATCATATGCAACCTGCCTGTGCCCAGCAGTCTAACCAGTAACAATCATATGCAGCCTGCCTGTGCCCAGCAGCCTAACCAGTGCCAATCATATGCAGCCTACCTGTGCCCAGCAGCCTAACCAGTAACAATCATATGCAGCCTGCCTGTGCCCAGCAGCCTAACCAGTGCCAATCATATGCAGCCTGCCTGTGCCCAGCAGCCTAACCAGTGGCAAGCATATGCAGCCTGCCTGTGCCCAGCAGCCTAACCAGTGCTAATCATATGCAGCCTGCCTGTGCCCAGCAGCCTAACCAGTGCCAATCATATGCAGCCTGCCTGTGCCCAGCAGCCTAACCAGTGCCAAGCATATGCAGCCTGCCTGTGCCCAGCAGCCTAACCAGTGCCAATCATATGCAGCCTACCTGTGCCCAGCAGCCTAACCAGTGCCAATCATATGTAGCCTACCTGTGCATGGATCAGCGGTGATCTCCATGTGTCACGGAGCTGGCTTTGAATTGCCCGGGCTGCAGTAACAATGTCCCGCCTCCTGTGATCACGTCACACTGATTCAATATCCCAGCATTGGATCAGTGTTCCGACTGTCACAGGAAGCCGGACATTGTTACTGCAGCCCTGGCGTTTCAGCTCCGTGACACATGGAGATCGCGGCGAGAAGGAGGGAGGGGAGGAGGAGGAGGAGGAGGAGGAGGGGAGGGGAGGAGCAGGAGGAGGGAGGGGAGGAGCAGGAGGAGGGAGGGGAGGAGCAGGAGGAGGGAGGGGAGGAGCAGGAGGAGGGAGGGGAGGAGCAGGAGGAGGGAGGGGAGGAGCAGGAGGAGGGAGGGGAGGAGGAGGAGGAGGGAGGGAGGAGGAGGAGGAGGGAGGGGAGGAGGAGGAGGGAGGGGAGGAGGGGGAGGAGGAGGGAGGGGAGGAGGAGGAGGGAGGGGAGGAGGGAGGGGAGGAGGAGGAGGGAGGGGAGGACTGGGCGGCATTAATGACACTCCCGCAATGGGCAACTCCCAGGGCAGACAGCGCCCCCTTTCGGTATCGGCTGGTTTTTTTCTTTCGGCTGAATGAAAAAAAACTATTCTCGAACAAAATTTCGGTGCACCTCCAAAAACACGTCACACCGAGCTGCATCACCATTCGGCTTGGCACGCACAAAAACGCTTGTTTGCCGATGCGAACGGGTGCCACTGACAATTAAAAGGCACTGCCACACATCTCCTAAATGGCAGAAGGTTTTTCTTCCTGTCGAGAAAGTGGGCGATTTTGCACGCATTCCCGTCGCACAGATGTAAATCTAGCCTTACTTTTACCTGGTTCCCTGTGCTGGCCCAACGCTCCTCAGCAGCTATACCCAGAGCATTGGTCGGGGACTAGAAGTATCAACTCTTCATTATTGATTCATCATCTCTCTGCCCATCGGATTTTATCTCTATTGCGCATTTGTCTTTATCTTTACTCAGTGATCACAAACACATCTACTGCACATACGTTTTATTCACATAGGTGGCTTACAGCTCAGTGGAAACTGTTTTAATGTCAAGCCAGAGAGAAAGCTCCACCTGCCACTTCCTCTGCAAACCACTTGGAAGATTGGAGGTCTGGCCTAGGCCAGTGTTTCTCACCTCTAATCCTCAAGGCACCCCAACAGATCATGTTTTCAGGATTTCCCTCAGATAAAAACGGCTGTGGTAATTACTAAGGCAGTGAAACTGATTAAATCACCTGTGCAAAATAATGGAAAGCCTGAAAACATGACCTGTTGAGGCACCTTGAGGACTGGAGTTGTAAAACACTGGCCTAGGCTATAAGAAGATTGCCAAGACCCTAAAACTGAGCTGCAGCATGGTGGCCAAGACCATACAGCGGTTTAACAGGACAGGTTCTACTCAGAACAGGCCTCGCCATGGTCCACCAAAGAAGTTGAGTGCACGTGTTCAGTGTCATATCCAGAGGTTGTCTTTGGGAAATAGACGTAGTGCTGCCAGCATTGCTGCAGAGGTTGAAGGGGTGGGGGGTCAGCCTGTCAGTGCTCAGACCATACACAACACACTGCATCAAATTGGTCTGCTTGGCTGTCGTCCCAGAAGGAAGCCTCTTCTAAAGATGATGCACAAGAAAGTCCACAAACAGTTTGCTGAGGACAAGCAGACTAAGGACATGGATTACTGGAACCATATCCTGTGGTCTGATGAGACCAATATAAACTTATTTGGTTCAGATGGTGTCAAGCGTGTGTGGTGGCAACCAGGTGAGGAGTACAAAGACAAGTGTGTCTTGCCTACAGTCAAGCATGGTGGTGGGAGAGTCATGGTCTGGGGCTGCATGAGTGCTGCCGGTGTTCTGCCGAGAAAGGTCCCCCGTCGCAGTCCTGCGCAGTACGAAGGACAAAGGAGACGCCGAAAGTCTCCGAACATAAACAGCTGTTCATCAGCTGTATACGGCGCCTGCGCAATTAAAACTACATTGTCCCACATGCTCCCGATGCTCGTGCAACTCTGCAAGGGGCGGGTGTAGGGGTGGATGCATACAGAAGAGGCCGCATGATGGGCAGAGCTCATACAATGGGGGTGGATTTCTCAAAGGGGCAGACGTATTATTGAGAAGCGTGTAAGGGGCGGATGCCTACAGAAGCGGCTGTATGGGCAGAGCTGATAAGTTGGGGTATTGGGAGCGTGCGGCACAATGTAGTCTTAATTGAGCAGGCGCTGTGTACAGCTGATGAACACCTGTTCATGTTTGGAGACTTTCGGCGTCTCCTTTGTCCCCTGTACTGCGCAAGCGCTGCGCCTGCGCAGTACAGAGCGGACACTATCCGACGGGGGACCTTTCTCGACAGGACACTGGCACTGCGGATCTACAGTTCATTGAGGGAATCATGAATGCCAACATGTACTGTAACATACTGAAGCAGAGCATGATCCCCTTCGGAGACTGGGCCGCAGGGCAGTATTCCAACATAACGACCCCAAAAACACCTCCAAAACAACCACTGCCTTGGTAAAGAAGCTGGGGGTAAAGGTGATGGACTGGCCAAGCATGTCTCCAGATCTAAACCCTATTGAGCATCTGTGGGGCATCCTCAAGCGGAAGGTGGAGGAGCGCAAGGTCTCTAACATCCCCCAGCTCTGTGATGTCATCATGGAGGAGTAGAAGAGGACTCCAGTGGCAAACTGTAAAGCTCTGGTGAACTCCATGCCCAAGAGGGTTAAGGCAGTGCTGGAAAATAATGGTGGCCACTCAAAATATTGACACTTTGGGCCCAATTTGGACATTTTCACTTAGGGGTGTACTCACTTTTGTTGCCAGCGGTTTAGACATTAATGGCTGTGTGTTGAGTTATTTTGAGGGGACAGCAAATTTACACTGTTATACAAGCTGTACACTCACTACTTTACATTGTAGCAAAGTGTCATTTCTTCAGTGTTGTCACATGAAAAGATCGAATAAAATAATTACAAAAATGTGAGGGGTGTACTCACTTTTGTGAGATACTGTATGTGTTTACTGTTCAATGTCCAATAATTATAACGGTTATGAAAAGGTTATCTAAGGAAAATGTATACTGTGTACTCAAGTTATATCTTAAGTTACACAATCCTCATGTATTTCACGCCTCAACTCCAGTTTAAATTTTCTGTGTATCTTAATTTTCTACTGTATGTTGAATTTTTTTTGTATGCTTCTCGTTTCAAAACCCTATAAAAAAACTTAATGTAATAAAAAAAATGTATAGGCATATAAAAAAAAAAAAAAATTGATTTAACCTCTTGACATCCGGAGGCCGTCATATGACGGCCTCCACTTTCAGGGCTTATATCTGAATGATGTCTGAGGCTACAGACATCATTCAGATACCGGCATTTTCAGCCGGCGATTCCGTACACCATAAGAACGATCATAGCGGCTGTTCCGCCGCTTGATCGTTCTTACGGGCGGCGGGAGGGGACACCCCCCCCCTCCCGCCGCCCTCCGGTGCTACTACCGACTCACCTCAGCGATCGGTGAGTCGGATAGCGGATCCGCCGGCGCCGGATGTTCACCATAGAGATTTCCGGCGGACCAGATGGTCGCCGGAGTCTCTATGATCGTTCGGAGGCCGGGCGCGATGTTATGACGTCACGCCCGGCCTCTGCATTCAAAAAAACGGCGCCGCTTCGGTTGTGAAGCGGCGATCGTTTTATTTTTTTTTTTTATTTTAGGCTTCCCAGCCTAGAGGTGAGATGTGGGGTCTTATTGACCCCATATCTCACTGTAAAGAGGACTGATCGTGTCAGTTTCCTATTACAAGGGATGTTTACATTCCTTGTAATAGAAATAAAAGTGATCAAAAAAAAAAATATTTTTTTAAAGTGTCAAAATAAAAAATTTTAAGTAAAATTAACAATAAAAAAAAAAAAAAAAATTTTTAAAGCGCCCCTGTCCCCGTGAGCTCGCACGCAGAAGCGAACGCATACGTAAGTCCCGCCCACATATGAAAACGGTGTTCAAACCACACATGTGAGGTATCGCCGCGAACGTTAGAGCGAGAGCAATAATTTTGGCCCTAGACCTCCTCTGTAACTCAAAACATGTAACCAGTAAAAAATTTTAAAGCGTCGCCTATGGGCATTTTTAAGTACCAAAGTTTGGCGCCATTCCACGAGCGTGTGCAATTTTGAAGCGTGACATGTTAGGTATCTATTTACTCGGCGTAACTTCATCTTTCACACAATGCAAAAAAATTTGTCTAACTTTGCTGTTTTGTTTTTTTTTAAGCATGAAACTGTTTTTTTTCCAAAAAAAACGCGTTTGAAAAATTGCTGCGCAAATACCGTGCAAGATAAAAAGTTGCAATGACCGCCATTGTATCTGTAGGGTCTCTGCTAAAAAAACATATATAATGTTTGGGGGTTCTATGTAATTTTATAGCAAAAAAATGATGATTTTTACATGTAGGAGCAAAGTGTCAGAAATGGCCCGGATATGAAGTGGTTAAAATCATTAAATTCCTAACTGCGAGTACATACAAACCTTCAGACAGGAGTCACCTGACAGCCGTTCTAGGTAGAAGCCTAAATTCTTCGCAAAAAAAAAAATTCAAAACAAACATGTCATGTGATCACGGCTTCTCAGCGAGAGCCCGTGTACGCGGAGGCTTTGGCCCGAGGGCTGGGAAATCAGCTTAGCTTGTGAGTGACCAGAGCTGGCCTGCCTGCAGCAGATGGCACGCTGCTATGTAACAACCCGGAAATGGAACGTATTGCCTGCCGCATGCTGAACACCTTGTTCTCTGCAGCACAGATGGAACGTAACCCCCATTGTGACAGGAGGGGGGCATCCAAAACATTAGGAAACATTCAGGAGTGAAAAGGGAGGAGGATCTCCCCAAAAAGGACACAGGCAGCAATATAAAACAGAACTTTATATCTACCTTATATACTGTGCTCTACATTACATACGCTGGACTTCAGCACTCCATACAACAATATAAATTAATATGACCGCTGCACTCCATACAAAGTTATACATTAAAGTAGAACTATAGGCATATTTTATTTTTTTTTTTCATTTTGAATAGAGTAAGGGAGGGTTATAACCCATCAGAATTTCATTTTTTTTTTTCGCCATCTGTGTCCCATTGCAGAGTTTTCCCTTCCTGTCCCATAGCCAAAACAGGAAGTGAGGGGAAATCCCTGTTATTTAATAAAATTGTAAACACCGCAAGAAAAAAAAAAAAAAAAAAACCCTGCAAGACAAAGGCATAATGAGCTAGTATGCATCGCAGAGCTCATTATGAAATACTCATCTTAGAATGTAGCTGTTACAGCAGCGCCCGCATACTGCGGACATTTTCCCTGGAGATTCTTCCGGGTTCACAGGCTCCGGCGCTGTGATTGACGCCACAGGGTTTGGAAGGAAGGGCACCTGTGGCATGCACCAGTTATGTCACTGGCTGCATGTAATGTAAATATCTTCTAAACAGTACACGTTTAGGAGGTATGTTCACTACCTATAGGTAAATGTCTGCAGAGGAAGTTTACGTCCTATTTAAAGCGATTAAAAAAAAAAAAAAAAACACAAACCTTTACAAACACACACATTATACTTACCTGCTCTGTGCAAGGGTTTTGCACAGAGCGGCCCTGATCCTCCATCTCTTCATCGAGTGCCCCCACAGAGAGCCGCTTTCCATGGGGGCACCCGTCTGGGCGCTCTACCAAGTCCCGCTGCTGCGTCCATCGACACAGACACCAGCACTACCAGAGGGTTTTTCACCTTAATGCATAGAATGCATTAAGGTGAAAAATCTTGAGGGTTTACAACCCCTTTAATACTCCGGATTGCATTCTAAGCAACGTGCTGTACATAACATACTCCAGACCACTGCACTCAATACAGCATGCTGTACATGACATACTACAGAGCTCTGCGCTATATACAACATGCTGTACATGGCATACTACAGACCCCTGCATTATATACAACATGCTGTACATGGCATACTACAGACCCCTGTACATGGCATACTACACACCACGGCACTATATACTGTTGTATATAGTGCCGTGGTCTGTGGTGCTGTAAATGGGCATACTCCAGGCCACTGCACTCAATACAGCATGCTGTACAATATACTACAGAGCTCTGCACATTACATACTCCAGGCCACTGCCCTATATACAACATGCTGTACATGGCATACTACAGACCCCTGCGCTATATACACACACACACCCACACCCCATGCTGTACATGATCTACTCCAGACCACTGCACTTAATATAACATGCTGTACATGTCATACTACAGAGCTCTGCACATTACATACTACAGACCTCTGCACTATATAAAACATGCTGTATATGATCCACTACAGACCCCTACTTTTCTATAAAACATGCTTTACATTAATACTACAAACCACTGCACTGAAAAATGACATGCTGTGTATCATATTGCCCAGAGGACTGATCTCTATACACAGGACTGCTGCACTATGTACATTACACTCTGGTCCCTTACACTCACAGCTTGGCGTTTTGATTTGTGGGCAGATTGGCCACGATTCTGCCCGCGATTTCAAAGCACCGAGGTGTAAATAACAAATCTCAAAACAGACATTTGAGATGCCATCCATTTGAATGGCACCTAAAATGTTGTTGCGGTTCTGCCTCAATTGTCACGTGATAAAATCGCGGCAACCCGCATCATGTGAAGCATGTCACTCCAAAAAAAAAAAAAAAAAAAAAAAGAAAAGAAGTCCATGAGCTACTTTTGGGCGACATACTGCATGTGCTGCGATTTGCCGTGATTGATCGCAAGACAATCACGGCAGAACCACCCTGCAATTTTAGGTGCCATTCAAACGAATGGAATCTCAAATGTGCGTTTCTGCGATTTGTCATTCACACTTCAGCACTTTGAAATCGTGGACAGAAACACGGCAAACATCAAGGCGTGAATGTAGTCTTTACAATGTGCTCCACACTGCAAGCTCTGGATCACCAGGTTCAGTATAATAATCTGTACATTACAGAACGTTGGAACACGGCGCTTTGTACAACATGCTGCACATTCAATATTTTTGTACCGTTGTATTCTGAACACCACGTTTTACATCACATGTTCTCTGCATACTGTAAACAAATTGTACATGCCACATATAGCGTATCATATTCTGTAAGCTGTACGGTTTGCTTCATACTGTAAAGGAAATGTGTAAGTTCTGTATGTAATTGTATTCTATTTTGTATGTATTACACACTGCCCTAGAATTAGCCTGCCTATGTTACGCCCCTTGTTACCATAAACATACAATTGTAATAGTAATGTGATACCTACGTAATCATGTGTATAAAAACCTTCAATTGCGTCATAATAAAGCAGAACAGTTATTTGAAAAGATGCTGAGCGTATCTTTTGTGTCTGTTCCCTACTGCAGTAGTTATTGGAACCACTAATCAATATGAAGATAGGAGTTGCCCATCTACAAAATTCCATGTCAATATCATGGAACACGTATTGCATGCTTTACAATATACTAAGCAAGCTGCACTTTGTACACTGTGCTCTACGTTACATTCCTCAGATTGCTGAACTCTCTGCACTTTGCTGTACAGTACATTTAAATCACTAGGATTTTTTTCTGAGAATGCTGGATTTCATCCTGCTCACACTTCTGCTAGTCTACCATGCAAATAAAGCCAAATTGTAAGCTATCCACAGATCAGTGGATGCCATCCCAAAAAAAAAAAAAAAAAAAGATAAAACGTCCGGCTTTAGTCTCTGGGTCCAGGACCCACTGCCGCTTTTCCATGCGACCTGCCAAAATGGAAGGTGGCACACAAGGTTAATGGGCACCATCCTCTCCTCAGTATTGTAATTGGGCCTTTCTACAGAGCCGTTATCAGCAAGTTCCGATCTGACACAGATTTAACGCCCCCCCATAGATGGCTCGAATTTTGGGCGATTCCCGATTCAAGCTGTGGATGGCCCTGTGAGCACGACCCATTCAGCCTGTGGAAAAAAAATGTATGGAGGCCTTCCCACAGAAAGAGGATCAGTCATTGTGCAGCATTACCAAATGTGTGGCCATTCCTGTTCAACAGAAGTCAAACTGACAGCCAGGAATGTTGGAGAATTTTTGTTGATCAGCAGCTGCAGCCGCTGATCGGTACATTCTGAGAGTGCCATGGTCGTAATACAATGCCCCAAAGGGGGAGGGGGGGGTGAGAGTGCCATGGTCGGAATACAATGCCCCAAAGGGGGAGGGGGGGGTGAGAGTGCCATGGTCGGAATACAATTCCCCAAAGGGGGAGGGGGGGGGGGTGAGAGTGCCACTGTTGGAATACAATGCCCCAAAGGGGGAGGGGGGGTGAGAGTGCCATGGTCGGAATACAATACCCCAAAGGGGGAGGGGGGGTGAGAGTGCCATGGTCGGAATACAATGCCCCAAAGGGGGAGGGGGGGTGAGAGTGCCATGGTCGGAATACAATGCCCCAAAGCGGGAGGGGGGGTGAGAGTGCCATGGTCGGAATACAATGCCCCAAAGGGGGAGGGGGGGTGAGAGTGCCATGGTCGGAATACAATGCCCCAAAGGGGGAGGGGGGGTGAGAGTGCCATGGTCGGAATACAATGCCAAAAAGGGGGAGGGGGGGGGGTGAGAGTGCCATGGTCGGAATACAATGCCCCAAAAGGGGAGGGGGGGGTGAGAGTGCCACTGTTGGAATACAATGCCTCAATAGGGGGAGGGGGGATTCCTTCATCCACCTTACTGGCTGAAGAAGAAAAACAAATCTATGGCCACCCTTAAAAAGGAAATACAGCCTAGAAATGTAATGAGCAAATATGGCTGCCCTCATATGCCTTCTGCAGCTATCACATGGTGATCACGTGGCTTTGTTAGTAAACAGCTGTCAGAGTTTATCTTTCCTTGTTTACCCTCTGTACATAAAGAAACATTTTTTTTAATAATTTAAGATGACAGCAGAGTGTTTATTAAAAATATATATATATATATATATATATATATATATATATATATATATATATATATATATATATATATATATATATATATATATATATCTATATATCTATCTATCTATCTTTTCCCCCCAAATTCTTATGCTTTGGGAGATCTGAGAACTGAGCGATCAGCGGTGTTTGATCGCTCGGTTCTCAGCGTTAGAGCCGGCAGGGGACAGATGCAACGTTGGACTGATGCTGCATCCAGCTAGGCAAGTATGATTCTGAAAAAACCCCAAACCCTAAATTTCTCTTTTAAGAGAATAAGAGAACCCAGCAGAACAGGTAAGGGGGGGGGGGGGGGGGTTGGGCAGAGGGAGAGTGAAGTTCCTCTCCAAGACCTAGCACAGGAACTACAACTCTCATCATGCCCAGATAGCACCATGGGATTTGCTGTTGCCGAGTAGTTGGAACAGTGTGGACTCTTGTATTAGGGTTGTTTATGGGGGATGACTGTGCAGAAATGCCATTAGCCTGAGACAATTTAGTGTGCGCCTCCAGTCCTCATAGGCATACTTGGGTGCTGATATCATAGAACTGAGGAGGTGGTGTTGACCTTTCCCGAATTCCTGGACGCTTAGAACTTCTGACCAGCGTTATATCTACCGCCAAAATAAAAAAAAAAATAAAAATGCGCTTTGGGTCACTGGATAATATTCTGTCTTTCATTATTAAAATAAATAAATAAATAAAAAAATAACTCCACTATTCAGGATATGTACCTATAATGTCTGAATTTTTTTTTTAGCAATTTCATTGTTACCATTAAAGTGGAACTTTAGTCAGAAGTCCTGGCCCCTTTTACAGATATAGCTATGTAAAATATTAAAAATAATTGCCCATACGGTTTAAAATCCAATAATAGACCGTCTCATCCTGCTCTGCACATGCTCAGTTGTTCTCCATTTTTCAGCACTGTGCCTAAAAATGTAGAGGCCCATTTGCTGACAGCCTAAAGGATTACTGCTGTTCAGGGGCTTTGGGCTTCAGCAAAATGGCAGCCTCCAAGAATCGATAGGAGAAATACTGGAGACAATTTACAGCACACACCAATGTCGGTAGCATAATTATTAATGTGGAATGCATGTTCCTTGCTAAAGAACATTATTTTTTTTTCATCAAGTCATGAGTAAAGTTGCACTTTAAAGTGATTGTCAATGATCACCTTGTAAAACAACCCAGTTTAAAATAGAAATAAAAAGTATATATAGATACATACATATATTAGGATAGAGAGAGAGAGAGAGAGAGAGAGAGAGAGAGAGAGAGAGAGAGAGAGAGAGAGAGAGAGAGAGAGAGAGAGAGAGAGAGAGAGAGAGGAGAGAGAGAGAGAGAGAGAGAGAGAGGAGAGAGAGAGAGAGAGAGAGAGAGAGAGAGAGAATACACACACACACATAATATATATATATATATTTATATACACACACATACACATGCATACATACATACACACACATACATACATGCTTTTTACCTATTTTGTTGCATTACAGCCTTAAATTGTTTATTGTTTACAGCCCTTAAATTTTTTTTTTTAATCTGAATTATATGTGATGGATCAGAACACAATAGTCTAAGTTGGTGAAGTAAAATTAGAAAAATATATACATAAAACTATTTTTCTGAAATAAAAAAAACTGATAATTGGCATGTGCGTATGTATTCACCTCCTTTGTTATGAAGCCCATAAAAAGCTCTGGTGCAACCAATTACCTTCAGAAGTCACATAATTAGTGAAATGATGTCCACCTGTGTGCAATCTAAGTGTCACATGATCTGTCATTACATATACACACCTTTTTGAAAGGCCCCAGAGGCTGCAACACCTAAGCAAGAGGCCCCACTAACCAAACACTGCCATGAAGACCAAGGAACTCTCCAAACAAGTAAGGGACAATGTTGTTGAGAAGTACAAGTCAGGGTTAGGTTATAAAACAATATCCAATTCTTTGATCCCTAGGAGCACCATCAAATCTATCATAACCAAATGGAAAGAACATGGCACAACAGCAAACCTGCCAAGAGACGACCGCACACCAAAACTCACGGACCGGGCAAGGAGGGCATTAATCAGAAAGGCAGCACAGAGACCTAAGGTAACCCTGGAGGAGCTGCAGAGTTCCACAGCAGAGACTGGAGTATCTGTACATAGGATGACAATAAGCCGTACGCTCCATAGAGTTGGGCTTTATGGCAGAGTGACCAGAAGAAAGCCATTACTTTCAGCAAAAAAATGGCATGTTTTGAGTTTGCGAAAAGGTATGTGGGAGACTCCCAAAATGTATGGAGGAAGGTGCTCTGGTCTGATGAGACTAAAACTGAACTTTTTGGCCATCAAAGAAAACACTATGTCTGGTGCAAACCCAACACATCACCCAAAGAACACCATTTTTCAGTAGTCAGGACTGGGAAACTGGTCAGAGTTGAGGGAAAGATGGATGGTGCTAAAAACAGGGATATTCTTAAGCAAAACCTGTACCACTCTGTGTGTGATTTGAGGCTAGGACGGAGGTTCACCTTCCAGCAGGACAATGACCCCAAACACACTGCTAAAGCAACACTTGAGTGGTTTAAGGGAAACATGTAAATGTGTTGGAATGGCCTAGTCAAAGCCCAGACCTCAATCCATAGAAAATCTGTGGTCAGACTTAAAGATTGCTGTTCACAAGCGCAAACCATCCAACTTGAAGAAACTGAAGCAGTTTTGCAAGGAGGAATGGGCAAAAATCCCAGTGGTAAGATGTGGCAAGCTCATAGAGACTTATCCAAAGGGACTTGGAGCTGTGATAACCGCAAAGTATTGACTTTAGGGGGGTGAATAGTTATAGTTAAATTATATATATATATATATATATATATATATATATATATATATATATATATATATATATATATATATTATATATACCGTATTTATCGGCGTATAACACGCACTTTTTTCCCCTTAAAATCAGGGGAAAGTCGCAGGTGCATGTTATACGCCGATCCCCGCCGATCCCGATCTGTAAATGTCAAAATCGCGGTCTGCGATTTGAAAATGGCGCCGCCGGAGCCGAAGTACACAGAGCCGGTCCTCGGCTCTTTCCGGCGGCTCTCGTTTACTTTCGGCTCCACTCGTAGTCCCGAGCGGAGCTATCCGAACCTACTCGGATAGCTCCGCTCCGGACTACGAGTGAAACCGAAAGTAAACGAGAGCCATTTTCAAATCGCGGACCGCGATTTTGAAGCCCTGGAAGCAGGGACGGAAGATGCAAGTCTGCACTGGGGATGGCTGCACTGACGAAGGCTGCACTGGGGAAGGCTGCACTGAGAAGGCTGCACTGACAAGGCTGACAAGGCTGCACTGGGGAAGGCTGCACTGACAAGGCTGCAATGAAGGGCATTTAAATGTAAGTTTTTTTCCCTTCAACTTCCCTCCTAAAAGTTTTTTTTCCTTAAAATTCCCTCCTAAATTGGGGTGCGTGTTATACGCCGGTGCGTGTTATACGCCGATAAATACGGTATATATATATATATATATATATATATATATATATATATATATATATATATATATATATATATATATATATATATATATATATATATATATATATATATATATATACATACACACACACACACACACACACACACACACACACTTACATATACACACTGTTTTTTATAAGGAATCACATTCTCTCCGTTCTCAGCTCCATAAGAGCTGGTGGGAGGAGAAACAGCAGCACACTGAGCTTGCCAGTGAATGGCTGTGCAGTGGGGGGGTGTTAGGACATGCCTGATCATTGGAGGAGAGTACACCCAGTTCCCATGATAGCTAAAGAACTGACCATGTTGTGCTCTCCTGCTTACTGTGGTTAGTTTTTAATAGGAAAGCAGAGGGATTGACAGGAACACCAGGGATTTCACATAAAGGAAGCAATACAAAAAGAGAACAGGATACTTTCCCATACAAGTACATGGTACGGGTAAAAACGCCTTAAGTTTCACTTTAAAGTGTTTGTATACCTTCCTTTTATGATTTGCACCTATAGGTAAGCCTAGAATAAGGCTTACCTATAGGTACTGTAAATATCTCCTAAACGTGCGCAGTTTAAGAGATATTTACTGTAAACGACGCCGATGAGGTCATCGCTCCATGCGTCTGAAGGAATGGCCGCCCTATCGTTTCTTCGGGAGCGTGTGCCGTGATTGGCGGCTCCCGCGCAGAAGTGATATCACGCAGCTCCGGCCAGTCACACAGCCGAAGTCCGTGGCCACGGAAGGGAGACCGGCGAACATAGATGTGGACCATGCAGGCTTCCTTTGCAGGTAAGAGTCACATAAGAGTGCGATGCATACTAGCACATTATGCCGTTACTTTGCAGGGGGGAAATGTTCTTTTTAAGAATAGATACTTCAAAAGATTTGTTTAAAGCAGAATTTAGTGTACTCTAAACAAACATTTGCTTGAAGTCCCTCTATAATGAATTCAGCTGCGTAGCTTGCAGCATTTGTAGTAATGGCCTGTTCCACATTCAGCCACACGGCTCCCCTGCGCTCGAGTAACTTAACACTTTGAATTTGTGGATTCTCAGCTATGTGAGCCTGTGGCAGTTGTGTTTAGGGAAAGTGAAAAAAAACTAAATCAGCATTCCCATCTCAGGCCCGCTCATAATATTGACAAGCGAGCGCCTTCTGCACGTGTGCTAAACAGCCGTGACATGAAATATTTGCTCTTCATTGAGAGAGACACGTCCCTAGAGGTAGTCTGGAGACGGGGCCTCTATTCTGGGAAACTGAGCTTAGCACAACGTGCGCTCCGGGAGTACGCTCTACAGGCAGCTGACACATAAGAGAGCCGGCAGGATAATCACAATTAAGGAGAACCTGTCACAAGGAGCAGCCACAAAACCCTGTGATACACAGTACATATTAGTACAGGAATAGTACATACCAGTACAGGGATTTTCATTCTTATCTGGATCTTAAAGCGGAGTCGCATCCAAAAATGAAACTTTCACTTTTAGGATTCCTCCCCCCCTCCAGTGTCACATTTGGCACCTTTCAGGGGGGGAGCAGATACCTGTATAACCCAGGTATTTGCTCCCACTTCCGGGCATAGATCACCGCAGGCTCTGCGGTGATCTACGCCATGTCCGGCCCCTCTTCCGCCCCCCCACTGTCTTCTGGGAGACGCACAGGTCCCAGAAGACAGCAGGGACCGGTGAGGACGCACGGCGCGACTCGCGCATGTGCAGTAAGGAACCAGGCTGTAAATCTGCAAGGCTTCACTTCCTGATTCCCTTACCGAAGATGGCGGCGCCTCCACCCGAGAGCCGAGGGACAGATCAGCTTGAGGTGAGGACATCACGGGCGCCCTGGACAGGTAAGTGTCCTTATTTTAAAAGTCAGCAGCTGCTGACTTTTTTCACAAAAAAAAAAAAAAAAAGAGAGAGGGCGGAGAGAGCTGGGCGATTTTCTCAAAAAAAACTCGATTCGAATCAAGTTTTTTTTTTTTTCTTTTTGATAGACACCGCGCTGGTCCTGAGGAGCTGCAGGCAGGAGTTTTTAGGCGAGGTCGCGGCTTCAGCCTAGTCCACTAGGCCGAAGCTGCGGCCTCGCCTAAAAACTCCTGCCCGCAGCTTCTCAGGACCGGCGCGGTGTCAGCGCCGATCCTGGTGAAAAAAAAAAAAAAAAAAGAATCGATTTGCTGAAAATTTTAATCGATTTTGACCTCTCTACTCGATTCAAGATTCAAATCGATTTTTTCCCCAGCCTAGCGGAGAGCTGATATTACACATTGCAGAGGTCAGTGAGGAGAGCTAATTAGGAGGGAAGAGAGAGACCCCCCCCCCCCCTTCACACAGAGACAGAGCTGAGGCTGTCAATCACAGCCTGTGTGCTGGAGCTCCCTCCCCCATCATGTTTCTCTTGTCAGAAGTGACACTATATATACACATATACACACACACATTATATATATATATATATATATATTTATTAGGGGTGCAACGAATCAAAAAACTCACGGTTTGGATCGTTCCTCAGATCAGGAGTCACGGTTCGGATCATTTTCGGAACAACAAAAAATATCTCCCCCACTGTAATATCCACAATCTCCCCATTGGCAGGGTATTGGCAGAGTATGGCAGAGTATTGGCAGGGCATGGCAGAGTATTGGCAGGGCATGGCAGAGTATTGGCAGGGCATGGCAGAGTATTGGCAGGGCATGGCAGAGTATTGGCAGGGCATGGAAGAGTATTGGCAGGGCATGGCAGAGTATTGGCAGGGCATGGAAGAGTATTGGCAGGGCATGGAAGAGTATTGGCAGGGCATGGAAGAGTATTGGCAGGGCATGGAAGAGTATTGGCAGGGCATGGCAGAGTATTGGCAGGGCATGGCAGAGTATTGGCAGGGCATGGAAGAGTATTGGCAGGGCATGGAAAAGTATTGGCAGGGCATGGAAGAGTATTGGCAGGGCATGGCAGAGTATTGGCAGGGCATGGCAGAGTATTGGCAGGGCATGGCAGAGTATTGGCAGGGCATGGCAGAGTATTGGCAGGGCATGGAAGAGTATTGGCAGGGCATGGCAGAGTATTGGCAGGGCATGGAAGAGTATTGGCAGGGCATGGAAGAGTATTGGCAGGGCATGGAAGAGTATTGGCAGGGCATGGAAGAGTATTGGCAGGGTATGGCAGAGTATTGGCAGGGTATGGCAGAGTATTGGCAGGGTATGGAAGAGTATTGGCAGGGCATGGCAGAGTATTGATCATTTGACGGAGCGATCACATGCTAAACAGCCGCCGGGTGTACCAAGATGGCCGCCGTTCCGGAGCTAGGCCGAAGCCGCGGCCTTTCGTATGGCCGAGGCCACAGAGCGTTCCGTGGATCGCGGGTGTCCCATACGGATCAACCTCCGCGGATCGGATCACGGATCGATGACGATCCGTTGCACCCCTGATATATATATACACACATACACACACAATATTTACTTATTTATTTTTCTATTTCTTACACTTTGTTGCCTGGATCTCGCCAGTGGAGACCAGAACCAGTACCCCTCATGCAGCTGTACAGCAGAAAGTCACTTTCAATAAGCAATCTGCCTACAATCTGCCTACAATCTGCCTACAATCTGCCTACAATCTGCCTACAATAGATCTCTACAGCAATTATCTATTGCTGCAGTGTGAGAAGGGACAGCTTTGTCGCTGTCTGAGTGGGAGTGGCCTCACATCACCTCCTGACATTTGCACCAGCGATCCCCTGATTCCACGGGTGCAATGCTCTGCAGGCTCCTGTGAAATAAAAAATAAAAAATTATGCAAAAATATGTGCATTTATGATTTTTTTCACAAAGGTGAACTCAACCATTTTTTTTTTCTCTTCCAAAAGGTGGACTGTGCTTTTAAGGCCTTCCATACTTTGCCCAAAACAAAGAAATCCATTTAATACAAATGTCTGATCTCTAACATAAGTGCCCCCTTAATCAAACGGGCACAATGGAGAGAGGATAACATTCCATGCCATAGGAGCATTGCAGCCGTTCCCGACTAGACAGGAAGAGATCCAGGACTAGGCCATAAATAGATGTATTATAAATAGATACCTAAAGTATTGATTAAATTATCCGCCAACGTTCAGTGACACCTCGGTGCCTGTGTCACACAGCGGGGCCCCCCTGTGCCCCTTTATTACGTCTGTCCGTGGGCTGCTGTGATTTTATCCGGATGGAAAAATGAGAGGAACAAAGCACTTAACCCGCTTGTCAACACTCCAGCGTAGGCAACCAGAATATATTTTTATTATGGCAACAGGAGAATGGAGAACCTGAACCGCCTCTGCTTTATAGGATCACAGGGTTTATGGCTCTTATAAAGCAAACACAGGGATTGTTTTTATATTTTAGTGTGTTCTAATACAGAACTCCAATCTTCCGGAACTAAGGGGCATTCACATAACCACTCCTTCCTGATGACGCCAGCCCTAGTGGGGCATGTAAATGCCAGGCTGGGCTCATTGGAGGAAGGCCACCACCAGAAAAAGTCTGTGACGACCAAAACCATCCTCTATGCACCCCCTGAAACTAGTAACCAGGGACCCCCAATTCTGACTTCAGGGCTGAGCCGCGCTAATCACGACTCCCCTCCCTCTAAAAAGTAGATGGAGTTATTTTTTTGTTGTTGCTGTAAAGTTACAATCAGTGAGGTTTCCCATTAGTTCCTAATATTTAAAGTGAGGGGAAAGCCTCTCTTAAAGTGGAACTTTTCCCATAATTTGAATGATCTTTAGCAAGGAACATACATTCCACATTAATAACTGCGCTACCAAAATTAGTGTGTGCTGTGAATTGCCTCCAGTATTGCTCCCGTTTCTTTTTGCTGGAAGCCGCCATTTTGCTGAAGCCCAGAACTCCAAAGCAGCAGTAAATCTTAAGCCTGTCAGCCTCTAGTAGCTCCGATTTACGGCACAAGGTTAAAAAATAGAGCCGCTGAGCATGTGCAGACCAGGGTGAGAGTGTATTTATGGATTTTATACGGTATAGGCGCTTATTTTATTATGTTTTACATCGCTTTACCCGCAAAAGGGGCCAGCCTGAAGTGATCGAGCAGGACTCAGATTTCTTATTAACCACTTGCCACCCGCCATATAGCAATATGACGTCGCCAAAGTGGTAGCGATATCCTGACCGGACATCATATGCCGTCGCCAGGATATCAAGCCGCTGCGTCCCCGGGGGCGCACAACGCGGCGATCGTTGTTGCGGTGGGTCAGTCTGACTCACCGCAACCCAGATCTAGGTAAAGAGTCTCTCACAGAGACTCTTTACCACGTGATCAGCCGTGTCCAATCACAGCTGATCACCGTGTAAACAGGAAGAGCCGGTGATCGGCTTTTCCTCACTTGCGTCTGTCAGATGCAAGTAGAGGAGAACCGATCGGCTGCTCCTCTGACAGGGGGGGGATGCCAGCCATGGCCACCAGGAATGCCAATCTGTGCCCGCAATGGATGCCAGTGATGCCCATAAGTGCCACCTATCAGTGCCCATCCGTGCCGCTTATCAGTGCCCATCCGTGCCGCTTATCAGTGCCCATCCGTGCCGCTTATCAGTGCCCATCCGTGCCGCTTATCAGTGCCCATCCGTGCCGCTTATCAGTGCCCATCCGTGCCGCTTATCAGTGCCCATCCGTGCCGCTTATCAGTGCCCATCCGTGCCGCTTATCAGTGCCCGTCCGTGCCGCTTATCAGTGCCCGTCCGTGCCGCTTATCAGTGCCCGTCCGTGCCGCTTATCAGTGCCCGTCCGTGCCGCTTATCAGTGCCCGTCCGTGCCGCTTATCAGTGCCCGTCCGTGCCGCTTATCAGTGCCCGTCCGTGCCGCTTATCAGTGCCCGTCCGTGCCGCTTATCAGTGCCCGTCCGTGCCGCTTATCAGTGCCCGTCCGTGCCGCTTATCAGTGCCCGTCCGTGCCGCTTATCAGTGCCCGTCCGTGCCGCTTGTCAGTGCCCGTCCGTGCCACCCCGTCAGTGCCCGTCCGTGCCACCCCGTCAGTGCCACCCCGTCAGTGCCACCCCGTCAGTGCCACCCCGTCAGTGCCACCCCGTCAGTGCCACCCCGTCAGTGCCACCCCGTCAGTGCCACCCCGTCAGTGCCACCCCGTCAGTGCCACCCCGTCAGTGCCACCCCGTCAGTGCCACCCCGTCAGTGCCACCCCGTCAGTGCCACCCCGTCATTGCAGCCTAATCAGTGAAGGAGAAAACTTACTTATTTACAAAGTTTTGTCACAGAAAACTAAAAAAAACAAAAAACAAAAAAAAGAAGGGGTGGGTTTTCAATATTTTCGGTCTTTTTTTTTTTTTTTTAGCAGAAAATAAAAGCCACAGGAGGTGATCAAATACCACCAAAAGAAATCTCTATTTGTGAGAACAAAATGTTAAAAATGTAGTTCGGGTACAGTGTAGCATGACCGCGCAATTGTCAAAGTGCGACAGCGCTGAAAGCTGAAAATTGGCCTGGGCAGGAAGATGTATAAGTGCCCGGCATTGAAGTGGTTAAAGCTACACACTTTAAGCAGGCTTTATACTGTACAATATGATTTTACAATCTCCTTCAACTTTACCAGAACTATGTAATAGGACACAGCTAAACAATACATTCAAGTTGTATCAATGCTGGCAGGCCCTGCACCACCCTTTGATTACTACACTTGGCCTATACTTTAAGGTCTCTTTCACACAGGCTTCAGCTTGTATAAGAGCAGTGTGACCAGCAAGCTTTGATAAAGCATTTGCAGAGCTTTCAGCAAGCTTTGTTGAAGCTTTAAAAAGTACCATTCAGCTCCAGTTTGTAAATGTTGAACACAGATCCTAATGGGAGTGCTGATTGCCAATTTAAAGTGGATATTCAGTAATTTTTTTCAACTTTCCATCTATTAAGTCTTTTGCCCTTGTTTTAACTTTGGATCGTAAAACATTTCTTTTCTGCCAGTAAAGCCCACTTCTTGTCTGGTAAAAAGCCTAGGCTTATGACATCTTGCACAGCTCTCTCTCACTCTTGTGTGAATTTGCCAGGAAGGGAGGGGAGATGAGTCATAAGAGGGCCAATGAGAGCTTCAGAGCTGGAGGTGAGCCTCTGTGTATCTGTGTAAATCCAGGAAGTGAACAGGCAGCAGCTTCAGCTGCCCACAGTAAAAATGGCTGCAGCCAGACTCAGTGGGAGGGAGATTTTTGCAGCATATTTGGCAAGTACAGAATCACAGTCTATATAAAATAATATGCAAAGTGGTTGGAGGGAAGCTTCAGAATGGCAAAGATGTTTTTATTACAAATTTTGTGAGCAGACTGCAGTTCCTCTTTAAGCAACCTGCTAGCAGGCCTCAGAACGTCTTAAAGCTTGATGAAAGCTTGATGAAGCCTGCTAGCAGCTTGCTTAACCACTTGCCGCCCGCCCACTGTCAAATGACAGAGGCTCTCGTTCTGGGTGGATGTCATATATGACGGTGGCCGCGCCGTGTTCCTAGGACAAGGCATGACCCCGATCTCTGTAAAGAGCCGCTAACGCGGCTCTTTAACCATGTGATCGGCTATGTCCAATCACAGCTGGTTACATGTAAATGCAGGAAGTGCATGTAATTGGCTCTCCTCACCTCACACTGAATGAATGAATGAGTGACTTGTATAGCGCTACCTATGCGAACTGAATCACCTCAGGGCGCTTTTTGCCGCCGATGTCCATCTGCCGTATAGCGCAGTCCTTTGCCCCATGGGGTCCCGACATGCTTACAACCACATATATGGCCAATTTTTTCAACAGGATCTAATTACCCTACCAGCATGTCTTTGGAGTGTGGGAGGAAACCGGAGTACCCGGAGGAAACCCACGCAGGCACAGGGAGAACATACAAACTCCAGGCAGATGATGTCGTGGTTGGGATTTGAACCAGCGACCCTATTGCTGCTGCTGACAGAGTGTGTGGCAAGGAGAGCCAATCAGCGGCATCTCCTTGCAGAGGACATCAGAACAGGTAGTCAGGGCACTGATCATCAGGAGGGGGGGAGGGAGAGGGGGGGAGGAGGAGGGGGGGAGGGAGAGGGGGGGAGGAGGAGGGGGGGAGGGAGAGGGGGGGAGGAGGAGGGGGGGAGGGAGAGGGGGGGAGAGGAGGGAGGAGGAGGGGAGTGGAGGAGAGGAGGGAGGGGGGGAGTGGAGGAGAGGAGGGGGGGGGCGGAGAGAGGAGGAGGGGTTTCCTCAGCTAAGCACACTCTCCTGCATGCATGCTTGAGCTAAAGGCAGATGGATTCCAGGAAGTAAATGCTATATTTGCCCTTACTGAAGATGGCCACAGCCAGAAATGCTAGGGGGGTGTTTTTAAAAGTGATTGCTCAAAAAAAAAAAAAAAAAAGCATGGAGACCTGGATGGATTTAGGGGTGGGGTGGAAGTTAACCTGAGCATTAAAAATGAATAGTGTTTGTGGTGCTCAGAGATACAGTGAAGATCTGCTTTAGGCTGGTTTCACCCGGGCGGCCCAATCAGGTGAGCCTGTCGGTTTTTTAGGCAGACCCGATCGGACCAGCCATTGTTCTCTATGGAGTGGCGGCCGCCCAGACATGGAAACCTGAGAGGGCAGGCAGTCAGACATGAAAGACATATGTAAGGGCACCCTCCCTCAATTCTTAGTAAAATGCCAGCTGAACACGGTGCTCTTCAGACAAGAGATTCTACAAATGTAACGCCCCCCTTGTTGTGCCTTCAGCTGAGGATCTTCACATGATTCACAAACCGGATCAACGATGCCGAGCATGGCAGCAGTAAGACCTACGATAGGTAAGAAGCACAAAGCAGCCCAGATGATGTTCAAATCTTAATTTTATCCCCAACTTCACACAAAAAAGTTTGGCTGGAAGGTAAAAATCTAAAATCAGTGAAATCCCTTTACGTCAGGACCAGGAGGACCACCAGGAGACCCCCCCCCCCCCCTCCCCGGGGTTACATGCCGTCCTTCGGCCTCCAGCAGAACACTAATTAGCGGTTTCTTTATTACCCTGTAAACCCCAGACAGACAGACAGACAAAAGTGAAACCAAGTTCTACTTGTAAAAAAAAAGATGTTAACAAGCCCAGCATGTTATTTTGTGACCTACTTCTCGTTAAATAAAAGGAAACAGACCGAGTGTAGGGTAATGACCACCAATCACAAGCCTTTACCTTCCCTCCTATAAAGGATAATGAGTGAAGAGAGAGACTACCCGTGCCTAAAAGGGGACTACAGTCCCTTTAAATGATTTGGATTTAGTGAGTTAATTATAGGCTTGTATATCTGTTAAGCTAAACCCCCCCCACAGAAAATTTTACAATCACCTGTTCACATTGTGTGGCCCACAGCAAACCTTTGCCCCTTGCCAGGAGAAAACCCATTCCTTCTTAGAGGCCATCCATCGCTGCAATGCACGATGATCACTTCATAAGAATGAATGGGATTGTTTCAGGTATGCACAGAAAAAAAAGTGACATACCTGCCGAGGGGCGGTGGGGGCTGCTTAGCGTGGATCAGGCGGGTATAAAAATTCAAAAGCTAAAACTTCCTGCGTAATCTCAAGGAGTCTAATTAGCCCTTCTAGGTTTTAGCCCCAGATCACATTTCCGAGACTTGTCATAGGACTAAATAGTGCCCCATTAACTGCAATGGAACCGTTCTAATTGGTGCAAACTTAGAAAAAGGTTCCTGCACTACTTTTTGGTGCGACTTTAATACAACGTACATTGACTTCTATTATTGATATTAAGTGTAAAAGTTTGTCGCCATTCCACGAGCGGGCGCAATTTTGACATGTTGAGTATCAATTTACTCAGTGTAACATTATCTTTCAATACAACTTTAACGACTTCTGTTAAATAATCCGCCATGAAATCGCGCCTTTTAGTGTAAATATGAGATCTGAGGTCTTTTTGACCCCAGATCTCAAATTTAAGAGGACCTGTCATGATTTTTTTCTATTACAAGGAATGTTTACATGTTTACATTCCTTGTAATAGAAATAATAGTGGCACATTTTTTTTTTTGTTGTTTTTAAAAAGGTGAAAAAAATAAATAAAAAAATAAATAAAAAAAAAGGAAAATAAAAGAGAAAAAAAAATAAAACGTTTTAAAAACGCACCCCGTCCCGCCGAGCTCGGGCGCAGAAGCGAACACATACATGAGTAGTGCCTGCATATGAAAACGGCGGGCGTTCAAACCACACTTGTGAGGTATCGTTGCAATCAGTAGAACGAGAGCAATGATTGTAGCCCTAAACCTCCTCTGTAAAGCATGCAACCTGTAGAATCTTTTAAAATGTCGCACATGGAGATTAAGGGTAAAAGTTTGTCGCCATTCCACGAGCGGGCGCAATTTTGAAGCATGACATGTTGGGTATCAATTAACTCGGTGTAACATTATTCTTTCAATACGACTTTCAATGGCTTCTGTTAAATAAGTCTAACGCAAGCCGCGATGAAGTCGCGCATTTTAGTGTAAATATGAGATCTGAGGCCTTTTTGACCCCAGATCTCATATTTAAGAGGTCCTGTCATGTTTTTTTTTTTCTATTATGTTAACATTCCTTGTACAGGGGGTCCCCTACTTACAAACATCTGACTTACAAACGACTCCTACTTACAAACGGAGGGAGACAACAGGAAGTGAGAGGAAATCTACCCCTAGGAAGGAAAATTTACTCCTGTAAGAGTTAATATGGGAAAAAGGTACCTCCACTGATGCTTTATCACCTATCCTTATTTTCCTAATAACCCCAAATTTTCAAAATTCAATTGTCATTGGGACAGAAAGTGAGGTGAAATCTTCTGAACAGGGGCACAGACAGCAAAACAAATGTTACAGGGGTGATAACCCTTCCCTATGCTATCTACAAAACTTAAAAATAGATTTTTTGGCTGGAGCTACACTTAAAAAATGTACCTGTTCCGACTTACAAACAGATTCAACTTAAGAACAAACCTAAAGTCCCTGTCTTGTTTGTAACCCGGGGACCCCCTGTAATAGGAATAATAGTGGCACTTTTTTTTGTAAACGGTGAAAAAAATTTTAAAAAGGTAAAATAAATGAGAAAAAAATAAAATAAAAACATTTTTTAAACGCGCTCCGTCCTGCCGAGCTCGCATGCAGAAGCGCCCGCATATGAAAACGCTGTTCAAACCACACATGTGAGGTATCGCCACGATCGGTAGAACTAGAGCAATAGGCAATCTAGCCCTAGACCTCCTCTGTAACTCAAAATATGCAACCTTTTAGAATTTTTTTAAACATCGCCCATGGAGATGAAGGGTAAAAGTTTGTCACCATTCCACGAGCGGGCGCAATTTTGAAGCGTGACATGTTGGGTATCAATTTACTCGGCTTAACATTATCTTTCACGATATAAAAAAAAAAAAAAACTGGGCCAACTTTACTGTTGTCTTATTTTTTAATTCAAAAAAGTGTATTTTTTTCCCAAAAAAGTGCGCTTGTAAGACCGCTGCGCAAATACGGTGTGACAGAAAGTATTACAACGACCGCCACTTTATTCTCTAGGGTGTTAGAAAGAAAAAAAGAAAAAAGTATAATGTTTGGGGGTTCTAAGTAATTTTCTAGCAAAAAAAAAAAGTTTTTAACTTGTAAACAAATCTCAAAAAGAGGCTCAGTCCTTAAGTGGTTAAATTGTGTGAACTGTTGAAGGAGCAGCACCCCCCCCCCCCCCCTACACACTACACACAGGGCAGAGATAGAGAATAGAACCAGCCCGGTACTGGCAGACCTGCCCAACGTGTTCACATCACAAGCTGGGCCATGTACTTGTCTGACCTGTTCAAACGCCGGGACTACAAGTCTGATTTTGCCCAGAAAAAAGGATGAGGTCATCGTATGTAGAAGAATACTCCATAGGAAAACTATTTCATCAAAAGGTGATTCAATGTTACAGCCGGCCGCCTCTTTACTCCCAAAACTGCCTTCTAATTATTTAGCAATTACTTAAGCAGAGCAATAACAAGTCTGACTTCAGATAAGCATGAAATACAGAGAACACAATGGGGGACGTTTAGAACATTCCCACAGGTTTAAAATGAGAAAACTCTTTGCAATTTATTCACAACATTTCATTTTTGCCAATTATTTACTCTGCTGAAAAAATAAAAAATAAAAAAGTAAAAAAGCCAGCAAGCGTTCATTACAAATCGCAATTTAGAAGAAAAAAAAAAAAAGGAAGAGGCACCTGAAACTGTCCACTTCTCATCCTGATGATGTTTTATTTCTGTGCCCAATACTAAGAATGGAAAACAGAAGTCTGACCACGTGCGAGATCTCCCACTGCTCTCCTCTCCTCCCAGAAGTGCCACTTTCCTGGTATGACCCCCCTCCCCCCCTCCAATACCAAAACAGCTGACCTGAAACAAGCATGTGGCCAGTGAAGACAAAATTCCAGGAATTACAAGAGAAACCTCACCCAAGCTCTACCGCTATATAGTGCGGAGTAGTCGGTGGTCTGGCTAATAAATTCGCAATGAATCCATAACAAGTACAAGCCGCCAACTGGACAGATTCCTCATTGAAAAACGTTTAAAGGGGTTGTAACCCTATACATTAAAGGTGAACAAACACCTGGCAGTTACCTGAGCCCCTTCATCTCGGTGACGCCCTCTCTCCACGGGGTCCCGACTCTTGACTGGATAGATTGATAGCAGCCCCCGCTGCCGTCAATCAAATCCAATGACGCGGGCGCCGGGGGTCGATTCCGGCATTCGTGTCTGTGGACGCAAATGCTGGACTCGGAAGCGTGCCCACAAGGTAAGAGGCCTTACAGGGTTTTGTTTTTTTTGGGGGTCAGGGCATACAACTGCTTTAAGCACACCCTTTGATTGCTCCAAGATGTTAACCCCTTCCCCCACCCACTATCATTAGTACAGTGACAGTATGCAGTATTAACACAAACCACTGGATTAGTGTCACTATTGAAGTCAGTGTCAGTTAGTGACCCTCCCAGATAGTGTCTGTTAGCGCCAGATTGCCCGCCACCCTATCACAGTCGCTGATCACTGCCATTACCAGTAGAGATGATAGATAGATAGATAGATAGATAGATAGATAGATAGATAGATAGATAGATATATATATATAGAGAGAGATATATATATGAGAGAGAGAGATATAGATATATATAGATATATATATATATATATATATATATATATAGATATATATATATATATATATATATATATATATATATAGATATATATATATATATATATATATATATATATATATTATATATATATATTATATATCTCTCTATATATATATATATATATATTATATATCTCTATCTCTCCATCTCTCTATATATCTCTATCTCTCTATCACTCTATCTCTATTTATCTATATAAAATTAGTTACATACATATATAGCTTGTAGACACCGTAACCTTCACACAAACCAATATACACCATTTTTTTTTCAAAATTTTCAGTCTTTCGTTTATAGAACAAAAAATTAAAAACAAATTGGGGGGGGGGGATCAAATGCCACCAAAAGAAAGCTCAATTTGTGTGAAAAAAATAAAAATGTAATTTAATGTACAATATTCCATGACCGTACAATTGCCAGTTAAAGAAGCGCAGTGCTGAACAGCAAAAAAAAATGCCCTAGTCATGAAGGGGGGGGGGGGGGTAAAACCTTCCGGAGGTCAAGTGGTTAAAGCAGAACTCCAGGCATTAGCTTACCCACCACCCAAAAAAATAAAAATAAAAGCAAAGAGCCCCCCCTTTACTCACTTAATTGTGGTCTCCAATCATTTATCTCCTTCAAAATAGAGGAGGGAGGCCTCCATATTGCTGCCTGGGTAATGGGGGATGCTTTCTATTGGCTGCCCAGTGGCTGGGTCCTCTCAGGCTCCAGTTGGCGTTGGCACAGACGGCAGTGCTGAATCACCAGGCGAGGGACGAGGACAGCAGACTTATGTGAGTGAAGAATAACACTAAGAAGGTATTTGAGTGGGTGGGGGAGTTGGAGGAGCTTTGCCTGGATATGAGCTGTAAAGCGTTTTGTGTAGGATAGGGCTGGGAAGGGTTAGAACTTGTCATATTTTAAAACAATGCATTTTTTTTTCACTGTTGAAATTCTTCTGCAGGAATAGAAATACTATCTGTGTCCCTATAAAGACTTCCCTTCGCTTCCTGTCACATGGAATGGAAATTAAAATAAAAGCGTCCCTTTTAACCCCTCCCCCCCCCCCCATGGGAAGCAAAAACAAAAGCCCACCTAAAGGAGAATATGCAGCTGCTCCGGGCGGTACACACACCACAGCAAAAACGTATAACCCACCCCCACATTTGCCAGGGAGTAGTGCTGCCAAAGCAACCTAAATCAAGTGAATGTGGCTGCTTCCACTACAGATTGCTTTTCAGAAGGGCAACAAAGGTTGCGACAAGTGTGTGAGAATGCCGGCCTCCAAATTGTCTGCATGCAGGAAACCAGAAAAAAACAAAAAATTAAATAAAAACAAAAAACAAAAAAGGAACGCCAGACTAAAAAATAAAGACAATTTATTGGTATTGTGCTAAAAGACTGCAAACGCGTTTGACTCTCGAAACGCGTTAGTTGTCTTATAGCACAATACCAATAAATTCATTTCGACTCAATTTTTTTGGCCTGGTGCTCCTTGCACATATGCAATTTTTTTTACTGGTAACTTGCTGAGGAACCCACTGGGAGTGTAGCCTTGTCCATCACGAGCAGCCTAACCTGAGTCAGTGGGCTCTTCAAATGTTTTTTTTTGCCCCATCCCTACTTTGTATAAACTCATATCAAAGTCCCAGAGCCTCATGGATGCTTTCTTTCATTGGAGTCTGCACCCAGGGCAAGCCAGAGGCCCAACATAAATGTACTGCTTCTTCGAGCGGTTACATGCAAAACAGCAGCGGTGACGGGCATTGATGTGTTAAGGGTACAAAACTGGCCACTGGTGACTGTTCGCACATATGGCGCGGGGAACTGAAGTTTTTTCCGCCAGTAAATATTGCAGAGAAACCATTCAGCTGTCTGAAAGAGGCCTCAGGGAAAGATCCCATCACATCCTGTTCTATCTATCCCTCCCCTATCTAGTCCTAGAACACACTTTCAGTTCCCTGGGGTGACAACACTGCTCCTCCATAGATACAGTATAGGGCTGGGGTGTCAAGCTCAATTGCACTGTGAGCCACATAAGCATTATGGTTGCCCTAAAAATAAAAAATAAAGGTGCCGGTTGTATCTGATGACCAAGAGATGACCAGGAGATGACCAAGAGATGACCGGGAGATGGCCAAGAGATGACCGGGAGATGACCGGGAGATGACCGGGAGATGACCGGGAGATGACCGGGAGATGACCGGGAGATGACCGGGAGATGACCGGGAGATGACCGGGAGATGACCGGGAGATGACCGGGAGATGACCGGGAGATGACCGGGAGATGACCAAGAGATGACCAAGAGATGACCAAGAGATGACCAAGAGATGACCAAGAGATGACCAAGAGATGACCAGGAGATGACCAAGAGATGACCAGGAGATGACCAAGAGATGACCAGGAGATGACCAGGAGATGACCAGGAGATGACCAAGAGATGACCAAGAGATGACCAAGAGATGACCAGGAGATGACCAAGAGATGACCAAGAGATGACCAAGAGATGACCAAGAGATGACCAGGAGATGACCAGGAGATGACCAAGAGATGACCAGGAGATGACCAGGAGATGACCAGGAGATGACCAGGAGATGACCAGGAGATGACCCCCCCAATCAGAAGTCAAGAGCTACCCCACCATCAGAAGTCACCCTCCAATACATCACAGTGCACCCCCATTTCTCTGTGCTGGGAAGAAGCTGTGGGGCAGTGCTGGGAAGAAGCTGTGGGGCAGTGCTGGGAAGCAATAAGTGCAGGGTCTGGAGGAGAACCAGGAGGGCTGGAGTCAGCTGTACGCTGAGACCAGGGGGTGCTTCAGCTGCACAGAGGTGCAGGATCTGTAGGAGGCGTTCTGTCCTCCTTTTTGCTGCCTCCTGCTGAGACGGGAGATGAGCCTTTCCACAGCTGTACAGATGAGCACAGGATCTGTAGGAAGACTTCTGTCCACGTCTTTACTGTCAACTGCTGAAACAAGGGGATTTGCTGCAGCTGCATGAGAGGTGCTAAAGCCACATGAAATGGCCTGACGGGCCAGATTTGGCCCAAGGGCCTTGTGTTTGACACATGTGGTAGGTAGGTAGTGAACATTGTCATCCTAGGACAGTAAGTGTATTACTGGCAGGAATTAAAACTAATGCAGCCAAATCTAAGGACTGGTAAGCTGAAATATTACAATATTTTTTTTCGTTCTTTGGGTTTAGATATATTGTAACCCTTTGCTGGCTTTGGCCCGGTGTTGTGTATAGAAATGTAGATTATGATTCTGCAGGGGCCCGGCGAGCGAGCGAGCGGAAGCCGAGTATATGTTTACTATCTCCGCTCTATATTAAAACTTGTGACTTTGCCCTGAATGGGCGCACATCTAAACAGTGAATGTCTTCAGTTGAGATAAGAAGAGCTAACACAATCCAGAGTCCAAGTCAGCTCTCGACAAAGGAAGAGGTGTGGCGGGAGCTGAACTTTGGGGCAGGGAAACCGCTGAGATTCGGAGTCAGAAAATAAAATTGCAGGGCAGGGAGGTCAGAGGACGCACCCATGTAAGGAGCATGGGAGGAATGTGACAAGATCACCTCTTCCAGGTTTTCTAGCACACTTCCTGTGCAGGGCTTTATTGTTCCCTTTTTTTTTTATTTAAAGAACATCTCCTGACTAATAATAAACCGAAACCATCTCACCACTTCACCCTGGGAAGCCGGTTTATCCTCACCCAGAAAATGCTGATTGTTCTGGGCCAGTGATGGTGAACCTTGGCACCCCAGATGTTTTGGAACTAATTTTCCCATGATGCTCATGCACTCTGCAGAGTAGTGGAGCATCATGGGAAATGTAGTTCCAAAACATCTGGAGTGCCAAGGTTCGCCATCACTCCTGGGCTGTCTCAGGTCACATGACAGGTGCCAAAGCAAAGGGAGCCAGCCAATCAGATTTTAAGAAAAGCTATGAACCCAGTGCCTTGGAGTGGGGTACATCTGTGCAAGGGTAGGCAAATGAAGAATCTTCCCCTGTAGTGGAGAACTGTAAAAGTTTAGGCCTAAGGGGGCCAGAGAAATGGGCTTTACCTACTCAATCCTCCACTCCCCCGACTTTGCAGCACCATAGGAACTAAAATAGTCAGCGACCATGTTGACTTGCAGACGGGCAATCAGGAGGTGGTGAAAGTGCGGCTCAACAACCTATTTTTATTGTCGCCTGTGTAAATGAGGCCTTAATACACTTTGAAGTGTTAGTAATCCTCAGACATGAAATCTGAACAAAGCATATCCCTCTATAATGTGTGCTTGTCTCCATCCAGATTACTAAGCGTCATTTCTGTCTGCTGTCTCGTCCCTCTACTATAAGCATGAATCACTTATGACAAGTTTTCCTGACACCAAGAGAAAAAAAAGGAGCTCCAGCACACAGCCTGTGACTGACAGCCTCAGCTCTGTTCTTGTTTGCTGTGTGAAGGTGGTGTGTCCCTTCCCTCCAATCAAATCTCAGAGCACTCCACACCCGGCTCCGCAGAACTCCCCCCCACACGCGGCTCCGCAGAGCTCCCCTCCACACCCGGCTCCGCAGAGCCCCCCTCCACACCCGGCCACGCAGAGCTCCCCTCCACACCCGGCCACGCAGAGCTCCCCTCCACACCCGGCCACGCAGAGCTCCCCCCCACACCCGGCCACGCAGAGCTCCCCCCCACACCCGGCCACGCAGAGCTCCCCCCCACACCCGGCCACGCAGAGCTCCCCTCCACACCCGGCCAGGCAGAGCTCCCCTCCACACCCGGCCAGGCAGAGCTCCCCTCCACACCCGGCCACGCAGAGCTCCCCTCCACACCCGGCCACGCAGAGCTCCCCTCCACACCCGGCCACGCAGAGCTCCCCTCCACACCCGGCCACGCAGAGCTCCCCTCCACACCCGGCCACGCAGAGCTCCCCCCCACACCCGGCCACGCAGAGCTTCCCCCCACACCCGGCCACGCAGAGCTCCCCTCCACACCCGGCCAGGCAGAGCTCCCCTCCACACCCGGCCACGCAGAGCTCCCCTCCACACCCGGCCACGCAGAGCTCCCCTCCACACCCGGCCAGGCAGAGCTCCCCTCCACACCCGGCCACGCAGAGCTCCCCTCCACACCCGGCCAGGCAGAGCTCCCCTCCACACCCGGCCACGCAGAGCTCCCCTCCACACCCGGCCAGGCAGAGCTCCCCTCCACACCCGGCCACGCAGAGCTCCCCACACCCGGCTCCGCAGAGCTCCCCTCACCCTTATTTCTGACAACTCAGACACGCTTTATAAATTCTGGACTTTGAACAGATGTTGCGAAGAGAAGACTGAAGACAGAACAGGTACAACTTATATAGGAGGATTTGTTTCATCTCTGTGTATCACCTGAGGCCAATCACTTCACTGGGTATATGGAAGGGTTTACAACCACTTTCACACAGACAGCCAAGGGGTGGCAAAAAAAAACGAGCAGTTGAGCCAGTTTTACTGTCCCCCCCCCCACCAACCGCCCAACTAAATGTAACATGCAGCCAGAGGGGACTACATAGGCACCGCCTGTCAAACCTGCAAACTGGCCCCCGAGGGCCGCTCCATAGCTTTGAGCAAAAATTTTAACTTGCAGTTGTGTTGCAACGTTTACTTGCAAAATCCCTGTTCAGCTGAAAAAAAAAAAAAAAAAAAAAAACACACAACACACACCACATTCAGGAGGCAGCAGGATCGCCTCCTGTCCTCACACCTAGAAGCCATTACTCTGCCCCTTTAAAGCGATCCAACACAGATCGCTTTACAGAGAGGTAAAAACTGCTGTCTATGTGGAAGAGGCCTAATATCCATATTGTACTCCTAATACCATGTTCTGTATCACAACATAGAACTCGTCTTTTATATATTGGAAGCACCGTCACCTTTTCCCCCCCCATTTCTCCATCTATGAAGTGGGACAATATAAATTCTCTCAGTGATGGGAGGACAAGGAAATAAAAAGCACTATTTGAATATAAACCTTCGCCTCTCCCTTTCCAAAGGATAACTTGTGTTCTAGGTAAACCATCTCCTCCAGCTTCTATTTATCCAGGAAATCTCCTGACCCACCACACCCCGCCATTAATTACCACAACGTCAGATTTATTTACCATAAACTTTCCCTTTCTCAAATTACGTCTAGCGATCGTTCGCTATCTTTTGTTGTCCCAACATTTTAAAAGCAATTTGTGTGAACGATTGCTGAATTATATTCCTGAGGCTTTGCTGTATGTAAACGTTTGTTCCTGTAAATCAGCATTTCCCCGGATCGCTGGCATGCAGTCCGATGGACGCTCGACTTCCCAGACAGAGCAGCCAATCAGATGCTTGCTTTCATTATCTAACTTACACTAAAATTCAAATCTGAACACAAACACACCGTGGATCCATCTGTCTCTCCTATAATCCTGTACTAGAAATTCAGACTCTCCAAGAACAGAAATTAATTCTCCGTAATTTTTTTTTTTTTTAATGGAAAATCATGGCTGCCCCCATCTTTCTCCTATGACAGGTTTATGTCCCCCACTCACTGGGTGTTTAACTCTTGTGTTTTCTCTGCTTATAATTGGTCTTCCCTGGTTTTCTAAATCCACCCTTTCTGCCCCCTCCTCCATTCATCCATCAGTGAAAAGCAATCTATGAAAGGAGGAGGTAGCCCATCTTCCGATCTTAGATAATTTATGCACGGACCTTATAGCACAGCTTCTATGAATGGAAGAGGGGGGCAGAAAAGGCGGGCATAGCCGGCGCTCTTGATGAGTTAATGTTACAGGTCCAGTGCTGGTATTAACCACCTAACCAATTCTGACACTTCTCTCCTACATGTAAAAATCTAAATTTTTTTTTTCTAAAAAATTACTCAGAACCCCCAAACATATATATCATTTTTTTTAAAGACACCCTAGGGCAGGGGTAGGGAACCTCGACCCTCCAGCTGTGGTGAAACTACAAGTCCCATGAGACATTGCAAGACCCTGACAATCAGAGCCATGACTCGCAGAGGCAGAGGCATGATGGGATTTGAAGTTTCATCACAGCTGGAAGGCCGAGGTTGCCTACCCCTGCCCTAGGGAATAAAATGACGGTTGTTGCAACTTTTTATGTCACATGGTATTTGCACAGCGATTTTTCAAACGCTTTTTCTTGGGGAAAAAAAAAAAAAAAACTGTTTCATGAATTTAAAAAACAAAGTACAGATTTTGAAAATTTAGTAAATTGCCTTAAAAATATATAATAATTATTTGTATATTACTTTAATTAACCCCTTGCCACCCAGGCCAATTCTGACACTTCTCTCCTACATGTAATAATCATTTTTTAGTAGAAAATTACAAAATTACTCAGAACCCCCAAACATTATATATGGTTTTACAATATATATATATAATATATATATATATATATATATATATATATATAATATATATATATATATATATATATATATATATATATATTAGTATTTGCGCAGCAATTTGTCAAGCGCTTTTTTTGGGAGAAAAGTGATTTCATGCATATAAAAAACACTAAAGATAACCCAATTTTTTTTGTATAATGTGAAAGATGATATTACATATCGCATATATATACATATATACACACACACACATACATACATACATATATATATACACACACACACATACACACATATATTATATATAAAAAAATATAAATATATACGGAGATATATATATATATATATATATAATTTTTTTTTTTTTTTTTTTTTTAATTATATATTTTTTTTATTATTATTACACATACACACAGTATGCATGTGATATAATGATTATTACCTCTTGTCACATATTCTAACACCAAAGCTTTTCATCATTTACATCCTCCAATGGGTGTCTCTGCTACGCGGACAAACTCTGGGTTTCTTTTAGGAAAGTTGCTGAAAAGTGGGCACAGACCATTCTGATCACACCAGATATACATTAACAGATGCCGCCCTAATATGAACCAAAAATTTCCATGATCTACAAAATATCTTTGGCCTGTCTGCCGTCACACACCCGGTTGAATCACCGTATTCATTCACATTCCTGAAGCCACCACTCTTGCCCAATGGATGACTTAACTCCCCGCCTGCTGCAAAGGGATATGTGTGAAATACAACTATATCCGTTAAGAAAACAATTCTACCACAATGCAGTGTAATCTGTCAGAAGATCTGCAATGGCTTAAAAAAAAAAAAGAAAAAGAAAAAAAAACAAAAACTCTGCTAGAAACAAATCATGCACACCTAAAGTAAGCAAATAATCCCTCTATAATTGCATAAAGCATACAATTACTGTTCATGGAGCCCGGTGTCTGAACAGTCAGGAACATGCGGAAGATTTAAGATAGTATCAAACTCTCACATTCTTCCAAAGGATCAGGTATGTATGGCATAGCTGAGCAGAGGAAATACATGTTTTAGTACAGAAAATTGTAGAAAGACTTAGATCTGCTTACTAGCTTCCACTATGCTTTGTGCCACTTCCCCAAATTTCTACTTATACTAAGTGCATAATAAAAAAAAAAAAAGTAAAGTATAGAACATCCCCCTCCTCGGGACTACATGTCCCACAATTCCATGCACTACCAAGCCCTGCCTAGCCCTTTCTTGTTGCCTGTGCTGGCTTAGGTAGTGTCCTAAAACTGCCTTGTGGCCTCTCCTGTGAAGGCAAACCCTTAAAACAGAACTTTACCCATAACAACTTGATTAAAAAAAAAAAAATCATGTTCTTTAGCAAGGAACATACACTCCACATTAATAATTATACTACCAAAATGAGTGGGTGCTGTAAATTGCCTCCAGCCTTGCTCTAGTTTCTTCTTGCCCGAGGCTGCCATTTTGCTGAAGCCCAGATCAGCAGTAAATCTGTAGGCCAGGGATATGCAATTAGCAGACCTCCAGCTGTTGCAAAACTACAAGTCCCATCATGCCTCTGCCTCTGGGTGTCATGCTTGTGGCTGTCAGAGTCTTGCTAGGCCTCATGGGACTTTTAGTTCTGCAACAGCTGGAGGTCCGCTGATTGCATATCCCTGGTGTAGACTGTCAGCAGATTGGCCTCTAGTGGCTCTTGTTTTGGGATCAACTGAGCATGTGCAGAGCAGGGCGATCCAGTGTATTACTGGATATAAAACAGTATAGGCTCTTCTTTTTTTAATGTTGTACATCGCTATACCTGCAAAAGGGGCCAACCTGATCTATCAGGACTTTGTTTTATGAATAAATTTCCACTTTGAATCAGAGCTAAAAACGTACCTTTTCTTCTATGGTCCCCGTTCCTTGCTGATATCTTCTGCTGGGTGCCAGGCTTCTGCCGTCCTCATTGGCTGGAGCATGACGTCATCACTCCAGAGCAAACATTTTTTTTTTTACATTTTTTCAGTTACTTCCTGGTTTCCTGCCTAGGCAAACAATGGCATACATCCCAGGAGTCTTCAGGTGGGGAGGAGAGAAGGAGGGGTATTCTCAGATAAGCACACTCTCCTGTAGGCGTACGTGAGCTAAGGGCAGAAAGTAAATGCTGCATGAATCATCTGCCCTTACTCAAGATGGCCACAGCCAGAAATCCTAGGCCTAGGGGTTGTTTTTCAAAGAGATTTATTACCAAAAATAAAGTACAGAGACATGGATGAATGGGGTGGATTGAATAATAAAAATTTATTAAAATGTCATTTTGGGTTTGTGGTGCACAGATGCAGTGAAGATGTGCTTTAAAGTGGTTGTAAACCTCAGACATGAAATATGAACAAAGCATATCCCTCTATAGCGTGTACTTCAATCCAGAGCACTAAGTGTCATTTCTGTCTGCAGCCTCCTTCCTCTGCTATCAGCATGAATCACTTTTCCTGACACCAAGAGAAAAATAAAAAAGGTGACAGAGGGACTTCCAGCTGATTACCAACCTCAACTCTGTTCCTGTGTGCAGGGGGTGTGGCTCTCCTCACTGAGCTCTGCAGTATGCAACTTCAGCTCTCCGCCCCCTTTTTTCTGAAATCTCAAAACAGGTTTTATAAATTCAGCAAGGATGAGCTCAGGTGTGTTCGCAACTTCACGTGCCCACTCCCGCCAGGAAGCTGACACTCTGCAGCGCTAATCACAGGTATTGAGACATTTCCCGAACTGTGCATTCGTGGATCGCCAAATGTCACACTGCCTCCGATTAGCGCTGTGGAGTGTGAGCTTCCTGGCAGGCGCAGGCACGTGGAGTTGCGAACACGCCTGAGCTCATCCTTAAAGTGATTGTAATGCTTTTTTTTTTTTTTTTTTTAAACAAACATGTCATACTTACCTCCACTGTGCAGTTCCTTTTGCACAGAGTGGCCCCGATCCTAGTCTTCTGGGGTCCCCCGGCAGCTCTCTTGGCTCCTCCCCGCATCGACACAGGTGTCCATGCGGGGAGGAGCCCCCTAGGACACGGGTGTCAAACTGGCGGCCCTCCAGCTGGTGCAGAATTACAAGTCCAATGAGGAATTGCAAGGCTAACATTTACAAGCATGACTCCCACAGGCAGAGGCATGATGGGACTTGTAGTTCCGCAACAGCTGGAGGGCCACCAGTTTGACACCCCTGCCCTAGGAGAAGCTCTCTCCCTCGGGGGTTACCTTGCAGGCGCGCTCCCGAGTCCAGCATTCGGCGTCCATAGACGCCAAATGTAAAGCCCCGCCCCCCGGGTCATTGGATTTGATTGACAGCAGCGGGAGCCAATGGCTGCGCTATCAATCTATCCAATCAGGACACGAGACACCGGCCGGAGCAGGTGTGCTAATTCCCATTGTGCAAATTTCAGGGCTCAGGTAAGTATAAGGGGGGCTCATGGGCATTCCTGCAGTAAAGAAGGCTTTTCACCTTAATGCATTCTAAACAGCGAGTGTTTACAACCCCTTTAAAATTCAGCACTTTGAACAGATATAAAGACTGAAGATAAACAGGTACAACTTATGTAGGAGGATTTGTTTCATCTCTGTGTATCATCTGAGGATAGTCCCTTCACTGGGAAAATGGAAGGGTTTACAACCACTTTAAGGGTGGCTCCATAGGACCCCAAAAGGCAATGAAGCCCACTCTAGGGGAGGGCACCTGCAGCAGGGATCTTTGGACCAGCTCAATGGAGATGAAAGGCAGCTTTTAAACACGCAGACGCAGCAAGTGCCCAAGTAAACTGCTTGTAAAACGTTAGCGTTGAATAACATTTTACCACCAAGTGCAAAGCCACGCCCCCTCAGTACAATGCTATTCCCATTAAGAAACAGAAACTTTTGCACTTGGTGGTTATCAGTATGATATATTGAAGGGTCAGGCTTAGAAATAGTTTGTAAGTGTCTCATCCTAAAGTGCACATCAGTCTTTTAGGGGGGGGGGGGGGGGGGAAAGAGGAAGAGAGAGAGAGAGAGAGAGAGAGAGAGAGAGAGAGAGAGAGAGAGAGAGAGAGAGAGAGAGAGAGAGAGAGAGAGAGAGAGAGAGAGAGAGAGAGAGAGAGAGAGAGAGAGAGAGAGAGAGAGAGAGGATCATTTGGTTTTATTCAATGTTTTCACTAATATCTAAAATCTAATATCTAAAATCAAAGGCAGTCTTGTCGCATAGCAATATACCTGTAGCATTTGATGCCTCCGATGAAATCTACCAGAGTGCCAGCTAGTACTAGGGCAGAGACATCCACCACAAAGCTGCTATAACTCAACCTTCACTGTACTCTTAATACAATATCCTAACTCTTCTATTAGACAGTTTCTCAACCACCGTTCTGTGGAACTCTAAAAGGTGTCCCCAGAGGTTGCTAAGGGTTCCTTGAGCAATTTCTTCCTCTCAGATTAGTTCCCACTAACACCACTGATCTGTAAGGAAGTACGGCAGTTCTTCCCAATGACCACAAGTGTAAGGAGCGATCTTCCCACTGACCATCACATGTTTTAGGAGTTGTAGATTTAGTCATTTCTAGCAGGGGTCCCCGAGACCGGAAGGTTATTTCAAGGGTTCCTCTGTGTTGAAAAGGTTGAGAAAGGCTAGACTGGGGTGTCCAGAGAACAGCAATACATTTTTAGAAAATACGCATCAATGTCCATGTTATAGGCCAGGTACAAGTCCAATGAGAAGACACGAAAGGAAAGGAGTCCCTTAGCATGTCTAGCAAGCCAGTGGATGGACAGGCATGCTGGATCATAAAACTGAAGGACCGACCGATCTCATGAACCAGCTCCTTACATAAATTACAGTTGGCTTCTACTTTTTGCATCATTTCTACTTTTAGCAGCTGAAAAACCCATCTTACTTTATTCCAAAAACTTCCTCTAGGCTCCTCAATTGGTTCCTGAATTGTACAAAGACATGCCCACCTTGCAGCTAGAGGGCTGTGTGTTGCCCATGCATTGTTTAGCAATGACACAATCCATTGAAGGGATGCAAATTATCGTGAGCAAGTGTTCAGTTATCTGGACTACAAGCCACACTGAATGCAAAAGGTATAAGCCAAGGCTCCTGTTTTGCAGCTTGCATGACACTGACCCTCTCGCCAGGATTCTCAGGCTACGATGCACTTGCAGAGAAGGCTTCATTAGCATTCCTTCAAGTGACAATGCATCATCAACACCACCCAACACACAAAGAACCCATCAAGCTTGGCACAATTTACAATCATTCCCTCCATACTTTAATCTGTCCACCCCATCTTAAGACCACATGATGATGACTCTCTTAAAGAGTAACTTTGCCTAAAATATGAAGTTCCGCTCATCCTCAAGCCTCCCCCTTTATTATACGGAAATGTTTTTGTTTCTGAGGAGCGGGTACCCACTTCTGACAGTAACCCACTCCCACTTACTGCCTGCTTGTCTGGAGGTTCACTTCGCCACATGTCCCAGGAGACTGCAGGACTATTCAGAAAGCACAGGGCATCTCACGCATGTGCAGTGGAAAGCCGGCTGTGGAAGCGCCAGGAAGTCGCAAGCCAGCTTCCCACATCCAAGATGGCGGCCCCTGGGGTCCGAAGGCTAGCAAAGAACCGGCCCGGGTGAGGACAGAGCTGCACTCCTGGACTGGCAAGTCTGTTTATTAAAAGTCAGCAGCTTCACAGTATTTGTAGCTGCTGACCTTTGCTGCTGACCTTTTTTTTTTTTTATTCCCCAGAAATGACTGAAGTTCCTCTTTAAGTTTCAGGTCAAGCTACAGAGATCCTCCAACTGCCCAAAGCCACTCCACATCAGTACCAGATTACACCCGCTGCCAACTGCAGACAAACCACCTCCTGAGCATCTTGTGAAGGAGACCCTACAAAGAGATCCCCCCCAAAAAAACTTAGAGTAAGTTTAGTTAAATTTAAAATAATAAAAAATATATTCAGCACAAGGGATGGTGCTTTCATTCATCTAGAAGCGTCACTTGTGCTGGTGGCTGTTTCAGTTGAAATCTTCTGTCCTCTGCCCGAGTAATCTGCCAGGGTTGCTGAACCTGTGAGAAGCACTCGTAAAGAGTGCCAACTACGCCCAGCCCATCCACCCCACCTCCAGTCATAGAGGCTGTACTAGATCATCAATGAAAGCCTATGAATGGAGGATGAAGGTCCACCTCAATTTATACAGCGCTGTCATTGATGGTAGCTCTAGTACAGCTTCTATGAATGGAGAAGAGAGGTGGAAAGGCTGGGCGTAGTCGGCACTCTTGACGAGTGCTTTTTACTGGTTCAGCAAACCTGGAAGATTACTGCTGCAGGGGTCCTCCTAGAGCACAGTACAACCTACAAAGAGTTCCCCTAGAATAACCCATTGCACAGAATGAGTAAGTACGACATGACTTTACAATCACTTTATGTAACCAACAATTGAGGAGCCTCAAAAATGGATGCTACAAAGAACTACCATCAGATACTGGTACAACCTACAAAAGATTCCTATGACAAAATGCCCCAAGTACCTGAAACCAGCAAAAATGCCCACTGCAGCTTCCACAAAGAGTCTTCCTACAACAGAGGGCAACCTGCGACGGGTCCTCCTGCAACAGAGGGCAACCTGCGACGGGTCCTCCTGCAACAGAGAGCAACCTGCGACGGGTCCTCCTGCAACAGAGAGCAACCTGCGACGGGTCCTCCTGCAACAGAGAGCAACCTGCGACGGGTCCTCCTGCAACAGAGAGCAACCTGCGACGGGTCCTCCTGCAACAGAGGGCAACCTGCGACGGGTCCTCCTGCAACAGAGAGCAACCTGCGACGGGTCCTCCTGCAACAGAGAGCAACCTGCGACGGGTCCTCCTGCAACAGAGAGCAACCTGCGACGGGTCCTCCTGCAACAGAGGGCAACCTGCGACAAGTCCTCCTGCAACAGAGGGCAACCTGCGACGAGTCCTCCTGCAACAGAGGGCAACCTGCGACGAGTCCTCCTGCAACAGAGGGCAACCTGCGACGGGTCCTCCTGCAACAGAGAGCAACCTGCGACGGGTCCTCCTGCAACAGAGAGCAACCTGCGACGGGTCCTCCTGCAACAGAGAGCAACCAGCGACGGGTCCTCCTGCAACAGAGAGCAACCTAGCCCTCCTTCAGCAGAGCGCAACCTACGACAAGCCCTCCTACAGCAGAGCGCAACCTACGACGAGCCCTCCTGCAGCAGAGAGCAATCTACGACGAGCCCTCCTACAGCAGAGCGCAACCTACGACGGGTCCTCCTGCAGCAGAGGGCAACCTACGACGGGTCCTCCTGCAACAGAGCGCAACCTGCGACGGGTCCTCCTGCAACAGAGCGCAACCTGCGACGGGTCCTCCTGCAACAGAGCGCAACCTGCGACGGGTCCTCCTGCAACAGAGCGCAACCTGCGACGGGTCCTCCTGCAACAGAGCGCAACCTGCGACGGGTCCTCCTGCAACAGAGCGCAACCTGCGACGGGTCCTCCTGCAACAGAGCGCAACCTGCGACGGGTCCTCCTGCAACAGAGCGCAACCTGCGACGGGTCCTCCTGCAACAGAGCGCAACCTGCGACGGGTCCTCCTGCAACAGAGCGCAACCTGCGACGGGTCCTCCTGCAACAGAGCGCAACCTGCGACGGGTCCTCCTGCAACAGAGCGCAACCTGCGACGGGTCCTCCTGCAACAGAGCGCAACCTGCGACGGGTCCTCCTGCAACAGAGCGCAACCTGCGACGGGTCCTCCTGCAACAGAGCGCAACCTGCGACGGGTCCTCCTGCAACAGAGCGCAACCTGCGACGGGTCCTCCTGCAACAGAGCGCAACCTGCGACGGGTCCTCCTGCAACAGAGCGCAACCTGCGACGGGCCCTCCTGCAACAGAGCGCAACCTGCGACGGGCCCTCCTGCAACAGAGCGCAACCTGCGACGGGCCCTCCTGCAACAGAGCGCAACCTGCGACGGGCCCTCCTGCAACAGAGCGCAACCTGCGACGGGCCCTCCTGCAACAGAGCGCAACCTGCGACGGGCCCTCCTGCAACAAAGCGCAACCTGCGACGGGCCCTCCTGCAACAGAGCGCAACCTGCGACGGGCCCTCCTGCAACAGAGCGCAACCTGCGACGGGCCCTCCTGCAACAGAGCGCAACCTGCGACGGGCCCTCCTGCAACAGAGCGCAACCTGCGACGGGCCCTCCTGCAACAGAGCGCAACCTGCGACGGGCCCTCCTGCAACAGAGCGCAACCTGCGACGGGCCCTCCTGCAACAGAGCGCAACCTGCGACGGGCCCTCCTGCAACAGAGCGCAACCTGCGACGGGCCCTCCTGCAACAGAGCGCAACCTGCGACGGGCCCTCCTGCAACAGAGCGCAACCTGCGACGGGCCCTCCTGCAACAGAGCGCAACCTACGACGAGCCCTCCTACAACAGAGCGCAACCTACGACGAGTCCTCCTACAGCAGAGCGCAACCTACGACGAGCCCTCCTACAGCAGAGCGCAACCTACGACGAGCCCTCCTACAGCAGAGCGCAACCTACGACGAGTCCTCCTACAGCAGAGCGCAACCTACGACGAGCCCTCCTACAGCAGAGCGCAACCTACGACGAGTCCTCCTGCAACAGAGCGCAACCTACGACGGGTCCTCCTGCAACAGAGAGCAACCTACGACGGGTCCTCCTGCAACAGAGAGCAACCTACGACGGGTCCTCCTGCAACAGAGAGCAACCTACGACGGGTCCTCCTGCAACAGAGAGCAACCTACGACGGGTCCTCCTGCAACAGAGAGCAACCTACGACGGGTCCTCCTGCAACAGAGAGCAGCCTACCTATGACGGGTCCTCCTGCAACAGAGAGCAACCTGCGACGGGTCCTCCTGCAACAGAGCAACCTACGACGGGTCCTCCTGCAACAGAGCGCAACCTACGACGAGTCCTCCTACAGCAGAGCGCAACCTACGATGGGTCCTCCTACAGCAGAGCGCAACCTACGACGGGTCCTCCTACAGCAGAGCGCAACCTACGACGGGTCCTCCTACAGCAGAGCGCAACCTACGACGGGTCCTCCTACAGCAGAGCGCAACCTACGACGAGTCCTCCTACAGCAGAGCGCAACCTACGACGAGTCCTCCTACAGCAGAGCGCAACCTACGACGAGTCCTCCTACAGCAGAGCGCAACCTACGACGAGTCCTCCTACAGCAGAGCGCAACCTACGACGAGTCCTCCTACAGCAGATCGCAACCTACGACGAGTCCTCCTACAGCAGAGCGCAACATACGACGAGCCCTCCTGCAACAGAGCGCAACCTACGACGAGCCCTCCTACAGCAGAGCGCAACCTACGACGGGTCCTCCTGCAACAGAGCCCAACCTACGACGAGCCCTCCTACAGCAGAGCGCAACCTACGACGAGTCCTCCTGCAACAGAGCGCAACCTACGACGGGTCCTCCTGCAACAGAGAGCAACCTACGACGGGTCCTCCTGCAACAGAGAGCAACCTACGACGGGTCCTCCTGCAACAGAGAGCAACCTACGACGGGTCCTCCTGCAACAGAGAGCAACCTACGACGGGTCCTCCTGCAACAGAGAGCAGCCTACCTATGACGGGTCCTCCTGCAACAGAGAGCAACCTGCGACGGGTCCTCCTGCAACAGAGCAACCTACGACGGGTCCTCCTGCAACAGAGCGCAACCTACGACGAGTCCTCCTACAGCAGAGCGCAACCTACGACGGGTCCTCCTACAGCAGAGCGCAACCTACGACGGGTCCTCCTACAGCAGAGCGCAACCTACGACGGGTCCTCCTACAGCAGAGCGCAACCTACGACGAGTCCTCCTACAGCAGAGCGCAACCTACGACGAGTCCTCCTACAGCAGAGCGCAACCTACGACGAGTCCTCCTACAGCAGAGCGCAACCTACGACGAGTCCTCCTACAGCAGAGCGCAACCTACGACGAGTCCTCCTACAGCAGATCGCAACCTACGACGAGTCCTCCTACAGCAGAGCGCAACATACGACGAGCCCTCCTGCAACAGAGCGCAACCTACGACGGGTCCTCCTGCAACAGAGCCCAACCTACGACGGGTCCTCCTGCAACAGAGCCCAACCTACGACGAGCCCTCCTACAGCAGAGCGCACTCATATAAAAAGCCCCCCCCGAGACAGGTGCCAGACTGGGTGCAACCCACAAAGAGTTCCCCTTCAAGCAAGGTTTCAAACACTCATCCTCTGGAAAAGATCGCACATATCTGATGAAAACACTGATACCGCCTGAACCGAGTGCAACTCACAATATGATCCCCCTCCCCCCCGGAGACTTTTTCCCATCCAAAACATTAATTTTGATCTCCTGGGGCCACCACGACAACCCGATACAGATTCCCTGACTCAGGAGAACCTTTCATACTCAGTGCAACCACAAAAGGCATCCCCAGGAACTTAGTGCAACCCAGAAAAGTTTCCCCCAAACCACAGAGACATCACAACAAAGTAGATGGTCTTAAAGCCCCCAGTGTCAGAGGAGATGTCAGCTGTAGGTAGCCCCCCCATCCTCTGACCAAACTACAGACCCCCCACAATGTGTTCCTCCTCCACAGAAGTTCCCCAGGACCACTCAGCATCAGCACCAGCCACCAGGACCTCCCCCACCCCCTCACACCAGTCACAGACAGAGCCCCCCGCCCCCCATTATAAGCCCCCACAGGGGCCCCTCACTCACCCTTGGAGGTCATGGTGTCCCCGGGGGTGTCACACTGCGCTCCTCTCCACTCTCAGGCCTCTCGCTCATGTCCTTCCCTCTCCCCCAGGCCGGGCCGGGGCACAGCGCTCACCAGCCAGCCAAGCTCCCCTCACTCTGACCTCCCTCTGGCGGAGCTCAGCCCAGCGCTGCGCAAGGCTTCACGGGACGTGTAGTCCGCCGAGCCGTCACGTGACGTCGTGAAGGGAGGAGTAGGAGGAGCCTGCGTCGGGAGCTCTACCAGAGCCGCCACGGCCCGCCCTGTGGGTGGGGCCTGGCATGAACGCTGAGTGTGGGGATTCAGCAGGTCACGCAGAGTGAGAGGACTGGGAGGAGTCTGCAGGCACGCTGAGAGTAGTGGGAGGAGCCTGCAGGCACGTCCTGAGGCTGCTGTGTGAGAAGCGTGCTGAGGAGGATTCCCCGGTTGCTAATGGCAACCAACTCTAAACTGTTCTCATAATGAAATAAAAATATACTTTGATTTGCAGCCGAACTGTGTGAAGTGAAAGCTTCATGAGACATTTCCATTTTGGCGCTTTTTTTCTTACATCAGTTCCTCACAGCATCAGTCTAGGATTGCCATGACTACCTTGTACTTTTAGGACCTGCTGGTACTTGTAGTGCCACCTGACAGCCAGGGGCTCAGCTATACCAGGCTTCCGCTATACCAGGCTGGGTTTAACCACTTCAATACTGGGCACTTCTACCCCCCTCCTGCCCAGGCCAATTTTCAGCTTTCAGCGCTCTCACACTTTGAATGACAATTACGCGGTCATGCAACACTGTACCCATTTGACATTTGTATGATTTTGTTTCACCACAAATAGAGCTTTCTTTTGGTGGTATTTGATCACCTCTGCGTTTTTATTTTTTTGCTAAACAAATAAAAAAAGACAGAAAATGTGGACAATTTATTTTTCCTTTGTTTTTGTTAAAATTTTTTGTAAATGAGGACATTTTCTCATTCACTGACGAGCACTGATGAGGCTGCACTGATGGGCACTGATGAGGCTGCACTGACGGGCACTGATGAGGCTGCAATGATGAGCACTGATGAGGCTGCACTGACGGGCACTGATGAGGCTGCACTGATGGGCACTGACGAGGCTGCAATGATGGGCACTAATGAGGCTGCAATGATGGGCACTGATGAGGCTGCACTGACGAGGCTGCAATGATGGGCACTAATGAGGCTGCACTGATGGGCACTGATGAGGCTGCACTGACGGGCACTGATGAGGCTGCAATGATGAGCACTGATGAGGCTGCACTGATGAGCATTGATGATGCTGCACTGATGGGCACTGATGAGGCTGCAATGACGGGCACTGATGAGGCTGCACTGATGATGAGGCACTAATGTGCAGCACTGATGAAGCTGCACTGACGGGCACTGATGAGGCTGCACTGATGGGCACTGATGAGGCTGCACTGACGAGGCTGCAATGATGGGCACTAATGAGGCTGCAATGATGGGCACTGATGAGGCTGCACTGACGAGGCTGCAATGATGGGCACTAATGAGGCTGCACTGATGGGCACTGATGAGGCTGCACTGACGGGCACTGATGAGGCTGCAATGATGAGCACTGATGAGGCTGCACTGATGAGCATTGATGATGCTGCACTGATGGGCACTGATGAGGCTGCAATGACGGGCACTGATGAGGCTGCACTGATGATGAGGCACTAATGTGCAGCACTGATGAGGCTGCACTGACGGGCACTGATGAGGCTGCACTGACGAGCACTGATGAGGCTGCAATGATGGGCACTGATGAGGCTGCAATGACGGGCACTGATGAGGCTGCAATGATGGGCACTGATCAGGCTGCACTGATGGGCACTGATGAGGCTGCACTGATGAGGCTGCACTGATGGGCACTGATGAGGCTGCACTGATGGGCACTGATGAGGCTGCACTGACGAGCACTGATTAGGCTGCACTGACGAGCACTGATGAGGATGCAATGACAGGCACTGATGAGGCTGCAATGATGGGCACTGATGAGGCTGCACTGATGAGCACTGATGAGGCTGCACTGATGATGAGGCACTAATATGCAGCACTGATGGGCACTGATGAGGCGGTACTAATAAGCACTGATGAGGCTGCACTGATGAGGCTGCATTGATGATGAGGCACTAATATTCAGTATTGATGGGTACTGATAGGTGGCACTGATAGACGGCACTGATAGGCTGCACTGATGAGAAGGCACTGACAGGCGTTACTGATGGGCACTGATTGGAATCATTTATGGGCACAGGTTGGCATCCCTGGTGGGCTCTAGTGGGCATCCTTGATGGGTCTGCACTGATAATGCGCTGATTATCAGCACAGACCCCCCGTGTCAGGAGAGCCGCTGATCCTTGTCAGCGCGATTAGAGGAAAAGGCAATAAAGGGCACTTCCTGCTTACTATGTGACCAGCTATGATTGGACACAGCTGATCACATTGTAAAGAGCCTACATCAGAGGCTCTTTACCAAGATCGGAGATGCATTGCGTTAGAGCGACACACCACACTACCGATGGGCACACTCAAGCGGCTTATTCTGCTGGACGTCATATGATGCCCGATCAGGATAATGGAGCCACCCTGCGGATGTCATTATGCATAAAGTGGACGGGAAGTGGTTAAAACATTCACATTGTATACACGACCAGAAAAATAACCCCCCCCTTCCATGTTCATTGTATAAGACTTTAGAAATCCCTTTTGGCCTGGGGCGCCCTCCATTCCAGCTGGATGTAAACGTATGTGCGTCCGTTTATATAAGTTTACATCTTTTCGGGTCCACAAGAGCAGACTTGGGTTCCTTTCACGCGGCCTTGCCCTCTGTTCCAGCTGGATGTACAGTGCATCCAGGAAAGTATTCACAGCGCTTCACTTTTTCCACATTTTGTTATGTTACAGCCATATTCTAAACTTGGACCCCTTTTACACAGGCACCCTCCATTCCAGCTGGATGTAAATGTATGTGCGTTCGTTTACATCTGTTTACATCCATTCAGGTCCACAAAAGCAGACACAGATACAGACTTAGGCTCCTTTCCCTCCATTCCAGCTGGATTTACAAATTTTTGCGTTTGTTTATATCCGTCTGCATTCCATCGGGTCCACAAAAGCAGACTTGGATGCAAACTTTGGCTCCTTTCGCACCATTGCCCTCCGCCCCAGCTGGATGTAAAAGTATGTGTGTTTGTTTATATCCTTTTACATCCATTCAGGTCCACAAAAGCAGACTTGGATACAGACTTGGTCTCTTTTCTCTCTGTCCCAGCTTGATGTACCCATATTTGCATTCATTTGGATCCATTTGGGTCAACAAAAGCAGACCTGGATGCAAACTTGAGCTTCTTTCACACAGATGCCCTCCGTTCCAACTGGATGTAAACATGTGTACGTTTGTTTACATCCATTTACAACTATTCAGGTCCACAGAAGCCAACTTGGACGCAGACTTGGACGCAGACTTGGGCTTCTTTCACAAGGGTGCTCTCCGCCATCCATAGAGGGCGTGTAGAGTCGGTCCCGAACGGAAAGAGATGTCATGTGATCCTTGTGTCCGCTCCTATTCCTGTATCTTGTGATAGAGCAAAAATGAATCGATGTACATTCTTGGACACAAACTTAGGCACCTTTCAAGTGAGCGGTCAAGTCAGGTCAATTTTTCAGATGGACCTAATCAGAAGCTCCATGCCTCTGCCTCTCTCCTCCTCATGACGTCACTGGTTGCCAGATGCCAGGCGGGCCACGGCTAGCGACCAGTTTGGGCAGTGAGCCAGGGGCCGGAGAACAAACTAAAAGGGGTCTCCGCCAGCCAGAGGTCCACCACAGTGAGTGACAGCGGCGATTCAAGGGCTATTTTAGGGGGGGTATCAGATCGGACCAGGCCTAGGAGGCAATTCCGGGACACTGTATTGTCCCGGAATGAAGGTGCCCAGGACCCGGGACAGAACTGCCAGTTACGGGCCTGTCCCAGGCAATCCGGGACTGTTGGGAGGTATAATGTAAGTCTCTGGGAGGCCGCGTGTGCATCCGTTTACATCCAATTATCTCCAAATCTGTCCAGGTTCAAAAAAAATGCAAAAAGTCTGCATCCTTTTCCATTTATTTGGATATAAATGTGACAGATCAGAGGAGATCAGATGTAAATGGACACAAGCCGCCCATAAATCTAATATGAGTCTGGAAAGCTCTTGCAGCTGAAAGCCGAACTGACGCAAATGTCACAAAAGTGTCATCCATTCCATTCTTCTCCAATCTGTTCACAGATCCCCTGCTGATTGAATACGGCCCACGTGAATGGGGCCTTATTGCATTAGGTTTGATGAACTTGAACAGATGCCGATATAAATGGACGCACATCCGTTTACATCAACCCTCCCCTAGGGATATATTGCAGCCTGTTTTTGATCCATCCAATCACAGGTCAAGGATGAACTGATGGAACAACCATGTGAACGGGACCTCAGGTCCACCTGCTTTAGCTTTTCCATTAATTTGGGACCCACCATGGAAGGGGTTAGAGATGAAGATGAGAGATGATCATGGAAGTGGACATGAAGGCTCCTGACATTTGACAAATGCTCAGTACTCAACCGGTAGCTGTCCAAGACAAAGGCACCTTTTTTGAGAATTTCAAGGAAAATAGACAAAAAGAGGGCCAGCCGGTCATCTTAGGAGTCCATCATTTATTGTTGATAAAGCTGAGGAAGGTATCAGGTAGCCAACCTGTTTCAGGGGCCAAAGCATCTCCTTTCGTCAGGGCTTGGATAAAAATAGACTATAAATATAATGGCTCCTAGAAAGTGCTCTATGTCAAACAAGGAGCATCACTGGTCGAAATGAACATGCGCTTGTTAAGATGGTGTACGGGCAGGAAGTAAAGGGAAATCTCACTAATAGGACAATGGATGAGACAATTAATAAATAATAACTTTATATCATTCCTCACTCTATCCAACACTGGGCTAGGTAGGTACTCAATACCATCTGGAGAACTGTTGATATCAGGGCTGTACCCCATTGGGCCAGCCAAGGTCACCATCTGTTTCACCCCATTAGTGTTGAAGAAGAAGACTTCCCCTGCTGTTTGTCCGGTTAATCACCAGTAGGTAGGGGCACTTTGGGGGGTTTGAATTTTTGCAGGTCGGTCATATAGCCATTGGGAAGGTTAGCAATAAAGTTGCTGTCTGACAACCGGCATCAGATAAAGTTCATGGTGGAAGATCACCTGGGGACGAAGATGATGAAGACGGGCTGCACGGCTCTGGATGGGAAGGATGGAGGAGACAGCTGTTTTCTGCTACCTTCTCCACTGAGTCCTTCTTTTCAGGGGCTGTCCGAGACATGTGAAGGAGCCGCTCAGTCTGCATTGATACCTGACACCCCCTACAACCCGGATTCTGGATGAAAAAGACACGGGGGTCCATTTATAAAACACTACCCACAGCATTTGCACATATTGGGGTAGATTTACTAAAACCGAAGAGTGCAAAATCTGGTGCAACTCTGCATAGGAACCAATCAGCTTACATGTTTTATTGCCAAAGCTTAATTGAACAAGCTGAAGTTAGAAGCTGATTGGCTGCCATGCACAGCTGCACCAGATTCGGAGTGCTCCAGTTTTAGTAAATCAACTCCATTGTGTCTAATATGTGTATTTCCTATGATCATTGGCTACATCTAGTTGGCATAATGCAGTATTTTCCTTAAAGTGATTGTAAAGCTTTGTTTATTATCCAGTGTGCAGCTCGTTTTGCACAGAGTGGCCCCGAACATCCTCTTCTGGGGTCCCCCGGCGTATTTCGCGGCTCCTCTCCACATCAGATAACCCCCTAGGAGAAGCGCTCTCCCAGGGGGGATACCTTGCGGGCGCGCTCCCGAGTCCATCATTTCGCGTCCATAATCGCTGAATGTATGACTTGCCCCCGCCAATGGCTGCCCTGCTATTATTCTATCCAATCAAGAGCTGAGAACCCTGGTCAGAGGAAGAGCGCGTCCCCGCTGGATGAAGTTCCAGGGCTCAGGTAAGTAAAATGGGGGGGCCGGTCACTGCCAGGTGTGTTTTCAGCTTAATGCATAGGATGCATTAAGGTGAAAAAACATGGGGTTTACAACCCCTTTAAATAATCCAATCAGGTAAATACAGTAATATGGCCACTAGATGGAGCTGGCGATCACAGGAAATACACATATTAGACACAATACAGGGATTACTCCTGACAGCTGTGTGAATGCTGTCGATTTTTTTTTTTTTTTTCAAACATACCCCTGTTGTGTAAGGAAGGAAAGGGGTCACTGGGCAAGGCTAGCAGGGGGCTGGGATTGGTAAAAGCCTACATTATACCTAAGGGTAGGGTTGCCACCTTTTCTTCAAGCCAAACCCGAACACTTTAGCAGCACATAGCAATTTTTTTTTTTTTTTTTTTACGAGAGAACACTAAGGACTATGGTATAAAATGGAACTCTGATGTAAGGGGGTTTCTGCTTACCAAAGCCCCCACTAACATTCCCAGCATTCCCCATTAAATCAGGGTTCCCAAAGCTCTCCCTTACATCAGAGTCCACAGAGCACCCCTTACATCTGAGTCCCCCTTACCTTAGTGTACTCACTTGCTCAGGGGCAGTATAGAGAAGGGAGGGAGGGGGCCTTTGCACTGGGTGGTTGTGGTACTTTGGTTAATGGGGAGCATAGAAGTGTGCAACCCGGGCGAAAGGGGGTCATCGCACTGGGTGAATAGGGTGTGCCCTGGCATGCCTAAGTTGGGGGGGTGCAGTCCCGTCTGAATAATGTGTCCGGGTTTCAGACAGTCTGAAACCTGGACACATGATTCAAAACCTGGACTGTCCGGGTGAATCCCGGACAGGTGGTAACCCTAACTGAGGGGTACCTGAGGAGGGGAATGCCAGGTAGGCTGGACAAGGCCCTATCAGGTTGCCTGTACGGGGCCCCATGATTTCTAATGGACACCTGGTTGATATCACAGTATCGTATTGTGCAAGAAAGAGAAGGCTGGGAGTTATTATATAACATTTGTCAATGCAAATTATTTGTCTTGTCTGTTGATGCAACACATGTCATTGTAATATCATTGCTACCTACACGCTACTACTACTATGCTACTATTACACGCTTGTAAATAAATGTGTTTTTTTTTGTCATAGTGCATAATAACTCCCAGGTATGTGTGCCTTGTTGCTAGAGCAGTAAAGCTGTTAATCATATGTTATTCCTTGAAGACGTTTCCGAGAGTGACTGACAGGCCAGGTAATTGTATGCATATACTGTAGTAAATCATTTGCAGGGAGAGAAGAGGAGGCATGCGGGGAATGTGACATATTTAGAAGTAAACACATAGGCAATCCCCATGCTGTGCGGTCACTGTGCAGCTGTCTGTGCAGCATTAAATCACTGGAGTGAAGTAGGAAGGAACTGTTATACACACGGTCGGATTTTCCGATGGAAAATGTTCGATGGGAGCCTGTTGTCGGAAATTCCGACCGTGTGTAGGCTCCATCGGACATTTTCCATCGGAATTTCCGACACACAAAATTTGAGATCTGGATCTCAAATTTTCCGACAACAAAATCCGTTGTCATAAATTCCGATCGTGTGTACACAATTCCGACGCACAAAGTTCCACGCATGCTCAAAATCAAGCAGGAGAGCCGCACTGGTTATTGAACTTAATTTTTCTCGCCTCGTCGTACGTGTTGTACGTCACCGCGTTCTTGACGTTCCGACTAGATTTCTGTGACCGTGTGTATGCAAGACAAGTTTGAGCCAAAATCCGTTGGAAAAAATACATGGACTTTGTTGTCGCAATGTGCGATCGTGTGTACGGGGCATAAAGTTACATAAGTGGTAAAAATTGAGTCACAGGTTTACCACCCCCCTGACCACGGCAACATTTATGTAGGTCATACAACAGGTCACGCTATACTGTATGTGACCCTTTCCAATAAATGGGGCTGCACCACACCTGCAACACAGGTTGCAACGTGGTTTTCTTATTCAAAATCCCTGTTCAGCTTCAAAAAAATAAAAAATGAAAATTGGCAAACGTAAGGTGGCATAATTTGAATGCTTGGCAGCCACTGCTCCACCACCCTCAGAAACGTGAACCGCCGCTTGTGTAAATGCGCCCTGGCCACGTTATCATATATTAGAATCCCAACTGTCGCTTTTTTTATTTCAAATGCCCCTGTCTCTCCTTCCTCCCCACTTGTCCCGTGGCGTCAAGTGGTGGATTTCCAACGCGTTTCAACCTTTTTCTAATTATGCCCCCCTTTTTTCAAACAGCTATCATTACTTGATGCTGAAAACGCCAAATATTTGGATTTAATACATATTTCCAGCTGTCTTGTAGGAGTTATAGGATGTTTAATCTTTGGAGACTTGGTACCGTCCACCCCGGTGTGGGAGCCTATGTTTATCCATGAGATGTCCTGGGAGGATGTGAGTAATAGTACAACCTCATATTGCAGGAACTATAATACATTGATAAAAATTTATAAATTGTAACATGACGATTTTTTGGTTTTCTAGAATGTGATGCATTTCCCTGAAGAAGACTTTTCATAAAAATATACAGGTTGAAACGCGCTGGAAATCCACCACTCGACGCCACGGTTTTCATCTGTGGTGATTGTATTGGGTGGTGTGCTGTATCACTTTTCTCCAAAATTGTTTTTATAGCTATGTATCATTAGCTATGCGGATTTTTTGTACATAAACTTTCTCTATTTATTTGATTATATATCTTTTTTGTGTAAACAGCCATAATTTTTCTTGATCTATTATAATAAAATTGGTTTTAAGCAAATTTAAAAATCTTCATTGCCTTAAAAATCCAGTTAGAGGTTATATATAATGTTTTCTATATATAGAATAAACTAGATATATATATTATATATATAAGAAACTAGATTTTTCTAAAAAAAAAAAATTGGATATGTTTTATAGCAGAAAGCAAAAAATCCTTTTTTTTTTTCAAAATTTTGGGTCTTTTTTTTGTTTATAGTGCATAAAATAAAAAACCCAGTGGTGATCAAATACCACCAAAAGACAGCTTTATTTGTGTGAAAAAAATATATATAAATTTAATTTGGGTACAGCATTGCATGACCGCGCAATTACCAGTTTTTTTTTCTTTTAAAGGAAGACCTTGAGGATTATTTTACTGCGTATTTATGAAGCTGTGGGTCAGTTAAAAATGCGGAATCAGCAAGAAAAAAATGTGTCATTTGAGAAAAAAATGTGAAAAATTGTTTGTTGGAAAAACATTGAAGTCTTGCAGTGGAAGGGGTCTGATATTCACTTCTGTAACCAGGGAGGGGCTAATGCTCCCAATAATGCCCCTGTGTATGTCCAGGCAAAAAAACAAAATTGTATTCAGTATATCTCTGCAGTGTTTGTACATTCCCCTATGTTCTGTTGCTTTAAGGAAACTGCAATTACAGAAAATAACTGTTGATCTGCCTGAAATCCAGTGCACTCCTAACTTCCCGTTTGAGCTGACCAAGCTGGCTCTGCTGCACCTAAATCCCAAGCCGCATTTGTAAGCCTGAGTGTTCTGCTTCTGAACTACAGAACACCTCCCACTACATCAGAATTTTTCGCCAGGATGAATTTCTATTTTTCAAAGAAAAATTGAAACATTCGAATGATCATAGTAATATGTGCATTACCAGAATTTGATTCTGTGCTTTTTCACAGCCTGTCCTTGATCCTATATAGGTCCTCAAAGCTTACAATCTACTTTAGCCTCAATTTGGACACTCCCATTTTCTGAGGCTAGAATTCTTCTCTGCCTAACTGCCCAAGTCAGTCTCTGACCATCTCTTGTATCATGTCTGAAAACTCTGACCATTTCTTGTATCATGTCCGCAGTCTCTGACCATCTCTTGTATCATGTCCGCAGTCTCTGACCATCTCTTGCATCATACCTACAGTCTCTGAACATCTCTTATATTGTATCCACTGTCTCTGACCACCTCTTGTATCATGTTGCAGTCTCTGATCATCTCTTGTATCGTGCCTACAGTCTCTGACCATCTTTTATATTGTATTCACAGTCTTTGGCCATCTCTTGTATGATGTCCGCAGTCTCTGGCCATCTGTTGTATTTTGCCTACAGTCTCTGACCATCTCTTATATTGTATCCACAGTCTCTGACCATCTCTTATATTGTATCCACATTCTCTGACCACCTCTTGTATCATGTCCACAGTCTCTGACCATCTCTTGTATTGTATCCACAGTCTCTAACATTCTCTTGTATCATGCCTACAGTCTCTGATCATCTCTTATATTGTATCCACAGTCTCTGACCACCTCTTGTATCAAGTCCACAGTCTCTGGTCATCTCTTATATTGTATCCACAGTCTCTGACCATCTTGTATCCACAGTCTCTGACCATCTCTTGTATTATATCCACAACCTCTGATCATTTCTTGTATCATGCCTACAGTCTCTGACCATCTTTTATATTGTATCCACAGTCTCTGACATTCTCTTGTATCATGTCTACCGTCTCTGATCATCTCTTATATTGTATCCACAGTCTCTGACCACCTCTTGTATCATGTCCGCAGTCTCTGACCATCTCTTGCATTGTATCCACAGTCTCTGACATTCTCTTGTATCATGCCTACAGTCTCTGATCATCTCTTATATTGTATCCACAGTCTCTGACCACCTCTTGTATCATGTTCTTAGTCTCTGACCATCTCTTGTATAGTATCCACAGCCTCTGACATTCTCTTGTATCATGCCTACAGTCTCTGATCATCTCTTATATTGTATCCACAATCTCTGACCACCTCTTGTTTCAAGTCCACAGTCTCTGGTCATCTCTTATATTGTATCCACAGTCTATGACCATCTTGTATCCACAGTCTCTGACCATCTCTTGTATTATGTCCACAGTCTCTGACCATCTCTTGTATTGTATCCACAGTCTCTGACCATCTCTTGTATCATGCCTACAGTCTCTGACCATCTTTTATATTGTATCCACAGTCTCTGACATTCTCTTGTATCATACCTACAGTCTCTGATCATCCCTTATATTGTATCCACAGTCTCTGACCACCTCTTGTATTATGTCCGCAGTCTCTGACCATCTCTTGCATTGTATCCACAGTCTCTCACATTCTCTTGTATCATGCCTACAGTCTCTGACCATCTCTTGTATTGTATCCACAGTCTCTGAGCATCTCTTGTATCAAGTCCACAGTCTCTGACCATCTCTTGTATTATGTCCACAGTCTCTGACCATCTCGTGGATCATGTCCACAGCCTCTGACCATCTCTTGTATCATGTCCACAGTCTCTGACCATCTCTTGTATCATGTCCACAGTCTATGGCCATCTCTTGTATCATGTCCGCAGTCTCTGACCATCTCTTGTATCATGTCCGCAGTCTCTGACCATCTCTTGTATCATACTCAAAGTCTTTCAATGTCGAACTGTTTCTTTTTTGTTTTTGTGAAAATTTAAATAAACTTCTATGTTAAAAAAAAAAAAAAAAAAAGTCTTTCAATGTAAACTGTTGTTTAGCTGCTATCCTCTGAATTTTATGTGCGGCCCCACTTGGTGATGTTGAGGGCCACACTCAAAGCCCCCCCCCCCCCCCCCCATATCAAGAAGTTGGACTACCACTGCACTGGTGGATTTCTGAACAAACGTTTCTTACAAAAATTCTTTGCACATTCGACAAATGTTATTTGAAAGTACTTAAAAATGTTACCTTTTTAAAAATTTTTAATCCTTTAACATTTGATTTTGGCATTAGCGCAATTTCCTGAACAAAAATCACGTACACTCCCCTTCTTTCAGGAAAAAAATCCCATTCTGCTCTTTCTAAATTTTGGTCACTGTAGTAGAAAAGGAACATCGATTTGACCTTGCTAACCATTAGAAAATCAAACGAACGTTCTTAAAATGAAACATTTTCCAACAACACTCTATGAGTTTACGCCAGCCTCTGCCAGCAGAATTCTGCGCGGATATTAGAAAATGAATAATGACCATGTGCATTAGCCCTAAATTATAAAGGCGCCTATACAACATAGGTTGTAGGTCATAGGTTATATTCAAATTTTCCTTTGTTTTTTAATGGAAGCCAAGTTTTCCATTAAGGTCTGTAAAAGAAGCCCTCAGGATCTATAGAAAAAACTGTGAAAGCATACAGGAAAGCAGCCACTTAGAAGCGAAACATACCATAAGGAGAGAGCAGGAATCATGCATTTAATTCAGCGTATTAGGAGCTACTTACGTGTCCTTCCCTGGGCTATAGTGCCGTGAAGAATATTAAATAAGGCTCCCATCAATAATACAGTATCCTCACAAATAGTCAGGTTGCTTCTAGTACTCTCGAGTCGAATGACTGAGTGTTGGGCTCGCTGGTTTTATGAAAGCGCTCATTACATAATGCAATATACACAACCAGTGTCTGATAGATATATACAGGCCCTACGGGGAGCCAGGAGCCTGTGATTGGCATATGATTCACGGGTGAAGTGTGTTACCTGTAATTCTAGTCGCACGACATCAGGCACATGCACAACACAGAGTGAAGTATTTCACGCACATTCCTGTACATGGTGTACTGTTACATACTATCCATGTTCATCAATGGGGTTTATTTACTAAAGAGAAGGGTTAAACTGTTATGCCCCGTACACACGGTCGGCTTTTCCGACAGAAAATGTGTGATAGGACCTTGTTGTCGGAAATTCCGACCGTGTGTGGGCTCCATCACACATTTTCCATCAGATTTTCCAACACACAAAGTTTGAGAGCAGGCTATAAAATTTTCCGACAACAAAATAGTCCCGACGTACGTGGTTTGTGTCACCGCGTTCAGAACGATCGGATTTTCCGACAACTTTGTGTGACTGTGTGTATGCAAGACAAGTTTGAGCCAACATCCGTCAGGAAAAAATCCTAGGATTTTGTTGTCTGAATGTCCGATCAATGTCCGACCGTGTGTAGGGGGCATTAAGGTACACCTGGATGGTGGGCCCGAATATTCACGTACATAGCAATCAATAATCTACTATGGCAATGGTTCACGGCCCAGATGTTCTCATGCATAGCCGTCAAAACGATCATAGCTGGACGAGCTCGGGTTTGGTTCCAGGTTTGGTCAAACCCAGAGGTCAGCTGTTGGTGCCAGGTCAAAGAGCTGCAGGCCTGGGATTCCAATATTAGGCAATGTCATTGACCTAATATTGTCATGTATCGTGGGCTCAGACGTTCATGTGCATAGCAGTCATAGTCAGCTGTCAGTGCCAGGCCAATGAGCTGCAGGCGTGGGATTACTATATTAGGTCAAAGTCATTGACCCAATATGGCCATGGATTGCAGGCTCAGACATTCACGTGCATAGCAGTTATAGGGATCACTGAAGTGATTCAGCTGACTGCACATAGGGATGTGCTTAAGTTCGGTTCTGGGTTCAGTCTGAACCCATGTTCAGCCAAACCTAAAAGTCAGCTGTCAGTGCTGGGCCAATGGTCTGCAGGCAGGGGATTCCCATATTAGGTCAATCTTGAACTATTATGGCCCAGGATTGTGGTGATTACTGAACCTATCTTGCTGATTCTATATAGGGAAGAGCCCTGGTTCGGTCCGGACCCAGAGGACAGCTGTCAGTGCCTAACCAATGAGCTGCAGGTGTGGGATTCACATATTATTTCAATGTCATTGACCTAATATGACCATGGATCACAGGCTCAGACATTCTTGTGCATTGCAGTCAAAGAGATCACTAAACCTACTGTATATAGCTGTTTGTACATAAGGATGAGTTTGGGTCTGGCTCCGGGTTTGGCCTAAACCCATGTTCAGAGGAACCTAGAAGTCAGCTGTCAGTGCAAGGTCAATGAGCTGCAGACAGGGAACTCCTATATTTGGTCAATGTCATTGACCTAGTATGGCTATGGTTTGCGGACCTAGATGTTCACATGCATAGCAGTCAGTGTGACTAGTAGTTGATTTAACATATGGATTAGAGATGAGCTTGGGTTTGACTCTGTGTTTGGTCTGAAATCACATTCAGCAGAACACAGAAGTCAGCTATCATTGCTGGGTCAATGAGCTGCAGGCAGTAGATTCCTATATTAGGCCACTGTCATTGACCTTCTATGGCTATGGATCAAGGTCCCAGACGTTCAAATGCATAGCACTTATAGTGATGAATAGTTGATTGTACATAGGGTATAGGGATGAGCTTGGGTTCAGCTCTGGGTTTGGTCTGAACCCACGTTCAGCTGAAACCAGAAGTCCGCTGTTAATGCCAGGCCAATGAACTGTAGGCATGGGATTCCCTTTTTAGGTCAATGTCATTGATCTAGTATGACCACGAATCGCGAGCCCATTCGTTCACATGCATCGCAATCATAGCACTCACTGAATCAAATCTAGTTGATTGTACACAGGGATTAGGAATGAGCTCGGGTTTGATTCTTAACCCATGTACAGCCACACCCAGAAGTCAGCTGTCAGTCCCAAAGAATGCTCTTTACATTGGAGGTCAGTGGGAGGAATTCTTCATACATTGGTGGTCAGTGGGAAGAATTCTTACATTGCTGATCAGTAGGAAGAATGTCTCTTACAGTGGATATGGTCAACATGTATAAATACATAAGGGGTCCATTTAGTAAACTTGGTGTTGTGTTATTCACTTTAGGTCATCACAGAGGACAAGGGGGCACTCTTTAAGTCTGGAGGAAAAGAGATTTAATCTCCAAATATGGAAAGGCTTCTTTACAGTAAGAGCTGTGAAAATGTGGAATAGACTCCCTCCAGAGGTGGTTCTGCCAAGCTCAGTAGCTTGCTTTAAAAAAAGGTCTGGATTCTTTGCTAAATGTGCATAATATAACAGGATACTATCATTTATAGGTAAAGTTGATCCAGGGAATATCCGATTGCCTCTCGGGGGATCAGGAAGGAATTGTTCCCCCTGCTATAGCAAATTGGATCATGCTTTGCTGTTTTTTTGCCTTCCTCTGGATCAACTGTGGGTATAGGTTTGTGTATAAGGGATTGTAAGATTTTATTTTATTTTTTCACTTTTATTGGTTGAACTAGATTTACTTGTGTCTTTTTTCCACCTGACTACCTATGTAACTATGTATTGCCAGTCAGTGGGAGGAATGTCCCTTATGTTGGTGATCAGTGGGAAGAATGTCCCTTACATTGGTGTTCAGTAGGAAGAATGTTCCTTACATTGGTGATCAGTGGGAACAATGATCCTTACATTGGTGATCAGTGGGAAGAAAGATCTTTATATTGGTGGTCAGTGGGAAGAATGATCCTTACATTGGTGATCAGTGGGAAGAATACTCCTTATATTGGTTGTCAGTGGGAAGAATGATCCTTACATTGGTGGTTAGTGGGAAGAATGATCCTTACATTGGTAATCAGTGGGAAGAATGTTTCTTCCAATGGCGGTCAGTGGGAATAGTGTCCCTTACATTGGTAGTCAGTGGGAAGAATGGTCCTTACATTGGTGGTCAGTGGGAAGAATGCTCCTTACATTGGTGATCAGTGGGAAGAATGATCCTTACATTGGTGATCAGTAGGAAGGATGTTCCTTACATTGGTGATCAGTAGGAAGAATGTTTCTTACAATGGCGGTCAGTGGGAAGAATGCTCCTTACATTGGTGATCAGTGGGAAGAATGATCCTTACATTGGTGATCAGTGGGAAGAATGTTCCTTACATTGGTGGTCAGTGGGAAGAATGTTCCTTACATTGGTGATCAGTGGGAAGAATGTTCCTTACATTGGTGATCAGTAGGAAGAATGTTTCTTACAATGGCGGTCAGTGAGAAGAATGGTCCTTAAATTGGTGATCAGTGGGAAGGATGTTCCTTACATTGGTGATCAGTGGGAAGAATGTTCCTTACATTGGTGATCAGTAGGAAGGATGTTCCTTACATTGGTGATCAGTGGGAAGAATGTTCCTTACATTGGTGATCAGTAGGAAGGATGTTCCTTACATTGGTGATCAGTGGGAAGAATGTTCCTTACATTGGTGATCAGTAGGAAGGATGTTCCTTACATTGGTGATCAGTGGGAAGAATGTTCCTTACATTGGTGATCAGTAGGAAGGATGTTCCTTACATTGGTGATCAGTGGGAAGAATGTTCCTTACATTGGTGATCAGTAGGAAGAATGTTTCTTACAATGGCGGTCAGTGGGAAGAATGCTCATGCCCACTAATAATGACATTTCAAACGTCATTTTCAAAATTTTTAAAATCTGCAACTCTTTAATAAATTCAAATCCTGTTCAGCCACTTCCTGCTATAGGGTGACAACACTTTGTCCTTGTCTAAACATTCCACTCCTACATTGTTACCCTGTCACATAGGCTTCTGATGGCAACTACAATTGGCCATTTCAACACACATTACGCAGTCATGGGCGCCATAAATATGTAAGATGCATAGTGCAATTCACCATCAATCACATCCAGCACACATGCGTTGCAGTGCTGGGGGTGGGACAGGCAGTGGAGTAATTAATGGCACAGAACAGAGCCTGTTATCCTGTAGCCTAAGTGAAAATGCCGCATCCCCGGGTGAAAACCGGCAAGTATGGTGATCGGTTGCAGTGAGCTACGGGCTTTCCACATCATCCCTGCCGCAAGCACTACCTGTAAAATACCAATTCTTTGTACAAGACGAGACCCCCCGTATTTTTTTATCCAAGTGTCTGTTTATTACTAGGCCGTGAATGTATACACAGTCACTTGGCTGTATCTTATGGGCTGCCTTGGCTTAGCGTAAGATACAATTTCAGTCTTTTGTTATTGGCTGGCTGGTCGCCATTGTTATCCTAGCCTGGCAGTAGAACATTAGGACACTGAATACACACAACGTTCTTATAACACGTCTCTATGTACAGTTTGTGCTTTCAGGAAACCGCTCTGCTGGAGTTCACTGCCTTGTACACACAGGTTGGGAACTGCATAAAGTGATGTAACAGCATGGCCGCAGCAGTGTATGCAATAAATGGCAATGTCATGACATCACAGCCGGGCTCTGCTAACAATAGAGCTCCCAGTACAACTATTACTCATTCTTCCATTGACATGAGATCATGTGCCAATGTGTGCAGCATTCAGTCCCTGCTGGGACTGTCTTGTCTTTTTTAAATCGGTGCCTGCTTTTTTGAGCACCAGTTAGGTAGGGAGTTTCAACAAAATATTCAGCATATTCATTTTTTCATTGCCGATGTGTCTTTGGTGCTAAAAAGATCTGTCTACCCCAATGTAATATTAATAGGTGGAGACTAGTCAGCTGAGTCATCTTCTGCCGTCTTATATGTCCTGAATACTCCAATTATGAGACCTTCCTGCCGAAATTCCAGATCTTGTACCTGGGAGATTCGAAAGTTCCTTCTCTCAATTTTGTGCTCCTGTTGCATGCAAGAAAATACATGAACAACGTTAAGGGTATGGGTGGGTGAACCAGCCCATTTTTCATTTTTCTTTTGCATTTCTTAAAATATTTGATATATTATGAAATCTAATATAACATTTTATATATAGATACAGTATAAACATATATATATATATATATATATATATATATATATATATATATATATATATATATATATATTTATATTTATATTTATATATATATATATATATATATATATATATATATATATATATATATATATATATATATATATATATATATATATATAATCTGTGTGTGTGTGTGTGTATATACGATATATGTTATATACACTAATCAGACATAAACTTTTTGCAGCCAAAACAGACCCTTTGCTGCCATTGGTGTGCGCAGCCTATTGCATTAGGGTGTGCACCCCAGAGCACAAACACACATATTTGTATATCAGTAGAGCAAAGATTGGTGTCAGTAGGGCAGTGAATGGTGTCAGTAGCTTTTTTTATTTTTATAATTTTTTATAGTTTTTTTACAATTTTTTAAAAATTATTTTTACAATATTATTTTTTCTTTTTCTAATTTATTTATTTTTTTTTTTAGGAGCCCCGTTATGGGGCGTTGGTGCAATATCAAGGATCTAAACAGACCCTTGATGTCTCACTTTTGAGACAGAGAAAGGACAGAGATTCCCTGGTCCCTTTCTGTGCAGCCTGCAGTAAACATAGTTTACTATGCTTCAATTAAGAACGAAGACAGAAGTGATCAGTACAGATCACTCACTGTGTTCATTCAGAAAAGGAAGGGGCCAGTTAATTGAATATTTACTAGCCCTTTCCCCGCTCCTGAGAGGAGGGAAGGTGGCAGCACTGCAGGGGGGAGACAGAAAGCAGGGGGAATCAGCACAGCAAGGGGTGAATAGGGTGTGCCCAGGCACACCCAGCACACACTGTGAGCGCGCCAATGACAACAGCCCTGTCCCGTTGAGGCATGGAAGGCACTAGACCTCTGAATTTATACTGGGGTATCTGGTACCGAACCATCAGTAGCAGATCCTTTAAGTCCTATGAGTTGCAAGGTGGGGCCCCCATGGATCAGACTTGTTTTTCCAGCGTTCCCTAGGTACATGACTAATGGGGGGGCAGGAGGAACATAAAGTACCTCTATGGCCAGTCATTTGCAAAAATATTTCAACCTGAGAAAGTTGACTTGGTGGTGTGTGCTGCAGTGCCTAAGTCCCTATATGGCTAAAATACAATGGCATTTGTTTTCATCAAAACAAATCAAAGCAGCTCAGAAAGAGATCAGAAGCAGCTTAGAAGGAACTCAGAGATTTCTTGAATGGATTCTGAATGCACTTGAAAGAGTGCAACGTTTGCACATCCTAGTGAGTCTGTAGAGCAGGTGTCTCTAAACTTTTCAGTATGAGAGCTACATCATATATTTTACAAATATTCATGGGCCAAAAAAATCTCCATCTGTCCCTTATGTCAGGGTCCCCATCAGAGCCATCCCCTTACATCAGTGTCCCTCTTGTTTGGGTCCCCATCCAAAGTCCCCTCTTATATCCGGCACATCAGTGTCCCCATCAGAGTTTCTCATTACATAAGTGTCCCCATCAGAGTTCCCCCTTACATCAGTGTCCCCATCAGAGTTCCCCATTACATCAGTGTCCCCATTAGAGTTTCTTATTACATCAGTGTCCCATCAGTGCCCCCCCACATCAGCGTCCCCATCAGAGTTCCCCATTACATCAGTGTCCCCATCAGAGTTTCTCATTACATAAGTGTCCCCATCAGAGTTCCCCATTACATCAGTGTCCCCATTAGAGTTTCTTATTACATCAGTGTCCCCATTAGAGTTTCTTATTACATTAGTGTCCCCATCAGTGCCCACCCACATCAGCGTCCCCATTAGAGTTCCCCATTACATCAGTGTCCCTATCAGAGCACCCCCTTACATCAGTGTCCCTATCAGAGCACCTCCCTACATTAGTGTCCCCATTAGAGTTCCCCATTACATCAGTGTCCCTATCAGAGCACCCCCTTACATCAGTGTCCCTATCAGAGCACCCCCTTACATCAGTGTCCCTATCAGAGCACCCCCTTACATCAGTGTCCCCATCAAAGCACCCCCTTACATCAGTGTCCCTATCAGAGCACCCCCTTACATCAGTGTCTCCATTAGAGTTCCCCCCTTACATCAGTGTCCCCATCAGAATTCCCCATTACATATGTTTACCCATCAGTGTCCCCATCAGAGTACACCCCTACATCAGTGTCCTCATCAGAGTTCCTCCTTACATCAGTGTCCCCATCAGAGTCCCCACCCTTACATCAGTGTTCCCATCAGAGTCCCCCCTTACATTAGTGTCCCAATCAGAATTCCCCCCCCTTACATCAGTGTCCCTATCAGAGTCCCCCCTTACATCAGTGTCCCCATCAGAGTCCCCCCTTATATCAGTGTCCCCATCAGAGTCCCCCCTTATATCAGTGTTCCCATCAGAGTCCCCCCTTATATCAGTGTCCCCATCAGAGTCCCCCTTACATCAGTGTCCCCCTTACATCAGTGTCCCCATCAGAGTCCCCCCTTATATCAGTGCCCCCATCAGAGTCCCCCTTTTATCAGTGTCCCCATCAGAGTCCCCCCTTACATCAGTGTCCCCATCAGAGTCCCCCCTTACATCAGTGTCCCCATCAGAGTCCCCCTTTTATCAGTGTCCTCATCAGAGTCCCCCCTATATCAGTGTCCCTATCAGAGTCCCCCCTTATATCAGTGTCCCTTTCAGAGTCCCCCCTTATATCAGTGCCCCCATCAGAGTCCCCCCTTACATCAGTAAGACCCTTGATATTTGGGTTCAATTGTCTCCCAGTCCATCTTCAGATAACCAGATTGGACAACCGTCATTGCTTGTCTGTAGCAGAGCAGGGCTTCCCAATATCTTGTAGCTTCATTCAGTCTATTTTTTACCATTTTTTAACTACTATTTAAAAATATGTTGTTCTCAGCAAGAGAGAAAAACATGAGGATGACCTAAGTGTGATACGGTTTAATGACTAACTGGGAAAATATATACAGTATACATAAACAACAAGCCTTTTGAACCCTGTGATCCTTCTTGAGCCTGACGATTGATGCTGACAATACAGAAAAAAATGAGAAATGGTTCAAACAATGATAAAATACATTTTGTTATATTTTATACTTTTATTTAGTTTAAAAAAAGTAAAAAAAAAAAAAAAAAACTATTGAGACAAGACGTAGAACATAAAATTAGGAAGTCACAGGCTCCGTATTTTAAGTACATGTCCCTTCGAACAGACAGAGTGTTTTGTCCTAAACTTTTTTAAAGAAAAGAAAAAGAAGATATAATTGGAAAGAAAAAGAAAGCAAGTAACTTGAGAAGTCAAAAAAAGAGATATACGGGAAGGAAAAGGCATATTTTTTTTTCTCTTTCTCCGACAAAAATACATTTGCTAATTACAAAAAAGGATTGAAGGAACTGGGAAAATGCTACCTACCTAATGCCCCTATAAAAACGCACATGATCAACAGCAATATTACAGTGCGCTGTGTCACTCACATTATGCTCAGTTGATAATAAAATAGTATGGTGACAGGGTTAAACCTCTAGTGCCCTGTACACACAATTGGATTTTCCAACAACAAAACCGTGGATTTTTTTCCGAAGGATTTTGGCTCAAACTTGAACCTGTTTTATGTGCGGAAATTCCGACAGCAAATGTTCGATGGAGCATACACACGGTCGGACTTTCCGACAACAAGCTCCCATCGAACATTTCCCGTCGGAAAATCCGACCGCGTGTATGCGGCTTAAAGTGGAGTTCCACCCAAAAAAAAAAAAAAACTAGATTAAAAACCCTAAAAAAAATACAAAAAAAAATTGGATATTTTTTTTTTTTTTTTACTTACCTCTAAATGCCTGTTGCTAGGGGGTCCCTCGTAGTCTGCCGCTTCCAGTGCCTGGGCTGGTGACATCACTTCCCCCTCGGCACAGGAAGGGCTCAGCTCTGCTCCCTCCCTCCTGTCAATCATCTGGGACCCATTACAGGTCCCAGGTGACTGAGCAGCCAATCACGGTGCGCGGCGCCGCTCGCGCATGCGCAGTGGGTGCCAGGCTGTAAAGCCACAGCCCGGCGCCCACAGTTGCAATGCTGGCGCCGCTGAACGGAGGGGGAGACAAGTGGGGCTTCGATCCCCCGCATCGCTGGACCCTGGGACAGGTAAGTGTCCAAATAAAAGTCAGCAGCTGCAGTACTTGTAGCTGCTGACTTATTTTTTTTTTTGACTGGACCTCCTCTTTAAGGCTTTTATTTCTGCCTGCATCTTTCTCTGTTGTCATGGGGGGAAAACTAAGGAACTCAAAAATGTATATATACTGTATTTTTTTTAACAAGAACACAAATAATGTGGGAATCTTCCCATGTGGATACTTGTTCCGGTGACAACTGTCAAAGTCTTTTGTGGTATTTGTGGATGAGGCTCTTTATCTTCTCAGATAGTAAAGCTGCCCATTCTTCTTGGCAAAGCCTCCAGTTCCTGTAAATTCTTGGGCTGTCTTGCATGAACTGCACGTTTGAGATCTCCCCAGAGTGGCTCAATGATTTTCAGGTCAGGAGACTGAGATGGCCACTCCAGAACCTTCACTTTATTCTGCTGTAGCCAATGACAGGTCGACTTGGCCTTGTGTTTTGGATCATTGTCATGTTGGAATGTCTAAGTACGTCCCATGCACAGCTTCCTGGCTGATGAATGCAAATGTTCCTCCAGTATTTTTTGATAACATACTGCATTCATCTTGCCATCAATTGAGACCAAATTTCCTGTGCCTTTGTAGTTCACACATCCCCAAAAAACAGCGATCCACCTCCGTGTTTCACAGTAGGAATGGTGTACCTTTCATCATAGGCCTTGTTGACTCCTCTGCGAATGAAGCGTTTATGGTTGTGGCCAAAAAGCTCAATTTTGGTCTCTTTACTCCAAATGACTTTCTGCCAGAAGGTTTGAGGCTTGTCTCTGTGCTGTTTGGCATCTTGTAAGTGGGAAACTTTGTGGCATTTGCGTAGTAATGTTTTTCTGCTGGCGACTCGACCATGCAGTCCATCTTTCTTCAAGTGCCTCCTTATTGTGCATCTTGAAACAGCCACACCACATGTTTTCAGAGAGTCCTGTATTTCACCCGAAGTTATTTGAGGTTTTTTCTTTGCGTCCCAAACAATTTTCCTGGCAGTTGTGGCTGAAATTTTATTTGGTCTACCTGACTGTGGTTTGGTTTCAACAGAACCCCTCATTTTCCACTTCTTAATTAGAGTTTAAACACTGCTGTTTGGCATTCTCAATTCCTTGGATATCTTTTTATATTCCTTTCCTGTTTTATACAGTTCAACCACCTTTTCCTGCAGATCCTTTGACAATTCTTTTGCTTTCCTCATGATTTAGAATCCAGAAATGTCAGTGCAGCACTGGATGAAAGATGCAAGGGTCTGTCAGGAGTCCAGAAACTCATTGATCTTTTATACACACACACACCAATTACAAGCAAACAGATCACACGTGAGGATAGTTACCTTTAATAGCCATTCAAACCCCTTTGTGTCAACTTGTGTGCATGTTATCAGGCCAAAATCACCAGGGTATGTAAATTTTTGATCAGGATCATTTGGGTAGTTTCTGTTGTGATTTTGATTTAAAAAGAGTAAACACAGTTGAGTGGTAATAAATGGCTTCAGCCGAACACTAACCATGAGTGAAAGAAAAGTTTTTTTGTTATCATTCATATTCTCTGAAAAATGGCCAAGAAATCATAAATTCTGCCAGGGTATGTAAACTTATGAGCACAACTGTACATAAAAAACTACTATCAATTGATTGAAAAAAAAAATAATCAAAGATTAATAAACTACTGTGTGTAATAACATTATTAATAATAAAAAATATATATAGTGTATACTGTAAATACAGAAAAGGGATCTTGTAATCCAAGTGCAGTACAACTAATATCACATCACATAAGCTTTAAGTAATTGGTCATATATACTACACACTGTACCTTCCTCTCGTCATTCCCAGAAAAAGTAACCATACTGGTGGGAAGAGGAAAAGTTGAGTAAATCTGTGACAGAGGTGTGGGTGGAACAGAAAAATCAGGAAGATCAAGAGGGATTTTATGGCCCCTGGCCAAGGCGTTCTTTATTTTGGGGGGCTGAAAAAACAGGGAGTCAGACAAGGGGAAGGTCACAGGATGGCAATAGGGCACATCAAGGGATAAGTTCAGAGGCACAGGGCAGCAATCTAGTAAAGCAGGCACTTAGTTCAGAGTCACAGGGCAACAATCTGGGCACAGTGAGTAGCAGGCCACAATCCAGTACAGCAAGGTCCATGGGCACAGGGCAGCAATTCAGGGACTCACCAACCAACAGTGGCCTCAGAGTAGAAAGTTCAGGCAAAGAGTCAGGTAAAAGTACGGTATGTTCACAGGGCAGAGGTCCTTCACAAACCCATCACCGGTCCTCGGTTGTCTGTGAGTCTTGGCCTCCACTTCAGAGCCAGACAGGCAGCAGTTGAAGGATAAGCAGATGATAGAGTGAAGTCCCAGTGCCCAGAAGGCCACATAGAAGTCCTAGCACTGCAGAAAGCAAAGTCTATCTCAACAGTTCCATGAATTTTCTAGTCTCCTTCTAAGGAGACCTGCAGCCATGAGCTCCTCTGTCCATCACTGAAGCAAGCTCTCCACAGTCTGACCCCCTTCATTGTTATCTATGGTTTGTTGAATTCAGCCAGAGACCTCAGCTCAAATTCTCAAATTCAGGTAATGCTGAGGTGTCTGGTTCTACTGGTACAGTATACAATAATTTATGCGCTACCTACTGAGTACGGCCTCATGTCCTAACTCCTGTGGTGACACACAGAAACCAAATTATGCAGATAATTTGACTTTGTTACACACTACATCTGGATTAGAGATTGTCAATTTCATAAAATAAAGGAAAAAGAAAAATCCAATATTTCTGACCTCTGTTACAAAACCCATTTCTTTATACTACACAGGCAAACCACCGGTTGCTTTAAGGGGGACTAATGTGTGCCAAGTAAATATTTCCCCAGTCTGGACACTGACCCAAGACAAGACAGAACGATGGATTCATCTTGTGTATGCCCAATCCAGATCCTACCAACTGCCTACCATAGCAGAAGCTGAGATTAATCAGACAAACCCAATGGCTGAGAGCGCTGATCGGCAGACTTTTTTCTGTTATGTCTCTTCGACAGAAGCCGGACATTCAGCCGGCTTCTGTCAGACCACCTGCCGTACACACGGGCCAGGCTTTAAAGGTTGTACCTAGAGATACACTTGAGGTCATGAGATTAGATACAATAATTGCTAATTGATATGCTCTCATGAGACTATCAGGGATGTGTCTTAATTTCAAGGTGCCCCAGGCTTCATGAGCAACGACATAATAGATTTCTAAGTGGATAACCTTAAAATGAATTCATTTTTCCTCTTGGAAAGAGTAAGGGAAGTGATGCAGCCCTTTTCAGGCTTTTATTTGTGGTCTATATCCACATTGGAGAGATTTCCCATCCCTTCCTGTCAAGAGAGAAGTTGATTGGAAATCTCTCTCTTAACTTCAGCAAAATTTTCTTTTCACTATTCTCCACGGCAGCATACAAATGGTTGGGTCTGCCCCAGCCCCACTTACCCCCATGGGACCATTAATAAATCTGAGCCTGCCTGGGATGTGCCTATTCTGTAGCTATTGTCATTCCAATTTGGGTGGGTTACTATGCTGCCGGGGAGAGTAGTCAGTAAAAGAAAATTATGGTAAGTATTGAATACAATTTTTCATTTTTTCTGACTACTCCATTGTGGCATACAAATTGCAAGTAAGTAGCCCCACAACAGGGAGGGTTTGATTTTCAGATTATTCTGGTGGTACATTGCAGGAGTATGTTCAAGATGCAAATATCCCTCTTGTCAAATGTGCAATCACCTATGTTTCCTTTGTTCTTGCCATATGGGTTTACGAAAAGTTGGTTCTAAAGTCTGAAGGCCTCCGTAGTCAAAGTGTAGTCCTGTAACATTTCCCCACATCTATAGTATGTATCTGTTGGGGCTGATCATTTTGACAGAAAGGATGAGCTATCACTTGATTTAGGTGAAATTCTGATGACCCCTTGGACCAAAAGCTTCTATGCCCTGATTTCTCATACCCTGCGACTAAGAAGGCTGTCTTAAGCATTACATTCCACAGACTACAGTCTTTCCTTGGTAATTTAACACTAAAGGGAAGTCTATTTTCGAAATATAGGCTCTCATTCATCTAACTGCTTGGGTGAATTGACAGAAAAGTCTATGTGATGCCCACTGGAAGCCCGTAAAGGCTGACAAGGTCGAAATCATTACTTTTATTGATGCCAGGAGTAGAATCTTGTCCAGGCTTAATTGAAGGAATTCCGATACATCTGAGACCTTGGGTCTTGCTGAACGATTTCAATTTCCAATGCCCAAAGGGATCTGTTTTTCCTGATTCTATTGTACACCTTATTACTATTCACCTTCCTTGCACTTAGTAACATTTTCACTTGCAAGAGCAGCTCAACATACTTAGTCTTTCAATTTCAGCATTAACAACATCAGTCAGAGCCGTGTTGGGCAAGATTGATTTACTGGTCCTTGGTATGGGAGATTGCAATGTAGAAGAAGAGGCAGAGGCTATTGGCAGCTGTACTCCAGAAGGGGAAACCAGGTTTATCTCAGCAAAAAAGGTTTGACAGCTTGAATCTGAACATTCGCATGGCACTGCTTCCTTAAGAATCTAAAGATTAAGAGTATTGGTTGAAAGGAGCATGCTGTTCTAAACTGCTCATGTGCTGATAGGGCATCCACCCCCCTCACTTGTGGACAAGGATGCCTGATGAAGAATGTACCAGTTTTGTGTTGTCTAACAAGCCTAAGAGGGCCACCTGTGGTGGAACCATTTCTTGGTTATCCACTAAAAAGTCTCAGAATGGCAACCTCATTCTTTGTTGTTTACCATCGCCCTCAGTAGAGCATCTGCCTTAATATTCTGCTCCCCCAAGATTAGGATCTTGCAGATAGGCCTGTGCCCACTCCTTCTCTAGGAAGGATAGTACTCCACGTACTGCCCTTTCTCTGCACAAAGGCCATTGGCCAAAGGGTAGGCAGGAACGCTGCAGATGCTGGCCTATTACTGTGAAGCTCAGGAAAGAGGCACTAATCATTCTGCCCTGCTAATTTTAGATATCTTAGGTACGTCTTTAAACTTAGTGTTTTTAATTATAATTTTATTTGATAAATTTCCTTTTATTGCTTTTGTAAAAAAACATACAAAACCAAATACACAAAAATTAAACATAGACCTAGACAAGGTACAATAGTAGGGTAGGGGACCCCAAGATTACAATAATCAAAATAATAGGTGAGAGGAAAAAAAAAAATAGTCTCTAAGTTGACCATGCAGGGCCATTAACTAAAATTTCTTAATAGTAGGTAGCCTCACAGGGCTCAGAGAAGGTGCATACAGAAAGAGCACACCAATGCCAGTAGTGCATCTTCAAAAATATCAAAAACATAAACAAAAATAACGCCAACAAAACCCCCTCCCCTCTCATTTCACTCAATCAAAATCAGACCAGAGTATTCCTATGGCTGGAGTAGGATAGACATTCAGGATCCTTAAACTATAAAGTGAGAATATAAAGGACATATCAAAACTTTATGGCAAGAGCATCTTGGCTCAAAACTGGGCAATGTCTTACTAGGTCAATGTAAAAATTGTGGAGCTATCTAGGGACCATAATAAACCATTGTATGGATAAATAAGACTGAAGTAATAAGAAATATAATAATTAGTGGGCCGGATATGCTGCAAAGATGCTTAGGCATTGGTGGAGGAGTTGGCCAGCCAGGGCTGCCAAACCTTGCCAAATGTTTTGGGGCATCCTTTGCTTAGATACGTGGCCTTTTAATATGGCATCATTTTAATAATTAGACCTTTCCAGTAGAGAATAGGTCAGTGCCAGAGGTTGTTTCCGAAGGAGAAGGCTAGCTTTACGGCCGTTAAACAAGAGCATACTCAAAAGGATTTGTTGTGCTCTAATCAGAGCCGCTCCCTCCACCAGGCCCAGAAGACACACCGATACAATTATCGGAACAGGAAAATATGTCTTTAAAAAGTCAATCAAGAGCAAATAATCTCCTGCTTGTATCAACTGAGCAATTGTTTGTGATGACTCTATTCTGTTTCTTTTCCCTTGAAAAAAGGTGTTTATTCAGAGAAGGTTGAATACTGACCTCCATGCCGACCTTTTGCCTACTAAAAAAATTGGGAAGTAGACACTGTGGCCTCTATGATTTACAGGCATAGTCCACATAAAAATAGCTAAAGAGGGAGCACAAAAGAGTCTTCCACATAGGGTAGTAAACAGAAAGAATCTTCTAAGGCCGCTAAAACTTTCCAATTCACCAAAGTGGGAAGACTGAGCTGAGAAGATAGAGAAGGGGCGCACCCCTGAGAGCATCTTTTGGTTTAAAATTGATTCAAGGTAAGCACTATATGCTCACCTCCTTGTGTGACCGGGATCACATCACAGTATTCAAGCTTTACAAAAGCAAAGTACCTCATAAAAGATAAAATTCCATACTAATCTTCCAACAAATTATCTAGCGATATATAGGAGAGAAAAAGGTCTTCTCTACGTGTCACCATTCACCCACAAGGAAATGCTCACCTTAAGATAATGAGTGGTTTAGTCCAAAGCAAATAGAGCACAAATAGTACTAAATGAAGCAGTTTCTTGGAGAAAGTTCAATAATCCAGTTGATAAAATGTTACAGCCCCTATACTTCATACTCAATGTGTTTCGGAGCAGAGCTGTGCTCCCTCTTCAGGATTACAGCATGCAAACTAACAAGGTATCTCCTGGTGTAGAGACAAACCCACTATTTAATTGGCTTAAAGTCACAGGTGTCACAATTAACCCAAGCATTGTTCAAAATGAAACAAAAAAAAACCTTTGCAGGCCCCCCCACTTAATCTATTCCCTATTCCAGTGGGCTCCAGTAGCCGGAAGCTGTGAACCCGGAAAGAAGACCGGGCGAACATGGAAGCCCTGTCAGTGGTGATAGTGCGCCACTGGAGGGCTTAGTTTTAAGGTAAGTTTCACATAATGTACTACTACATACTACATACATACTAGCACATTATGCAAATTATGACATTGCCTTGCAATGTTTTAACCGCTGATATATACTTCATACCTGTACGTGATTTTGTGCATGCGGTTAAGGGGGCGCGCGCACACGCCGCCGGTGCGCCGCTTCCACTGTGATTCGACACAGTTGGAGCCAATCAGCGGGTCCTGCAGCCATCGCGGTTCGTTCACAGGAGAGACGGATCAGCATGTATAAACAAGGCAAAGGGTGGATCTGTCAGGAAGGGAAAGAGAGATCTTGTGTTTCATCTAAGCTGAATCACGGATCTCTCTTTTCCTTCAGTGTCCCACACGGTTAGTAACCACCTCCCTAGGGAACATTTAACCCTTTGATCGCCCCTGGTGTTAACTGCTTCCCTGCCAGTGCTATTTATACAGTAATCAGTGCATTTTTAGAGCACTGATCACTGTATTGGTGTCACTGGTCCCCAAAAAGTGTCAGAATTGTCTGCCGCAATGTCGCAGTTCTGCTAAAAATTGCAGATCGCCGCCATTACCAGTAAAAAAAAAATAAAAATAAAAAAAAGTTTCTAAATCTATTCCATAGTTTGTAGACTCTATAACTTTTGTGCAAACCAATCAATATACGCTTATTGGGATTTTTTTTTTTACCAAAAATATGTAGTGGAATACATATTGGCCTAATATATATAATATTTTGGGGGGGGATATTTATTATAGCAGAAAGTAAAAAATATTGTTTTTTTTTTCAAAATTGTCTGTCTTTTTTTGTTTATAGAGCAAAAAATAAAAAGCCCAGAGGCGATCAAATACCACCAAAAGAAAGCTCTAGTTGTGGGGAAAAAAAGACATAAATTTTATTTGGGTACATCGTCGTACGACCGCGCAATAGTGAGTTAAAGCGATGCAGTGCCGTATCGCAAAAAATGGCCAGGTCAGGAACTGGGTAAAACCTTCCAGGGCTGAAGTGGTTAACCCAGCAATGTATATGGGGGGGGGGGGCACCTTGCCCATGAGTAGCCTAGAGAGGAGGTTTCAGTGACCCAGTTAAACAGACAGAGGGAGCCTGCTGGAGAATGTAACAAAGTAAGTATTTCTCCTTATTACGGCACCCTTAGACATAGTGAGCATTTAACATTTGCAGGTCAATTTCTTTATTTCTGCAGGTGAGGGGGTTTGAATGCAGATAGCCCTATGGCAGTGAGGACAAAAGAAAAACAGGGGTAATCCAGGTAGGCTCAGATTTATAAAGTCAGGGTCCTTTGGGGATAAGCGGGGTGGAATCTTCTTATTCGCATGCTGTCTTGGTGTAACTGGGAAAACACTTTTTTCAGTAAAATGTGAAAGGGTTAGACTGGCTATACACCAATAGAATTTCATACAAACATGTTTGTTTTAAGATTTTTTTTTTTTTTAAATGGTTCAAATCAATGTTAATTTTTGGCCAAAGTACCTAGTAAGATCGAAACAGCAGAATGGAAAAATTTGCTGAATTGAACAAATTTTTAATTGTGAATAAAAATTTTGCTAGGGTAAAAAATGCTCATATTGTAACGAAACGAAAATTGTTCAGTGTGTCTGGGATTCCATTAAATAGCAGGTCTGGATAATTTTTTGGTAAAAAGTGATGAAAATTGCACTTAGGTTACATGGTGATGTCACAGCAGGCTTCACCCTATGCGTTTCGTCATTTTTGGCACATGTGTTGAGTCAACGACAGCAAAAAAAATGTTCTGGCTGGTGTTCCCTTTCATGAGGACGTTCTGATCTGGTCCTCCTGTCCGTTTTTCAGGTGGACCTGATCGCACCCTCCATTCCCTTTATGGATCAGTGGGTGTAAAAGGACCCAGGTACATCCAATCCAACCCGATCCGCCAAAATGAGGAGCATATGATCGAATGGCAGTCCAGTGTAAAGGGACAGGTTTGACTGCCAATAGCGGAGAGCGGGCTGTGTCCATGTCCGCTCTGCAATAATGTTGTGGACACAGACCTGTCATCTGCCTGCTCAGTGGGGATCAGCGGACAGATCCCCTGCTGAGCAAGCGGGTCACAGCTGCAGTCCACGCCATGCGAAAGGGGCCAACAATTTGTCTATGAACATTGTAACAAAAATCTGTGTATGGCCAGTATTAAAATACCTTTCAGATATTAGGGTCCTGGCCAGATTAACTAAAATGTTTATAGATGTACCTCCTAACTGCTGGAGATGTGGAGACCTGGAGGATACAATTTTCCATATCTTTTGGACTTGCCCAGGGATCCACCCCTTTGTTTCTAAGGTGTGTGATGTGATCCTTGATCTCACAGTCCTTTCCCTAGTAAATGATCTGCGTGCCTTTTACATCTCAGCACATTATCGAGGCAGAAATACCATAGATTTCTGGCAGGTCCTGTATCCCCTCCAATTGGACGTGAAGATAGACCCCAACAACTGGCTAATGGATCAAAGAAGTAAATTATAACCCTATGGAGGACCTCACCATATCCCTGCTCCAACAAGGTTTTCGAAAGACATGGTTCTACCAGACCCGGTTCCAATACTCTATGGCATACATAGATCTCTTGGTTTCAGACCTCTGCCTGGCATCAGTGTAGGCTAGTGCTCAAAATATTTGGGGGGGCGCAAACAAACTGAAAAAGTCTGAAAAATACTGAAAAAAAACATCAATTGCAACCTCACTGTGTTCATTAATTGCAGCCACTGTGCCCATCAATTGCAGCCACTGTGCCCATCAATTGCAACCACTATGCCCATCAATTGCAACCACTGTGTCCATCAATTGCAAACACTATGCCCATCAATTGCAACCACTGTGCCCATCAATTGCAACCACTGTGCCCATCAAATGCAACCACTGTGTCCATCAATTGTAACCACTGTGCCCATCAATTGCAACCACTGTGCCCATCAATTGCAACCACTGTGCCCATCAATTGCAACCACTGTGTCGATCAATTACAAGCTCACTGTGCCCATCAAATGCAACCACTGTGCCCATCAATGCAACCACTGTGCCCATCAATTGCAACCTCACTGTGTCCATCAATTGCAGCCACTGTGCACATCAACTGCAACCTCTGTGTGTCTATCAATTGCAGCCCCCCATACAAATCAAAGGGAATACAAAAGCAGCATGAAGCAGGTCTATGCAACTTGAAGCAGGTGGATTCAGCTTGAAGCAGGTGAATGCAACTTGAAGCAGGTTGAGGTAGCTTGAAGCAGCTTGACGCAGGTTTACATAGCTTGAAGCAGGTTGATGAAGCTTGAAGAATGTTGATGCAGCTTGAAGCAGGTTGATGCAGCTTGAAGAAGATTTATGTAGCTTGAAGCAGGTTGATGCAGCTCGAAGCAGGTTGATGCAGCTTTAAGCAGGTGGATTCAGCTTTAAGTAACTTGATGTAGCTTGAAGCAGGTTGATATAGCTCGAAGCAAGTTGATGCAGCTTGAAGCAGGTGGATTCAGCTTGACACCAGGTAGATGAAGCTCGAAACAGGTGGATGCAGCTTGAAGCAGGTTGATGTAGCTCGAAGCAGCTTGAAGCAGGTGGATGCAGCTTGAAGTAGGTTAATGTTACTTGAAGCAGCTTGAAACCGATTAATGTAGCTTGAAGCTGGTTGATGCAGCTTGAAGCAGGTAGATGCAGCTTTAACCACTTGCCGTCATTATACTGCGGCAGGTCAGCACGATCCCGCGAAGCATCCTAGCTGTACATTGGCTCCTTGAAGCAGGATAGCAGGCGCGCCCGCTGCACTGCGGGGGTGCCGATGACCGCCGGCCATGAGAGGCAGAACAGGGACATGTGTGTGTAAACACACAAATCCATGTTCTGTGAGGAGAGGCGATGCAGATCGTGAGTTCCTAATAGCTAATCTCCTATAGTCAGTCCCCTCCCCTACAGTTAGAACACACACTGGGGAACACAGTTAACCCCTTGATCGCCCCCTAGTGTTAACCCCTTCCCGGCCAGTGACATTTATACAGTAATCTGTGCATTTTATAGCACTGATCGCTGTATAATTGTCAATCGTCCCAAAAATGTGTCAAAAGTGTTCGATGTGTCTGCCATAATGTCGCAGTCTCGATAAAAATCGCAGATCGCCTTCATTACTAGTACTATTAAAAAAAAATAATAAAAATGCCATAAATCAATCCCCTATTTTGTAGACGCTATAACTTTTGCACAAACCAATCAATATACGCTTATTGCAATTTTTTTACCAAAAATATGTAGAAGAATACATATCGGCCCAAACTGAGAAAAAAAATGAGGTTTTTAAAAAAAAAAAAAATTGAGATATTTATTATAGCAAAAAAGTACAAAATATTATGTTTTTTTCAAAATTGTCGCTATTTTTTTGTTTATAGCGCAAAAAATAAAAACCACAGGGATGATCAAATACCACCAAAAGAAAGCTCTATTTGTGGGGAAAATAGGACATCAATTTTGTTTGGGTACAGCGTCGCACGACCGCGCAATTGTCAGTCAAAGCGATGCAGTGCCGTAACGCAAAAAATGGCCTGGTCATTGAGCAGCCAAATCTTCCAGGGCTGAAGTGGTTAAATAAGTTAATGTAGCTTAAAGGGGTTGTAAACCTTCGTGTTTTTTTCACCTTAATGCATCCTATGCATTAAGGTGAAAAAACACCTGGTAGTGACCGACCCCCCAGCCCCCCTGTTTTACTTACCTGAGCCCTGGAACTTCATCCGGCGGGGACGCGCTCTTCCTCTGCCCGGGGTTCTTGGCTCTTGATTGGATAGATTGATAGCAACACAGCCATTGGCTCCCGCTGCTGTTCCAAATCCAATGACGTGGGCACCGGGGGGCAGGGCTGAGTCATACTTTCGGCGGCTATGGATGCCGAATGATGGACTCGGGAGCACGCCCACAAGGTAACCCCACAGGAGAACGCTTCTCCTAGGGGGTTATCTGATGCGGGGAGGAGCCGCGAGACCCACTGGGGGACCCCAGAAGACGAGGTTCAGGGCCACTCTGAACAAAACAAGCTGCACAGTGGAGGTAAGTATGACATGTTTGTTATTTTTTCTAAAAAATAAACAAAGCTTTACAATCACTTTAAGGCAGCTTAAAAAAGGGTGATGCAGCTTGAAACAGGTTGATGATCTCAGAAGCATCTCAAACTGATCTCAAATAAGAAAAAAATAAAATAAACCTGAAAGCAGGCAGGCTGCACTTGCTTTGCGATTAGAGCCTGAAGCCCATTGGCACAAGTTTAAACACTGCAGGGCACTATACGGGTATTTTGACAGCTGCTGGGGCCGGGTATTTTTACAGCCTTTTGTTCCATGTTTTTTTAATCTGAATTATATGTGATGGATCAGAACACAATAGCCTAAGTTGGTGAAGTAAAATTAGAAAAATATATACATAAAAAATTTTTCAGAAATAAAAAAAATTATAATTGGCATGTGCGTATGTATTCACCCCCTTTGTTATGAAGCCCATAAAAAGCTCTGGTGCAACCAATTACCTTCAGAAGTCACATAATTAGTGAAATGATGTCCACCTGTGTGCAATCTAAGTGTCACATGATCTGTCATTACATATACACACCTTTTTGAAAGGCCCCAGAGGCTGCAACACCCAACCAAACACTGCCATGAAGACCAAGGAACTCTCCAAACAAGTAAGGGACAATGTTGTTGAGAAGTACAAGTCAGGGTTAGGTTATAAAAAAATATCCAAATCTTTGATGATCCCTAGGAGCATCATCAAATCTATCATAACCAAATGGAAAGAACATGGCACAACAGCAAACCTGCCAAGAGACGGGCGCACACCAAAACTCACGGACCGGGCAAGGAGGGCATTAATCAGAGAGGCAGCACAGAGACCTAAGGTAACCATGGAGAAGCGGACGAGTTCCACAGCAGAGACTGGAGTATCTGTACATAGGAGGACAATAAGCCGTATGCTCCATAGAGTTGGACTTTATGGCAGAGTGACCAGAAGAAAGCCATTACTTTCAGCAAAAAACAAAATGGCAGGTTTTGAGTTTGCGAAAAGGCATGTGGGAGGCTCCCAAAATGTATGGAGGAAGGTGCTCTGGTCTGATGAGACTAAAATTGACCTTTTTGGCCATCAAAGAAAACGCTATGTCTGGCACAAACCCAACACATCACATCACCCAAAGAACACCATCCCCACCGTGAAACATGGTGGTGGCAGCATCATGCTGTGGGGATGTTTTTCAGAAGTCGGGACTAGGAAACTGGTCAGAGTTGAGGGAAAGATGGATGGTGCTAAATACAGGGATATTCTTGAGCAAAACCTGTACCACTCTGTGTGTGATTTGAGGCTAAGACGGAGATTCACCTTCCAGCAGAACAATGACCCCAAACACACTGCTAAAGCAACACTTGAGTGGTTTAAGGGAAAACATGTAAATGTGTTGGAATGGCCTAGCCAGACCTCAATCCAATAGAAAATCTGTGGTCAGACTTAAAGATTGCTGGAGCGCAAACCATCCAACTTGAAGGAGCTGGAGCAGTTTTGCAAGGAGGAATGGGCAAAAATACCAGTGGTAAGATGTGGCAAGCTCATAGAGACTTATCCAAAGCGACTTGGAGCTGTGATAGCCGCAAAAGGTGGCTCTACAAAGTATTGACTTTAGGGGGGTGAATAGTTATGCACATTGACTTTTTCTGTTATTTTGTCCTATTTGTTGTTTGCTTCACAATAATAAAAAAAAAAAATCTTCAAAGTTGTGGGCATGTTCTGTAAATTAAATGATGCAAATCCTCAAACAATCCATGTTAATTCCAGGTTGTGAGGCAACAAAACACAAAAAATGCCAAGGGGGGGGGGGTGAATACTTTTGCAAGGTACTGTACAATAGACACAATGGGTGATTTGTCCATCCACATTGTGTAGCATGGATGATTTGTTTCTAGTCAAATGAAAAAAATTGACGGCCAAGTTCCCTCTTTTCTGCGATGGCGAGTTTTAGTTTGAACCCTTTCATTGCCATTCCGCGTGAGACGCGTCACTGGCTGTCAAAGGGTTCAGCTGCAGAAAAGCATGAACAGGGACAATAGTGATGTTGTGAAAGATGATGTTTCAATTTTTGAAAATCCTAATTTTCCGTCATTTACCCGTAGCGGGTATCATCTGACATGGGAATAAAAGGCTCCGTAGCTGACTGTGGCATTCTTTCAGTTTGCGGTTAGGTAGGTAGGTGGCTGTAAGGACAGAACGTTCACTGTACACGGCTTCACTTTCATCAGGTGCTGGTGAGTAAGCCATTTCTGGTGACTCAGGTATCTGGAGCGGAGGAAGCTGTGTGAGTAACCAGCTCAGTTAACCCTTCCCGCATGGGAGAAAGAGGAACACTACCTACCCATCATGCACCAGTGAACGTAAAGTGCTTACTGGGATATCACTGTATGCACAGCACCGTATTACTATAGTGTTGAGCTATGAGTAGGGATAAGAACGCTTGCCAGACTTGGGGCCAGTCTGTATCGGTTGCACAGAGCAGGAAAAGCATTGCCATTTTTTCAGAAGGAATTGCAGAAAAAAAGAACAATTTTTTTAGATGTTTCCTAGAAGATACTAGACATATGCACTGCCAAAAAATGTGTTCATTTTCGTTTCATTCGTTTTTTTTTTTTTAATTTTTCGGGTCATTCGTTATGATCGCAATTCGTAAATTCGTACATTCGTAAATTTGTACATTCGTAATTTGTACATTAGTACATTTGTAAATTCGTACATTCGTAAATTCAAATTTGTACATTTGTAAATATGTAAATTCATAAATTCGTACATTCGTATATTCGTAAATTAGAAAAACTCGAAAATCCGAAAATGTAATCTGAAATAGTATCTAACTATTAAATTAGGTATAGGTATTGTAATTTCCTTTCAAATTTGGCTGTTAGTGAACGGAACGAATACGAATTTATCTGAAGTTCCGAATTATCCGAAATAACGAATGCCGCATCTAAACAAATGGAACGGAACAAATGAATTATAAATAGTAATAATAAAAAGTTTTTATTATTATTGTTATTTATTATTATTAATTCATTACGTTCCATTCGTTTAGATGCTGCATTCGTTATTTCGGATAATTCGTAACTTTGGATAAATTTGTATTCGTTACGTTCACCAACAGCCAAATTTGAAAGGAAATTACAATACCTATAATTTATTGGTTAGTAATAGTTAAGTTATTATTAGGTAATTATTATTTCAGATTTCCAAATTTAGGAATGTATGAATTTACGAATGTACGAATTTACAAATTTTCGAATATTCGTATTTACGAATATTCGGAAAAATTCGTTAAACGTGTTTTCATTAATTTGGATATTTCCGATTTAACGTATTTGTCAAAATTCCTTAAAAAAACAAGTTCGGAACAAAATGAATTGCACATGTCTAGAAGATACTAGATCTAGGGTTGCCACCTTTTGTTCAAGTCAAACCAAACACTTTAGCGGCGCACAGCATTTTTTTTATAGTATAAACTATACATTTATTTTGCAATGAAATAACATTTCTAATCATATGAAGTTAATCTTCATCTTCAATCTTCTCGGAATCAAGCACAAGGAGCCGCACTGGCTGTTGAACTTCCTTTTTCTTGGCTCGTCGTACGTCTTGTACATCACGACGTTCCCACATTCGTAATTGTTGGCCAAGAGTTGTGTGACCGTGTGTATGCAAGACAAGTTTGAGCCAACATCCTTCGGACAAAAATCCATGGTTTTGTTGGTGGAAAGTCCGATCATGTGTACGGGGCATTACACTGTAAGGGGGGACTCTGCAAACTCTGATGTAAGGGAGAACTCTGGGGACTCTACCATAAGGGATGCTCTGGGAACCCTGATTTAAGGGGGAACACTGAGTACTCTGATGCACAGTGAGGACTCTGATGTAAGAGGGGACACTGTGGCCTCTGGTGTAAAGGGGAACTCTGATGTAAGGAGTGCTCTGAGAACCCTGATTTGCCTTAGTGTACTCACTCAGAGGAAAGAGATAGAAGGGGGAGACTTCAGTCACAGACAGGGATGGATGGTGAGCTCACTCCTTGGCAGTCAGCACCTCTCATCCAGATGTATCTGAGGTTGCTGGACTTCAAATTTCCAGCCCCCCACTTCTTTTTTCTGAGGCACAGCGCTGGGGATTGGAGTGCGGGCAGACACAGAGGGGGGGGGGGGGGGGAGAGGAGCAGATCAAACCCTCTCTCCTCTCCTGTCTGTATGTAGGGAACTGTTAGTGCTGGCTTTGGGCAGTGTGAAAGAGAGTGTAACAGACACTCTCAGCTTAGATAACTACAGCCAGCAACCTTGCTGGGAGGCCATAGGCCAGTCTGAATAATGTGTCCGGGTTTCAGGCAATCTGAAACCCGGACGCATGATTCCAAACCTGAACTGTGAATCCCGGACAGGTAGCAACCCTAACTAGATCTTCATTTTTCAAATTCTGGTCTACTTTGAGTTCTCATGCACACAAACAGATGAATGAAATGCTCCAAAATACTGGAATGCAATTTTAAAGCGTAACATATTAGGCATCTATTTACCGTAACACCATCTTATAGATTTTACCAAAATATTGGGTTACATATTGTGTTTTTTTTTTAATTAAGATTCATTAAAAGTCTAATTTTTTCCCCAAAAATTGTGTTTGAAAAAGCACTGCGCAAATACTTTGTGTGACATACAAAATTGCAACGACTGCCATTTTATTCTCTAGGGTCATGGCTAAAAATATATATATCAGAAGGCCATTATGGTGGCCTGAATTTATGGGAGGAGCCTGGAGGGTATTTAAGCAGCCCACTCGCCAATATTCATTGTCGGTTCCAGTGCGCGATTTGTTATGTCGCCAGGCCGACTCTTCAGCTCACTGCATGTTCATGAGTCTGTTGTTCCCCAGTAGTACCTTGCGGTTGCTCATTTGTGGTTTATCGATCAAGTCTTGTTCGCTGTCGCAGGTAGGAGTCGTTACTTTGCATTCGCATCTTGTCTGAAATCGTTGCCATTTGTTGTATTCCCCCATACCGTGTTCAGTTCCCGCCGCGGAACTTACGAATCATTCGTACACGGTGCTCCCCCCCCCCATTACTTGCCAAAAAATCGAGTCATGTTGTGAGCGTCATACTCGGCGCCACACCACACTCTTTGAATACGACGCATACCCACTTCAGACTGATGAGGACCCAGTTGCACGGCCACTGTTGCAGGTAGGTTTTGTTACCATATTTTCTCATGTCAATTCTTAGCCACTCGCAGCGTCACCCATACCATGTGTTCGGATCCGGCAGTGCAACTTACGAATCATTCGTACCCACTTCTCAATTTTTTTACACCCAACTTGTTCTTGCCTCGTGCACAGCACCACGCCACACCTTCCCGATACGTTGCACCCCCGGCACAGTCCTCCCCAAACCACTCGCATGGTTCACTGTCGCAGATAAAGATTCGTTACCACTCTCTTTATGTCGTACCTATTCCTTACCATTCCTTGTCCCCAGGTTGTTCGTTAGTTCCCCCTATGGAACCTACGAATTGGTCGGATGTTGTCTTTATTCCTTGTACTACACGCTTAGGGGTTTGGTAAAACCGTTAAACAAGCCAGGTGTTTCTATCATTTTCTCACTAAACCAACTCCCATTCATTGAGACCCTGCATCCTCGCAAAACCGTATCAACAGCCTGTCACTCTTGTTGAGACCCTTGCAAAACGCAATATCGTCTTAGCCACCCCACAAAAAAAAAATATATAAAATAAAATATATAAACCCCCCTTGCCACCACACAGTCTCGGCCCAACAACCTGACACTCGCACGAGAGCCTTGCAAACGCCAGTAGCGTCAAAACATCCCGGGCACAAACCAGATTACAAACACACCACGGGGCACCCAATCAGCCTCGCATACACGTAGCGACATCCAGTTATATATTTATCTTCAGTGGGGTACCGGCTACTCATCATCCTCTCTGTCTTTTCCTCAGGTCAGTCAAGTTCAGGTTTTTCATCCTACACCAGGTTGGTCGCTTCTTCCCAAGTAAAAAAAAAATAAAAAAATATATATTTCTAGGGGGAAGAACACACGGTCGCATTCCACCAGGGCCAATAGCATGGCAAGGGTTGGTCTTTTTTTTCTCAGCTAAAGGAACATACATCTTACTCTTATGTCACCTTCTTCGCAGGTTTCCGGTTGACCCATTCTTGATCCGTGCCAGGACCTATCTGCTAGGACGTCACTCAGGTGTGTAGTTTACGGATCCTTCTGCAAAACCCAGTCACTGTGCCCCACTTGCCTTCTGTCCAATACTACATCTCTTCATAACACTTGCATCCCCTTATTTTTTACAGTCAGAGTCATGACGAAGGCCGGCAGTGATGATCTCACACCCGCCCCTCTGTCACCCTCTATAGGCTCAGAGAGTGGCAGCCTGCAGTCCCTCTGCACTTGGACCATTCCCAAGATCATAGCTGAGCTTAGACGCAAGGCCAACCCCTTCCCTGCTACTGGCCAGGAAGGCAGAGCTATTCAGGTTACTCTTCCCGCTGACAGCTGCTACAGGACCCAGCGCCCCTCAGGTGTCCTTGCAGTCCATATCTGGGGCCATCTCCCAGCTGCACTCCATGGTTTCCTCACTGTTCGCAACAGTTACTGACGTGCAGACCAGAGTCGCAGCCCTGGAGGCTCGCCCTCCCACAACCCTCCCTGACCCAGTCATGGTCACAGCGCTGGCATCCCCTCCTGCAGGTACCCCAGAGTCCTCTTCTACTGTCCTCCCTGCTCACCTTGTCCCTGCTGACAACAGAGCATATGTCTAGGGAGACGGTCATTATTAAGTCGAAAGACCCCAGGCGCACCCGCAAACTTACAGTCACCAAATTCGTTTTGGCTTTCGGAATGTTCAGGGATGTTGTCTGCTAAGCCGCCCCCAACAGGAGGGAAGAGCTGGACCTATATCTCCATTCAGTCACAGACCTAGGGTAAAAGTATGGAGGACACGCCTTTTATGACTTCCACCGCTCATTTTCGGCAAAGGCAGCCACCAAGCTCAGCCATTTCCAGGTCAAGACAGACTGGAGCGTTTCTGACACAAGGCTATTCTGGCGCCATTTCGCAGGCCTCCGCTCACCACTGTGAACCATTTGCCAGTCCGCTACCCACATGGCGAACTGATGCTCTGAAGCGACGCCCCTTCTACCATCCTTCCTCCTCCGGCACCAGTCAGGGCCTCCTGGCCCCTGGTCAATCATGACCAGCGCATAGACTAGGACGGCCTGTCTTTTATCTAGGAGGAGCTCCCATTTGCAACAATTTTAATCACGGTGGATGCTTCCATAGCCAGTGCAGGCTACTCCATATTTGCACAGCATTCCATAAAGCTCATCTGAGCACCACGTGTCAAGTCAAACAGGAGGGAAAGTCTTGACTAGGCCACATAGATGTCAGCTTGTTAGGGTTCTACCTCTCTACATAACCCACTCCCTCACTGGCCATCTTCCTGGTGCATGGATCACAGAAGGGTTCCACACCAGCCTCATCACTTTACCCCTCACTACACACGAGTGCAGGAACCTCCAGTCAGCAGCCATCGACACACAAGCAATTGACTCCTTACTGCAGTCAGAAGTGTATAAAGGCTTTATTATCGGCCCCCTCCGACAGTCACCTTTCCCATTCTAAAGCGTCAGACTCAGCCCTATTGGGCTTGTCAAGGGCAAGTTCAGTAATAAAATCCGCTTAGTGTATGACTTGTCTGCGCCTCATTCTTCCCACATCCCCAGCCTGAACTCCCTGATACCCTTTATTTTTTAAAAAAGGGCTTCCTGATGACGCAATTGTATTTGCGAAACCCGTAGAGGCTGCTGGGAAAAAAATACTTCACTTTCTGCCAGGCGATAGGGTGGCTTGAGACGCACGCCGTCATAGGAGATACACGGAAATACCTTCATCCATCTAAACCGCTGGACAAGTTTGGTGCCGAGTTATGGCCACATGAAAATGTGAGTTTTTAAGTCTTTTTTAACCCTTTTAAAAAAAATAAATGGTACATATATACTGCGCAATGATTACTGTTAATTTTTTATGGGGACGGATACCTTTTGTACCTTTTTACTGAGAGCAGCATAGACCAAAAACCCTGAGCGGAATGGTTATCCCTTTTAATGAATCAAAGGCGTGTTCATACCAATATCTGGTGAGTGGCCAATCCATATGGTGGTGGTGTTGGTGGATCAGTCACATGGAATCACGGATGTAGGATAAAAGTGCACAGGAATAGTTCATTCACAGTGGAGAGATTGCAGCGGGATTTATTAATTAGCTGGCGCATTTAAACCAGCAGCAACACTGGACACTGATTGATTTATCATTATTATTATATACCATATATATTATATATATTTTTTTCTTTAATGATTTGATTTATTCCTTCAACATTGATTGGGGGCTTGAGTGAAATTATTTTGGTGTATCATTTAATGATTTGAGGATTTATACATGTGATATAGGCACTGGCCTGGTGTTGACGGGAATGGTGGTCTCTTTGGTGTCTGGTTGGTTCAATTTTTAATGATGGTCCACAACCCACTGAAGAAGCCAAATTTGGCGAAACATGTTTGGATTACATACTACTTTTTGACCACCTACTCAACAAAACCTTTCTGATCACTGAAATAAACTTTATATATTTTATATTTAGTGTTTCTATTATTTGGTGGCGCCACAATAATCCCATAAACAATTGTGGTCTGTATATACTATTTCAGGGATGAGCTGCCAGATATAATCCTGTCACCTAGCTACCTTATTGTACGAATGTGAAAATTGAATGCGCTCAAGATATGTACAGTGCCTTGAAAAAGTCTTCATACTCCTTGAAATTTTCCACATTTTGTCATGTTGCAACCAAAAACGTAAATGTATATTATTGGGATTTTATGTGATAGACCAACACAAAGTTGCACATAATTGTGAAGTGGAAGGAAATTATAATAATATAGCTGTTCTGTGAATCCCTCAGAGGTTTGTTAGAGAATCTTAGTGAACAAAGAGCATCATGAAGGTCAAAGAACACACCAGACAGGTCAGGGATAAAGTTGTAGAGATGTTTAAATCAGGGTTAGGTTATAAAAAAATATCCCAAGCTTTGAACATCTCACAAAGCTCTGTTCAATCCATCATCCGAAAATGTAAAGAGCATGGCACAACTCTAACCTACCAAGACATGGCCGTCCACCTAAACTGACAGGCCGGGCAAGGAGAGCATTAATCAGAGAAGCAGCCAAGAGGCCCATGGTAACTCTGGAGGAGCTGCAGAGATCCACAGCTCAGGGGGGAGAATCTGTCCACAGGACAACTATTAGTCGTGCTCTCCACAAATCTGGTCTTTATGGAAGAGTGGCAAGAAGAAAGCCTATGTTGAAAAAAAGCCAAAAGAAGTCCCATTTGCAGTTTGCGAGAAGCCATGTGGGGGACACAGCAAACATGTGGAAGAAGGTGCTCTGGTCAGATGAGACCAAAATTGAACTTTTTTGGCCTCAAAGCAAAACGCTATGTGTGTCGGAAAACGAACACTGCACATCTCCCTGAACACACCATCCCCACCATAAAACATGGTGGTGGCAGTATCATGTTGTGGGGATGCTTTTCTTCAGCAGGGACAGGGAAGCTGGTCAGAGTTGATGGGAAGATGGATGGAGACAAATACAGGGCAATCTTAGAAGAAAACCTGTTATGCTGCGTACACACGATCACACATTCCGACAACAAAATCCATGTTTTTTTTCCGACGGATGTTGGCTCAAACTTGTCTTGCATACACACGGTCACACAAATCTTGTCAGGAATTCCAAACGTCAAGAACGCGGTGACGTACAACACGTACGACGAGCCGAGAAAAATGAAGTTCAATAGCCAGTGCGGCTCTTCTGCTTGATTCCGAGCATGCGTGAACTTTGTGTGTCGGAATTGTGTACACACGGACGGAATTTACGACAACGGATTTTGTTGTCGGAATATTTGAGATCCAGATCTCAAATTTTGTTTGTCGGAAATTCCAACAGAAAATGTCCGATGGAGCCTACACAAGGTCGGAATTTCCGACAACAAGCTCCCATCGAACATTTCCCGATGGAAAATCTGACCGTGTGTACGCGGCATTAGCGTCTGCAAAAGACTTGAGACTGGGGCGGAGGTTCACCTTCCAGCAGGACAACGACCCTAAACATACAGCCAGAGCTACAATGGAATGGTTTAGATCAAAGCATATTCATGTGTTAGAATGGCCCAGTCAAAGTCCAGACCTAAATCCAATTGAGAATCTGCAGCAAGACTTGAAAATTATTGATCACAGACTTGCAGCTGTAATTGCAGTGAAAGGTGGTTCTACAAAGTATTGACCGAATACAAATGCACGCCACACTTTTCACATATTTATTTGTAAAAAATTTGAAAACCATTTATCATTTTCCTTCCACTTCACAATTATGTGGTCTATCTCATAAAATCCCAATAAAATACATTTACGCTTTTGGTTGTAACATGACAAAATGTGGAAAATTTCAAGAGGTATGAATACTTTTTCAAGGCACTGTACGTTCTGTAAGTTCTGAAAAACAAAAATGTTGGCGCTGACATCAAAGGCATCACATTATCAGTGCAGAAAAGCCCCTTCCACTCTCTCAGCTAAGCCAAAAATGTATTCCATGTATGCCGGCTCTGACATTCTTTACACTATGATGCCATCTGCTGTCATTATACTGGTAAAGCATGTTCTCTACACAACTGCAGTAGGAAATACTGAAAGTCATGACTTAAAACTGAACTCCCAGGAAAATAAAAGTTCTCCCTTAAAGTGAGACTGCGCCTGCACTGCAGGGGTTGGCGGTTGGTGTGTGTCTACGGAACCATGAATTTTTACTTACAAAATCCCCTTCTGTCTTGTGCTGCAAGCCCGACCCTGCAGCCTCTTCTATCCTGTGCTCTGACGTTCAGATGCTCCTGACATCATCAAGACCAGGGGTCTTCAAACTGCGGCCCTCCGGGTGTTCAGGAACTACAATTCCCATCATGCCTAGTCATGTCTGTGAATGTCAGAGTTTTACAATGCCTCATGGGATGTGTAGTTCTGCAACAGCTGGAGGGCCGTAGCTTGAGGATCTCTGATCTAGACCGATGCATAGCCCATGGCGATGCAATACACATGAGAATGCTGACAGGCAGTCAAGGCCCAAAACATAAGGGCGCATCGTCTGCCAGGGGAGGGAAGTATCAGGCATATAAAAGTGCTTTTCCCATCCACTAGCGCTTAAAGTTATATTAAAATGATTGTAAGGGCACAAGGTTTTTTACCTTTATCCATTCTATGCATGGAGATAAAAAACCTTCGGTGTGCAGCAGCCTCCCCAGCCCCTCTAATACTTACCTGAGCCCCCTCTCGATCCAGCAATGTCCACAAGAACCTTGCCTCTCCGGTGACTCGTACTCCTGATTGGCTTTTGGCAGCAGCGGGAGCCATTGGCTCCCGCTGCTGTCAATTACAGCCAGTGAGCCAATCAGGAGACAGAGGGGGTGGGGCCAAGAATAGACACAAAGAGCCTCGATTCAAGAGAGTGCCTGCTTGGGTGCCCCCATAGCAAGCTGCTTGCTGTGGGGGCACCCAGGAGGAGGGAGGAGCCAGAAGCGCCAGCGTGGGACCCAAGAAGAGGAGGATCTGGGCAAAACCATTACACAGAGCAGGTAAGTATAACATGTTTGTTATTTAAAAAAAAAAAACAAGGCTTTAATATCGCTTTAAACTCTTAGGTGTTTGGCTAAGAATGGAGAGCTGGTTAATAGCTATATCAGCTAAAGGAGGTAGCTGCTGAGCAAAAAGAGTTCAATAGACTGAGTCAGGTAGCACTGAACTGTGGGAACTGTAGTCCAGAGGAGAGACTTTACTATAATCAAGAACTTTTAAACTACATTTCCCAGAGACAGATTGCCAGGAGGAGGGGAAAGAGCTACATTTTCTTAGGCTGTACACAGACATAGCTTACTCTTGCTGGGAGGGAGACCGGAGAGTGCACATTGCTGTCCAGTGTGCACCATAATTGCTGCATATCAGTGACCTGAGCGGGATCTGAAGTGCTGAGTTCAGGGGTGCTGGCATACAGAGTCCCCTGGGTTCAGAGCAGAGAATGGGTTAATCGCTGTGTGTGAGCAGATGGTGAGCTGCAATATCATTGGGACTGGTGAGCTTCTACTGTGGGGATTTACTATCTGCTGCTAGAGAGACTGCTGCTTTAGGAACTGACCATACAGCCATCTAGTAGCCTTATTGCTGTCCCCAGGCTTCACTAGGACTATTTTCATGTGAACCAATGGTACAACTGGGCTCCAACGCTAGCCGGCTGAAGAGTTGGAACTAAAGATTGTCCCTTTACAGCTGTGACACAGAGAGCTTTACCTATTGCCTATGCTAAGAGGTACCGCTCAGGGGACATTGCACCACATCCTAGTCATTCTCCTAGAGTGCACGTTAGACTAGGTATAGTATTGTTTTTCACATTACAGTTCATGTTTATATGCACTGATTATTGCTGGCCTTGCTAACTCATGAGTTGACCCCAGTGAAGTGGTACAGAACTCTATTCTAAGTTACCTTGGTATAGTAGTAGTTATACAGTCTTGTGGGCTGTGTCTGAACCTACCTTTTGTGTGTTCATTTATGGTCAAACCACTATTTATTCTAATCCGTACCAATGCATTGAGTTCATTTATCACGAAATTGTCTTGTGTCTATTTCCTGGTGCCAATTGACATCCAAGTTAAAGGTATCTACAGTATATTCACTTGTACTTGCAGTAACCTTCATTCAACCAGGTGTGCCCGAGTTCTATATTCTAGACCAGGGATATGCAATTAGCGGACCTCCAGCTGTTCCAGAACTACAAGTCCCTTGAGGCATAGCAAGACTCTGACAGCCACAAGCATGACACCCAGAGGCAGAGGGGACTTGTAGTTTTGCAACAGCTGGAGGTCCGCTAATTGCATATCCCTGTTCTGGATTAAACTGATGCCGTGACTGTTGCCCCAGGTTTCCTGCTTCAGGGTGTCTCCTTTCTCTTTCCTCATCCTACAGAGTCACCCTTGCATGCAGGGACTAGAGTTGTGTGCCCCTACACTGTGTGCATCAATAGAAACACACAGCTCCATAGTCTAGGACACCAGAAACACTCCTCTGCTCCTCTCTCTTCTTCCCTCTCCCTTCTCCAAACGAACTGAATGGCTCCAGACTGCAATGTCCACTGTTATCTCCTTCCTGTGAAGACCAGAAGTTCAGGGAAGCAGCACTGAGAGGGCAGGAGCCAGCAGCATTTAAAGTTGTAAACTTCAAGTGCTGGGGTAACGCATTTAACAAACTGTTTACTGAGAAAAAGTATTAAACTAAAAAACGCTGAGGGTTTACAACATGTAATACTTGAATTCAATGCACCCTTGTGTTATGAAGAGTTGAAAAAAAGACATGTAGCGCTGGTAGATTTTTGATCTACCATCTGATAGGTAAATTTAGTGGGTTGCTTGTTAGAGGAAGTTAGACTTGCCTCTGTTCCAGCTTGGCTGAGTTGCGTGTAGTTCCACACTGTGCCAGTGGGTGTCGCTGTTACCATTGGCTGGTGTTGGAAGAGCAACGTGTCGAAGCGTATGGGTGCTCCTCTGTCCCGGAGACAATTCGGTGGAGGTGGTCCTCTGAGTTGCATTCTGGGAGGGGGTATTTATGGGACAGACGCCATGTTTAGGGGTTCGTTTTCAGCCACCTGCTGGCCCTCCTGGCCGACAGGTATGCGTTAGAGTACCACCTCGTGGTCCTCCGTTCCGGAGGCCCGCGGCGCTGCGGCGCGTGGGTGGTCCCAGAAGCCTGTCTGGGGCCTACCACGGCAGCAGAGGAATGGTCCTGAGCTGTCTATCCAGAGTGAAGGAGCTGGACAACCGAGGAGATCCCAGGGGAGGACCCGTCATGGAAGGATCATGCAGAGTGCTGGTCTGGAGAGGGGCCTGGTGACTCGGTTGGAGGACGTATCCTGAAGTAGTCTTGCTGCATAGTACTGCCGGGTTGGCTTAGAGGTCCAAGTACTGTGTCTGACATTCACCGCAAACCAATACATCCTGTGGCAGAGGATTGTACGGGTTTTATTCCAAACAAGTCTGTGGCACAGACTTTTGTTCGTGCTACGTACTGGCTTCTAGGCAAGTGAGAGAGGCCTATCCAGGCGGGCAAAGATCGTGTCCCACAAGGGGATTGCATTCAATTACAGTGTTCAATTCTAAAGGACGTTCTAAAGAATCCTAAAGAAAGGTATTTGAGCTTCCCTACAGCTTTCCTCCTGCCTCTTTCCTGCTACTTCCTTTGTTACTTGGTTCATTAAAGCATTGAAAACGTACTCAAGTGTTGGTGCTTAAATCGTCCAGAGGTAAACTCAACGGAACCCTTAGACCCGGTGCCGGGGAAACAGAGGTATCGAGAGTGAAGGTAACAGCCCGCTTAAACCAGCAGCTCCACCGAGAGTTATCGCTACAGACACATTCAATACGTTTTCATCATCAGAACCCAAACAAGCATAAAATACAAAGGAGTGTCCCAAAAGTGTATGAGGAAGCACTAGGGGTACGAGAAGGGAGTCCAGAACTAGGCTTTAAAGGGACAATCAGCTTATGGCTTCTAGTTTGTCATGGATACTCCAAATAGGAGATCTTCTTGCCATAACTATCTACCTTTCTTGTTCACCTGGGACTTTGGGGTGTCCTTACCTCTTGTTACATTTTCCATAATATAAAAGTATAATATAATAATATAAAGTATACATAAAAATCCAGCAGGAATAGTGGGAATCCCTCATAATGGACGCAGCAGATGTCTGGGAATCCAGACCAGAGATCTCACTAGAGAGGTTGCGTTTTACATACATTCATTTTTCCAATTAATACTGTAATATATTGTATCCACAAACCTTTGGCCAGATAGTGTATGCTGATCTGACAGGTACCCAGAAGAGCTGCCGCTCAAAAGTCCGCAGTCCCTCTGTCCCTGTGGCAGCTGGTGCTGGGCGAACTGAGCTTGTCAGTGCTCCTCACTTGTAGAAAATAAGGAAGCCAGATACTTCTGACGACCAAAGACCAAAGTCATGAGCTTGTGACAAAGCGTTATTGTTCCGGACAAGATCACCAAAAGTCTGCTCACCTCACTTTAATGCATTTCACCCGAAAGGAGCTTAAAACTGAACTAAACTGTACATAGGCGTGCGCACAGGGTGTGCCAGGTGTGCCTGGGCACACCCTAATCACCCCGTGTGGTTCAGATTCCCCCTGTTTAGACCCCTTATATTCCTCCAAAGCCCCCTACTGGGGCTCCTAAAAAGTTGTAAAAAAAGCTAAAATTAAAAAAATAATACAAACTAAAAATAAAAACGACTGACACCGTCCACTGCCTTACTGACACCATCCACTGATCTACTAACACTGTCAGTATACACACATGCACACACACACACATATGTGTTTGAGCTTTGGGGTGCACACCCTAATGTAATAGGCTGCGCACACCTATGAAACTGTATATGACCCCCTTTAATTTATTTTTAATATTCAAAGCAGGCTCACCTATTCATCCATGTTTTTGTTTTTTAATAATTCCTTTATTAAGCAGAAAGTTGCATTATATAAATGGTAGTCTCAGAGGTAGTAAATCAGTCAGTGTAAACACTTCATCATATAAAAGTGTACAGAAAGTCAATGTACACCAAATTCCGTTGATCCTTGAGTTTGAAGATGGCCCATTGGGGCAGCTCTGCAGGGTAAAGTCTTCCTCTGTATACACGGTATGCAATAAAATATCTATATCGTCGTGTGTGCTGGTTGGCAAGGGGTTAAGGTGCTTTATTTTGACCGACCGTCAGTATGATTCTCTAACTGGCCACCAGTGTAAGGGAGCCTTTCTCCCAATAGCCACCCACGTAACACACTCCTTCTCTCACTCTTCACCAATGTAAGGTAGCATTTCACTGATCACCATTGTAAGGGGGCACTTCACTGGCCACCAATGTAAAGGGGCATTTTTCCACTGCCCACCAATGTTAGGGAACACTACAATTTTCATTGTTTCCATTTTGTTATGGTGGTTGTTATTATTATCATTTTTTCATTATTATTACTGAAAAGAATGTTGCCATTGGTGTCAAAAATAAGTATGCTGCATTCCTTGTTCTTTTCTTTTTCTCCAATATCTTACCCTACTCTTCACCTCAACACGCCGGGAATTGTATATATATATATATATATATATATATATATATATATAGTAATCATTAGCAGGGGTTCCCTGAGAAAAAAAGAGGACGCACCAGGTCTAGTGCGTTTATCCAAACACACCATTTTTTTTTTTTTCACAATAGAGACCATTTTTTTAAATAATAAAAGTAGTATAATATACTCAAAAACAAACTATATAAAGGGCTCATCTCATATACAATGTATCACAAAGGAAATGACCAGGACCACTGTTGGTGCCCACAGATGGGCTTATGAGTATGCCGCAGAGGCTTTTCGAGGGTGACCCACCCTTCCTTAGAGGTTTTCTATAATGCAGGGCATATGGATCACCCCTGTCTGAGGATGGCGACGAGGTCTGGTGGACACCATATGGTGAATGCTAATTCAGTGGATTCAAGGTACCTGTAGGAGAGAGAGCATCTGCCTTCTTACCACTTCTTTTTGTTCCACACTTAAGCGCAGAAGTTGGATTTTTTAGCGGTTCCCTGAGATCTGAAAGTTATTTTAAGTGTTCCTCTGTGTTAAAAAGGTTGAGAAAGGTTGTGCTAAGTTCTGGCTTGATCACAGCTTCAGTAGACTTGCAAGGGTCACACAGTACACAGAATAGCAAGTCTAAGGTGTCACTGCCTAGGGATGACTACTGCTGATTGTTGTGTCTTTACCCCCTGACTATGGTGCCCCTCTACATCCTATAATAGAGAATCAAATCATTGAATTACAGCTTTCAAGAAACAGATCCTGAGGCGAGAAACAAAGAGGGGTCTAGTGCAATAATTAAAGACCAGCTTAGAGAGCAGATCTCTCTGTGAAGACTGCGCAACCTAATAAAATAATTGAATACATATGGTCTTTTGTTTGCACAGTTTTGGAGTAGATATGACACACTATGGGGTTGATCTACTAAAACAGAAGAGTACAAAATCAGCTTCCAGGTTTTACTGTCAAAGCTTAATTGAACAAGTCAAAGTTAGAAGCTGATTGGCTGTCATGGACAGCTGCACCAGATTTTGCACTCTCCAGTTTTTCTAAATCAACCCCTATGTATATTTTTTTCTTATTGGAAAGTGAGAAATTTCTTCCATCTTACCTCTTGAAGAATGAGGGCAACCTGATTCTATTATATTCAAGTTATAACGACCACCAGGACTTAACCTGTTCCATTTCCAAATCGGTGTATACAAGAAATTGCTCAATAGAGACATCTTGTGGTTAAAAAGCATAATAGCAGAAAAAATCCTAATAATGGCCAATAATTATATCATAACAAACTACTCAAATTTTCCTTGAGACGGTCTCCTTAGAAAGTTACAAATAAACATATGCCACATCTTTATTATAAAAATGTATCTAATATATGAAAATGAAAATGATGTAAACGAATACAATACTAAAACCAAAAAACAAGGAAGTAATAAAAAGTAGAAAAGGGAGCAAGAACTTATACAATCTCTCAGCGTCATGTCAGTAAAAAACATGCTTTTCCCCCCCAAAAAATCTTTAAATTAAACACTAGTCAATAGCAATGTTGATTTTATTTATATTGTTGTGGGTATTGTTAGCTATCACATGTAGCCAGGTGCTGGCTAACTTTGCCTGTGTCATTGTGGGACATTCTGTAACATCAGATGTAGTGGGCTTGTTTCCCTCTAGTGCTCAGCCTAGACACTGTTTCATTATCTCCTGAATGCAGAGCAAGCAGAGACCACAGCTGAGAGCAAGGGATCATGGGATATGTGGTCCGAGGAGCCAGGATTTTGCATTGGAGCCAGACTGCTGCAGACTACAAGTCCCAGCCGGCTGGGAGAGAGAGAAGAATGCTTGGTGAGGACATAAATAGCCTGGTGCGGGGAGGAGTCTTGCTCTTGGGACCACGTCCTTCAGCTAAAAGCAGGGACCTGGCCGCTCTGGGGGATGCGAGCAGGCCCCGCAGCCTAGACTGTGTGGAGAGTCTCTAGCGAGTATGCGAGCAGATCTACCATTGCCAGCTCCCCGTCGGCCCAGTGACTGTTGGGGGTTCATAATCAACGGTACAGTAACAGCAGAATCCCAGCATCTCTAGGTGCAGGGCCAGGCACCCGTCAATGGTTGCAGATCCTTCAAGAGCCTTTTCCAGGACATCTTATTCCCTTGAGCCTTGGTATCATCAAGATTGGTGAGTGGGCAGAAGCCCACCTTGTGTACACCCTACAAAGACACTGCATGCAGACACCTTTATCCCATCTCTTTACATTAAAGCCTCACAAAGTAAACACTTTGTCTCAAAAAGGAAGCATATGCTATTTTCTGTTGCTGGTCGTCCTTCTGGGCCCTTGTTGAGCTAGCTGAAGACACTGAGCTTCTACATCCCAAGGACTCCTCCACTCTTCTCTCCCCCACTTAAAAAGACTCTGTGCACAATATCTGCACACTTTAAGAGGAACTCTACTCAGAGATTAAGTATTTCATTTCTTGTAACTTGTTGTTTTATAATTGTGCCACAAAGTTTGTTGGGCCCCTGGCATCAGGATTTGAAGGGAGCAGTCTGACATAAAAGGTCATTCTCTTCCTTTTTATACCTGGGGTCATAGGTTCTTTCAGGGTCTACTGGCTGCTACTGTTTGACTTATTGTGATTTTCTTTACATTGCATACACTTTGCATATTTAACAAGAGTAAAAGTTTAACACTGAAAGATATCTGCCTAAGTTATTCTTGTTCTTATCTGCTTCAAGAATCTTAAAGAGGAGCTGCAGTCTTCTCACATAATTTGCAATAAAAACATCTTTGCCATTCTGAAGCCTCCCTCCAACCACTTTGCATATTTTTTTTTATATATACTGTGATTCTGTACTTGCCAAATATGCTGCAGAAATCTCCCTCCACTGAGTCTGGCTGCAACCATTTTACCTGTGGGCAGCGGAAGCTGCTACCTGTTGACTTCCTGGATTTACACAGACACACAGAGGCTCACCTCCAGCTCTGCAGCTCTCATTGGCCCTCTTTTGACTCATCCGCCCTCCCTTCCTGGCAAACTCTCATGATAGTGAGAGAGAGCTGCGCACGATGTCATAAGCCTAGGCTTTTTACCAGACAAGAAGTGGGCTGTATAAGATATTTTACTGGCAGAAACAAAATGCTTTACTATCCAAAGTTAAAACAACAAGGGCAAAAGATTTATTATGATGGAAAAGATGAAAAAATTACTGAAATTCCGCTTTAAGTAAAATACTTGTTTACTTTGATACAGTCTGTTGTCTGTGTAATTGCATTATCAGTTTGAAATATGCCTGAACTCATGGTTTCAGAAGTGTCGTGAGGCTTGCAAAGTCAGGACAACCTTTGGAGTTCGTCATCTTCCAGCGGCCCTCACAGGGGGTGGCGCTTCACACATATACTTTTTAGCAGCCCTTCTCAACCACTGAAATACAGAGGAACATTTGAAATATATTTTTCAGTTACAGGGAACATTTGCTAATAACTACTGTGTCTCCACCTCTTTGTACATTAGTGTGATGGCCATTGGGATGAATGTTCCTTATACAGTGCCTTGCAAAAGGATTCACCCCCCTTGCCATTTTTCGTGTTTTGTTGCCTCACAACCTGGAATTAACATGGATTATTTTTGGATTTGCATCATTTAATTTACAGAACATGCCCACAACTTTGAAGACGTTTTTTTTTTTTTATTGTGAAGCAAACAACAATTAGGACAAAATAACAGAAAACGTCAATGTGCATAACTATTCACCCCCCTAAAGTCAATACTATGTAGAGTCACCTTTTGCGGCTATCACAGCTCCAAGTCGCTTTGGATAAGTCTCTATGAGCTTGCCACATCTTACCACTAGGATTTTTGCCCATTCCTCCTTGCAAAACTGCTCCAGCTCCTTCAAGTTGGATGGTTTGCGCTTGTGAACAGCAATCTTTAAGTCTGACCACAGATTTTCTATTGGATTGAGGTCTGGGCTTTGACTAGGCCATTCCAACACATTTACATGTTTCCCCTTAAACCACTCAAGCGTTGCTTTAGCAGTATGTTTGGGGTCATTGTCCTGCTGGAAGGTGAACCTCCATCCTAGCTTCAAATCACACACAGAGTGGTACAGGTTTTGCTCAAGAATATCCCTGTATTTAGCACCATCCATCTTTCCCTCAACTCTGACCAGTTTCCCAGTCCCGACTGCTGAAAAACATCCCCACAGCATGATGCTGCCACCACCATGTTTCACAGTGGGGATGGTGTTCTTTGGGTGATATGATGTGTTGGGTTTGCGCCAGACATAGCGTTTTCTTTGATGGCAAAAAGTAAAATTTTAGTCCCATCAGACCAGAGCACCTTCCTCCATACATTTTGGGAGTCTCCCACATGCCTTTTCGCAAACTTAAAACGAGCCATTTTGTTTTTTGCTGAAAGCAATGGCTTTCTTCTGTCCACTCTGCCATAAAGTCCAACTCTATGGAGCGTACGGCTTAGTGTCGTCCTATGTACAGATATTCCAGTCTCTGCTGTGGAACTCTGCAGCTCCTCCAGGGTTTCCTTAGGTCTCTGTGCTGCCTCTCTGATTAATGCCCTCCTTGCCCGGTCCTTGAGTTTTGGTGTGCGGCCGCCTCTTGGCAGGTTTGCTGTTGTGCCATGTTCTTTCCTTTTGGTTATGATAGATTTGATGGTGCTCCTAGGGATCCTCAAAGATTTAGATATGCTTAGGTGTTGCAGCCTCTGGGGCCTTTCAAAAAGGTGTGTATATGTAATGACAGATCATGTGACACTTAGATTGCACACAGGTGGGCATCATTTCACTAATAAAGTGACTTCTAAAGGTAATTGGTTTCACCAGAGCTTTTTATGGGCTTCATAACAAAAGGGGAGAATATATACGCACGTGCCAATTATCATTTTTTTATTTCTGAAAAATAGTTTTATGTATATATTTTTCTAATTTAACTTCACCAACTTAGACTATTGTGTTCTGATCCATCACATGTAATTCAGATTAAAAAAACATTGAACTAAAGGCTGTAATGTAACAAAATAGGTAAAAGCCCAAGGGGGTGAATATTTTTGCAAGGCACTCTATTTGTGGGCATTTGAAAAAATATAGATAGCTAAAAAATGATAATTGGTGGAATTGGGAACTTATCCCAGATAGCAAGGATAACTTGCCACAAATTTGTGGCAATCTTGAATCTTAAGTCTGTTAACTTGCTGCACGTTTTCAGTGGCAAGCAGTTGTACAATTGCAGATCACTTGAAGCACAAGTTCTAAAACTTCTAGTTGATGCTTTTCCAATTTGTAGAAAATTTGGGTGGCATGTCTCTAGCAAGTTGCAGTGGTGAGTCTACAGCAAGAGCTCTGCAAGTCTACAGCATGAATATTAAGCCAAAGTAAACCCTGTGGTGGGATGAATATTGCAGACATAACTGAACCAGAACTTGCATCACACTTGCAGAATGCTTGCAAAGAAAGGTGATCTGGAGTCATGCAATGCGGGCTTGCTTCAATTATGCAACAAACTTGTGAAGCCGGGCAAGTCTAGCAATAACTTGGCAGAAGGCCAGGGGCAGAAATTGAACCTCTGAGGAACCCTGGGGTTTCCACAGAACTCTGACTGAGAAAGACTACTTTATTGTGTTTAAATATTGTATGTTTTAGTTTGTAATAGGAGTTTCTTTGACTTTTTTTTTTTTTAACTTAGCCTGTTTTTGTTAAGATTATAAAGTAAAGCATGGGGTACATCAAAAAGAAAAGCTAAAAGGGAACATCTTCACAATTCAGTATGAATAGCAGCAGGCAGTGCTTGATGGGCTTTACTTAATGCAAGAATATAGCAGTATCCAGGTGCACCAAGCCTTGGTGTCCTAGCTCACCATCATTGTGTATAGAGTTTCTTGACTATAGGATTCGTCAACATACGGTCTTAAACTTATCATAACCCTATAATAACCACACAACGCTGCGTGACATGGGTTTAAATTGCCACAACAGCCCTTTTATTAAACAAATTAATAACAACAACCAGAACAATTTAACACCAGAAGGGGGTCTTTGGGGTCCCATTTTGATTATTACCAACTGTGTCCTCAGCTGTGCCCTAGCCGGCTCGAAGACGTTGCGACTTTCAAACTTTCCTTTCCCATGGGACCTAAGTCCTGGGAGAACCACCAACAACCAACCAAGGTGGGAGCGCCATACCCTGTATGGGCCCCAAAAAATTCTATAATCTGTTTAATTCTTGACCCCCCAAAGACCCCCTGACCCGCCAGCTGTTGTGACAAATGCAAAAATTTTCAAAAAAACATCTTTCATTTTCCTTTTTTTTTTTTTTTAATAACTATTTATTTCTTTTTTTTTATCTTTTTGCATATTATTATTATTATTATTATTTTTTTTAGAAAAAACGTAATTGTCCCCCCCCACCCCCTTCTTATACCACCTCCTAACCAAAATGTAGGGCGGGAGGGAGGGAACTCTTCAATGAAGAAAACTTTCCAGAATGATTACCCATCAGTCTATGCACATACCCAAACCCCCTTTTCGGCTCCACCCAGATCACCTGACCCTTGCTGCTCCAATAAGGTAAGCTACACCCCTACTTCACTACATTACTTAATTCTTTAAACTTCCCAGACCTGTTCCTCCCATAGTCATGACGACCCTCCGTCTAATTTTTCTCCTCCGGGTCGCACTATACGTTGAGGGATTTCATGAATGACTTGAGAAAATAAAGGTGGCATTTTGTGTTGTACAGGACAATGTGAGTTTGTAATCTTGATTTTGAAATATGAAGGCCCCAGAATGTTCCAGAGTGCCATTACATCCGTTCAAATAGTCAAAGAGGGAAGAATAAGGAAGAGTGGAGTGGTAGAGTAATAAGGAGGGGGAAAAGAGGGATAAAGGTAGGGTAATGAGGGATCAGGTCACAGGTAGAGATAAGCCAGGCTTACTCTGATAAGCAAACGCTAGGAGCAGTTTATTCCACCAATATAGGTATATATCTTTATTTCAGTATGTGGGCTCATGCTAGGGCACTGAAGTTAACAGTATACATTTAAAAGATCCAGGGGGTCCATTTCGATAAAAATAAAAAAAATATCTACTGTATCTTTTTGTTGGGCGATCATTTCCACCATGCTCATCATATCCATCAGAAATGTTGTTGCCTCTTACACAGCTTTAAACCTGGCCCCTCAGGCCTAACCACCAAAATTCTCCAGGACCTGCCCACCGGCCGTCCGACCGAATCCAACAGCCTCATATATTCAGCAAAGAGACATCCCAACCCAGCAAAGAAACAGCCAAATCCAGCAAAGAGATACCTCCATATAACAAAGAGACATTCCCATCCAGCAAAGAAACATCCACATATATTCAACAGAATGTTCCAGAGTGCCATTACTGCCATTCAAATAGTCAAAGAGGGAAGAATAAGGAAGAGTGGAGTGGTAGAGTAATAAGGAGGGGCAAAAGAGGGATAAAGGTAGGGTAATGAGGGATCAGGTCACAGGTAGAGATAAGCCAGGCTCACTCTGATAAGAAAACGCTAGGAGCAGTTTATTCCAACAATATAGGTATATATCTTTATTTCAGTATGTGGGCTCATGCTAGGGCACTAAAGTTAACAGTAAAATTTCGATACAAAATTAAAAAAATTAAAATATCTACTGTATCTTTTTGTTGGGCGATCATTTCCACCATGCTCATCATATCCATCAGAAATGTTGTTGCCTCTTACACAGCTTTAAACCTGGCCCCTCAGGCCTAACCACCAACATTCTCCAGGACCTGCCCACCGGCCGTCCGACCGAATCCAACAGCCTCATATATTCAGCAAAGAGACATCCCAACCTAGCAAAGAAACAGCCCAATCCAGCAAAGAGATACCCCATATAACAAAGAGACATTCCCATCCAGCAAAGAAACATCCACATATATTCAACAATAATACATCCCCATATGTTTAACAAAGAGACATTCCAATCTCATTAATGAAATGGCCTAATCCAACATAGACATCCCCATATATTCAGCAAAGAGACAACCCAATCCAGCAAAGAGACATCCCCATAAAGCAAAGAGACAGCCCAATCCAGCAAATAGACATTCCCATCCAGCAAAGAAACATCCACACAGATTCAACAAAGAAACATTCCAATCCAGCAAAGAGACATCTCCATGCAGCAAATATACATCCCCAAATATTTAACAAAGAGACATTCCAATCCAGTAAAGAGACGGCCCAATCCAGCATAACCATCCCCATATATTCAGCAGACACCCCAATCAAGCAAAGAGACATACCCACATAGCAAAGAGACAGCCAAATCCAGCAAAGAGACATCCCCATCCAGCAAACAGACAGCCCAATCCAACAAAGAGGCAGTCAAAGCAGAGGCCTACATCCAGCCACATTGTCAATCAGTTTATCAAAAATGTGATGTCTAGCAACTTGTCTCCAGTCCCCAGTGAACAGTCAGTCAGGCAGTCTACACACAGCTGAGCTGCGACTGGTGCCCAAACCAGCATCCGGCCTGCAGGGAGAGGTGGAGTGCAGATGATGTCACTCCGCCACCACAACTAAGTGAGCTGCATTGGCTCACTCCACAGCTGCCCTGCTAAAGCAATAGCATGCAGAGGGTGCTTCTTCCTCACTCTGGCGGAGGTTCTAGAACGCTATTCCGGCATGTTCTGCCTGACAAAAATGTCCTGGCTGTCACTATACAATAAGTTAACAACTTGTAGGTTTGAGGGTCTGGGCCCATACCAACGAGTTGCACTTGCTACTAAACAACAGCAACAACTCTATGGTTGGGGCCCGGGCCCCTCGGGATGCCCAGGCCACCTCCATGTGTATGGACTGTCCCCCCCTGATGGGCGCGGTATGGCATATTTAGGCTGTTAATTCCCTGATTGTGAGGGCTATAAGTGAATGCTAGCATCTAGGAATTAATGCTCCAGTTGTTCAGATAAAGGATCTAAGTAATCATTTCTTGGCTGCTGGGATTGGTCCTGAGAGTGAAGTTTCCTTGACATTTGAGGTTATCAATAAAAAATGTGCTCATCAATACATTTTTCAACCTTTGTCAATAAAAAACAAGGAATGGGAAATGGCAACCCTATATGAGAGAAGCAGGTTTTTAGGGGTTCAGCAATGTGTCATAATAAGCATATAGCATCTTTTTTTACAGGCTGCCAGCTGTAGTGAGAGGGTCACTTTAAATGTTGAGGAAAAGAAAAGAGGAAGTTGTGATGGATGAATAAATCTTGCCATATTATTCCAACCCTCATTTTATACATTATCCTTCGGTTCCCCATAATTTCTAATATTCAATAAGAAAAGCGAGCAGACCACGTTATCTTATACCTCTTACTCCATAAAAGGTAAGCTATTTATAATCATTTCTATTGACGTTCGCGGTGGTTTTCTTTCCAAAAAGGAAGCTAGTCAATTTAATGATTTGTTTTAACATAAGCATGCAGATTACCCCATTGTGTATAGAATAATACAATTCTTAGAATGCCTTGTTCTGGATACCTGAATTATCTGATTACCTGCAGATCAAAAACGTCTCTATTAAATATTTAGGTGAAACAGAAATGTGGGATTTGCAGGTTACATTAATACAAATAGCAATAAATACATTTCTGGTATGTGCACTGGTTGCAGATTTAATGAGAATCCTTGTATGCGCATAATGGTAGTAGTTCCATAGTACGGCTTATGAAAAAAAATCTATTGAAAAGGTTTATCTATATAAATTTGCTAAAAAAAACAATGGTTTACTAAAACCTAGGAAAATGAAAGCAGGGCAATACACCAAGTACTTAATGATATATTACTAAATACTACAAAATGACCTTGACCCTCTATAGGAGTATACGGTAGATGAAGATGAAGCAAGACATCTACCCCTCATAGTGTAGGTTTTTATTTATTTATTTATTACAGGTACTTATATAGCACCATCAATTTACACAATGCTTTATATATATATTGTACATTCACGTCAGTCCCTACCCGCAAGGAGTTACAATCTAGGGTCCCTAACTCATATTAATACATAAACATAGTAGCGCCAGATTAAACAGGAGCCAATTAATCTACCAACATGTCTTTGGAGTGTGGGTGAAACCGGAGTACCCGGAGGAAACCCACATAGGCACAGGGAGAACATGCAAACTCTAGGCAGGTAGTGTTGTGGCAGGGACGTGCGGTGAGGTCAGTGGCTGGTGAGGCACTGGCTAGTATCAGAGCCAGATACACGAAGGTTACATACGCCGCAATCATTAAAGCGAGAGCAATAATTCTAGCACTAGACCTCCTCTGTAACTCTAAACATGTAATCTGTAAACAAATATAAAGCGTCGCCTATGTAGATTTTTAAGTACTGAAGTTTGGTGCCATTCCACCAGTGTGCGCAATTTTAAAGTGGGACATGTTGGGTATCTATTTACCTGGCGTAACATCATCTTTCACATTATACAAAAAAGTTGGGTTATCTTTGTGTTTTTTGTTAGATATATATATATATATATATATATATATATATATATATATATATGAAACAATTTATACCCCCTTTCCACTCAGGCCAATTCTGACACTTCTCTCCTACATGTAATAATCATAATTTTTTTGCTAGAAAATGTACGCAGACCCCCCAAACATTATATACGTATATATATATATATATATATATATATATATATATATATATATATATAATTATATATACACAGGGCTTTTTTTCTCAAACAATAGGTGCTAGAACTCAACCACGACCCCCCAAAACCTCTCCCCCCACACACACCCTCCAAATAACATCAAATAGAGGGTGTGGTCATATTTCACAAACAGTAGGAGGGTCTTAAAGGGGCATTAAATATCAGGATTGCATTACGCACAGAGTGCAGAGTTCATGGGGGTTACACACAGAGTGCAAAGCTGTCACTTGTAAACACAAAAACCAGACTTCTGTGTTTACAAGTGATTGTGGTGAGCAGGCACCAAAGGCTCTGAGCCAGAGGTGGTGGAACTCAAAAAGCCCTGTGTATATATATATATATATATATATATATATAATGTTTGGGGGGTCTGCGCAAATTTTCTAGCAAAAAAAAATGATGATTATTACATTAAGGAGAGAAGTGTCAGAATTGGCCTGGATGGCAAGGGGTTAATTACCATAAGTAATATACAAATAATTATTATATATTGTTTTTACTATATAATTTACTATATTTTCAAAATCTGTACTCAACCAGGTGGCTTAATGGACAAATTACTGACGTTTGAAGTTATAACTTCAAACGAGTAATTTCACAGTAAATAGATAAATAATAAAGTATTATTTTATTATAACATATAGCATAATAATATATGATTTAGCTTGTACCTTTTCAACAGCTGCAGATTCTCATTCTCCCTCTTAACTGTGTGAGAAGAACATGGGATTGTGAGTAAATCTTATACCCATAGACCCATGTTTTTTTCCTTGTAGTTAAGAGGGCTATGCTTGAAGGGAGCATTTGCTTTTTAGACACACCCCCTTCTATGACACTGCAGTGAGAGGTGTGCCTCCACTGCAGCATTTTTATTGGACAGCTGGGGCCAATTGGACTTTACCATTGGTCTAAGACTCCAAGCTGTCCATTAAGCTCAGTGCCTCTGACAAGAAGTGAGAAGCACTGTGAGCTCATCCTCTCAGTCTGCTGCAAACAGAGTGTGCCAGCTTGTATTTAAACTGGCTGCTCTGTATGTAGCTTCTAACAGGCTGCGCAAGGAGCCCCGTATCTCTAGAACCATAGGTCTTAGGAGCCCCACATTTTTACCAGTGGTGAGGTACACTTTTCCATCATCTCCTCCTTGTATAACACAGGGGGAAGTGTTCTGTAGTCCTCAGAGAGAGCTGGGAACAATGTAATGGATAAGAGTGAAGCACAAGTAGAGAGCACAGACAGTTATTAGACAAGATTATTCTCAAAATTAATTGTGAACGTATTTTTTTTTGCACTTATCAGACAGATATAATAAAACATATTCTGTTTCAATATTTGATATGAAATTTTAAGGGAATACAGATCAACAGTATCATTTATACAAGGGCTGTACCAAGTTGTCAGGAACATACAGAGCAGTATATGGAAAAGTGGGGTATCCAGGGTTATGGGAAAAAAGTGTGGGTAGGTAAAAACAGTGCAAAATTTTTGGTACACCCAAGAGGTGACCCGCATTTCCTGGCCTATATGCCATTCTAAATGTAGATAGTTGGAGCTTATAGTGGCAATGGGGAAAGGGGAAGGGAGAGGGGCAATTTTAGAAACATAGTAAGAAAGAGGAAGAAGAGGAGTAAATATGTATAGCAGCCCTCAAAGTTCTCGAAAGAAGAGACAAGAAAAATCAAACAAACAGTAAGAAAGAGGAAGAAGAGGAGTAAATATATATAGCAGCCGCCAAAGTTCTCGAAAGAAGAGACAAAAAAAATCAAACAAACCGTTATATAACTGAGAATAGATAGATTCAACGTAGACATTGAATCAGTAAGAAAGTAAGAAAGAGGAAGAAGAAGAGTAAATATATATAGCAGCCCCCAAAGTTCTCGAAAGAAGAGACAAACAAAAATAAAACAGTTATAGGCAACTGAGAATAGATAGATTCAACATAGACATCCATATTTGAGCGTAGAAATGCATATAGAAACATAGTAAGAAAGAGAAAGAAGAGGAAAAAGAGGAAGAAGAGGAAGAAAAATATCTAATTGCCCCCAAAGTTCTCGGAACAAGAGACAAATAACCCCTAAACAAACAATTATAGGCAACCAAGGATAGATGGATTCAACATAGAAATGCATATTTGAGCCATATTTCCAAACTTCGAAAAATGTTGGTAGCAGGCTATGAGCATACTAGAAAGTTTCTACTTCACATGAAGCCCATGCACACGTTTTAATTATTTGCAAGGCCATCGTAGGTTTAAACTTTTGGCAAAAAAACTGTTTAGCCACTATAAAACAGGAAGGTGGCAAGCATATGCAGGGGATTGGTGTGGCCTAGGATAGGGAGATATAGAACAGCTATTCTAGGATCTTTTTGGATAGCGACGTGGAGGCCTAGGATACAGTGATGTAGAGGAGCTATTCTAGGGTCTTTCTGGATAGTGACATAGAGGCCAAGGATAGGGAGATGTAGAAGAGCTATTCTAGGGTATTTCTTGATAGTAACATGGAGGCCTGGCATAGTGAAATGTAGTAGAGCTTTTCCAGGGTCTTTCTGGATAGTGACATTGAGGCGTAGAATAGGGAGATGTAGAAGAGTTATTCTAGGGTCTTTCTAGATAGTGACATGGAGGCTTGGCATAGGGAAATGTAGAGGAGCTATTCTAGGGTTTTTCTGTATAGTGACATGGAAGCCTAGGATAGGGAGAAGTAGAAGAGCTATTCTAGTGTATTTCTGAATAGTGACATGAAACATAGTTTGGATAAGACCAAAAGGGTACACATTTTAGACAAGACCACCATGTGTGGAGCATATCATCTTAATGGCCACATCCCCAGAAGCACATGTCACTGAAAGACAGAACTACTTTTGCGATCTGAGCCTGTACCCAGAACTAGCTGAAGAGAACATTATAAGCTACTTCCCTAAAAGTCATGTTAAAGTAGCATTTTGCTGTTCAAGACCAGTTCCTAACATGTGCATGGGGGGGACTGTAAAGAATGACTGTTTAGAGCCGAGGCCGAGTATAGAGTTGAGATTAGTTTGGGGGACCCCATCATAATAAGGCCAAACATGTTCAGTGACCGATTTAGTATAGAGCAGCCTTTCTCAACCTTCTTACCCAAGAGGAACCCCTGAAATATTTTTCAGATCTTGGGGAACCCCAGCTAAAATTAATCTATTAGGGGGTCAAAAGAAATAATGTCCCTTACAATGAAGAATACTCCCTTTACATTGGTGTTCAGAATGCCACCCTTGCAGACAGCTAAAAATATGATTGTTATCATGTATTTGATTCTGACAAGTGGGTTTGGACATAAAACTATGCAGACATCTTCATATGGGAGGTAATCAGCCACAAGTCAAGGAACCCCCAAGCAACCTCTGGAAGAACCCTAGGGCTCCATGGAACCCTGGTTGAGAATGGCTGCTATAGAGGAATTTCGAATTCTGGGTAGGACAGGGGATCCATTGTTCAATCTGTAGATATCTTTGGTAATCCATCTGAGGACCGTTGTGGTGCTCCTGCAAATCTGACTACAACAGCAAGGATTTGGAGGTAGTAAAGTGATGGACATGAGAAAAACAATAGGTAGTCATAGCAAACCATTTTTAGTGGCATATTTAACAGACCAAAAGGAACTAAATTAGAGAAGTTTATTGTTAGGATTTGCATAAAGTACCTTTTAAAGTCTAGCTGCAACCAGTCTTTTTTTACCCTTGGATAGAGTGGGAACGGGTTAATCTTGACCGCAGCTCCAAAAGTTCCTGCTAAAAAATGTATTTTTGTTGCTTTCTGTGTCACATTGAGTAAATTCCACCTCACTTCCTGTCTATTTGATGTCGCTATGTTGCCTGCAGAAAAAAAAAACTGACCAATGATTCTCATTTTAAAACATGACTTTTTCAGGGAATGGACAAAAACTTGACTTTTTCAGGGAATGGACAAAAGGTTATTATGTGAATCAGTGAGGAGCAATTTACGTTAGACAATTTTTTGAGAAAGGACATGCCATTGCTTACATACTTGCCAACTGTCCCAAATTTCCTGGGACATCCCTGGATTTAGACCTTTTTTCTGGTTTTAGCGTTTCCCGGGAAATGTCCCGGGAAATTCATGTTTTCCTGATTTTTCGCCACTGCCGCTAGAGGTCTGTGGGCGGCGGAGACAATGCCGGGTGGCCCCGCCCCTTAGCTATTTAAGAAATGTCACACGGCAGGGCAGGTAAATCACAGGAGCATTTGTTATGAGCGGAGCTTTTTTTCCCCCAGGCCTGGCGTTGGCAGTGGGTGGCATGATTGATGATGGATCTACATCGGGGAGCATTGTTTTTTTATTTTTTAATAAAGGACTTGTCAAAAACTCTTGTACTATCTTTTTTCACTTTTACACTTTTTTGGTAAGTGGGTAAGATTACTATGTACCCCATACTCATTCACATAGGGGGCGGGATCTGGAGGCCCCCTAGTTAAAGGGGGCTTCCAGATTCTGATAAGCCCTCTGCCCACAGACTCCCACAACCACAGCCCAGGTTTGTGGGCAAGAGACCCTTGTTCCCATCAACACAGGGACAAGGTGCTTTGGGGCGGGGGAGGGGGGGGCAGAGCCCCCCACCCCAAAGCACCCCCCGATGTTGAGGGCATGTGGCCTGGTATGGTTCAGGGGTTGGCACTTGCTCGTCCCCTCCCTTTCCTGACCTGCCAGGCTGCATGCTCAGATAAGGGTCTGGTGTGGATTTTGGGGGGCTCCATGCCATTTTTGGCATGGGTTTCCCCTCCAAACCCATACAAGACCCAAAGGACCTGGAATGGATTTGGAGGGACCCCATGCCGGTTTTTTGCCAGCAATTTTTTTTTTACATTTAACTGTCAGAGGGAAACCCTGCTGACAGCTGATGACTTATTGGTTGTTAAGTTTACAGCGGCCGGACTCCCGGCCCGCTTCTTAGCAACCAGCTATACACAGTGTGTTAAAGTGAAAAATGCAAAACGCATAGAAAACACAACGCTTGCATTACTGGTGTGGCTCCATTGAAGTCTATTACACACAAAACACAATCTGCTGCGGGAAAAAAGTCCCCGAGCCTTTCCAAAACACACTGGCTGAAAAACGCATAGATGTACCATAAGCAACCATGTTAAATGGACTGTAGTGCGTTTCTGCAAACTGCAAAATGCACTAAAAACCACACAGGTGTGAACATACAGTCAAACTGACCCTTTATAGCACTGGCTCCAAATGTAATCGACCAATTTAGGGCTGAGTGCAAAGTCTGGTGCAGCTCTGCAGAGAAACCAATCAGCTTCCACTTTTTTTTGTAAAAGCTTAATTGAACACGCTGTTAAAAGCTGATTGCCTGTCATGCACAGCTTCCCCAGATTTTGAACTTTCCAGTTTTCGTAAATCAACCCCATGTCTCCATGCTTTATTTTACTGGGAAATCATTTTGAAAAACACCCCCTTTCTGGCCATGGTCATCTTGAGTAAGGGCAGATGATTTGTGTAGCATTTAGTTCCTGGAATCCATCTGCCTTTAGCTCAGGCAGGAGGGTGTGCTTAGCCGAGAAAGCCCCTCCTCCCCTACTCTAGATGAAAGCTAAAAAAGGCCATAAAGACTCCTGGGATGTATGACATCATTTTGGCCTAGGCCAGAAACCAGGAAGCAGCTAAAGTAATGTGAAGAAAAAAAGTTTAAAAAAAAAAAATTTAATACAATCCTATCTACTAAGGCTAGCACCATAAGGAATAAAATACGGTAATAATAGTTGATTAAGAGATAAGGAAGAAAGGGCTTTAGGCATAGAGCCTTGGGACTTTTAAGGTGTCAGTGTTCAAAGAATTTTTAAACCATATTAGGGTAAAAGAGAAATTTTATTACAATTGATTTAAAAAAGCCTATTTTGAGGCCACATATAGTACAGTAATTTCCAAAAAGATTATTTCATAAAATGCAACAACAATTTATGATGCAGATACCACTTGTTTTCTCAACATGTTTCGCTCTGTGGAGCTTCTTCAGGAGATCGTGTGGTACCATTAGTGAGACTGGAATTTACATTAAAAAAGTAAAACAATCAATACAGTGTAAGATAATAATTTGAACATTTTTTCATAATAGAAAGAGCTCTTATATATCGTATATCAAATCTATAAGATATTACATGAAACTTATATGGATCCATATTGATAAATTTCAGTTATTCAGATTGAATTAATGTTTAATTAATAAACCAACAAAAAATAAGGCACAAAAAATGAATGAAAAATGAAAACAAAACAAAGTTCTAAACCTTACCTAAAAACAAAATTGTCACATATGATTGCAAATTGAGGCTGAAGATCACCAGATAATGAAAAGGTTAATCCCTGGAATAGCCCCCCTCTCATTTAAATTCCTGGGTCGCCGGTTGGCTTGCAGAGGTAATACTTGTATAGTCAGAATTTTTATAGTGTCCTAACTAAAAAAACAGGACAAAATAGTTGGAAAAATATATTTGAATGTTTAAAAGAATCTGATTGGTTGTTCTCAATCAAGAAATCATTGTGTTGAGAGTATTTACCTGGGTGTACTTTAAATAATAGAATCAATATTGATTACTAAAGACATCCTGGGTGTTCAATTGGACAGGAGCACCATCGTGGGATGTAAGAAGAAAAAAGCTTCAATATGGAGGAAATGTTGGGACGGTCTGGAGAGGGAGGAATCAGGATCAGCCTACACCTAGATCCAGCACCTAAACCATAAAAATAGCCAAATAGATAGATGAAGTTAAATTTAAATTTAAATTAAGTTTAGCCAATAATAGGCAGAAGGATATTGGATAAGGAAATCCAAAGGTTAACATAAGTGAAGCCGCCTACCTTGCAGAGATGTTTTCAAAGGTTCAATGAAACGGGAAGGAGAGATCCTTCCCTCCTTGCTCTGTGATGTCCAGCAGAGAAATGACGGAGAGTGAGGAAAACGGGGAGTGAGGTTTTCCTCACTCCCCGTCATTTCTCTGCTGGACATCACAGAGCAAGGAGGGAAGGATCTCTCCTTCCTGTAATTTCTCTTTTACCCTAATATGGTAATTTCTCTTTTACCCTAATATGGTTTAAAAATTCTTTGAACACTGACACCTTAAAAGTCCCAAGGCTCTATGCCTAAAGCCCTTTCTTCCTTATCAATTTTTGTATGGGATGTGGTGTCTTAAATGTTGGTCTTTCTTGTTTCCATCTCTCATTGTTGATTAAGAGAGTTTAGTTCCACATTAATGGCCATAACATGTTCATTGGTGACATTTGCAGAAGTGATAGCAGTGGCCATGTAACAGGTTCTCTTTTTGAGACATCTGGGATCTATTAGACCTCAGATGTCTCCCCTGTCCTCCAAAGCAGTTGGCCACGCATAGATTGTGCTTGGTTACCGGCTTCCTGGCTTCCCCGGCTTCCCTGATTGTAACAGCCAGGGAATGACAGCTCTGTAACCAGAAATGAAGAAATCTTTGTCGCAGAGGAGATGGGGTAACGCATGTTCCTCCATGTTCTCTGTAGGAGGTACTGCCAACTGTTTACTGCAGTCTCTGGCTCCTTGGAGAAATGGAAGAGCCTGGGAACTACCATGGGCACCAGCAGGATGGGGGCCTTCTAACTCGGTAAAAGTGACAGCCGCACAAGTCACTTTTGACGGTTTGCCGGCGTAGAGGGTAAAGCTCTCAATTTTGATTTTCCCAATGTAGCGCTGGTAGATTTGCGATCTACCATATGTTAGGTAAATTTAGTAACTTGTTCCTTAAATAGGTTAAGTTTGCCTCTGTTCCAGCTTGGCTGACGTTGTGTGTGTTTCCAGACTGACCGGTGGGTGTCGCTGTTATTACTGGTCAGTGTTGGAAAGGCAACGTGTCGAAGCGTATGGATGCTCTTCTGTCCCGGAGAGAAGCTCGGTGGAGGTGGTCCTCCGAGTTGCATTCTGGGCGAGGGTATTTATGGGACAGACGCCATATTAGGGGGTTTGTTTTACAGCCACCTGCTGGCCCTCCTGGCCTACAGGTATGCGTTAGAGAGCAATCTCGTGGTCCTCCGTTCCGGAGGCCCACGTTGCTGCGGCGCAGGGGTGGGCCCAGAAGCTTGTCTGGGGCCTACCACAGCAGCCGAGGAATGGTCCTGAGCTGTCTATCCAGAAGGGAAGAAGCTGGACAACCGAGGAGATCCCAGGGGAGGACCCGTCATGGAAGGATCACGCAGCGTGCAGGTCTGGAGAGGGGCCTGGTGACTCGGTTGGAGGACGTATCCTAAAAAGTAACTTTACAGCATAGTTTTGCCGGGTTGGCTTAAAGGTTCAAGCACTGTGACTGACGTTCATTGCAGAAAACCAATACATCCTGTGGCAGAGGATCGTACAGGTTTATCTCAAGCAAGTCTGTGGCAGAGACTTTTGTTCGTGCTACGTACTGGCTGCTAGGCAAGTGAGAGAGGCCTATCCAGGCGAGCAAAGAGTGTGTCCCACGAGGGGAGCACATTCTATTGTAATATCCAAATTCTACCAAGACATTTGTCAAGAACCTTAGAAGAAGATATTTGAGTTTCTTCTGCAGTTTCCCCTCTGCCTCTTTCCTGCTACTTCCTTAGTAAATCGTTTAATAAAGCATTGAAAACGTATTCAAGTGTTGGTGCGTGTATCGTCCAGAGGTAAACTCAACGGAACCCTAGACCCGGTGCCGGTAAAACAGAGGGAAGGAGAGTGAAGGTAACAAGCCCGCTTAAACCAGCAGCTCCACAGAGAGTTAGTGCTACACCAACATAGGATCATCAACTAACTGTAATGACATACAGATCTAAAAATGCTATAACAATCTGCAAGACACCCTTACAAGGCAGAAATATCCATGTAGAGAGATACAAGCATAGAGAATGTCCTACAAGAAGCATAGGAAAATAAACCATAGGAGACACCTTTTCTGGAAACAACTGTCAATTTTCGAAGGTGCCCTATCCTTTCCAAATATGCTCTTCAGACACAAAGTAAAGGAAATAGGGGCGCAGGCAGCAAAAAAAAAATTCTGGGAGAAGTTCTAAAATTTCTGGACATCTGGCAGTCTTGCTTCCTACTCTAAAATGCATACATGTTCGATGCCAACAACAGCTACCCCCATACACCTTGGTATTGCTATACAAAAAAGGACAATCACTTCCAGCGCTGAGAGGTCTTCTATGGTAAAGAGCAACAAGGGCATCAGTATTCCAAGACTAGGTGGATGCTGCCCTCCTCAGATGAGGTAATCTCATGGAAACTACGAAAACAAAACAAAATGGAAGGCGCGTACACCCGGTGTATTACTAATGACATTTATTGAATACTAAAATCAGTAAAAATGGATACTCACAAAGTGCAACTCTCAATGAGCCATAAACCACACAGTATAGAATAGTGCAGACACATGTGCTGTAACACATCAAGGGATAAAGCTGACGTGTTTCGGGGGCGCACCCCCTTCCTCAGAGCTGGGCTAATCTGGACAACCATAGACAAGCGTTTTTTAAATGAAAAATGGAAAAGGATAAATTGAAAAGCCCCACCCCAAAAATGCAGACAATGACAGCTGATTAAGTGATGTAAACATAAGATCGGTAATCAGCTTTTTTTCTCCTCAAGCTGACAGCGTGGGGAGAAAAAAAAAAGCCGATCACCAGCTTCTGTCAAAGGGACATCAGTACCAAACAGAAAGCGCCACCGCTGCCTCATCTGTGCCCACCAGTACCGCCTGCCAGTGCCCACCAGTGCCACCTACCAATGCCCACCAGTGCCACCTATCAATGCCCATCAGTGCTGCCAATCAGTGCCCATCAATGCCTCCTCATCAGTGCCACCTATCAGTGCTACCTATCAGTGTCACCTAGCAGTGTCCATCAGTGCCACCTATCAGTGCCCTTCAGTGCCACCTATCAATGCCCTTCAGTGCCACCCATCAGTGCCAGGTCTCAGTGCAACCTATCAGTGCCCATCAGTGCCACCTATCAGTGCCCACCAGTGCCGCCTCATCAGTGCCCACCAGTGCCACCTATCAGTGTGCATCAGTGCCACCTTATCAGTGCCTATCAGTGCCGCCTCATCAGTGAGGATGGGATAAACAGCTCAATCTCTGTATTTGCAGACAATACTAAGCTAAGCAGGGCAATAACTTCTCCAAAGGATGTGGAAACCTTGCAAGAAGATCTGAACAAATTAATGGGGTGGGCAACTACATGGCAAATGAGGTTCAATGTAGAAAAATGTAAAATATTGCATTTGGGTGGCAAAAATATGAATACAATCTACTCTTTAGGGGGAGAACCTCTAGGATGGAAAAGGACCTGGGGGTCCTAGTAGATGATAGGCTCAGCAATAGCATGCAATGCCAAGCTGCTGCAAGCAAAGCAAACAGAATATTAGCATGCATTAAAAAGGGGATCAACTCCAGAGATAAAACGATAATTCTCCCGCTCTACAAGACTCTGGTCCAGTCGCACCTGGAGTATGTTGTCCAGTTCTGGTTACCAGTCCTCGGGAAGCATGTGCTGGAATTGGAGAGAGTCCAGAGAAGGGCAACAAAACTATTAAAGGGTTTGGAGGATATTAGTTATGAGGAAAGGTTGTGAGCACTGAACTTATTCTCTCTGGAGAAGAGACGCTTGAGAGGGGATATGATTTCAATATACAAATACCGTACTGGTGACCCCCACAATAGGGATTAAACTTTTTCCGCGTAAGGGAATTTAATAAGACACGCGGCCATTTACTAAAACTAGAAAAAAAAAACGGTTTACCTTAACCTCCCTGGTGGTATGATTATTTCGGATTTTAGGTGCTGAAAGCGGTACAATTATTTTGCATGGAAATTTGGCGTTTTATATTGTAGGCCTGTAATTCTTAACAATAACACACTTAAATCTGTCCAAACAAGAGTCTAGTAGACATCCCGGGTATGATGAAGTTTGAAACATAAAAACATAAATTATAATATAATAAATAAATATAAATAATTAAAAAAAATATTAATATAATAATAATATAATAAATTTCCACACGATTCACTATCGCTCAATTCTGCAAGTGTTCTAATTTACTATCGCTGTTTTCTAGCTGGTCTAAAGCCACTTTTGACGTAAAGGGACACTTTTTGGTTGCTATGGACAATCTCCAGTTTCCAGGCAGAAAGAACAGTATATATAACATAAAACTGCATGCAGGGCATGGGCCAATGCACTGGGGACAAAAGGGATGTGAAAAAATTTCATACAGTACTGTAATCTGTAAGATTACAGTACTGTATGTGTTATGGTTTTTACATTTTTTTGAATTTGCCGCCAGGCTCCGCCCCCCCGCGTCCCGACGCTCGCAGGGAACGGAGCCTGGCACAGAGAGACTTTGGAGGAGGACGGAGCCCGCAGACACAGCAGGGGACATCGCAGGATCCTGGAGACAAGGTAAGTAAAGCCGCAACAGGATCCTGCAATGTAATCCCGAGTGTGGCTCGGGGTTACCGCTAATGGAACTGAAATTTATTCCCGAGCCACACTCGGGAAAACCGTCAGGGAGGCTACACTGCGTAGAGGGTTCTTTACTGTAAGAGTGGTAAGGATGTGGAACTCCCTTCCACAGTCGGTGGTATCAGCGGGGAGCATCGATAGTTGCAAAAAACTATTAGATAAGCACCTGAACGACCACAACATACAAGGATAAACAATGTAATACTGACACATATAGGTTGGACTTGGTGGACTTGTGTCTTTTTTCAACCTCACCTACTATGTAACTATGAATTAGTTATACAACTACAAAATTGCTGTTGTTGCTTTCAGGATGTTATAAGAAAGTGCTGGCAAGAAGCTAAATATTAAAATGCATATCTATTTTCTACACATTTTCTCAGCCTATCTATATTTTCAGGAATATGCTTTTCTTGGTGATCTTGTTTGCATGTTCTGCAAGAATCCTGGGTCAGACAGGTAAGTCAACTTGTTCTCTTTTGAGGTTTATTGTATCAAGCTGTACTGTATTATGCACCTTGTGAAGTCTCCGATCTCTAAATCAATATAAAATATGTTGGTGCGCTTATCAAACTCTCCCCATTTGTTGGAGTGGTGCTTGTATATAAAATCCTAAACCATAAAAAATACCCTAATATCACAATCAGTAAAGTGATTAAAGAGGAGTTCCACCCAGGGGGTCCAGTAAAAAAAAAAAAAATAAAAGTCAGCAGCTACAAATACTGCAGCTGCTGACTTTTAATTGGACACTTACCTGTCCCTGGGTCCAGCGATGCAGGGGATCGAAGCCCTGCTCGTCTCCCCCTCCGTTCAGCGGCGCCGGCATTGCAACTGTGGGCGCCGGGCTGTGGCTTCACAGCCTGGCACCCACTGTGCATGCACGAGTGGCGCAGCGCGCCGTGATTGGCCGCTCAGTCACCTGGGACCTGTAATGGGTCCCAGATGATTGACAGGAGGGAGGGAGTAGAGCGGAGCCCTTCCTGTGCCGAGGGGGAAGTGATGTCACCAGCCCAGGCACTGGAAGGGGCAGACTACGAGGGACCCCCTAGCAATAGGCATTTAGAGGTAAGTTAGAAAAAATATATGTATCCAAATGTTTTTTTGTTTTGTTTTTTAGGATTTTTCATGTATTTTTGTTTTTTTGGGTGGAACCCCACTTTAAGTGCAAATAAATATATCAATCAATAAAGTGAATAGATGCAAATAAGTGCATCAAAAACCTATAAGGGAACACATATCCCTAGATATATGTTGATGAAATAAATAAAAAAAAAAAAACATTAAATAGTGTCTGTTTGTGTTAATCCAGCTGAGGTCTAAATGTCCAATCAAATGCTTTTGATTAACTTGCTTGTATTTCAATTATCACAGATCACAGTTGCATGATGAATTACATTTGCAAGGTGATGATTCACATAAAGATAAAAGAAAAACCATCATTGCGCAGTGTTTTTAAATGCTACAAAACTGGGCAATCAATGTAATCCAGTGTTTTTCAACTCCAGTCCTCAAGGCGCCCCAACAGGTCATGTTTTCAGGATTTCCCTCGTCTGAAACGACTTTGGGAATTACTAAGGCAGTGGAACTGATCAAATCACCTGTGCAAAATAATGGTAAGCATGAAAACATGACCTGTTGGTGCGCCTTGAGGACTGGAGTTGAGAAACACTGATGTAATTCACTCACACATTTGCAGTAGCTGAATCGCTTTTGTTACAATGATCAGACAGCTTCACCGCTCATACAGCTATCTCTGTGTTTGCCGAACACTATGCGATGACATCACTGACTCCTCTTCCCTACACGTATCTTCACATGTCACGTGACTTTCTCAAGGGTCACGTGACATGTGAGTGGATTACATTGATTACATTGATTTCCCAGTTTTGTAGCATTTAAAAACACTGTGCAATGATGGTTTTTCTTTTATCTTTATGTGAATCATCACCCTGCAAATGTAATTCATCATGCAACTGTGATCTGTGATAATTCAAATACAAGCAAGTTAATCAAAAGCATTTGATTGGACATTTAGACCTCAGCTGGATTAACACAAACAGACACTATTTAATGTTTTTTTTATTTTTATTTCTTTCATCAACATATATCTAGGGATATATGTTCCCTTATGCCGCGTACACACGATCGGACTTTACGGCATACTTGGTAGCAACGATGTCACAGCACTAATTGGTTGGTTGCAGCTCACACATTTTTTTCTGGTGTTTGAAGCTGTCTGACCATTGTAACAAAAGCGATTCAGCTACTGTGAATGTGTGAGTGGATTACATTGATTACCCAGTTTTGTAGCATTTAAAAACACTGCGCAATGATTGTTTTTCTTTTACCTTTATGTGAATAATCACCTTGCAAATGTAATTCATCATGCAACTGTGATCTGTGATAATTGAAATGCAAGCAAGTACATCAAAGGCATTTGATTGGACATTTAGACCTCAGCTGGATTAATTAATTATTTGCATCAATTCACCTTATTGATTGATATATTTATTTGCACTTATTCACTTTACTGATTGTGATATTAGGGTATTTTTTATGGTTTAGGATTTTATATACAAGCACCACTCCAACAGATGGGGAGAGTTTGATAAGCACACCAACATATTTTATATTGATTTGTAGCAACGGTGTCACAGTACTAATTGGTTGGTTGCAACTCACACATTTTTTTCTGGTGGTTTGTTTTTTTCCTGGTGTTTTTTTATTATATAGAGAATCCACATCAGTGCTTTATTTTTCTTTTTTCCAATCTCTAAATGCCTTCACAGGGCTCCAGCCTTGTTTTGCACTCTTTTTTTTTCTCTTTGTCAATAGTTTTTATAGATTTTCAATAAAAGTTTATATAAACAGAAGACTACACAACCTTTTGTTTAAATTGCTCAAAATACGCAATCAAAACACAATTGGAATGCTGCTTGTAGAGCTGGGATGGTAAATAGTCACATAAAACACATCAAATAGAGTTATGTTCCAATAGGCCAGACTCGTATCTGGGTGTATCATACAATCACACAAAAAAAATAAGCAAAATACAACTTGCAATCAAACTTCAAAAAAATCTGGGTTCCATGGACACAGTCACCACATACAATACCCCCCCATACTCTAAACTGCAATACATGGGCCAAATGCAACCCTTTGCTTGCCTTTAACTAGCCCTTGGGCTCTATTCCTCCCACTGGCACCAATGATTAGGCAACATTCCTTCCACAGACACCAACGATGAGGCACTATTCCACTGTCACCAAAAATGGGGCACTATCCTTTCCACTGACACCCACGATGGGAACTATTCCTTCCACTGAAACCAACAACTATTTCCTCCACTGACAACAAAAATCTAGAATTATTCTTTACACAAATGCTGACAATGGGGCGCTATTCCTCCCACTGATACCAATGATGGAGTATTATTCCTCCCACTAATACCAATGATGTGGCACTATTCCTCCCACTGATACCAATGATGGGGCACTAATCCTTCCACTGATACCAATGATGGGACACTATTCCTACCACTGATACCAATGATGGGGCACTAATCCTTCCACTGATACCAATGATGGGACACTATTCCTCCCACTGATACCAATGATGGGGCACTAATCCTTCCACTGATACCAATGATGGAGCACTATTCCTCCCACTAATATCAATGATAGCGCACTATTCCTCCTCTTACACACCACGAACTCTATGGAATCTTTTTACTCCCATTGACCACCAAGCATGAGGCATTGTCCTCTCCCTCTGACACTGGGGTATTATCTATTCCCACTGCCACAGTCCAGCCCCCTAAAGTCTGGTTGAGAGTAAACTGGCCCTTTGTTTAGAAACTTTGAAGACCCTTGCCCCAATGGTTAGAACCAGAAGGCTGTATTATCATTCAACTGATTCAGTATGGCTTGTACATAGCTAGGTAGAGTTTATTGATAATGTTGTATGTTTCCAGTGAAGACACAAGACCATATTTCAATTTCAACTTTTAATTGCATATGAAAAAAGAAGTTTGCATGCATTATTGTTATTATTATTAATATTTTTTTTTTTTTTTTTTTTTAGATATGGGTGACAACATGTTTTCATTCCATGAAAAGTCAGACACTTCCTACGTCCACCTGATTCCTGATAGAAATGAGTCCCTCACAGAAGCAACAGTTTGTATTAGAGTCAACCCTTCACAAGCTCTGGTAGATGAATATTGCCTGTTTTCTTTGGCCACCAGAAATCGTGACAATGACCTTACATTATTTTTTAGAAGAAACAGTAATATTTTCATTTTTGCAACTAACAGCCACTCCAGAGAGTTCCAACTTAATAGCACCCATTTCCAAGAATGGACAAGTACTTGTGTGAGTTGGTGTTCTTCCAAAGGAGAAGTGATTGTGTGGATCGACGAGAAGCCCTTTTATTCCAACGATTTTGAGAAAGGACATGTTATTGCTAGTGACAGGCTAATTATTATTGGTCAGGATCAGGACAAATATGGAGATTCATTTGAAGCAAAGCAGTCCTTTGTAGGCCACATTGCAGATATTAACATGTGGGACAAAGTTTTGACCATAGAAAATATTACAGATTATCTTAATGGTAATGACATTGGAGGAAATGTGATCAACTGGAAGGCTTTAAGGTATAAAGTTTATGGTTATGTCTCAATCAGCAAAGCACCATGCATACTTGTTTAGTATTTTAAAACATATATAACTAAAACATAAGCCATTTTTAAATTTAATTCAATTAAAAATGATTGCCAATGATAATTAAATATTCTAAACCTCATGGCTTTACTGCTTCCATGGCTTTTGTTTTTTTCCATCCATGTCCTTTCAGCTGAATGCACAAGTGATTCAGGTGTCCACCAATTCTACAATCTTAAAGCAAAACTTTTTTTAAAATTTTTGGATAAAGTGTGTGTGTGGGGGGGTTAGATACTCTGCCAAGATTTATTGCTGTTGGTGTCACTCTATTTGTCCTGGTGACCAGGGTCACCAAAGTAGAAAGAGAAAATCCAAAATGGCCTCTAACCCTGAACTCCCAGGGGTGCAAAACTCCTAACAGAGATAAGGTATGCCATGTTCTACCTAGGCCAAAGCCAGGTGGACCCCACGCCTTAGGGACCAGCCAAAGCTGGTCCAGCAAGTACTTGGTGAAGGGCTCTCCCAAAGACAGGCCCTTCTGGTTGGGCAGAGGCAAAAGACCCAAAGGCCACAGAACCTCCCCCTCCGACATTAGGGCAGGGCCCAATAACCTGAACCCTCGATCTCTGTGTAAAACACAAAAAAAAACCATGTGCAGTGCAAGTACCCATGAATAAATAATGCAAAATAAATAATGTCATGTGCAATGATGAAGCAGGTCTTCTGGCCAGTATTAGCTTTCCTTACTATCCTAAGCTTAAAAAAAAAGGTGGTTTCCCCTTTACCTTCCACTCCCGCTCAACTTTCGTTGAAACCGGCCCTCATCTCTTGTTTTACAGGAGCATTTCAGGATGGTAAGCAGGGAGATTGACGTACATAACTCACATTTGCCACTTTTCTTTTGGCTTTAAATGAATCAGGAAGTGTCCTGCCCTGAGCACTTCCTGGATCCATGTCAATATGGCCAAGGAAGTAAAGGGGCTTTGTGTTCCTAAACTCCATCTGAAGAACACAGGGGAACCGTCAGGATGTCAGGATGCTAATACTGTAGATCAGGGGTGTCCAAACTATGGCCCACCAGTTGTTCAGGAACTACAATTCCCATCATGCCTAGTAATGTCTGTGAATTTCAGAGTTTTACAATGCTTCATAGGAAGTGTAGTTCTGCAACAGCTGGAGGGCCGTAGTTTGGACACCCCTGCTGTAGATAATACTGTAGATCTTTGATGCCTCCATAAAGTGGACTTATCACTGCCTTTCAATTCGCTTGTAACAATATTACATTTATATTAAAGAAAGTAAAAAGAGGAGAAAACAAATCCAAAAACATACTAAATACAATAACATGGAGAAAAGGATGTGGTAGAACTATGAAGAGGAACGTTTTAAGGACATGCATACAGTAAGGAATGAGGAAGATGAGGAAGATGTCAAGGGAAATAGAAGAAAGTAAAGGTCAAATGGCCTCATGCTACCATGTCCTTCTAGCTAGAACTTCAAAAACCGGTAAATGCCAAGTGAGGATGTTCAAGTGCGCTTATGGCATCCAAGGACTACATATATTAAGGAATTTGATGTACTGCTCACATAGGAAAACATTTTTTTTTTCAAATGTGTGCTATTGATTGCTTGGCTGCAAATAAAACTAATCTTGATTGTTTCTGGTGCCTTTTAATTTTAGACTTTTGCGTATTGTATGTGTAATAAGGTGGCTCAGGGGTCCTCATGGATTGTTGTAATAGCGAGCATAAAAAAAATCAAAGATTTATTTCCAAAATCATGTTAGCGTAGGGTCGAACCATGATGTACAGCATATTGCCACTCACAAAAACATCTATTTGGATAAAAGGATTTCATTTAAACTATACATGTAGAAAATAAATACAATCTCATCATTACTTGTAAGCTAATTTTATTGTGGAGGTACAGATTAAACATTTAAGGACAGTCTGATAGATGTTGGTCCACATCTATAGAAGTTGGTAGGTCTTATGCACTGCAAGAGTCCCATACAAAGCCCAGATCTTCTGGGCATGGGGTAGATGTGCTTCATCCAGCCATGTTTTCTATCATACCGTGCTCCTTTCCTAAGCATCCAATGACCAGGCACAAATGCTGTCACCTGGTAGGTGTACCTAGCAGTCTTCAAATATCTTGTGAAAGACAATATTTCCATAGAAATATCACTGTAGATTGGTGACCCAGGGAATATCCATTTTTATTTTTGGACAGGAATTTTTTTTTCTGTTGGAGCAAATTAAAAAATGTTTTAAAAGGGAATTTGCCTTTGTATGAAAAAAACTGGTTCTGATAAACCTCCAACCTTTCAACTCAAATCTTTGACCCCCCCCCCCATCCCCCAAATCCCCCCAGCTCAAATGCCCTCCCCACAAAAAAAATTCACCCATCCTAGCACAAATCCTTCACCCCTAAAATTTCCCCTCCTAGTACACATCTTCTCCCCCCACTTCAAATCCCCCCCCTAGCACAAAGCCCCCCCAAATCTCCCCCCCTAGCACAAATCCTATCCCTCCACCCCCCCTTTCCAACACAAATCTCCTTAAATCACCACTCTTAGCCCCCCTCCCCCAAATTTCTCCTCCTAGAACAATACTTATCCACTGACGCATCCCAAAATCCCCCTTCCAACACAAATCCCCTCCCCCAATCTCCTTGCAGCAACCCCCACCTCACATGATACCACAGTGCCCAGGGCAGCCACCCCTCCTGCCCACCCCTGGTGGTGTGCTATACCATTCTACCAGTACTGTGTCAGTTTTGTCAGTGTGTGTATAGTGTAGCCATCTCTCGCTCCTGCAGGCTCCTCTGCTCCATCCGTTGGTTGTACCGTGACATCATCATCATACCTGGGAACTTTTGGCAATCATAATTCCTGGGATTGTAGACAGATCTTGATTAGAATTTTAGTGTTTATTTAAATACTTGCACTTATTAGATATGATGTTTGATGTGATCGCTTTTTTGTTGTGATGCTAAATATAAATATCCTATGTATCTGTGGCAAATTCTTGTATAATGTCCTTTATATTGCTGAACAATGGCCCATTAGCTGGGGCATTGCGAGCGCGGGGACATGAGATGTGCGCATGTGCAATGGAACTGCTTCCGCCCATAACTGGCGCGAGGAAGTATAAGAGAAAGGGTTGCTGTGCCGTATAGCCAATCCCATGATTAAGTCTATGGGAGGAAACATGTCAAGGCATGGCAATACGGCAACCATCATGAACGTCTGACGCGGCACGCTACACTAGGCAGTGGAGATCTGAATCCGAAGAGTGGGTGAGCGTGGGACAGAGTCTGCACACCTCGGGTCCGCCGTGACTGCTATATACCACTCTGGGCTTTGAAGTGAATGCTTGCTGTGATGTTTTTTGCTTACTTTGAAGATACTGATGTGAGTGCAATGGTTGAAGATTCTATATTTTTTTATTAAACTGGTTTTATGGACTATACTATTGGAACACTTATTATTGTTTACATGTGGAGAGATCCTGTTTTTTTCACGGCTGGGTATCGGAGGTCATTTTTACCCTTTCTGTGTGGTTTAAAAGCGTTATAGCCAAGCACAAGAGTGTGAGGCAATTTGAGTTGGTGAGTGCGTTTTTTGAAGGGAGCGGAATGACTTGCACATGGTGTGGTGGATGATTAAGAAGATACTACGCTGGATCGTTTTTTTATTGGATTGTTTTTTGGACTTTTTGTTCTAAAATTACACATATTGTCACTTCACTTGTCACAGGGTGATAATATAAATATATATATATATATATATATATATATATATATATATATATATATATATATATTGTGTGCACATTTAATGTTTGTTTATCACAGTGATTTATATATACTGTTCACTATAATTGTGAATTTAGCGCCACTATTTTTTCACTGTCTATTCTAGATAGAGGTTAAAGTACTATTTAGATCTGTCGATGGGTTGCCAAGTAATGTGCGTGGGTCAAGTTGTGATTAAAAGTGGAAAGGGCCTGAAAGATAGGTACAGGAGCTTACAGAGTGGTGGACAGGTGGGAGCCAGGTGCACTTTATATATATCTTTTCAGTTACACTGACTATGCACCTGGTGGCCACCCATCTAATCCCTCACCAGGTAAGTGATCCAATTCTCTGGGTCCCTTGCTTGCCAGCCCAGACCTTCCATATCTGCCCAATGTTACCACCCCTTGGGCTACAGTGGGTTCTTGCCTTGCTTCTGTCAGTGCCCCAGTTCACCCACATCGATAAGGGTGCGCTTGTAGAGGCCTCTGACTCCTCCTGGCCTCCAACGGTCTCCTCCACTCCAGGCAGCCAGGCAGTTAGTGCAAAGCACATGATTCACAAGAATGACGCCACGCACTCTACCTGTATGTTTAAAAACATTACAGGGCCGTGGCCTAAAGAGGATCCTGGAGAAATGTCCAAATTCCCTCCTTGCCAGGTCAGTTCTGGAAAGTTCTCAGGTATGGTCATCACATACAATGCAGGACCAGCAGTTCAAGGGTTTATCCGCAACAAGCGTCTGAAGGGAAGATGAAAGACCCAACTGCCGGGAAAGGGGGGATAAGGTAAGTAAAAGTGATTTTTGTTAATGGGACCCTGTAGAAAAAATGAACATTTAACCCTTGCAGTGTAGGGGGGAAGCCCCACTACAAGGATCGATTTTTAATGTTCCAGTGGTTAAGCCACTCACCCTTGTTTTAAATTAGTCACACACACTTCTTGACACGCTTCGTGTGAAGCTACTTGGCCACCCCTTTTAGCCTGGGTTGACGTCAATGTTTCACCGTGTACATTATGGTTATGCAGCTGACATGTCCTGAGATAGTTAACTTTGAACCAAAACATGTATATGGAATTCAGTGCAAGTGTCATTACTTCATAACTTCATAAAACAAATTGCATTATGACTCTCAAAGTAAAACAAGTTTACTAGGTCACTTGTAAACCCCTTGCAATTTATAGCACTGGGTCAAACCTGTTTGAGTTGCAGAATTTGATAGCTCCAACACGTAGTAACATCTTGGCCAATTCCCAATAGGACACAGTTATTCCCATCATATACATACACAAGTTCATCCACCCCAAACTCACTCATCCATGTCTTTATGGACCTTCCTTTATGCACTGGTCCAAATCATTTGGTGGAGGGGGGATTATGGTGTGGGGTTGTTTTTCAGGGGTTGGGCTTTGCCCCTTAGTTCCAGTGAAGGGAACTCTTAAGGCATCAGCATACCAAGACATTTTGGACAATTTCATTTGTGGGAACAGTTTAGAGATGCCCCTTCCTGTTTCAACATGATTGTGCATCAGTGCACAAAGCAAGGTCCATAAAGACATGGATGAGCGAGTTTGGGGTGGAGGAACTTGACTGGCCTGCACAGAGTCCTGACCTCAACCCGATAGAACACCTTTGGGATGAATTAGAACAGAGACTGCCAGCCAGGCTTTCTCGTCCAACATTAGTGCCTGGCCTCACAAAATTGCTGTTCGCCGCCATTACTAGTAAAAAAAATAAAAATGCCATAAATCTATCCCTAATTTTGTAGACGCTATAACTTTTACGCAAACCAATCAATATACACTTATTGTGTTTTTTTTTACAAAAAATATGTAGAAAAATATATCTCGGCCTAAACTGATGAAGAAATTTGTTTTTTAAAACTTTTTTTTGGATATTTATTATAGCAATAACTAAAAAATATTGTTTTTTAAGTTGCGCTCTTTTTTTGTTTATAGCGCAAAAATTAAAACCGCAGAGGTGATCAAATACCACCAAAAGAAAGCTCTATTTGTGGGAAAAAAAGGACGTCAATTTTGTTTGGGTACAACGTCGCAAGTCCGCGCAATTGTCAGTTAAAGCGACGCAGTGCCGTATCGCAAAAAAAAATGTCCTTGTCAGGTGTCAGGAAGGGGGCAAATCCTTCCAGGGTTGAAGTGATTAACATTGGCGTTTATGGAAGATCTTGCTCAGGTTGGAATGGCACGGCTCCAGTAACATTTATCATTGGTGTCTATGGAAAATCTTGGTCAGCTTGGCATGGCACTGCTCCCGTAACATTTAACCTTGGAGTCTATGGAAAATCTTGGTCAGCTTGGCATGGCTGTGCCATCCCATCCCCACAGAGTTAGAACACAGTGAGTGAACACACAGTTAACCCCTTGATCACCCCCTAGTGTTAACCCCTTCCCTGCCAGTGACATTTATACAGTAATCAGTGTATATTTATAGCACTGATTGCTCTATAAATGTCAATGGTCCCAAAAATGTGTCAAAAGTCTCCGATCTGTCGCAATGTCGCAATACTGTTAAAAATCGCAGATCACCGCCATTACTAGTAAAAAAAATTTCAAAAATAAAAACGCCATAAAAATGCCATAGATCTTTCCCATAGTTTGACGCTATAACTTTTGTGCAAACCAATCAATATAGGCTTATTTCAATTTTTTTCCAAAAAATATGTAGAAGAATACATATTGGCCTAAACTGATAAAGAAATTTGTTTTTTTTTTTTTAAATTCGGGGGATATTTATTACAGCAAAATGTAAAAAATATATATTTTTTTTTTTAAATTGTCACAATTTTTTTGTTTGTAGCACAAAAAATAAAAACGGCAGAGGTGATCAAATACCACCAAAAGAAAGCTCTATTTGTGGGAAAAAAAGGATGCAAATTTTGTTTGGGTAAAGCATTGCATCACCACACAATTATCAGTTAAAGCGACGCAGTGCCAAATTGTAAAAAGTGCTCTGGTCAGGAAGGGGGTAAAATCTTCCGCGGCTGAGATGGTTAAAGTAAAAGTATACCTTAACTGAAGGACATTTAGAATGCTAAAGCAATGTTTACTATAAACAATGAATAAATACAAATACTTTGAAATAATTTGCTGTTTTTTACCTTTTACTTACCTTTCTTTTATCTAAAGCCTCATACACACGATCGGATTTTCCAATGGGAGTTGTATGATGACAGGATGTTGGCGGAAAATCCGACCGTTTGTACACTCCATCAGACAAACAAATTTTCAAAGGCTTTTTTTTTTCTAGTGATATTAAGAATATTATTATCCTTGTTTTTTTTTGTGCAAATAACCACAACACCATTATCCTGTGGTTTTTAAGATCAAAGATACAACTATGTTGGTGTCCCTTGTTAATTTTACATTGTATTTTTTTAAATGTAACTGCCTACTCCCAAACTGTCATTTGAAGTAAAACACATAGTCACGTATTATTCTACACAATTTTTTTTATTGTGCATTCAAAAAAAGAAAACATATAAAATTAGACATGCTATCTGCCAATAGAACTTAACCAAAAAGTGCATTCTATGCATCCAAAAATATAGAAAATATACATTCAAATCAAATCATTATTCAACCAAAAAATAAAATAAAAGCCTTATGCATGTGTCCTGCTTCCTAATATGGGAGGGTCAACAATGAAAGCAGGGGTCTGTCATCCAGAGATAATTCCGAAATTCACCTATATTATTCTCCTGGAGCTCCCGCAGCAAAGGCATATGACCATAATCGGTCATGATTAATAAAGCAAACAATTTTTGGTCCAAGAAATCCTCCTCCTGTTCCTGGACTGGATTGGGTCAAAGCAATAACTCCAAGGCCAATAACAAATAACACGCTCTCTCCTTCGATTCTGCAACATGTCTGGTTGACGGACGGGCGTTCAGAAACGAACTGAAAAGTGTGAAATGAAAAGCGCAAAATGAAAATCGCGAAATAAAAAGCGCGAATCAACACTCACCAAACTTCTACTAACACGAAATTAGCAGAAGGTGCCCAAAGGGCGGCGCTAAAGAGCTGAAAACCCACGTCACTATGTTTGTGCTTGTTGGCCGATAATTGTGTGCCGTTTGTATGCAAGACAAGTTTGGGGCCAAAGCCCTTCAGACAAAAGTCTGAGGTTTTGCTTGCGGAAAATCCGATCGCGTGTACGAGGCTTTAGTTTCCTGACTACATGCGCTCCAGCTATAGCTACAGGGAAATTCTCACAGCAGGTTTCCTGATGATATCAACCGTGGACCATGCCTATGCAATGTTTATTGAAATGGCACTTAGTGAATAGTCTCCATCAAAGGCTCATATCACATGGTGACCACAGGTGACCACAGATGACCACAAACGGCAAATAGGAACAGTGTTGTCACCTTCAAAAAGGCAGTACCTAAACAAGGACCTGTTTAGCAAGAAAACTAAAGATTTGAGACTATTTATACTTTAGAAATGCAATTAACATGTTAATGCTTACATAGGATTTAAGTGACTGATTTATGACATTTTAAATAATATTTTATCTATTAAAGTTCCTGCAAAAGCATCATCTCCATGGTCTAATGCTAGTCCTGTTTTGGCTGGCCCAATGCAATGGCCCTCCCTGATTTTTTATTAAGCAAGCCCTGGCCACAAGACAATTCACACTTGAATTCTTTGGATTAAAGGTATGCCCTGGAGACATGTTGAAGTCTTGCTGTCAATTATCTGAATATGTTTTATCGCTCTGACTTGTCAATTCTGGATACTTTGTGTGTCTAAACTGGACAGTCAAGACTGTCTTATCCTTAGAGCACCTTTGTTACAGCATTCCTAACCCCTGCAATAAATATGCTCACACATCATAATTCAAGAACATTTTATTGTTTCGTTTAAAAAAAAAAAAAAAAAAACAAGGACGGTATAGCACCTAGATATAAGGCCCAGCCCATTCTCAAGGGTATTTCTTAAAACCTTCCCGATCATTCTTGTTTCATGAATTGCCTGAGAGGTATTGAGAACAATGGATTTCAGCCTGCTAATCCTCGGTCTACTTCTAGCTCTGGTGACTCCAGGTGGGTTCCTCAGTCATTCTACATACATTTTTGCACTTTTAACTCTCTGTAGATGTAGACAGTCATATATTTATGTGAACAAGTCCTTAAAAAGTTGTTTCTAACTATGAGATTTTACTACTTGAATCCCTAAACATTTTTCTCCCTATATACCCTCTTGAATCCCAGAATGTTTTTCACGTGTTCAAAATGTCTCAATATCGCACCTTATATCTTAAAATTTAGTCCACCCTCACCCTTTATACATAGTTTTGTAGGGCTTTCATTTGGTAGCAGATTTGGATACATATATTTTTATGTTCCAGATTTAAATTAGAAAGAAATAATATTAAAAATAAAATTTCCTAACACAACTTTTACATAATTCACACATTACCTACATAGTCAATCCAAAATATAACCAGCAGAGTCTGCTGACTTAAATCTAAGTGTGATTTGTAACTAATTAAGTGGAATACTAAAGCTTAAATTAAATGTTTGTGTTTTAATTTAGGAGAGCTATATTCCCATTTTGATGCAACACTTTGGCTCATGCAGAAAAACAAAATCAGTTTTCCTAGATTTTTAGCAAAATATTAAGATAAGATTAGGCCAGGGTGGCGAGGATTAGAATTAGAATTGCAATGTTTTAACAGGTTTGTAATCACTAAAATTCCGAAGGACATTGCATTCACTTATGGAGAAAAATGTTATCCAAATTTTATATATATATATATATATATATATATAAATATACACACACACACACACACAGTATATACAATATATTTATATATATATATATATATATATATACATATATATAAAATTGCTTCTTATTACATTTTTTTTACTTTATGGGTGGCTGGATCTGGACAGTGGAGACCTGATCTATCCCCTTCACTGAGCTTTGCATAACAGATCACTTCTAATACCGCGTACACACGAGCGGACTTTACGGCAGACTTTGTCCGGCGGACTTTTCGACGGACTTTACGACGGACTTTCCGAATGGACGGACTTGCCTACACACAATCCTCCAAAGTCCGACGGATTCGTACGTGATGACGTACGACCGGACTAAAACAAGGAAGTTCATAGCCAGTAGCCAATAGCCGCCCTAGCGTCGGTTTTTGTCCGTCGGACTAGCATACAGACGAGCAGACTTTTCGACCGGACCCGAGTCCGTCGGAAAGATTTGAAACATGTTTCATTTCTAGGTCTGTCGAACTTTTGGGGAAAAAAGTCCGCTGGAGCCCACACACGACCGAATTGTCTGACGGACTCCAGTCCGCCGGACCAAGTATGCCGTAAAGTCCGGTTGTGTGTACGCGGCATTATAGTAATCTCTTGCTGGTTGGATTAAGAACTACTGCTGCAGGAAGAAGTAGGACAAAACTTACCTACTGAAAGGACATGCCGGGATGACACATCTCTTTTGTAAAAACAATGATGAAGCATTCAATTTCCATATACCGGCTAGAGAGAAATGCACCATTCTGTAGCAGGATCCAAAGCCTAGATCCGACTATTGTAGCTCCTGGAAATAATGTTAGACCCCAGTTGTCAATGACAGTTGGTGGTTCTTCAAAAAATTTAAGAAATTCAGCACTAGAGAAAAAAGCCCAAGTGGTAGCTGGCATAAAATAGGTCAATTATAAACCTCCAATCAAATACATATAAAATGGTGAGGCATTTTATATATAGTTGGTGGATCCTGCCCACATGCCAACTACTGTAAGACCTGCAGGAACCATTGAGTACCAGCTTTATATTAAAATGCCAAATAGCCACTACACCAGAAACCATTTTTTATATTAGTTTTGGATTCAAGTGATTGAACAAACTCAACCGTGACATCACTTTCTTTGGAAGCACATTGAAATCCATTAAAATTCATTACCCAGTGTTTGGGTATTGCCATATTATTGCATGTGATTCTCCCTAAAGGAACTGATTAATGATTCAAAGCAAATTGGAGTTGTAGCCTGCACCCTTAAATTATAAAACATGCCATGGATCAAAAGCAGAGTAGTAATATTAAAGGCTAACCTTGGACTTGATGCTGTTGACAATGGGTTTCTCTTGTTTTAGATGTTATCAAACAGATCTGATGGGGTTGATTTTATAAAGCAATCAAGGCTGCTCACATTGCAAAATTAATGTGCACCTAGCTTAGTAAATAAGAGTAAACTGTGTTCAGTTTAATCAGCCAATCACGTACTAGCATAAATCCACTTTTTTTATTTCCATCGCACATTGGGGTTGATTTACTAAAACTGGAGAGTGCAAAATTTGGTGCAGCTGTGCATGGTAGCTAGTCAGCTACTAACTTCAGCATATTCAATTATACTTAGACAAAAAGACCTGGAAGCTGATCTATGCAGTGCTGCACCAGATTTCTCACTCTCTAGTTTTAGTAAATCAACCCCATTGTTTACTATCATTCACTTTGCTAGGTAAACCACCTTTGCTCCTCATGTCATTTAGCCCCATTCCATTCGTTTTCAACAGTCAAATCTGCTTTTGGACCATTTAATATTTTTAACATCAGTAAATCTTTTTCCTTATATCCTTTGACTAATTTGGTTACAGCATTATGTTCGCTAAGTGAGCAGTCTCTACTTCTTTAGTAAATCAGTCCCACTGTGTTTAACTTCAATTACTGCAGTCCCTGGGATTCTTGTGATTATTATATGGTCAATAACGTACTAGATGATATAGACCTATACCTAAATACATTATGAAAATATATAAGATAGATAGATAGATAGATAGATAGATAGATAGATAGATAGATAGATAGATAGATAGATAGATAGATAGATAGATAGATAGATTTTTTTACAAATTGGAACCAAAGCTAACTGTATCTTGTTTTTTGTTTGTTTTTTAGGTTATTCCGTGAAATGTTTTGAATGCTATAACATAACTGATCCTTCTTGTACTGGTCCAACCAAGGAATGCAGTTCGGGGATCTGTATGTCTGGATTAATTTCATTCAGTAGGTTCATGGTGCCTCGTTATAATTGCCAGATCACATTGACCACATGCCTTAACGTTTTTCCAAATGTTTTATGCATCCAATATTATCTGCCCAGTTCATTTAAAGCATATCTAAAGCCAAAATATTTTTACTTTATTTTTTGACTATAGAATGCTGTCTAAATTCCGTAAAGGCAACTTTACTTTCACTAACTGTGAAGTGAAGGAAAAGTGAGTGGAAATCTGTCCAAAGTTAGGAGAAAGCTCCATTATTCCTGTCTTGGTAACTGTCAGATTTTGTAATTCGCACCACTTCGTGTCCTTTTGTCAGTGGTCAACAAGATGAACAAAGAGAGGGCTCAGACAGCAATACAAATCTATTTTAACCTTTCCCACTCAATCCAAAATGTAAAAATAAAGTTTTGGGTAGACATGCACTTTAAGTAGCTGCCTCATTTGGTGTCTTGGTCAAGAAGTTCCTTTAGGATGAAAGTGTGGGTGCCAATTAGTTAGACCTTGAGTTCATTCCATCTCCACTTATTTGTACAATTTAAGAGCTATCTCCAAGCTCCTGTTTACCTCCAAATTCCTAGGATGCCTAGTCTACAACTATCGGAGACACCACCTAACTGTTAACAACCTTCTTAAGACCTTTCGACCTTTCGCTCTGGCTTTTGCCCATGACACTCCACAAAAACTGTCCTCCTAAGCTGCAAAACTTTGCTGAGCTTCATGCTTTTGGCTTCAGGTGACTTGGAGTGGAGATATAAGCCATCTCCATAGAGAAAAATTGATTTTTTTTCTGCCTGAGCTTCAAATTACAAAACACTCAGGTGTGAATGGGGCCTTAAACTCAATACTGACTTACTATCTGCTGAAACCAATGGCCACCACTTATACTCATACTCCTAGACTTTTCTGCTGCCTTTAACACAGTTGACCACCAACTGCTCCTCAAAAAACTCTACTCTCTTGGCCTCCACAACTTTACTGTTTCCTGGTTCTCCTCCTACCTTCCAGCTTAACTCACCTTCACTATCACCTACAACTCTATCTCCTTCATTCCTCCTCTTCCTGTAGTGGTCACTCATGGACCCTTTATATTATCTACTCCTCCCTGGATCCATTGGCAACCTCCCACAGCTTCTAATTCCATCTCTATGATGATGACACCCAAATCTAGATCTCGACTCCACAACTCCCATGTCCTGGCCATGGTCCCAGTTGCACAGACCACAAAGATCTACTATGCAGAAAATGATTGGCTTAACCACACAAGTCCTTTTTTTAACCTCTATTTTTCCTTTTTTTTACCTTTTCAAAATAAAAATTGCAGTAATATTGAGGTTAAATAAAAGGTTTAGTACAGCAAAACACTTTTGGTTTTAAAATTATGCATTTTGTATACAGTTATACACATCAGTTCAAAAGGGGGCAGAGGGATTTGATCTCAAAAGAGGGACAGTCCCATGAAATGAGGTTGATTGGTGAGTTGGGAGCTGTGATTTGCAGATGAAGACATATACCCTAACTTCAAAAGTACATAAAGAAACTTTGCCAAAGGTCATTAGATAACAGGTTTTACAAGTAATTACAAGTAATTTTGCTCCTCTGATAACACTGAGAACAGACAAAAAGATATGAGCTGGCAGCTTTCAATGCAAAAAAAATGTATGGCCTGATAGGAGACATTCAAGGCTTTTATAAAGTTTGATAAAAGTATTTATCTAAGGAAAAAATAATGATCATAGGTCCATTTTATTTTAGAGGCACTACAGGCTCCGCATCCAAATTTTAATAAAAGCATCCTCATGATTCTTAATAATTGATGCATCTAATTCAGATATTCTCAAATTTTTTCTTTTTATTATTTACTTGCCAAATCTGTAGTTTATTTTGTCCACCAGAAGTTCTGGTGGCAGCCATTGCATATGTGGGCATCTGAAGCTGGCACCTATTTACTTCTGGGATTTTGTGCAACTGGCTACCCAGCATGCACTTCCCAGTCTCACTCCTGTGCAGTAATACTGTGATGATAGAAGATTAGGATGCCCAAAGACTCCTGGGAGCAATGACACCAATATCCTAAGGCCCTGTACACACGGTCAGACATTGATCAGACATTCCGACAAAAAAATCCATGGATTTTTTCAGACGGATGTTGGCTCAAACTTGTCTTGCATACACGCGGTCACACAAAGTTGTCGGAAAATCCAATTGTTCTAAACGCGGTGACGTAAACCACGTACGTCGGGACTATAAACGGGGCAGTAGCCAATAGCTGTCGTCTTTTAATTTATTCTGAGCATGCGTGGCACTTTGTGCGTCGGATTTGTGTACACACGATCGGAATTTACGACAACAGATTTTGTTGTCGGAAAATTTTGTAGCAAGCTCTCAAACTTTGTGTGTCGGAAATTCCGATGGAAAATGTGTGATGGAGCCAACACACGGTCGGAATTTCCGACAACAGGTCCTATCACACATTTTCCGTCGGAAAATCTGACCGTGTGTACGGGGCATATGAGTTTCAGGATCTCATGAATATGTAATTTATCTAGCTGGCCGCAAACAGAAGTGGTGCAAAAATGTAACTAAAAAAATGTACTTTTATAGAAAAAAATCCAAATCTTACATATGTATCGATGGCCATTAGGATAAGCCTTACTTATAAAAAAAAAAGGTGAAGATCAACATTAAGTTTACACAATTTTAAATTGATATCTTGATATATATAAACTCTTTATTTTCCAAATAATTATATATGACATAAGGATTCCAAGAGTTCAATGTATTTTCTAAAGCTAGAGCACCGCAGCAGGTAACCCCTTTCAGGTAGGCTTTCTGTCATTGAAACCTCAGACATACAGTAACAGTGTTCAGATGTAGGAGGAGAGAAGAGTTTGTTCTCCGAACCATTTTCTTTAACTTTGCACCAATATGCCAGTATTTGAATGGCAATCCACGTGCAATAATTTTTTATGTACTGGGTATGTGTTTGCTACTTTACTTCTTAACTTCCCTTTTATTGCACTGTGCCTTTTCTAACATGATCCTGGAAATATTCCCAACGTACTCCTTCCTAGATAAAGCTTGGAATGCCGGGGTTCTGCGGCAAAAGCTAGCTGGTTAACCAGTGATCAATCTACAAGGACTCGTATGTCTTCTATTTGAAAGTCCAAAGATTTAATAAAATTATCATATGACATCAAGTTGGCATGCAATGCCTGATGAAGTGGTCTTGCGTGACTCCAAAATGTTACACCTAAACTTGATCTAAAGTGATCACTAAATATATCTTTGTCCTTTCAAATGGATCCATGTTACATTGATGACATTCATGTTCAAAGTGTTTTAGAACACATGATACCATCAGCCTGTCTCCATTACACCAGCCATTTGCCATTAAAGTGAAATGACTCTAGACAAGTTATGGAATCCACTTTCCTTCAGCCACTTCCTGTCTATATGCATGCTCTCCAGCGTCTGCATGTCATTGGTTAGGGTAGGCTTTTTGATGGCGACAATGGTGGGAAGATGTCTACATACTGAACATCTGCATGACCCCTTAAAGTATCAGGAGTTGAAAGTGTGGCAAATTTTGGAGCATTTGGGAGACAGAAGAACGTTGTCACCCCAAAGCAGGATGTTCCTGAAAAAGGACCATCATGACATGCTCACCAGGTATTACTTTTTTTGGGGGAAAATCTGTTTTTATTGATTTTAACATAGAAATACACAAAAAATAGTACAATTGTTACCCACGCAGGGGCAGGCCCCAAAGGCCCGTGCTACAAAAACAAAAAGAAAACAAATACACTAACAAACTAGAACCCCAAGATGGAGGGGTGGGGGTTGGTGGTCGTTTAGCGTGCAAAGCTCAAGCAATTTGCAAAGAAACTTGAAAGAGAAAATGGGACTATTTTAACTGATGTAGCACCCTGGAGTTTAGGCAGGGAGCTCCTCACAAATTTACTTGCCTGGAGTAGGCCACCTGTTAGAGATCCATTCATTTCTTCCTAAGTTTGGCCTTGTTGCACTTTTCTCTTCTACCACTAGGTGGCCGGGTACTTGGTGATACTAGATATGAAAAGGGCAACTCAAGGTATGGGTATATGGGGTATCTCAGCCAATGGGCAGGGTTTTTCTTGAATTCCTTGGCCTGCTGGGAGAACCTATATATTCAGGTAGATTCATGTAATCTATGTTCTGTGCCACCTGGATGGCTGTCTGAGTGGAGGTGTGTTGTGTTGCCCGTGACGGAGATTGGGCCTATCCCGGGGGGCATCTGGCCACTAGGCTGTCTGAGACCTATCCAGAAGCAAGAGAGCAGCACAGGGTTGGGATTGCGGCTTGCAGTCCAACCAGAAGTGACAGTTCTGCCAGCCGGAGAACCTGTCAGTGGTTGGAGGTAGAGGGGAAGCTGTCACCACAAAGGGAGCATTCGCCTTATTACCAGGGACCACAGTGAGTAACTGGAGCAAGTACCAGAGTCACATTCTCACCGAACGGGCACGGTGGAGAATCTGGAAACTTCAGATGGTGATCAAGTCAGGGACCCAACTAGCAGAGGTGACGCTTGCAGAGCCAGCGGGGTGGCAGGCAGGCCAACGGGGTGAAGTTTGAGAAGTATCAGGAGTGCCAAGCTAGGGACCCAGCAGAGAAGCAGGGGTGATGCTTGAAGAAGATACCACCGTAAAGATTGGAGGAGCTTACGGGATTCAGTGGCAGTGAATCAGTGAGTCTAGTGAGAGACCAGGAGCTCAGTGGGCTGAAGAACTACAAAGAGAAATTGTAGTGAAGGTGAAAGAACTGTTACGTTTTGTGTTAGGAACTGTTAAAGACTGTTGCCATAGGAGACAGCATTCCTACACATGCAGACGTGGTGTCCTGCTGGGAGCTTTTCCCTGCACGGCTGTCCTCCTATTGAAGTCTGAGTCTACTAATTGAACTTGCAACTACTCAAGTGTGTACTGCCCCTAACCCTCTTTTCCCCATAAAAATTTGTAAGAGAAATAAACATCTCTTTTGCATCCAAGAAGTGTCTGGAGCCAAATAACTTCCACCTTGCACCCACTATGCCTCACAACCCACCACATACTGAAGGATGTCAGCTATCTCTGGTTCTAGAAGTTCTCATTAGACTGAAGGAGACCGGAGCCTCTATACCTCTAAGTCCTTTCATCCGCTGCTGTTACAGCGGTGGAAGTATCGTCCAACCACCAAGACAAAAATTTCCAAAACTTAAGAGGACACCCCCTATTGGCACAAGTGGCTTGATTAAGAGGCAGGTTAAAGTTTACCAAACACATCCAGAAGGGTATTGTGGGAGGGGAGGCCTGCTTCCAGCACATTGCTTAACAGGCATAAAATAACAGGAGGCTTACAAAAGTTCTCTTAGCCACCGTAGTAGTTAAAGGTTCCACCAGAATACCAGGTATTACTTTAATTAATTCTTAGAAAAAATAAATGAGACATAAAGACATAAATACACACATACCCACATAAGTTGAACTAGATGGACTGGTGTTTTTTTTTTACAACTATGAAACTATAAATGAATTCCGAAGATCGAAAAAGACACTTGAAATTACATGGATATGTTAAAGATTATATGAGATTTTAGTGAATGAGTTCACATCTACCTTAAGATCCTCCCCACGAACCCCTTTGAGTATAAAAACGACCATCCCTAGCTCCTGTTGATAGCAATGACAGTTCATACATTTGCACTGCAATGAGAAGACGGTAATTTGTCTGTAAACTAATACATGCTGTTCCAGTCTAGTCCTACGTTTTCCTTAAACTGCATTGGGGGTGCAAAGGCCTTTATTTTCACATGTTTACGAATCTGTATGAATCAAGATATAAAGCTGACCTGTCATGGCTCATTAATAGTGCAGCATGAGCAATAGCTACATTTTATTGCAGAGATATCACTTTTCCCAAGAAACTCCCAGATTTTTGCTGTATATGAAAAACCAAGGCATAAACTGTTACACTAAACTGCCCTTGATTATTGAAACCTACTGGAAGGTCTACCCTGTGCCTGCGTGGGTTTCCTCCGGGTACTCCGGTTTCCTCCCACACTCCAAAGACATGCTGGTAGGTTAATTGGATCCTGTCTAAATTGTCCCTAGTATGTATGAATGTGAGTTAGGGACCTTAGATTGTAAGCTCCTTGAGGGTAGGGACTGATGTGAATGTACAATGTATATGTAAAGCGCTGCGTAAATTGACAGCGCTATATAAGTACCTGAAATAAATAAATAATAAATAAGGTCTAGAATGCAAATTGCAAATTTGACTAATGCCACGTACACACGAGCGGATTTTCCGTCAGAAAAATCTTGGATGGTTTTTCTGACGGAATTCCGCTCAAGCTTGGCTTGCATACACTCGGTCACACAAAAGTTCGCTCAAGAACGCGGTGATGTACAACAGTCCGACGAGCCGAGAAAATGAAGTTCAATGCTTCCTAGCATGCGTCAAATTGTTTCCGAGCATGCGTAGGAAATGTGCACGTCGGAATTGCTACAGACGATCGCATTTTTGGATAGGAACTTTTTCCGACCGAAAAATTGAGAACATGCTCTCAATCTTTTGCTGGCTGGAATTCGGCCAGCAAAAGTCCGATGGAGCATACACACGGTCGCATTTTCCGACCAAAAGCACATATTGGTCTTTTCCTGGCCGAATTTCCGATCGTGTGTGTACGCGGCATAAGGAGTGTTTTTTTTAGACGTTCAGTGGATGTGATTTGTGATATGGACCTTGGCCTTCATACTGGCAGATTTGATTAAAGGATATCACAGTGGTAACGCACAGCCAGAGTAACACAGGTTGTATTTCACAAAGCTCTCTTTGTATCCTATTGGCACACTAGACCAGAATTTTATTAGAAAAACGACAACCTCTTGTGTCTCTAATTGCTATATACATAAGCGGAAATTTTAATAAAGGTTCCTGTTTGAGGTACCCTGTCATCACCCTGCTTCCTTTCCTTTTACTGTCCAATCACAGGCAGGGGGAGGGACAAGACCTTTAATGATTAGTTTAACTACAGCAGAGGAAAATTTGGTCTACTGCACTGCCAGATAGGACTATGCTTCATTGCAGAGCTTTGTAATTCTTTGGACTGAATGGACAAAAATACAAATCCTTAGTCAGATAGAATAATCCCCATGTATGTATTATATGTGTATTTAGCTGTTTGCTTTAGCTTTCTAATATCTAGCAAAAAACTGAAATCTTTAACTCTCTCCTTTTTTAATTAGGCTGAGTTATTTAATAATGTCATGTTATACTTATGAATAGCTAAAAATCTTTGTATTTGCTAACGCAGATGAGTACACCCTGTTTGGCAGAGCCTGTGCACCGAACATATCTTCTTGTAGCATATCTGGGACCATGACCTCACCAAATGGAAATGTGCAGTTATCTACATCTTGCTGTAACGCCGACAACTGCACTCCAGGAGCTCTGAATTGTACGTAAGTTCCACTTTGCGGAATCTGCCCATGGTCTTTCTGAAATAACAAAAATGGATTGTGCTAAGATTTGGGCCAAACCATTGGGAAGCTTTCACATGTTGGTAGGGCACTATTCCCCATCAGCTGCGGCTTGGGTGTTCCCCGCCTTGCAGCCGCATGGAGCAAAGAGGCTGGTGACACCATTGACCTAATATGGCTGCATGGCCACATTTGGCCAATGATATTGGCCAAATATAGCCATATTTAGATAAGAACATCCCCACCCTTTAGTTATGTACAGCTGTGGGCGGTTAACTCCCTGGCTACAGCTGATTAGGTCGGTGACCTGCTATCATGTGACAGCTTCCCACAGGCTCTGGTCATATCAGGTCAACTCGTACCTTAGATAATCACTGATCTCCTTTTAACGTCAGTATTTCTAAATACAAGGAATATTCTTCTGATATATAATATTTCCGATTTAGAAAGCAGCCACAGCCCTTAGTAGAAAAGCCATACCCTGCCAGCATGCTATAGAGAGGGTCTCTCGCTCTCTGTGTGAATACAGTAGTCTTCTTCTTTAGAAAGCATCCTCAGTCCTAAGTAGAAAGGTCTATCCCCTGCCAGCATGCTGTAGAGAGGGTCTCTTGCTCTTTATGTGAATTCAGTAGTCCTCTTCTTTAGAAAACAACCACAGCCCTGAGTAGAAAAGTTTATCCCCTGCCAGCATGCTGTAGAGAGGGCCGCTCACTCTCTGTGTGGATACAGTAGTCTTCTTTTTTAGAAAGCAGCCTCAGTCCTAAGTAGAAAAGTCTAACCCCTGCCAGCATGCTGTAGGGAGGGTCTCTCACTCTCTGTGTGGATACAGTAGTCTTCTTCTTTAGAAAGTAGCCTCAGTCCCGAGTAGAAAAGTTTATCCCCTGCCAGCATGCTGTAGAGAGGGCCTCTCACTCTCTGTGTGAATACAGTAGTCTTCTTTTTTAGAAAGCAGCCTCAGTCCTAAGTAGAAAAGTCTATCCCCTGCCAGCATGCTGTAGGGAGGGTCATTCACTCTCTGTGTGGATACAGTAGTCTTCTTCTTTAGAAAGTAGCCTCAGTCCCGAGTAGAAAAGTCTATCCCCTGCCAGCATGCTGTAGAGAGGGTTTTTTGCTCTCTGTTTGGATACAATGGGCTGTCTAGAGAGGTCTGGCACGGCCCCAGCCATCATGCTGGCAGAGCACAGGCTTTTCTACTCAAGTTGTGGTTGATTTGGAAACAAAACAAACTGTTATGCCGCGTACACACGGTCGGAATTTCGGACAACAAATGTTCGATGTGAGCCTGTTGTTGGAAATTCCGACCGTGTGTAGGCTCCATCGGTCATTTGTTGTCGGAATTTCCGACAACAAAAATTTGAGAGCTGGTGTGTACACAATTCCGACGTACAAAATTCCACGCATCCTCAGAATCAAGCAGAAGAGCCACACTGGTTATTGAACTTAATTTTTCGTACGTGTTGTACGTCACCGTGTGCTTGACGTTCGACAACATTTGTGTGACCGTGTGTATGCAAGACAAGTTTGAGCCAACATCCGTCGGAAATAAATCCAGGATTTTGTTTTCGGAATGTCTGATCCTGTGTACGCGTCATTAGACTTTGCTCACCATTTTTTTTGTATTAAGCCAAATGAAACTGATAGTTGAGCTCACCTTTAAAGAGTACATAGTAAGGTGTTTAAAAAATTAACTTCTTCAAAAAAGTTTTTAAATTTACAGTGGGGACGGAAAGTATTCAAACCCCCTTAAATTTTTCACTCTTTGTTATATTGCAGCCATTTGCTAAAATCATTTAAGTTCATTTTTTTCCCTCATTAATGTACACACAGCACCCCATATTGACAGAAAAACACAGAATTGTTGACATTTTTGCAGATTTATTAAAAAAGAAAAACTGAAATATCACATGGTCCTAAGTATTCAGACCCTTTGCTCAGTATTTAGTAGAAGCACTCTTTTGATCTAATACAGCCATGAGTCTTTTTGGGAAAGATGCAACAAGTTTTTCACACCTGGATTTGGGGATCCTCTGCCATTCCTCCTTGCAGATCCTCTCCAGTTCTGTCAGGTTGGATGGTAAACGTTGGTGGACAGCCATTTTTAGGTCTCTCCAGAGATGCTCAATTGGGTTTATAAGTCAGGGCTCTGGCTGGGCCATTCAAGAACAATCACGGAGTTGTTGTGAAGCCACTCCTTCATTATTTTAGCTGTGTGCTTAGGGTCATTGTCTTGTTGGAGGGTAAACCTTCGGCCCAGTCCAGGTCCTGAGCACTCTGGAGAAAGTTTTTGTCCAGGATATCCCTGTACTTGGACGCATTCATCTTTGCCTCGATTGCAACCAGTCGTCCTGTCCCTCCAGCTAAAAACACCCACACAGCATGATGCTGCCACCACCATGCTTCACTGTTGGGACTGTATTGGACAGGTGATGAGCAGTGCCTAGTTTTCTCCACACATAACCGCTTAGAATTAAGGCCAAAAAGTTCCATCTTGGTCTCATCAGACCAGAGAATCTTATTTCTCACCATCTTGGAGTCCTTCAGGTGTTTTTTTTTTAGAAAGATCCATGCGGGTTTTCATGTGTCTTGCACTGAGGAGAGGCTTCCGTTGGGCCACTCTGCCATAAAGCCCCGACTGGTGGAGGGCTGCAGTGATGGTTGACTTTTTACAACTTTCTCCCGACTGCATCTCTGGAGCTCAGCCTCAGTGATCTTTGGGTTCTTCTTTACCTCTCTCACCAAGGCTCTTCTCCCCCGATAGCTCAGTTTGGCCGGACGGCCAGCTCTAGGAAGGGTTCTGATCGTCCCAAACGTCTTCCATTTAAGGAGTATGGAGGCCACTGTGCTCTTAGGAACCTTAAGTGCAGCAGAAATTTATTTGTAACCTTGGCCAGATCTATGCCTTGCCACAATTCTGTCTCTGAGCTCTTCAGGCAGTTCCTTTGACCTCATGATTCTCATTTGCTCTGACATGCACTGTGAGCTGTAAGGTATTATATAGACAGGTGTGTGGCTTTCCTAATCAAGTCCAATCAGTATAATCAAACACAGCTGGACTCAAATGAAGGTGTAGAACCATCTCAAGGATGATCAGAAGAAATGGACAGCACCTGAGTTAAATATATGAGTGTCACAGCAAAGGGTCTGAATACTTAGGACAATGTGATATTTCAGTTTTTCTTTTTTAATAAATCTGCAAACATGTCAAAAATTCTGTGTTTTTCTGTCAATATGGGGTGCTGTGTGTACATTAGTGAGGAAAAAAATTAACTTTAATGATTTTAGCAAATGGCTGCAATATAACAAAGAGTGAAAAATTTAAGGGGGTTTGAATACTTTCCTTCCCCACTGTATATTTGTTATTTATTTTTTATATTTGCACAGTATACAAATGTATTAAACATTGTACCAAATAAATGTCTTATAATTCCTTAAAAACTATATAAAAAATGAAGATAGGCAAATGGGGGAGATTTACTAAAACTGGTACACACAAAATCTGGTGCAGCTGTGCACAGTAACCAATCAGCACTTCAGCTTGATCAATTAAGCTTTTCACAATAAAACCTGGAAGTTGATTGGTTACGATGCACAGCTGCATCAGATTTTGTGTGCCCCAGTTTTAGTAAATCTCCCCCAAAGTGTACATTTAATAAACCAATGTATTATTTATTTCATATTAACAATATTTCATTGTTGCCTGACTGATCATATTTATGAGGGTGGCATGCATTGAAGACACAATCAGTATAGCAGTGGCTCTCAACCACCCTCCCTTCTCCCAAACCTCCAGCCAGCTTCTGATCCACTCACTTCCATAGTGCTGCTTAATCTCCCATATTGACCTGTAGTGCCCCTCAACCTTCCACAGTGCCTTCCAGCTTCCATTGTGCCACCCAACCTCTCATATTGGCCTGTAGTGCCCTTCAACCTTCCACAGTACCTACCAGCTTCAATAGTGCCACCCAACCTCTCGCGTTGGCCTGTGGTGCCCCTCAAGCTTCCACAATGTCTTCTAGCTTCCATTGTGCCACCCAACCTCTCTCATAGGCCTGTGGTGCCCCCCAACCTTGCACAGTTCTTTCCAGCTTCCACAGTGCCACCCAACCTCTCACATTGGCCTGCGGTGCCCCTCAACCCTCCACAGTGCCTTCCAGCTTCCATAGTGCCACCGACCTCTCACATTGGCCTGTAGTGCCCCTCAACCTTCCACATTGCCTTCCAGCTTCCTATATTGGCCTGCAGTGCCTCTCAACCCTCCATAGTGCCTTCCAGCTTCCATAGTGCCACCCAACCTCTCATATTGGCCTGTAGTGCCCCTCAACTTTCGATAGTGCCCTTGGCCCCGCTGAGAGCCCTCATCCTCCAAAGTGCCACCTAACCTCCCACAATGCCCCCCAGCCCCCTGCAGTTCCACCTAGCTTGCTGTAGAGTATCCTGCCCCCCCATAGTACCCCTAACAGTGTCCCACAATGCCCCCCCCCCAATTCCTGCAATGCACTCCAGTCTCCCACAGTGCCCCTGGAGAGACTTCAAGCCCCATCCGAAGACCCTATCCCTACAGTTGCCCCAGCTCCCTACAGAAACCTCATCCCCTACACAGGGAAGCCAAGTCTACAGCAGATTCCCCTGACCCATCCTAGAACCCCCATCTTCACACATTGACATCCAGCCCCACCCAGAGTCATCCAGAATGTCAATACATATTCTGTGTTTTACTGTGTGAGTATAGACCTTTTTAATTACTGTTGGGGCATGGTAGATTTTAGCCGAAATTGCAGGCCCTGGTCACAATGAGGTTGAGAATCTCCGCAGTAGAGGATATTTTCTCCACACCCTATTCATTGTTATCTTTTTTAGTGCCAACACGAAAATCTATAAAAAATGGAGTCTTCTGTCAGACTTGTACTTCCACTACAGATGATTCCTGTAAGCTTGAGTGCACGGGCGAGGAAAAATACTGCGCCAATGTGGGACTTACAACATGTGAGTTAATCAGATGAATGAGCAAATAGCAGGACTTAAAGCTGAACACCGAGAAGATAAATGACACAAAATAAAATTAGATCTGTAATCATTAATACATTTGTATGTGTATCTTTAAATGCAAATAGCGTGACTTTGACTTATTATCAGCCTCTTGCAGTCACTGTACAGCAGAGCTCAGACTGGGGAAGGCAGAAACAGCACAAGGAGCCAATAAGTTGTGCTGCACAGCTAGGAGCATTCTGACAGAAGTAGAGAGCAGAGTGACAGAGGGATGAGCTCTTCATGACACTATCTTTTTTTTTCACTGTCCAATCACAGGGTGGGTAAGGGACAAGATCTGTAAGTGAAAATGAACAGCAGAGAAAAATCAGATCTCCTGCCCTACCAGACAGAACTCTGTGGCCATGCAAGACTCAATGGACAGAACTGCTACTCATTTGGCAGGTTAAGCAACCACTTTATATTTATTTAATCTGTGCATTTAGTTATTTGCTTGAAGTGCGTTCTTAAGAAAAAGTAATATTACTTTAGGAAAGTGAAGCTAATATTGGCCTTCATAGAGTTTAGGGATCACTATTATAGTATATGTGTACTGTATATGATTTTACGTAAAATTGAATGTCCTTGACATGAACCTCACCTAATCTAAAATTTTAGAAAATACCAGAACTACTGAAGTATGGGTAACTTTATTTGGTGCCCAGTATGGGTCTGGGACATGGTTCAGTTGGAGTCCAGTAGTGGTCTGAGATGCTTTTTGCTTGGACTCCAGTAAGGGTCTGGGACACAGCTCACTTGGAGTCCAGTAAGGGTCTGGGACACAGCTCACTTGGAGTCCAGTAAGGGTCTGGGACACAGCTCACTTGGGTTCCAATAGGGGTCTGGGACATGGTTCAGTTGGAGTCCAGTAGGGGTCTGGGACATGGTTCAGTTGGAGTCCAGTAGTGGTCTGGGATGCTTATCACTTGGAATCCAGTAGGGGTCTGGGACATGGTTTACCTGGAGTTCAGTAGGGGTCTGGGACACAGTTCACTTGGAGTCCAGTAGCGGTCTCAGACACAGTTCACTTGGAATCCAGTAGGGGTCTGGCATACGTTTTACTTGGAGTCCAATACAGGCCTGGGACCAGGTGTATTTGGTGTCCAGTACAGGCCTGGGGCATGGTGTATTCGGTGTCCAGTACAGGCCTGGGACATGGTGTATTCGGTGTCCAGTACAGGCCTGGGACATGGTGTATTTGGTGTCCAGTACTCCTGGGACATGGTATATTTGGTGTCCAGTACAGGCCTGGGACATAGTTCACTTGTAGTCCAATATGGGTCTGGGACTCGGTTCAGTTGGAGTCTAGCACAGGTCTCGAACATGGTTAACTTGGAGTCTGGAAGTAGTCTGTAGTCAGTAAGGATCTGGAACAGAGTTCACTTGGTTGAAACATGGGAGGATGGGATGGGCCTGAGCTCAGGGAACGTGTACCCCAGGGAATTCTGGGTCTTTCGGAAGAGTCGGTTGGAAGAGCTGCCTACCATCCCGCCCCCCTTTTCCTCTGTTATGGTATGTCACAGCTTGCTGCGGTTTTCTTGACCTTGCCAGCAGTTAAAGTTGCTGTAATGGGCTATGCCCTTGATGGAAAATCGGAAGTAGGCTGTCTGTCCAGCACTTATGGTAAGGACAGGCCCCACTTCCCTCTTTTGGTTAAGTGCTCACAGTACGACTGTGACTGGCACTGGTTAAATATGTTTACATGTTATGTGTTGGAATTTAATAAAGCTGTGGCCTTGTCCTTTCCAACCTAATGGTTGTAAGCAGGGCCGGACTTTCCATTGGGCTTGACGGGGCTCAAGCCCATGGGCCCCGGCCAATAGGGGGCCCGCGGACCCCGCCGGCCCCACCCGTTCCGAAAGCCGCCGAGTGCGGCCAAAAGCCACCGAGAGCGGCCGAAAGACGCCGAGAGTGTCCGAAAAGCGGCTCTGTATCTCGGCAGCGCCATTTTTAAATTGAAAGACTGCAATGACAAGGCAGCAATGACACTGGGGCAAGGCTACACTGACACTGACAAGGCTACACTGACACTGACAAGGCTGCAATGACACTGACCAGGCTGCAGATGGACACTGATAAGGCTGCATTGATGGGCATTTAAATGTAAGTTTTTTTCCTTAAAATTCCCTCCTAAACTTGGGGTGTGTGTTATACGCCGGCGCGCGTTATACTCCAATAAATAGAGTAATTATCATTTTATCCATTTTTATTGCTTTTATTAATCATGGACCCAGGACGAATACCAGTACAGTATCCCCCACTTATACGCTTATATATTATCTACTTTTGTGAGTAGCCATTTGGCTGTTTTGTCTTGTCCAATTAAACAGAATTTCTTTAACCACTTCCCGACCGACGTACGCCGATGTACGTCGGCAGAATGGCACGGCTGGGCAAATGGGCGTACCTGTAAGTCCCCCGCTGTGCCATTGCATGCGCCGGCCGGGAGCTCCGTGAGTTGGGTCGCGGGTCCCACGGACTCGATCCCCGCGGGGATACCCGCGATTGCCTCACGGAGAGGACGAACGGGGAGATGCTAATGTAAACAGCATCTCCCCGTTCTGCCTAGTGACAGTGTCACTGATCATTGGGAGCAGAGATCAGTGACGTGTCACAGCTAGCCCATCCCCCCTACAGTTAGAACACATCCCTAGTACTGACTTAACCCCTCCCCGCCCCCTAGTGGTTAACCCCTTCACTGCCAGTGTCATTTACACAGGAATCAGTGCATTTTTATAGCACTGACTGCTGTATAAATGACAATGGTCCCAAAAATGTGTCAAAAATGTCCGATGTGTCCGCCATAATGTCACAGTCACAATAAAAATCGCTGATCGCCGCCATTACTAGTAAAAAAAAAAATTATTAATAAAAAGGCCATAAAACTATCCCCTATTTTGTAAACGCTATAAATTTTGCGCAAACCAATCAATAATCGCTTATTGTGATTTTTTTTTACCAAAAATATGTAGAAGAATACGTATCGGCATAAACTGAGGGAAAAAAATGTTTTTTTAATTATTTTTTGGGGATATTTATTATAGCAAAAAGTAAAAAATAATGCTTTTTTTCAAAATTGTCGCCATTTTTTTGTTTATGGCATAAAAAATAAAAACCGCAGAGGTGTTCAAATACCACCAAAAGAAAGCTCTATTTGTGGGAAAAAAATGATATCAATTTTGTTTGTGAGCCACGTCGCACGCCCGTGCAATTGTCAGTTAAATCGACGCAGTGCCGAATCGCAAAAAGTGCTCTGGTCAGGAAGGGAGTAAATTCTTCCGGGGCTGAAGTGGTTAATACTGCACTGAGTCTGGCGCACCTTGTCCTTTTCTATTTCTGTTTTATAGAGCTGTGCTTATGTATAGAAGGGTAGGGCCCGAAACTGACTCGAGCCCAGGGGCCCCCACCACCCTAAGTCCTGCCCTGGTTGTAAGTGTCTTGTTTAAAGGTGTAAAGGGCAAGGGTGGTGGGGGATTTGATCCCATTGTGTTACGTTAATTGGGACCTAGGCCCATTGCGCCTCAGCAGTCATAAGTCTCCTGTGGGTAATCGCAGTCTGCCCCATTTACAAGTGCAAATGGGGCCCTATACCTTTCCCTTAACTTGGAGCTATATGCCATGATCTTCTACTAGGATACAGTACAACATTCTGATGGCTTTTCTTTTGCTCAGTAGTTGCTTTCACTAATCTGTCCCCTGCTTGTCTTGGTCTGAAATAAGCTTCCAGTGACACCTGTGCAGCTATGCAAGCCCCAGATAATATATATACCCTATGCAGCGATGTTTATATGTTGGGTTATGTTAATTATAATGTATTTTTTTACTGTTTTGTGTTGCAGTGGGACCCAGCGTTGGCCCGAGACTGCGCGGCTGTGCTACTGATTCCATCTGTTATTTTCAAAACCAGACTTTTGACATTGATGGCACCGTCTACCATTTGGGAATTACATGTGGCAGCCCCCCTAGTCTTCACCTCCAGCAGTGCTTCATGTTTATTATCTTGGCTCTTGCAGCTTCCTTAAAGTACAATTAAATCCTCATATAAAATCAACTTTTTTTTATTTACATTTATTTATTTTCTTAAATAATGTCAATATTAAAGTGATTGTAAAGCTTTTTTTTTTTTTTTTTTTCTTAAATAACAAACATGTGTAGCGCTGGTAGATTTTAGACATGTGCACAGCCAAAAAATTAGTTCATTTTCGTTTTCGTTTCATTAGTTTATTTTTTTTTTCGTTTTTCGGGTCATTCGTTATGATCGCGATTCGTAAATTCGTTCATTCGTAAATTCGTAAATGCGTTCGTTCGTACATTCGTACATTCGTAAATTCGAACATTCGTTCATTCGTACATTTGTACATTTTTACATTTGTTCATTTGTAAATTCGTACATTCGTAAATTCGTAAAATCATACATTTGTAAATTAGAAAATTCGGAAATTTGTAAATTCGAAGTTTGAAAATCCAAAAACCCGAAAATTCAAAAATCTGAAATAGTAACTAACTATTAAATTATAGGTATTGTAATTTCCTTTCAAATTTGACTGTCAGTGAACGTAACAAATACGAATTTATCCGAAGTTACAAATTATCCAAAACAAATGCTGCATCTAAACAAATGGAACGGAACAAATTAATAATAAATAATAATAATAAAACGTTGTTATTATTATTATTGTTATTTATTATTATTAATTCATTACGTTCCATTCTGTTTTTTCGGATCATTCATAACTTTGGATAAATTTGTATGTGTTACGTTCACTAACAGCCAAATTTGAAAGGAAATTACAATACCTATAATTTAAAAGTTACTAGTAATTACTACTAGTTAGGTTATTATTAGTTAACTATTATTTCAGATTTCCGAATTTTCGAATTTACAAATTTACGAATTTACGAATTCACTAATTTACTAATGTACGAATGTACGAATGTCCAACTTTATCGAATTTACGAATATTCGGAAAAAATTTGTTAAATGGGTTTTTGTTAATTCGGATATTCCCAAATTAACGAATTTGTCGAAATTCGTTAAAAAACTAATTCGGAACAAAACGAATTGCACATGCCTAGTAGATTTTATCTACCGCTGATAGGTAAATTTAGTGGGTCGTTTGTTATAGGAAGATAGATTTGCCTCTGTTCCAGCTTTGCTGACGTTGCATGCAGTTCCGCATTGTGCCGGTGGGTGTCGTTGTCACCGTCGGCAGGTGTTGGAAAAGCAACGTGTTAAAGTGAATGAGTGCTCCTCTTTCCCGGAGATAACTCAGTGGAGGTGGTCCTCCGAGTTGCATTCTGGGAGAGGGTATTTATGGGACAGATGCCATGTTTTAGGGTTCGTTTTCAGCCACCTGCTGGCCCTCCTGGCCAACAGGGATGCACTAGAAATACCACCTCGTGGTCCTCCGTTCCGGAGGCCCGCGTCGCTGCGGCGTGTGGGTGGGCCCAGAAGCCTGTCTGGGGCCTACCACAGCAGCGGAGGAATGGTCCTAAGCTGTCTTTCCTGAGTAAAGAAGGTGGACAACCGAGAAGATCCCAGGGGAGGACCCATCATGGAAGGATCACGCAGAGTGCTGGTCTGGAGAGGGGCCTGGTGACTCGGTTGGAGGACGCATTCCGAAGTAATCTTACTGTATAGTACTGCCGGGTTGGCTTAAAGGTCCAAGTACTGTATTGGACTTTCACCACAAACCAATACATCCTGTGGCAGAGGATCGTACGGGTTTTATTCCAGATAAGTCTGTGGCAGAGAGTTTTGTTCGTGCTGCGTGCTGGCTGCTAGGCAAGTGAGAGGGGTCTATCCAGGCGGGCAAAGATTGAATCCTACGAAAGGGTGACTATTCAATTACAAGTGTTCATTTACAAAGAATGTTCTGAAGGAATTCAACGGAAAGGTATTTGAGCTTCCCTGCAGTTTTCCTACTACCTCTTTCCTGCTACTTCCCTTAATCGTTCTATTAAAGCATTGGAAAAATCTACTCAAGTGTTTGGTGCTTATATCGTCCAGAGGTAAACTCAACAGAACCCTAGACCCGGTGCCGGTGAAACAGAGGTGTCGAGAGTGAAGGCAAGCCGTTTAAACCAAGAGCTCCACCGAGAGTTATTGCTACACATGTCATACTTACCTCCACAGTGCAGTTTGTTTTGCACAGTGTGGCCCCGATCCTCCTCTTCTCGGGTCCCTCAGCTCCTCCCCGCATCGTATAACCCCCTGGAAGAAGCGCTCTCCTGGGGGGTTACCAGGCGGGCGTGCTCCCGAGTCCAGCATTTGCGTTCATAGACACTGAATGTAGGACCCGCCCCCCCCCATGGCTCATTGGATTTGATTGGCAGCAGCGGGAGCCAATGGCTGCGCTGCTATCAATCTATTCAATCAAGAGCTGCAAACCCTGGGCAGAGAGGAAGAACGCGTTTCCGCCGTGGGAATTACAGGGCTCAGTGATTTAAACAGGGGGGGGGGGGGCTAGGGGGCCCTCACTGTCAGAAGTTTTTTCACAAGTGTTTACAACCCCTTTAAAGTGGTAGTAAACCCAGTTTTTAAAGTTGTACCTACAGGTAAGCCTATAATATGACTTACCTGTAGGTACAGTGAATATCTCCTTAACTTGCACTGTTTAGGAGGTTATCACACTGCATGCAGCCAGTGACGTCACCTTCAGAGCACCGTGCCGTGACAGAGGGTTCCCGCGCGCATGTGCAGGAGGGGCATCATCGTGGCCCCCAGCCACTCATGAAGCCGAGGCCGCGGCCCCAGAATGAATGAAGACCGAGGGAAGATGGAAGCCCTGTCAGCAGTGACATCACTTCACTGGAGGGCTTCTTTTTTTAGGTAAGTCTTGCATAATATGCTAGTATGCGATGCATACTAGCACATTATGACATTGCCTTGCAGGGGATTTTTTTTTCTTTAAACTGTGGTTTACTATCCACTTTACCCCCTTCCTGACCAGGGCATTTTCTGCGCTACTTTGACCTTTTTTGTGATATAATTTTGAAAACAAACAATATTTTCCACTTTCTGTTATGAGGAATATTCAATAAATTCAAATGTTATCATAAATTTAAGCCACAATGTATTCTGCTATAGGTCTTTGGAAAAAAAAGCCCAATAAGTGTATAGTAATTGGTTTGTATGAAAGTTATAGCATCTGAAAACTATGATATATATGCTGGTATTAACGCAGCTTTTACTTTCTGACTGCCTATCACATTTCTTGAGGTTCTAAAATACCAGGGCAGTACAGAACCCCCCAAATTACTAATTTTTGGAAAGTTGATACCCCAAGGAATTTGCTGAGAGGCATGTTGAGTCCTGAAATTCCAAGATGTCACAAACTCCCCCACCCCCCGTAAAGGAAATGTGTAAGTTCTGTATATAATTGTATTCTATTTTATATGAATTGCACACTGTCCTCACTGTGTACATGCACTAATAATGTTTTCAGTACATGTTTGTATTCTTTTGAGTCCTGATTAGAATTAACCTGCTTATGTTACGCCCCTTGTTACCATAAACGTACAATTGTAACATTAACGTGATACCTACGTAATCATGTGTATAAAAACCTTCAATTACGTCATAATAAAGCAGAACAGTTATTTGGAAAGATGCGGAGCATATCTTTTGTGTCTGTTCCCTACTTCAGTAGTTATTATTAATTTTGAACCGCTAATCAATATGAGGATAGGAGTTGCCTATCTATAAATTTCCATGTCACCCCCCCAACCCCCCCGAATGCCCCTTTTTTAGAAAGTACACACAGAAATCTATTTGCTGGGAGGCATGTTGAGTCCATGGAAGAGTTTATTTTTTGCCACAAGTTTCTGGAAAATTACATTTTTTTTTTTTTTTACACAAAGTTGTCACTTATGTCACACATGCCATGGAATGACACCCCAAAATACATTCTGCTGCTTCTCCTGAGCACTCCCAATACCGTAGAGATGGTGTGTAGATGTAGAGCCGTCTATTGGTTGCTGTTGGTCTTAGAACCCCGGTGGTTGGTTCCGGTATTGCAGCCAAACTCCTATAGATGTGTATCCATTGCTTCTTGGCCTTTTGGCTTTGATCAAGTGTAGTATCTGTTCTTATCAGTTTCCAGAGGAGGCGCTGTGCTACTCTCGAAGGGGAGAGCCAGCAAATCCAATCGTGATATAGTGCAAAGGCGGTTTCAGCAGGGACTATGCCAAGCTGCCTGACAGATACTGGGGGCTGGCCGATGGTTGAGTCTGAACCATCCTGAAGGGTGCTCCTGGTGAGGATGGGTGCTGCATCTGGGTCTGACCAGAGGGTGGGGTCCCTGGCCTTCTGGCCTAGATTGTGGTAGCTCTAGCTACAGACAGTTTTTCGGGAGAGAACACCAGCACCTCTTTTGATGGGGGGAGGAGCAGTTAGTATTAGGAGTAATGGGAGCGACGGTGGAGCCTGATGGTAAAGGGCTCTCACCCAGCTGCCTGAACTTCATGCCCTTCTGCCTGGAGTGGGGGCTGCTGTGGTCTGGGTCGATGATCAGGGCTGGAGCTGAAAGCCTATGTAGTACGTGCCCCTGTGGCAGTGGCAGTCCAGGGGTGCCAAAAAAATCACTGTGAGTGAGGATCACTTTGATTTGAGGCACCACGGTCACTGCACCACATGACATGCTTTTTTAGCACCTGCCTCTTGGGCCGGGCCTTTTGGCTAGGACCAGAGGAATTTTTTTATTCCTGGCCGGAGGGCCTGGTCATTGTTTTACACAATGGCCACCTTTTCACTCTCCTCTCCACTTATTCCTTCCCCACTTTATTTTATTTATTAGCCTATGTTTGTCACTTTTTGTAATTTTGTGTTTGTACACGGTTTGCTACACTGTGTGATGAGTAGGGTTGCAGGTCCTCAGGCCTGCCCTGAAAGTCTTTGGGGGTGGAGGTAGATAATAGGCCTTTTGGCTTGGTTCGCCCTCTCTCATGGGGTCTCCCATTGGGGGAGCTCCACCTAGTACTTGGGTGGGTCTGTTTCGGCAGGCCCTCCAGAGAACGGGTCCATCTGGTTCCGGCCAAATGGACCAACTGTAAGTACCCTTGTCCCCATCTGGAGCCTAACACCCCGGGGGATTCAGGGCAAGGCCCTCTGATTTTAGAAGGCTTGTGTACTCGTTGCACTTTTTTTGTGTTTCACTCCTTATGTGTGTGCACATTTTTTTGGCACCGGGTGAAGTTTTTGGGTGTGGTTGCACGCCATAGGCTTTAAAAAAAAAAAAAGACCTGTATATACGTGCTTATTATGCTATGCTGAACGACTCCCTGCGCTGTGGTTGTGTATCTCCTATCCGGCTGCAGCCATGTTGTGATTCTGGATTCCAGGTGGAGTGGGAGTGTGAAACTGCGCAGTATGGCCGCGCAACCTTGATACAGGAAGTGTTCAGCATAACCTTCGGCTGCAATACTGGAACCAAACACCAGGGTTCTAAGACCAACAGAAACCAATAGACGACCCTACAGCTACACACCATCTCTATGGTATTGAGAGTGCAGAGATGTGGAAAAATAACCCTTACAGCGAAAGATAATTCGCCTGCAACACTACATCACCCATGTAGTGGTATACTACCCACCCAGCTTCCTATATCTATATCTACTTCAATATATGCAAACATACACTATATTTGGCCCTTTAAGGCTCTGATGAAGAGGATGACTCTCGAAACGCATTAGCCAACCATTTGAATATCCCATGTGTGGACAACAACATATATCAATCCATTAAATGTTTAACATTGCTTTTACCTATATGTACGAATACGTAGTATTTCCTTGTATATATCCTTTGTGTTTACAATAAATTCAACGATTCATGCAACAGGAAAAAATAGTGAAAATATTGCGCCAATCCTAAAGAAATATATATGGACAGCTGCCAACACAACAATTAGACAAATTGTGAATCAGAAAGATAAAGAGTGGGTGTGGCGCTAATATAGATTTGTTCCTCATTCAGGTCAGGCCCACTGAAGAATAGTCGGGGGACCAAACGTACCCAGTGAGGTATTTAATTGAAATTGGGATTTTTTGACAAATCCTCTAATGTAAATCAGTAAAAAAGATCAAGTGTTCCCTATAATTTATCTAATGAGAATAGGTATATAAATACCAAAAATATAGGGAAAAACGTAAAATAATAAACGTGATACTGATATTATGATGTCGTGAACCAACGACCAATATGTTAAATCATAACAAGTGATGTGTTAGGTACGTATATAAATGATAAATATAAAACCTATGAAAAGGTAAAACTCCATATACATGTACTCATAGATCAACAGTGTTCATACACAAAACTGAGTGAAAATAGAGAGTGAGTTCCAAATGCTGGACCGATGAAGGTGCACCCAAATACTTGATCACTTGGGCTTCCTTTGGACCGCCTAGATGGTTCCCATATATTCAGATGGTAGGCGTGATGTTGGGGATATAGATATGTAAAAAATACTCTTACCAAGAGTGATGGACTCCCCAGCCAGCGGCTTGGGAGTCAGAGTAGGCTTGAGATGGAACGAACGGCAATGAGTAGAATGTAGCTTCGTCCGTCATAAAAAATGCAGGAAGATGAGGGTCTCCACAGGATGATCCCCCACATTAAGATGCTCCGTTCACCATACAGCTCCCCCGATGAAAAAATCAAGAGAAAAACTCCACATAGCGTAAAACTGCTTTGAGGTGAATTTTAATAAAAAAGCTTTGCAGTGAAAGAATGTACACTGGCTCAAGGACAAGGTAAAAGTATATTGGCCCATAGACCACAGCAAAAGTCGAAGTGCCAAAACATACAAAATCAGTTAAAAAAGCGCTTGTTCAATCGTGGCATAGCAGGCATATCGGACCCGACGCGTTTCGTCCGCTAGGACTTCAACTGGGGTGTATGCCTGCATGCCACATTTATGCCTCTATATATATTAAAACATAATTGTAAAAAAGAAGCCGCACCTGCTTCCACCATGTGAGACGCCGCTACCGGGTGCCGGAAGATGACGTCAATGTAGTATTGCCCTATCATAATGGGCGGCAGTAGAAGTGTGAGACCCGGTAAACACAATACCAATTGGCCGCTCACCATCGCCATCATGATTGACAGCGAACTAGGCCAATGCCATCACTGATGGCGCGCCTTCAACGTCCGGGTACACTCAACGTGACGCATTGAAGGTCACCTGACAGTCGCAGACGGAGGGTCACGGGTTGGCTGATGTCACGTGAAGCCGGCGGCCAATCAGGGCTCACGCGTACAGCGCGTGACGACTATATCGGAAGTAAACACTAATATCCTGGTGAGATGGAGCGCAAATGCGGTGCAACCCTCTATCTCAAATGAGTATTGGGCACCTCTAACACCGCGAGAAGTGTATGGACCGCAAGTGCGCTCCATCGATCTGTCATTCAGCTGCAGCAGGCTTCGTGGGGAAAAAAATATAATTCAGAAGGGCTCCACAGCCTCAAAAGCAGTACCCCACTCAGTGGGGCTCCACAATCTCCAAAAACAGAGCGCTGCATAATGAAACTATAATTCGATTGAAATAGCAACTAAACCACTATAGAACAGCTCAATTACACAGGGATTAAGAATAAATTGAACCAAATAAAGAATATTAAAATAAAATGAAATAAAAAAATAAAAAATAATTAATGTAACTGTAAATTTGGAAAAATCTATGGACTATATTCCAAATATAGCCATCTCTAATGCTACAAGCTAATTGGTAGATGATGGTATAAAAGTTACACAAATATCTGTAGTGGGGTTTGACAGCTCAGCGGTAGGCAAATCCCAACTATAAAAAATGGGGCGTCTCACAGGGCACAAGCAGTGCTCACCTCCAGTGCTAATAGTGAACAGTTGTTATAAATCATAATGGTTCAACACCTGGTACTGATCAGAAATAAAAATTACAATCATACAATATTCAGATACAAGTCACATAATAATTAGCGCATAAGTATTAACCCTTTTGTTATAGCCTGGGGACACAGAGCTGAGATGAATAGGAAAGCAACTGTTTAGGCTCGATTAATAAATGCGTTTATGTCCCAGTCGATGTTAAGGCCGAATGGCGAATAACACCTTAGTTGGTGGATCCAAAAAGTTTCCAACCTGGACACACCCTTTTTGAGGGATTCCCCCCTCCAGTGCGGAACAAATTTATCTATCACCTGGAACCGAGTTCCAGTTGGATTCTTATCGTGACACCTTAAAAAGTGCTTCGGGACACTATGGTTTGTCAGGCCTTTTTTGATGTTAGCAATATGTTCATTGCCTCGTACTGAAAAAGTGCGTATGGTTCTACCAACATATTGTTTGTTACATGGACATGTGATCAAGTAAACCACATAACGTGTTTCACATGTCAGAAAATGTTTTATTTTTATACCATCATCTACCAATTAGCTTGTAGCATTAGAGATGGCTATATTTGGAATATAGTCCATAGATTTTTCCAAATTTACAGTTACATTAATTATTTTTTATTTTTTTATTTCATTTTATTTTAATATTCTTTATTTGGTTCAATTTATTCTTAATCCCTGTGTAATTGAGCTGTTCTATAGTGGTTTAGTTGCTATTTCAATCGAATTATAGTTTCATTATGCAGCGCTCTGTTTTTGGAGATTGTGGAGCCCCACTGAGTGGGGTACTGCTTTTGAGGCTGTGGAGCCCTTCTGAATTATATTTTTTTCCCCACGAAGCCTGCTGCAGCTGAATGACAGATCGATGGAGCGCACTTGCGGTCCATACACTTCTCGCGGTGTTAGAGGTGCCCAATACTCATTTGAGATAGAGGGTTGCACCGCATTTGCGCTCCATCTCACCAGGATATTAGTGTTTACTTCCGATATAGTCGTCACGCGCTGTACGCGTGAGCCCTGATTGGCCGCCGGCTTCACGTGACATCAGCCAACCCGTGACCCTCCGTCTGCGACTGTCAGGTGACCTTCAATGCGTCACGTTGAGTGTACCCGGACGTTGAAGGCGCGCCATCAGTGATGGCATTGGCCTAGTTCGCTGTCAATCATGATGGCGATGGTGAGCGGCCAATTGGTATTGTGTTTACCGGGTCTCACACTTCTACTGCCGCCCATTATGATAGGGCAATACTACATTGACGTCATCTTCCGGCACCCGGTAGCGGCGTCTCACATGGTGGAAGCAGGTGCGGCTTCTTTTTTACAATTATGTTTTAATATATATAGAGGCATAAATGTGGCATGCAGGCATACACCCCAGTTGAAGTCCTAGCGGACGAAACGCGTCGGGTCCGATATGCCTGCTATGCCACGATTGAACAAGCGCTTTTTTAACTGATTTTGTATGTTTTGGCACTTCGACTTTTGCTGTGGTCTATGGGCCAATATACTTTTACCTTGTCCTTGAGCCAGTGTACATTCTTTCACTGCAAAGCTTTTTTATTAAAATTCACCTCAAAGCAGTTTTACGCTATGTGGAGTTTTTCTCTTGATTTTTTCATCGGGGGAGCTGTATGGTGAACGGAGCATCTTAATGTGGGGGATCATCCTGTGGAGACCCTCATCTTCCTGCATTTTTTATGATGGACGAAGCTACATTCTACTCATTGCCGTTCGTTCCATCTCAAGCCTACTCTGACTCCCAAGCCGCTGGCTGGGGAGTCCATCACTCTTGGTAAGAGTATTTTTTACATATCTATATCCCCAACATCACGCCTACCATCTGAATATATGGGAACCATCTAGGCGGTCCAAAGGAAGCCCAAGTGATCAAGTATTTGGGTGCACCTTCATCGGTCCAGCATTTGGAACTCACTCTCTATTTTCACTCAGTTTTGTGTATGAACACTGTTGATCTATGAGTACATGTATATGGAGTTTTACCTTTTCATAGGTTTTATATTTATCATTTATATACGTACCTAACACATCACTTGTTATGATTTAACATATTGGTCGTTGGTTCACGACATCATAATATCAGTATCACGTTTATTATTTTACGTTTTTCCCTATATTTTTGGTATTTATATACCTATTCTCATTAGATAAATTATAGGGAACACTTGATCTTTTTTACTGATTTACATTAGAGGATTTGTCAAAAAATCCCAATTTCAATTAAATACCTCACTGGGTACGTTTGGTCCCCCGACTATTCTTCAGTGGGCCTGACCTGAATGAGGAACAAATCTATATTAGCGCCACACCCACTCTTTATCTTTCTGATTCATGCAACAGGCCACGCGCCTTTACTTTTTCTTTTCACATTATATTTTGGACTTCCCCTAGTCGGCATAGGCAGCAGGGCTTGCATGATCTTTCCATATACACAACACTAAGAAATACTACCACCCCTACTAATGCCCTCTGCACCAGCGCAGGAAAATATCTTTTCTGTTTATACCTTTACGGGAAGTAGAGTGCACCACTCCGAGGACCATTTTCAGCCTCCCAGGACCAGGAGTGCGTTTTTGGTCTCCGAGGACCATTTTTGGACTACCAGGGTCAGGAGTACGTTTTTGGTCTTCGTGGACCATTTTCGACCTCCCAGGGCCAGGAGTGTGTTTTTGGTCTCCAAAGGACCATTTTTGGACTCCCAGGGCCACCACTTTCTGTGCAGTTTTCGGAGACGGTGCAGAGGTGACTGTGATTAACCCTTTACTCTTACCGCCAGAAAAAATGGGGGGGGGGGCGCGCCACTCTAAGTGTAGTATTAAAATGGAAACATTTATTGCACAAGATTAAAAACACTTACAAGATATAAGTGGAAGTCATGCTCATCTTAAATATGCAGTCCTGGCATTTCTAATGCGTCCCATGGACTCCACACACAATCCGGATTGTTGGGAAGGAGTCTGGTTGGTGGTATGCTGAATGGCTGTGCTTGAGCTTCAGAGGAACCAGAAAGTGGTCAGCTCCATGCTGACTAGCTTGAACCACTTACCTCTAAATGCCTGTTGCTAGGTGGTCCCTCGTAATCTGCCTCTTCCAGTGCCTGGGCTGGTGACATCATATCCCCCTCGGCACAGGAAGGGCTCAGCTCTTCACGGCCAATCAGGGCGCGCGGCACCGCTCGCGCATGCGCAGTGGGTGCCAGGCTGTGAAGCCACAGCCCGGCGCCCACAGTTGCAATGCCGGGGCCGCTGAACGGAGGGGGAGAGGAGCGGGGCTTCGATCCCCCGCATCGCTGGACCCTGGGACAGGTAAGTGTCCAATTAAAAATCAGCAGCTGCAGTATTTGTAGCTGCTGACTTTTCATTTTTTTTTTTTTATTTACTGGACCTCGGGTGGAACTCCTCTTTAAGTACAGCTAAAGGGACTCAAATGGCATTACTGTATAGGGAAGATATGTATAGGGAGTGCTGAGGGGGTAGATAGCATGGGGAGCACAGAGGGGGCAACAATGCATAGGGACACAGAGGACTGTAGATTCAAAATGATTGAAAATATATTTTAAAATGACAGCATGTTAAAACTTCTATAAGATTTTAGAGATTAGGTTTGCATCTACTTTCAGCTAGGCTGCGGTAACGCACATGCATTGATGCACGTACACAGGTTAATGTGTATTGTGTTAGATTAACCCATTTACTTGAATGTGCTGCCTACTGAAATCCCATCAGAAAGATTCATGCACTTTTTTTAAATAGATAAAATATAATTAAAATTAAAAAAAATGAATTAACCCTAACCCCTGAAACCTTAACCCCTAATCTCAAGACATTGATCCAATATGGCCATGTGGCCATATTACTTTAAAAATGTCACAAGCATCCCTGCCACTCATGGCACTTGAATTTGCAGCTATGGGTTAGGAAATTGGCCCAGCCCTGACAGCTGCCTTCTCTGGGTTCAGCCAAAGCCGTAGCCAAACCCAAACACACCCCAAAACCCTAGCCAACGGCGGCCTATCCATAAGGGGCGCCCCCCTAATCTCTATGCGCCGCCCGCTAATCTCCATGCAGGGCATCAGATGCATAGAGTTCTACAGGGTTTTTTTTTGTGAAGCACATGATTAGAGCCGGAGGCTTGAAAAAGGTTGGGCTCAGAGGGAAGAGCACTGCGCCCTGAGCCCACCCACTTGTGACAAAAGCGAATCAACATTCGCTATTGTCTTCCTGCTTCTCCTCCCGGCCAATTAGGACAGGAAGCCGGTCCTGAGACCGGATTGGCCGGGAGGAGAAGCGACCGGATTGGCCAGGAGGAGAAGCTACTGGATTGGCCAGGAGGAGAAGCGACCGGATTGGCCAGGAGGAGAAGCGACCGGATTGGCCAGGAGGAGAAACGACCAGATTAGCCAGGAGGAGAAGCCGGGGAAGCCGCCCCTGACCTGGATGGGGTAAGTGCGGGGCTGGCGGGCTTGCGAGATGGGCTGGCGAGTGTGGCGGGCGGGGGGGGGGTTTGTTTGCCACCCCCCCCGCCAAAAATGGAGCACCAGCCGCCACTGTCCCTAGTATTATGCTAACTTTTCTGACAGCTCTCCTGCTACTTGTCCTTAATTTAGATATCATTTATGTTAAGATCAATGACAGTAGGGAGGTCAAAAGTGGTCACCAGTGCTATGGGGCTCCATGATCTGTATTTACCCCCTCATAAAGGTTTTTATTTTTCTGGAACCTTGATCAATTGGGCAATCGGGACTGTACATGGCTATGGGTAAACAGTGCCTGATCTTACTCTTAACAAAACTTCACAATTTTCCCCTCACCACACCAACAGGGGCATCAACATGAACGTTTTATTATTTATTATAGGAGGCTTTGGTTATAATGCATAAGGAAATTGTGCAACGTGGTAAATAAAATAAGTATGAGAACATATTGGGGTGGATTTACTGAAGGCAAATAGCAGTTGCTCCAGAGCTTAGTAAATGTGGTAAAGCTCTGCTGACTTCCATCATCTAATCATGTGCAAGCTAAATATTATTTTTTATTTATTTTTTTCCTTGCATGTGATTGGGTATTTTTGTGGAAATTTGTATTAATGTATGTCGTCAGATGTCCCCCAGTGTCAGTTTTGCTGTAATACGCTCATGTGAGTGTGTTCACACATACAGACATTGGTGGAAGACCACTGGCTGCGGGGACCTTCCCTTGGACATGGCAGATCTGTTTGCTCTTTTAGGGATGATCGGTTATGCCTCGCCAAGGGACTGGCCACCTCATGGCGACTCCATTAACACTCCAAGCAGGCAGATCTGCATACATGGGAACCATAGCATTACCATACAAAAATTATGGTTCACTGAGCCATGATAAAGTAAGGCTCGCGTCATTGGTAGCATGGGAGTGTGCACACGATCGTGTTCAGAGCCATGTAGTTAGTGTTCAAATTGTGAGACACTTTTGTCTCACAGGATGCTTGCTGCATGGCTCTGCACACGACCATCTGTACACGTCACTACTGTAATTCTATTTGAATATATACATGTGTGTGATTGGTTCTTTTGAAAGAATACAAGTGTGATTGGCTGATTCTGAAGCCACCACCTTCCTTTGTTTATTCATGTTCACAGTGTAAATAAAAGCAGTAGAGCATTCTATGGTAGGATTCTTCTAAGCTCAACTTGATACCAGCATCTGTGTCTGTGTTACTTGGAGATATACAAGCGCGCTTTCCTGGCATTATACAAGAGAGCTGTATTTGTGCTTTTAAGCGCAAAGAAATTATTTGCTTATAAGGGGAAGCTTAAAATTTTCAGGACAGTATTCTTTGCAAAGTGAAGCTTTACCTCATTTACTAATCTTTGGAGACACTGCGCTTGCAAAGTCTATATGCCTTTAGTACCTCCACCCCATTATGTCACCCTGGTCCCCAGGGCTAAGTATAGCTACGATACCATTTTTGAAAAAAACTACAAGAAAAAGTCTTATGAAATATCATTTTAATGTAAAAATAGCAGTGAGCATCACTCTGTGGAGTATTGTACACCATTGTTCGATGTGTACCAGAATAACACCATCTCTGCTGGTCAGGTCAATATCAGCAGTCTCAGATTTAAAAGTATTTTTAACAGTTAGAGCCATTTTGACAAATGGGATGAGCTTCCCACCAGGAAGCTGTCAAATCCAACAGCCAATCATAAGCAGCAGAGGCATTCCCCGCCCCTTGCGTACATGTGGCTGTGAGGCAGGAAATTCCTCCACCGCCTACGACTGGCTGTTGGTTTTGAAGGCTTTCCAGTGGGATAGCTCAGGCGGGTTTGGACTCATGTCACCAAGCTCATCTCTATTGATGAACATCTCAGGTCAGATCCTAATGCTGATGGATTCTCAAGCTGGCCATACACCAGTAGAATTTTGTTTGAAAATTTTTTGTTTCCAGAACGTTCAGTTTTGTAATGCTTAGTGGGGTCAACTCAACGTACTTTTTCAACCATAGTGACGATAAGATTCAAAGGAGCAGGATGGAATTTTTTTCTTTTTTAAACAATGAATTTCTAACAGTGAATGTGGTTTTCGTTCAGGAAAGTCCATTCACTCCAAAATTAAAGCAAGATGCAAGAGGAGAAGGATGGAAAATGTTTCCTGAACGAAAAACAGAGAATATGTTTTTTAGTTTGGAAGTCTCGTCGTACATATTGTATACCTTTGGAATTCCATTCAGATAGCAGGTCTGGGTGAAAATTTAAGGGCTTTCAAATTAAATTGACTTATTGGCAAGAAGAAATGTTCTGACAAACAAATTTTCTATGTTCCAAAGACAAGTGAATTGTGTATGGACAGCCTCCAACCAAATAGATAGATCTCTGTGTAAACTGTATCTTCAGATATCTTCAGCCCTGCACAGCAGCAGCAATGCTGATCTGTAGTCTCCCTTGGTATCACTCTGAAAGATAAATACAAAAAAAAAAAGATATTTTAAAGAAAAATGCACAGAAAAAAATCTTCTCCTGAGTGACACTAATCCATTGGGCCTTTTTTTTTTTTTTTACAAAATTCTGCCTTAAAACAATTTATTAATACAGCCAGAAGAAAACAATCTCATTTTCTAACCTGTACTTGGGTTGACTAGTAGGGGCAATACACATACCTTTTTGAAAATACTTTTTATCAAGGAAAACTATAATATTTAGGGTCAGTTTATTAATTTTTAAGCCTCATTTACATGGGCGCTGAGGTCTGTAGTTTGTGAATGGGCTATGTGTCTTGAGTCACCAAGTGCTGCATGCAGGATGCCATTGTATGTGCATGGGGATACAGATGCTGCCACTCATCCCAATTTGACAGGTCTGCAGGTGATCAGCCCCATAGGTGCAGTGTCTGTAGTTAGGGCTGCCCCTTGCACCTGCGAACCTGTCAAACTGGGACAAGCGGCTGGTTGGTTTGGTTGCTAGGATGCTGGCTGCACACAGCATTATCAGTTGCTAGGACACTGGCAGTGCATGACATCATTGGTTTCTAGGATACTGGAAGCACACAGCATCATTGGTTGCTAGGACACTGGTAGTGCACAACATCATTGGTTGCTAGGACACTGGCAGCACACAGCATCTTTGGTTGCTAGGATGCCGGCAGTACACAGCATAATTGGCTGCTAGGACACTGGCAGTGCACAGCATCATTGTTTACTAGGATGCTAGTAGCACACAGTCACATTGGTTGCTAGGACACTGCCAGTGCACAGCATCATTGTTTGCTAGGATGCTGGCAGTGCACAGCATCATTGGTTGCTAAGATGCAGGTGACCAAGCAGTACAGCGTCATTGGTTGTTATGGTGCAGAGGGATACCTGCATCATAACAATAAAAGACACCGTGCGGCCCGGGGGCTGAACACAACAAGGGCTAAACAAATGTGTAGTATAGACAGACAATCAACCTTAGTGCAGCCACTACTGAGCCTCCATAAAAGCCACCTGAGGCAGCCACCTAAATTGGCCTCATGGGTTACGAGGCACTGGGTGTAGCTCCCTCGTTCATCTATTGCTCCCTGATCAGAAGGAGATCAGAAAAGGAGGTTCCGTTGCTTTTTTTCATGACATTTCTTCCTAAATGAAGGACTATGCGAAGGAAAATTGTCTGCATTGCCCATAGCAGTAAGCTCTGCTGCTACCTTTCTAGAGCAGACTGCGCTCACACTGTGAGGATTGACTGCTTAGGTCTAGGGGAAAGTAAACACACTTTTATTTGCCCAATCTTTCACTCCTCTGGCAGACAGCACTCACCCACGCTTTGGCATTGGACTGTCTCTCATTGTCATTGCCTCCAATGACCCTCATGGACCTTGCATTGGTCTTGTAGATGTCAGGATCTTAGACCACTGGAACATGGGGGAGAAGATGCTGTAGGGACTGACTGGTCTAGTAGTGTGGAGGAGTGGAGGATCGGGTAAGTAAATCTTATTTTCTATTTTCAAGTTTCCAAGAGTTGGGCATTAAGAAGCTGCCTGGGGCTTGTAGACTATTGCCTACAAGGGGAATGTTCTGCTACAGCAAGTGAGCTTAGGCTGCCCAGGCTAGGTAGGAGTTAAGTTCTTTCCACAGGTTTCCTGGGCTTTTTGGGTCTTGCCTTCCTTCCCAGTTGATATATATACAGGAGAAAGGGTGGGCTACAGGGCTCTTCTGTTGAAAACACCTGGAAGGATGTAATCTTCATCTGCCACCCCAAGGGATTCATCAGTTATGGAGATTACCAGTTTTTGACTCAAACCTTTTCAGGTATGCCTGGGCAGCCACATAATAGGTAATGGACTGAGATGCACTTAAATGCTGTAATGTTCCTGAACTGTTTAAAGTTCTTTAACTGTTATTGAGCCTGGTCTGAAAAAGGGGTGCAAGGTGGTACACGGCTTATCAGAAGAACGCAGCCTTTAAAGCACACATGGGGTATGAAGCAAGGCCACTAGGAAAAGTTAGCTCGGAAGGAGAGTTGGGGTGGAGAGCAGTTGCCCTGGATAACCAAGAACTTGTTGGAAGTGTAAAGCAGCGGGTCAAGAAGCGTGTTACTTGGCAAAGTTGACAAGCCCTCTGGTATCAAGAGGGCCGGTATTCTGGCCCCTGGGTTAACTGGGACCATACCTGCGGTACGGAGACCCCATGTACCTAGCCGCATGGTACTGGTGAGCTGAACATGTTAAGAGTCACTGGGAGTGAGGTGGCAGATGTACGCTGGACTGATGGAGAGGGCATGGGCTCAGCAGCGTCCCTCTTAGTTGCTACAATTAAAGGATAAGTTCACCTTTGGGAGCATGTTACATGTTTTACCCGATTTTAGGGTGGAACATGAACATGGCCCCGCCTGGTTCTAGATATTGATGAGCGTGTACATGCGAGAAAGGTGCCCCACGTGCATGGCGAGGAGGCCCCACCCACATGCTGATCAGGAGAATTGAATAGGAAAAGATCCAGCATGTGCCATGGCCGAAGTTCCAGTTTTGCAAAATATAAAGTACCTGAATAGATGAGTAGAGCGATTTCCCATATTTCTTCCTATATGCCACTCGGATGCTCAGCAAATCCTCTTCACTCCGAGAAATAAGGATGCGGGTAAGAGCCTTGTCATCTGTCCCCATACTCTGCCCGAGGACACAAGATGCTTTAGAAATTACTTGCATACTGTATTTGAAGGATACTCAACATACTGTATACTACCTTTTAAAATGCTGATGGAATTTGAAGTAGACCTTGTTTGAAGAAATACTGGACTTATACATGCTTCTAATACATGTTAGTTGCCTTGCTGACTCTGACTTTAAAGCCCAACTCTGGGCAAAAAATAGTTTTCCCATGGAGTGGGGCTGTGCCTGCACTGCATGGGTCAACTGCTTGTTTCTGTCTAGAGGACTGGAGAACGGAGATATACTTACCTAATCCCCCGGTCTTCCCCTGACAACAATGATCCCTCCCTGTGGCTTCTGCCCCCCACCCCCCTTCTATGACCTAGCGGTCTTATTTATGGCCATGGACTGTTCCTGATGTCCTCAAACCCATAGACCTGCTCTGGACCTGAGGACATCAGGAACAGTTCACCGCTGGATCGTGGGGAAGCACTGTTTGCTGGTGAAGGAGAGGATCGGTATAGGGTTATGAGGTAAAAGGTTTCTCCTATTTCCTAGACAAAAACAAGCAGTTGGCACAGCACCACTGCATGGGAAAACTTTTTTTGTGCCCTGTGTTAGGCTTTAATGCTTTATGAGTCGTTAAGCCAGAACAAGTATGAAGGAAGATTAGAGAAAAGAGGTCTTTAAGCGCATGCATGCTCCTGGTCAGTGAGTAAGGCTAGGTTCACACTGTTTTGTTGCAGTAATGTACATCTTACCACAATGCTCATTGGTGCGCTGTGTTGCCATTCATCCTGAGTGTGTTGCAGCAGACCATAGTGCTCATTACAAAATATAATGCAGGCACCTGTTTTGGAGTGTTGTGGTGCGTTAGGCAGCCTATTCAAATGTATAGACTTCCTTAATGCAATGCATATTATCACCTGGCATAACGCACATAAACCTTCACCCAGAAATGCACCACAACAATTTGAAGTCCAGTTATTTATAATTTTATGCTCCCTCCTTTCCTATACATTTAAAAAAGTGCCCAAGCTCTTACCCTCTCTATGCTCCAGCGCTGTCACCAGCTTTCTACTTGCTCCAACACCGGTTGTCCTCTTTGGACAGAATGTCAATAGCATTATTCTGCCCATTTCCTGTGAGCCCAGCCGATCGCTGACACATCCCACTAAGGGTTTTGGAATCACAGTACTCCAGGACTTAGTGGCACTCGCATGTAATTACATGAGTGCTGCTATATTCGGGAAGAATGCCCACCCTCCACCGGAGCAAGTACCAGTGACGTCATCCGACCTGCTAGAAGACTGCAAGAAAAAAAAATTATTTATGGGGTTTTTTCTTTAAAAACCTGGAGGGGCTTCAGGTGAGGGGGTGGTGATCATATTTACTCCACAATGCTGGAGTTCACGTTTAAAGTAAGAAATCCAGGGGGTCACCATGACAGCCAGGCTTCTAGCAATTTTAGACAGCAATGGCAGTTTCCACATTTCGGCTTTCTAGAGGCTGATTTACAACTATGTTGTAATAGACCTGAATAGCAGGTGAGACCATAATACACGGACTTTCTCCAAGTAGAGATGAAAACATTTGGTTTAGTCAGTTTTCCACAGGCTGCCATCAAGCATACGGGCATAATAAAGCAAAACTGTTCTCCAGACTAAGCGTCACAGATAATAAAGAATGTCTACACTCTACAAAGTAAGAACACATTAATATAAAGTAGTGGTCTCCAAACTTCAGCCCAGAGGCTGGATGTGGCCCTTTGCATACCTTTGGTCACTATACTATCCACTATACACCAATGATGGGGTATTATTCCTCCCACTGACACCAGTGGTGGGGCACTATTCCTCCCACAGACCAGCAATGATGGGCTACTATTCCTCCAACTGATATTAACAATGGCACTATTATTCCCAGAAATACCAACAATGGGACACTATTCTTCCCACTAAAACCAACAATGGGGCATTGTTTAGTCTCACTGCCACCTGGGCATTTTCTACTCCCACTGGTCACAGTCCGGCCCCCCTAAAGTCTAAAAATGGCCCTTTGTTTAGAAAGTTTGCAGACCCCTTGATATAAAACAACACATGTAAAAAGGAATACAATTGAGAAAAAAATTCATATTTCAGCTTTCTGGTAGATATTGAAGCGTTTAATCACCTAAACATTTGTCATATGTATCTCTGGTGGTAACATCTCATCATGCTTGAGTTACCAGGTCCGCCATGACCGTTAAGAAATTTTCCTGTTCTTTTTAGGGGAAACATCCAAACAAGAAGGGAACATCTGCTAACCCAGGATGGATGGGAACCAAGCCAACGCTCAACAGATATGAATAGAATGGGTTACTTATTCCACTAGGCTCTACCTACAGTATATCTAAAATAATTTCTCCTTTGGGTGCAGCCTCCTTTAAATAAGGCAGCATTATATCCTTATGTTACACTTTTATACATAAAACTTTTCATAGTGGGAAAAAGATAGTAATCACCTTCATAGTGCTGTACAGTTTGTCTGCAAAGTAAAGGGGAGTATCCTTAATTACAGCCGCTGTGAGATGGAAAAAATAGAAAATAGACATATGAAAGGACTTTAGGATTTCAGTAGATAATAAAAGTTTATCAAGTTTTTTTCAGTACAAAAGAAATACAGTAACTTCATCTACAACTGTGGTCAATGCATTATTAAACAGAATAAATACATCCAGTGCCCAGCAGTTAAGGGTGACTCCCAGTGGCGGCCCCTCCATTAGGGGAGCATGGTGCTGCCGCCCCATCTATGCGTCCAGCCCTCTAATCTACATGCAGGGTGCCGGACGCATGGATTCCAATGGGGGAGGGGGTGGATTTTTTTAAGCACGTAATTAGAGCCAGAGGCTCTATTAGGCTTCAAAAAACCGTGGGCTCGGGACGCAGAGAACTGCGCCCTGAGCCCACCCAGTTGTGTGACAATAGCAAATGAATATTCTCTATTGTCACATTGATCCTCATCCTGGCCAATCATGAGACCCGTCACCCTATTGTCTGAAAGGACAGGCAATCTGATTGGACACCTAGGAGGAGGAGGGCGGAGACGCATGGCGGAAGCCGCCATGATGCCGAGGAGGGGGAGACGTGATGAAAGTCACGGCCCATAGGAGCGCTGCCTGCCCATGACCTAGATGGGGTAAGTGAAGGGCTGGATGACCGATCAATTGCCTGGGGGGTGGGTGACCCGACCAACCTACAGTGTAGGGGGGATGTGCCAATGGCCAACTGGGGGGGGGGTGGTTCTTTGCCACCCCCCCCAAAAAAAAACCACTGGTGACTCCTATATAATATAGACTTATATGTAGCCGTGTATACAAGGCCTTAGTGAGAAATCTCTTCATCTCTCTGAAGCAGCCTTCCTCGAACATGGTTCAATGGAGCCCTAAGGTTCCTCCTGAGCTTGCTAATTCTTTCTTGAGCAGTGACCACTAATAGTGTGTTCTTTTACTTTGTTGTGCCAGCAGATTTCTGGCACCAAAAACACCCCGCAAAGCCAGCAGCAGGGGACCAGCAGAACTTCTCTATTTGTTTCTCATGTAAGTAACCACTGACACCAATGATTATGTTAGTTGTATGTAAGGGTGACCTTTTTCCCATTTATCACCAATGTAAGGGACATTCTTCCCACTGTTTACCAATGTAAGAGACATTCTTCCCACTGATTACCAATGTAAGGGGCATTCTTCCCACTGATCACCAATGTAAGGGGCATTCTTCCCAGTGATTACCAATGTAAGGGGCATTCTTTCCACTGATTACCAATGTAAGGGGCATTCTTCCCACTGATCACAAATGTAAGGGGCATTCTTCCCATTGATCACCAATGTAAGGGGCATTCTTCCCACTGATTACCAATGTAAGGAACATTCTTCCCACTTATCACCAATGTAAGGGGCATTCTTCCCACTGATCACCAATGTAAGGGGCATTCTTCCCATTGATCACCAATGTAAGGGGCATTCTTCTCACTGATTACCAATGTAAGGGGCATTCTTCCCACTGACCACCAACGTAAGGAGTATTCTTCCTACTGATCACTAATGTAAGGAGAATTCTTTCCACTGACCACCATCGAAAAGAGGCATTCTTCCCACTGACCACCAATGTAAGGGACATTCTTCCCACTGACCACCAATGTAAGGATCCTTGGTGTTGCTAATATCATGTGAGCTGTAGATATATCCTCCAAGGTTGAGAAAGGCTGCTCTAGAGGATGCATCTACATACTGATCAGCGGACAGCTACAGGTGCAGTCAGACAATCTCAGCTGATGAAAAGCGTTTGAGTATGGATTCAGTATATATGTTGTACTATTTTCTTTTCATTTTCTATACACATACTGTATACAGGCACTTACCTAGAGTCAAGAGTGATTTCTGGAAATCCCCCTTAAATTGCTTCTTTATAGCATCTTCTATGTCCACAGTGGTGGATTTCTTGTAGTGGTCAAACACTAGGACCAAATAGGTTCAGTAGTTAGTAAGGGAAGGTAAAACAGACACCACCGTCTTGAAATTTTTTTTAACTCTAAAAGCCCTGTTACATGGGCACAGAAGCCTCATACAGCACGTGTTTATATTTTGGTGTGTACCTCGTCTGAGGTGTCCTTTGGGTCGTTCTGCAAAGATTGTAATCCACTGGGCATCATTGGGGTTATTCTTAGGTCCCACCTCACTCAGCATCTTAAATAAAGGGGATAAAATCCAGAAATGTCAGGAAAGATATACAGAAACTGTCAGTGATGACTCGTTTTTGAAGAAGCCTGTTCCAGAGCTGTCATTTATCTGCCTCACTACTTATATAAGAAGCCCTTTGCCGCAACTACTTGACTGAACTGATTGTGGACCACATCTCTGATACATAGAGTAAAAAATAGGTTCCTCAGGTTGGCACTTTAAATGGGCCACAAATGTTTTTGTATAAAAAGTATATAAATTTATTGCACATTGATGCAAATCACCATATAGAAATGGGAATAAAAGCAACAAACACATATATTGGGAACAGAAATGGAAACGGCTGCGGAGAAAGCCCAGAACTTGTTGGACAGACAGAACGTCCAACGTGTATCGAAAAAACAAAATGCAGATCTTCTTCAGGGTCAAAGAGCTTGCGAGTTCCAAATCTGTAGCTTATATCCCAAATGTTAATGTTCCACCCATACAGAAAGAAATTATAACTAAAAAATGAAAAGAGAGCTATGTCCGTCAGAGCAGCGCACAGGCATCAGACCAGGGAGATGACGTCAGCGAATGATCCACATAGGACAAAGTAGTCCCACTACACAGTTTATGGTATATCTCTATACCATGCCAGGTTCCACCTGGCAGACACAAACAGCCACACTATTCCATCTCAGCCATAAGGTCAATAAGGCCCTTCCAGCTATCAGGTTGACTTGTATAACCATTTCTAACCTATGATGATCTGGACGGTTGGATCCAAACCCAGACTCCACTCCCTATCACCTGGATGCATGTTTAGGGGGAAGAAGTATTATATTTCTGCTCTAAATTCACGGTCAATATAGAGATATACCATAAACTGTGTAGTGGGACTACTTCGTCCTATGTGGATCATTGGCTGTCATCATCTCCCTGTGCGCTGCTCTGACGGACATAGCTCTCTTTTCATTTTTGAGTTATGATTTCTTTCTGTATGGGTGGAGCATTAACATTTGGGATATAAGCTACAGATTTGGAATAGCTGCCGATGAGTCCCCTTTAGTGCCACCTCATCGGTGCCCGGCAGTGCAGCCTTATCCGTGCTCATCAGTGAAGGAGAAAACGTACTTATTTACAAAATTTCAGTCTTTTTTATTTGTTTAGCAGAAAAAAAAAACACAGAGGTGATCAAATGCCACCAAAAGAAAGCTTTATTTGTGGGGAAAAAAAATGCAAAAAATTTTGTTTGGGTACAGTATAGCATGACAGCGCAATTGTCATTTAAACAGCGACAGCGCTGAAAGCTGAAAATTGGCTTGGGCAGGAAGGGGGGAAAGTGCTCAGTATTGAACCTCCGAGGAGATGGGGTTCACCTGTCCGCAGTGGGGATTGATTTATGGGCGCTGGGTCTACAGGACAGGATTCAGCGGGCCCTGCGGGTGTGGAGGGGCACTTAAGGGTAAGGTGTTATCCTTGCGGGCTGTGGTGGTGTTTTGGTCTTTTATGGTGTCAGAAAACATACGAGATGGAAGTGTTTGGGACTCATCGGTAGTATCTGCCCCTCTGGTGTATTCCAGTTAGAACGGTTCGCTGGAATACGGTAATGGTTGCACTACGGGAAGGGTGTTGTCTCCGAGCGGGTGTGGTACGACTGGAGGCCTATCATAGAGAAAGGTCCCGCAGTGTAGTGGTGGAATATGTGTTAAGTTCGGGGTGCCCTCAAAGACCAACAGACTGAGTGATTGATAGTTGTCGTTTACAGATGTTTATATGTTAAAAGTTTTGAAATATTAATATTTTGTTAATAAAAAGGCTGCTATGGCCGTATATACTCCAAATTCAGGTGTGGCCTCCTTAATTTAGATAATGGTAAGGGGGATGGTGAAGTAAGAGTGGTTGGGCAGTATAAAGAAGGTTGGGGACATCTAGGCTACGCTGGTCATGTACATGGCCCCACGATTTTAAACTGCAGCCCAGTTTCCTAATATTAAAACCAATCCCTCAGTTTTCCATTAGACCAGATTTTGTTTTTACTGGAACCAGCCTTGGGGCAACACTCAGACTGGGCTATGTGTTCTACCGGATAACACCAGTATACACCACTAGTTGAAAGAAGAAGACACACTACCTTAGAATCCTGTTCAATCAGTCCATAATCGATAATCCCAGATTCCTTTTCTCTCTTGCCCTGGAATGGAAAGGCATGATTAATTTCATAGCAGATGGAGAAGGCACGGCACTTCTAGAATATTTAATGTGTTACCTTGAGAAGGGCCAGGAGGAGCGCATTGTAAGGTCCACTTGTTTCCGATGTAATGGCCTTCTCCAACTCCGTTTTAAACTCTATAAAAATGACAACATGGAAAGTCGATGGGATGGGCTATTACCAGAGTTTACCTTTTATTATGTTTTTGGACTGTTACATGAACAAGCCATGGGATCTAGGGTCATCTACATTTAACTCCTAGAATCATGCTACTACACCAAAATAGCCCTTAATAATGAACAGGATGAGTTGGAAACCCTTGTGCTCAGATAACCCCAGTACCCAGGCATTCAAACGTCCAATATAAGAGAAAGAAGTCTGCCACCACAATGTTTCAACAATAAAACATTAGATCCATCCATCTACATTTAAGGCCTTATTTAATCCATGTCAAATGAGCTACATTGATCTGCATAGATCAAAGCATGCTCAACGCAAGGGCACATAGAAAACAAATGCCCTGTTCACCCCATGCAGGTGTGTTTCAGTTCATTGCATAAAAATGCAGCATGTCTGCATTTTTACATATTGGTATGCAACTCGCTGCATGTCACCATACATGAGTTTGTCACACAATGCACTGTGGTGCATGGAGTTGAATGAAATGTCATGTTATTTCATTAACTATATGTAGAGCAGGTTTATACTGTTGCTCTTTGGTACACCTAATGCACTGCTGTGTGTTTTGGTGCGCTGCATTAAAAAAAAAAAGTGCAAGCACCTTTTCTTGGTGCATGGACAATCCATTAAAATGAATGTGCTGCCTTAAAGTGGTACTTGCCAGACCCCCGACTGCTCTGTGTTCCCGATCCTGCAGCCTCCTGGGAAATGTGATGTAAGCATCTCAGGAGACTGTAGGATCAGAGATGCATCATTCTGGCCTAGGCCAGAATGGCAACGAGGCCAAAAAAAAAGAAAATGGGGGCTAAAATGAAACATACTCCCTCTTGAGGCTTAAATTCCACTTTATCTCAACACGCATTAACATGTGGCTTAACACACGGCAACAGTGTGAATCCAGCCTTAATGAAAAAAAAAAAAAACATGTTCCCCTTTTCCCCTCTTTTCCTTAATTCTGTATATGTTAAGTTCCTGCAGGTTCTCCTAATAGGTTTGTCCCTCAGACCTTTCGGGTGCTCATCCCTGGACCAGTTCTATTGTACCAATATCTTTTTGAAAATGAGGTCTCCAGAACAGGACACAGTATTCTAAGGAAGACACAACTAAAGTTGAAATCTATTCCTAACTATTCTTAAACCTGCTCCCACCTCTTTCTAACACTCTGTGAAAGGAAGATGCTTACACTTACCTATTCTGAGGGCACTGCGGTCCGGTCAAGTCATCTCCCCAGCGGCCAACTTCAGAAAGGAGAGGAGAGGAGAAATTACCAACAACGGCTGAAATGCCTCTGTGGTGACATCACCATAGACTTGCTATGGGGCACCCATTGTCGGCTGTCCCTCCTCTCCCTACCGCTGTAAACCATTCACATGACAGGACCAGAGAACCTTCAGAATTGGTAAATATATAGTACACATCTTCCTTTCACAGGGTAGTTAGAATAGGAGTTAGAAGGGGGTGGGAGCAGGTTTAAGTTTAGTTAGGAAAAGCCTGGAATTCCACTTTAAGCTCTATATAGGAAAGCAGGGCCTCCTTCCCCCTGCTGGTGTCCCCTGTATTGATAACTAAAGATCTATATAGAGCAATCAGGACCTCCTTCCTCCTTCTAGTGATCCCTTCAGTGATAACAAAATATCTATATAGAAGAATCAGGACCTCCTTCCTCCTGCTGGTGACCTCTCCAGTGATAACTTAAGATTTATATAGAACAGGGATATGCAATTAGCGGACCTCCAGCTATTGCAAAACTACAAGTCCCATCATGCCTCTGCCTCTGGATGTCATGCTTGTGGCTGTCAGAGTCTTGCCATGCCTCATGGGACTTGTAGTTCTGCAAAAGCTGGAGATCCGGTAATTGCATATCCTGATATAGAAGAATCAAGACCTCCTTCCTTCAGCTGGTGACCCGTATAGTCATAACTTAAGATCTATATAGGGGAATGGAGACCTACTTCCTCCTGCTGGTGACCCCTCCAGTTACATAGTAGGTGAGGTTGAAAAAAAAGACACAAGTCCAACCTATGTGTGTGATTATATGTCAGTAATACTTTGTATATCCCTGTATGTTGTGGTTGTTCAGGTGCTTATCTAATCGTTTTTTGAAACTATCGATGCCCCCCCCTGCTGAGACCACCACCTGTGGAAGGGAATTCCACATCCTTGCCGCTCTTACAGTAAAGAACCCTCTACGTAGTTTAAGGTTAAACCTCTTTTCTTCTAACTTTAATGAGTGGCCACGTGTCTTATTAAACTTCCTTCCGTGGAAAAGTTTTATCCCTATTGTGGGGTCACCAGTATGGTATTTGTGAGTTGAAATCATATCCCCTCTCAAGCGTCTCTTCTCCAGAGTGAATAAGTTCAGTGCTCACAACCTTTCCTCATAACTAATATCCTCCAGACCCTTTATTAGTTTTATTGCCCTTCTCTGTACTTGCTCCATTTCCAGTACATCCTTCCTGAGGACTGGTGCCCAGATACTCCAGGAGAGGCCGGACCAAAGTCCTGTAGAGTGGGAGTATTATCGATTTATCGCTTTAGGGATATACAATGTAATACTGACATATAATCACACACATGGGTTGGACTTGATGGACTTGTGTCTTTTTTTAACCTCACCTACTATGTAACTATGTATATCTCTTCAGTTAATCCCCTTTTTAATGCATGCCAATATTCTGTTTGCTTTGTTAACAGCAGCTTGGCATTGCATGCCATTGCTGAGCCTATCATTGATCCTAGATTCCCCCAGATGTTCTCCCCCACATAGTGAGTAGATTGCATTCATATTTTTGCCACCCAAATGCATTATTTTAAATTTTTCCACATTAAACCTCATTTGCCATGTAGTCGCCCTCCCCATTAATTTGTTCAGATCTACTTGCAAGGTTTCCACAGAGAAGTTATTGCCCTGCTTAGCTTAGTATTGTCCGCAAATACAGAGATTGAACTGTTTACCCCATCCTCCAGGTCATTTATGAACAAATTAAATAGGATTGGTCCCAGGACAGAACCCTGGGGGACCCCACTTTCCACCCCTGACCATTCTGAGTACTCCCCATTTATCACTACCCTCTGAACTCGCCCTTGTAGCTAGTGTTGAATCCATGTACTCACCCTATGGTCCATGCCAATGGACCTTACTTTGTACAGTAAACGTTTATGGGGAACTGTGTCAAATGCTTTTGCAAAATCCAGATACACCACGTCTACGGGCCTCCCATTATCTAGATGGCAGCTCACCTCCTCATAGAAGGTTAATAGATTGGTTTGGCAAGAACAATACTTCATGAATCCATGCTGATTACCACTAATGATACTGTTTTCATTACTAAAATCTTGTATATAGTCCCTTATCATACCCTTCAAGAGCTTGCACACTATTGATGTTAGGCTAACTGGTCTGTAATTCCCAGGGATGTATTTTGGCCCTTTTTTAAATATTGGTGCTACATTGGCTTTTCTCCAATCAGCTGGTACCATTCCAGTCAGTAGACTGTCAGTAAAAATTAGGAACAATAGTCTGGCAATTAATTGACTAGTTCCCTAAGGAACCTCGGGTGTAAGCCATCTGATCCCAGTGACTTAATGTTACGTTTTCCAAGTCTATTTCTAATTTTGTCCTCTGTTAGCCATGAGGATGCTTCCTGTGATGTGTCATGAGGATAAACACTCCAGTTTTGGTTACTGAAGACCCCCGATTCCCTCGTGAAGACTGAGGAGAAGAATAAATTCAATACCTTTGCCATCTCACCATCCTTTGTAACCAGATTTCCTTCCTCATACTTTTATGGGGCCAATATGGTCTGTCCTCCCTCTTTTACTGTTTATATACTTAAAGCGGAGTTCCACCCAAAAATGGAACTTCCGCTTAGCCAGTTCCTCCCCCCCTTCGGTGTCATATTTGGCACCTTTGGCACCTTTCTAATTGTACCCTTACATTTCTTGTTGCATTCTTTGTAAAGTCTTAATGCTGATGATGATCCCTCAGCCTTGTATTTTTTGAAGGCCTTCTCCTTTGCTTTTATATGCATTTTTACATAGGAGTTAAGCCATCCAGGACTTTTGTTCACTCTTTTAAATTTATTTCCCAATGGGATCCACTGGCTAATGTCCTTATTTAATATGCTCTTAAAGCAAACCCATCTCTCCTCCGTGTTCTTTGTTCCTAAGATTTTATCCCAATTTATAGATTTAATATATATTCCAGTGATAGCTTAAGATTTATAGAGAAGAATCAAGACCTCCTTCTTCCAGCTGGTGACCCATATAGTCATAACTTAAGATCTATATAGGGGGGATCAGGACCTACTGTACTTCCTCCTGCTGGTGACCCCTCCAGTGATAACTTAGGATCTATATAGGGGAATCAGGACCTAGTTCCTCCTTCTGGTGATCCCTCTAGTGATAACTTAAGATCTATATAGGGGAATCAGGACCTACTTCCTCCTGCTGGTAACACCACTAGTGATATCTTAGGAACCATATAGGGGAATCAGGACCTACTTCCTTCTGCTGGTGATCCCTCTAGTGATATAACGATCTATATGAGGGAATTAGGACTTCCTTCCTCCTGCTGGTGATCCCTCTAGCGATAAATTAAGACCGATATAGAGGCATCAGGACCTATTTTCTTATAATGGTGATCCCTCTAGTGTTAAGCCAGTTATGCATGTAGAGTTTTTTCTTTTTGTTCATCCAGCTATTCTATTGTATTCTGACAGCAGGGACTCCCCCCTAGTCAGAATACACAGATCAGCACTGCAGCGGCTGATCAAATGCTGTTTTTTCAGCAGTACTGTTCTACAGAAGCCAGTCTAACTACTAGCTTCTGTTGAACAGAGAGCGGTTTACACAGACTGAAATTCCTTCAGTTCTTGCTGAACCAACCAAATTTCAATACGTGTATACCCAGCTTTCGATACCGCCTGGTCTAACACAAATACAATAGGAAGTTGGGTATTTTAGACTCTGCTTCGCCTCTTACCTTGCTTGAAGCAGGCCTGGATGGCTCTCAACTGTTCATTCGATCTGGTGCTGAGGATTTCACTCAGTGCAGCTTCATCTGTCCCTAATCCCTGCAACAGTGATAATAAATACTGGAAGTGCTTAAATCTCTCAGCATGCACTACCATAGACATAGTAGCTTTATACATATACAGTACAATACATTGTGGGCACACCTTTATTGTCTGAACACAACATTGAATAGGTTGATAGTAAGACAATTAGTACGAAATAAAAAGTCTAGTTTCTTTAAAAAAAAAAAAATTAGGATAGCTGGGAAGGATTAGGCCTGATTCACACCTATGCAGGTTGCAGTTTGCATATTCCAGGTGCATTTTGCGTATTTCAATAAACGTTTTTGATCCATTGAAGTCTATGAAACCAAAAGCCAGTAAAAAGTCCCTGGCCCTTTTCATAAAATGCACAAATGTGAACATGACCCATAAGAAACCATGTTAAATGGACATAGTGTGTTTCTGAAAAACTGAAAACGCGCTAGAAAATGCATAATTTTGAACCAGGCCTTAAATTATAGAACTTAATTTGTCTTCACTTCCTCTTCCAGTGACCAAACAGAAAGTAAAGCCCGGAAATGCAGCATGCAATGCGTTAAGTGCAGGGCGTGCATGACAGGGGTAACAGTGTGGGGAAGGGATGGTCTAAAATGGAGCCGAGGGGGAGGGACAGGAAGGGAGGGGTTATATAAAAAGGTTAACCTGTGGGGAGGGGTTAACAGAAAACTGGTGGAAAGTTCTGGGAAGCATGGCTGAAGTGGAGCGTCTCATGGCTCAACTGCGTGCGGAGGCGGCGGTGAGAGGAACGGCGTGGCTACAAGACGCGATCGGTGCGGCCATGGAGCAGGCAGGACAGCAGCCGTGTATGGGTGAGAGGAGCAGTGGCAGAGCAAGGAGATCGAGGCCGCCTGAGCGCTTCTCTCCGGAACGCTCTAGGGCGGCACAAAGGATGGCGGGGAGGAACAGGGAAGAAGTGCGGGGATGTCCACCGGCCAAGAAGAAGACAGCGAGCGGAGGTGCTTTCACGGCCACGGCGGCAGCAAGCGGGGAGAGAGCGGGTACGCAGGTCAGGCCTAGCGGAGGAAGACGAGCGGGGAGCGCGAGCCCCGCCCCCAGGATGACGGCGGAGGTTCTCAACACTATTGCGGCCAGGAAGGCTGCAGATGTCCCCAGGCTTTCTAATTCTGCGGCAGGGGCCAATCAAAATGCGGTGAGAGGAAGAAGCGGGCAGCAAGCAGGAGGAGCGGAGGCCTTCAGGGCTGCGGTATCCAACACCGGCCCTGCAAAGGCTGTCCTAAAGTCAGCGGGAGGTTACGCAGCCAGGAGGAAGGAAAGGATGGAGATGGCGGCGGCAGCCAAGGCCACCAGGCCAGGCGGGCTTTCGGAGATGGAAGACGGAGAGACGGTCCCAAGGGAGCTGGAGGAGACGTCCGGATCGGATGAGGAGGCGCCCCCCTTTTCCAGGAGCACGGACGAGAATGAGGTCGGAAGGTCGGCTGACGGGGTACCACCTGTGCAGCCCGGTAAGTCCCAGCAATTGGGGTTGGAAGGGGGGAACAGGGTAAGACAGGAATTAAGCAGGCCTGAGGACAGGGTAAGGGGGGTTGTCCCAGCGGTGGGGGGCTCTGGTTTACTGGGGTTTTTGGAAGGCATTAAGGAATTGGTGCAGAGATTTGAGGCAGGAGAGCGTGCTGCGGGGGGCCCGGCAGCTGCATGGGTCCCACCAGCGGGGGGCGGCGGACATGTGGCAGGGGTGGGGGCGCCCACAGTAGCGGCTGCGGTGGCGGTACCCGCTCTGGAGACCACGGTTAGTGATGTTCCGCAGGGGAAGGAAAAAGCTGCGGAGACAGTAGAGAGGCAGGATATAACCAGGCTGGCGGATGCGGCACGGTGCGAGGTTTATGTGTGCTACGAAGGACCTTTGGGAGCGCACTTGAAACAGGAGGTACGGGAGAAGTTGTGGAAAGGTGAGTATGTGGAAATATTTTCACTACTACCATTGGAGAAATTTAATTTGGACAGGGTTAAACCAGATAGCTCCAAGAAGGAGGACGAAGAGAAGAGGAGATATCGGCTGATCCCTAGGACATTTACCAATTGGTTGCAAGCGTTTGCAATTCTGGCCAGTGTGATAGGGGAAAGGCACCCGGAGCAATGTTCGGCATTGTTCTGCTATCAGGATGCGATAGGAGAAGCTTATAGAGTGTACGGCGGCACGGGTTGGCTGAGATACGACGAGCAGTTCAGACAGCGGAGAGCGGTACGTCCAGAGCTGCGTTGGGACCACAAGGACATTAGCTTGTGGATGCGTTTGATGACGACGACGAGGGCCCCGAACCAGTTTTTTCAGGGGGGAGCCGGTGGACCTTCAGCCCCGGGACATTCGGCCGGAAACAAAAAAGGGTTTTGTTGGCAGTACAACACCGGAGCCTGTAAGTTTGGTACGTCATGTAAGTACAAGCACGAGTGCTCCGGCTGTGGAGGGACGCATCCTGGATCTAGATGCTATAAGCAGGGAAAAGGCAGAACCGGTGACGTTGGGAACAAGAGGGAGGACTCCGGTGAAAGTGGAAAGGATGCGGCCGTTTCTCGGTAAGTATCCTGACAGACAAGCTGCAAGGTTACTGGAGGAGGGTTTCTCGGTGGGTTTTAGGATACCCTGCGAGTTGAAGGTTGTTCCCCAGGTGCCCAAAAATTTACGATCCGCATTGCAACATCCGGAAGAGGTTTCCGCGAAGCTGGCAAAGGAAGTTGCAATGGGGAGAATGGGTGGTCCTTTTCAGGCGGCACCATTTGCAGATTTGGTGGTGTCACCGCTAGGTGTTGTGCCCAAAAAGGAGCACAACAAATTCAGGCTCATTCACCACTTATCCTTCCCAAAAGGGGGATCGGTGAATGATGCCATTGACCAGGAGGCGTGCTCAGTGACTTATACATCATTTGATGCCGCCGTTGGGTGGGTGCGCCGTTACGGTAAAGGAGCGTTGATGGCCAAGGCGGATGTCGAATCGGCTTTTCGGCTGCTGCCAGTACACCCGGAGAGTTTTAGGTTCCTGGGGTGCCACTGGAAAGGAGAGTTTTACGTGGACAAATGCCTACCGATGGGTTGCTCGATATCGTGTGCGATGTTTGAGCAATTCAGCTCTTTTTTGGAATGGGTAGTGAGGGACGTGTCAGGAGTGAATTCTATAATTCACTACCTGGATGATTTTTTATGCATAGGTCCGGCTTCTTCTAGAATCTGCGCGGTGTTATTGGCGACATTACAGCATGTCGCTGACAGATTCGGCATTCCGTTGGCTGCTGGAAAGACGGAGGGACCTTGCACGGTCATCACGTTCCTAGGCATTGTACTGGATTCAGAGGCCATGGAATGCAGGTTGCCGGAAGACAAATTGGGAGATTTGAAAAAAGAGATCGCAGGGTTAATAGGTTTGAGGAAGGTACAACTGAGAACGCTTCAATCGGTTTTGGGCAAGCTGAATTTTGCTTGCCGCATACTGCCGATGGGTAGAGTGTTCAGCCGCCGGCTGGCGGCTAGCACGAGTGGTATACAATCGCCAAGGCATTTTGTGCGTTTAGTCAAATCGCACAGGGAGGATTTACAGGTATGGCATACCTTTTTGGAATCCTTCAATGGAAGGGCGATGTGGATGTCAGGACCGGTCAGTAATTTCGACCTGGAACTCTTCACGGATGCGGCAGGGTCTACAGGTTTTGGGGCGTTTTTTCAAGGTCGGTGGAGTGCAGGTCCTTGGCCTCAGTCATGGATAGATGAGGGTTTCGTACAAAACTTGGTTTTACTGGAACTGTTTCCAGTAGTGCTGGCGGTGGAACTGTGGGGCGCATCTTTCAGGGATCTGAAGGTGCGTTTTCACGGGGACAATTTAGGGGTGGTGCAAGTGATAAACAGGGTGACAGCATCGTCCCCGCCAGTGATCAAGTTGTTGCAGCATTTAGTATTAAGATGTTTGCAATTGAACGTCTATATTCATGCAGTTCACTTACCAGGGGTGGAGAATGTGGTAGCTGATGCGTTATCTCGCTTCCAGTGGGACAGGTTCCGACAGTTGGCGCCGGAAGCGGAGCAACGGGGGGTGCCTTGTCCCGAGTGGATGTGGGAAATACCTTTGGCGTCATCGCGGGATGGATTCAGCAGTCGGTAAGTGGGGCCACGTGGGCGGCGTACTCCAAGGTATGGATGGAGTGGATGGGTTTTGTTCAGGGTATTGGCGAGGAGCCGTCCGGGAGGTCTTTGCACTTGTTGTTGCTATACTACGTGGCAAGGAAAATGGAGGAGGGTGCGTCGGTAGCTGTTTTGAATACGCAATTAGCGGGGTTGGCTTTTCTTTTTAAGCTACAGGGTCAGCAGGATGTCACGAAAGATTTTTGGGTGCGCCAAGCGCTAAAGGGGTACAGGAAGCGGGGAATCAAGCGTGATTCCAGAAGGCCGGTGACTTTTGAGGTCTTAGGTAGTATTATAGAAAAGTTGGGGGAGATATGCTCTTCCGAGTATGAAGTTACATTGTTCAAGGTGGCGTTTGTACTGGCATTTTTTGGAGCATTCAGGATAAGCGAGCTGGTTAGCCCGGCAAAAACAGTTCCAGGAGGATTGGGATGGCAGGAAGTTCAGCTGGAGCGGGCAGGTTTAACGTTGGTTATAAACAGGTCAAAAACGGTATCAAGCAGGGAGAGGCAGGGTAGTGAGAGTTTACCCCATTCAGGGATCCTGCCTGTGCCCGGTGGGCACGGTTGAGGAATTCTTGCAAGTTCGTCCAGCGTTACAAGGCCCCTTTTTAATGCACTTGGATGGGAGATTTTTATCTAGGTTTCAGTTCATCACAGTTTTTAGGAGATGCCTGCGGAGTGTGGGTTTACGGGACAAGGATTTCGCGTCTCACTCCTTTCGGATAGGAGCGGCTACTGAAGCAGTCAGGAATGGGCTAGGTGTGGAGGCGGTAAAAAGAATTGGAAGGTGGGAATCGAAGAGGTTTCAGTCCTATGTGAGACCACATCTAGTGGTGGGGTCTGGGGTATGCTAGGGGAGTAGTACAGTGATTGTTTAGTTAACACCGGTTCGTCTTTGAGGAGAGTTTTGAGGGAAGTTTTCTTGTTTTCTTCTAATTACAGGATCATCGCCTGGCATGGTCTGGATTATGGGCCATTCATATGTGTGTTGGGGGGCTAGAAGGGGGGATGCTCGTTGGGAGGGCAGACAGTTAGGTTTTGACAAAAGGGAGGTTTATATTAAGTGGTTGGGGATACCGGGAATGTTGTGGGGCAGATTGCTTCCTGAAGTACAGAAGTATGCCCTGAGGGAAGGACCACCTGACGTGCTAGTTTTACACGTCGGCGGTAATGATCTAGGTATCAGATCCATGGTAGACATCACGAGGGATATCAAGGGTGATTTGTGGCGCTTGATGGAACTATTCCCCAAGACTATTTTTATATGGTCGGATATGGTGGCTAGGACATCTTGGAGAATGGCCAGGTCGGTGGAAGGTGTAAATCGGGCCAGAAAAAAGATTAATAGGGAGGTGAGCAAATTCATGGTACGCAATGGAGCCTTAGCTATTAGACACCCTGAATTAGAATTCGAAACGTGGAGGTACCTGAGACCTGATGGGGTCCACCTTAATGATGTGGGGATAGACTTGTGGAATTTAGGATTACAGGAGGGAATACAGCGAGCTATTCGGGTGTGGAGGGGCATCCAAGAGTAAGGTGTTACTCGTGGGATGCGGTGGCGGGCGTTGGTCTGTGCAAGAGAAGGAAGATGGATAAGTAAGTGGGGGATCTAACGTTGGTATGGATCCGGAGGTTTTTTGGTTCCCGGTTAACGGAGGTTAGCCGGGAAGTGTTAATGGGGCACTGCGGGAATTGTTAGTCTCTGAGCCAGCTTGTCGGCTTGAGGCCTAGTTGAGATATTTTGAGAAGTACCGCAGTGCTACATGGGTGATGACCATCAAATGAGTTTAAGTGATAGCGCAGACCAACGCTCTTTAGTTCAAAGTTCTTTCATGGAATAACAGATGTTTTCTTGTTTATTGTTTGATAACAGAGTTTTTTATAAGAGATTTATAATATATATTGTTTAAATAAAGTAGGCTGCTACGGCCTTTTACCCCAAGGTTCGGTGTGGTCTGTTTTATTGGGAGTAGAGAAGTAAGAGGGGTGTTGATAAGGGTGGACTACATCTGTTATCCAACAGTCAAGTAAAGCCCGGAAATGCAGCATGCAATGCGTTAAGTGCAGGGCGTGCATGACAGGGGTAACAGTGTGGGGAAGGGATGGTCTAAAATGGAGCCGAGGGGGAGGGACAGGAAGGGAGGGGTTATATAAAAAGGTTAACCTGTGGGGAGGGGTTAACAGAAAACTGGTGGAAAGTTCCCGCCCACCCACCCCCTTTTTTTGTTGGGCTAGGTTAATGGTAGGTTTGGGGGAAGTTAGTTTGTTTTGTTTTGTTTTTTGTGTGTGTTTTTTCACAGGTGCTGAAGGATGAATCGTCGTGGCAGTGGCGGGCGTTGGTCTGTGCAAGAGAAGGAAGATGGATAAGTAAGTGGGGGATCTAACGTTGGTATGGATCCGGAGGTTTTTTGGTTCCCGGTTAACGGAGGTTAGCCGGGAAGTGTTAATGGGGCACTGCGGGAATTGTTAGTCTCTGAGCCAGCTTGTCGGCTTGAGGCCTAGTTGAGATATTTTGAGAAGTACCGCAGTGCTACATGGGTGATGACCATCAAATGAGTTTAAGTGATAGCGCAGACCAACGCTCTTTAGTTCAAAGTTCTTTCATGGAATAACAGATGTTTTCTTGTTTATTGTTTGATAACAGAGTTTTTTATAAGAGATTTATAATATATATTGTTTAAATAAAGTAGGCTGCTACGGCCTTTTACCCCAAGGTTCGGTGTGGTCTGTTTTATTGGGAGTAGAGAAGTAAGAGGGGTGTTGATAAGGGTGGACTACATCTGTTATCCAACAGTCAAGAGAAGAGAATCTCAGCAATGGACACACAGATGGAAGGCTCACAGAGGTCTGAAGCCTTCTTCACGGTATTGCCCCGTACACACGGTCGGATTTTCCGATGGAAAATGTCCGATCGGAGCGTGTTGTCGGAAATTCCGACCGTGTGTGGGCTCCATCGGACATTTTCCATCGGATTTTCCGACACACAAAGTTGGAGAGCAGGAGATAAAATTTTCCAACAACAAAATCCGTTGTCGGAAATTCCGATCGTGTGTACACAAATCCGATGGACAAAGTGCCACGCATGCTCAGAATAAATAAAGAGATGAAAGCTATGGCCACTGCCCCGTTTATAGTCCCGACGTACGTGTTTTACGTCACCGCGTTCAGAACGATCGGATTTTCCGACAACTTTGTGCGACCGTGTGTAGACAAAAAAAGTTTGAGCCAACATCCGTCGGAAAAAATCCTAGGATTTTGTTGTCGGAATGTCCGAACAAAGTCCGACCGTGTGTACGCCCTATAATAGAAGAGTGCTTTAGCTGCTTTCTATTTGTCAGTTTGTGTTATTTGTCTCCCTGCCCATCCTAGTCATAACACGGGATGTGAAGGAAAATCTCCCCAGCAGGGACATAGGCAGCAATACAAACCTGATAAGGGGTCTATATGTGGGGAGGTGCAGCATGGTGCAGCAGCAGTAAAAACTCAGAGACCAGATGTAACAACAGAACTGTATTGAGGTAAACTCCAATCAAACACAACTACCTAGCAGGGAGACATCCCAATGGAGTGCACTCACAGAATGTTGCAGAGAAGGGTAACAGCAGGTCTTGGGGGAATAGAATCTGGCTTGGCTGATGTGCGCCAAAATGGGGGAAAATTCCAGTCCCTGACTCATCAGGAACCTTTCCCTACTGCTTTTACTGTCACTGTCTGAAGAGTGACCTGTCCCTACACTACCCACATGTGGAATGCCTGCCAGGCCTGGGAGCCAGGACCTTAAATAAGCTCTGCCTAACCCAAGATGGCTGCCAAAGTCACATGCGATTGTAGCATCTAATCAGTGACCCAGGAAATAATAGAGGAACGGTGTTCCTTTGACTTCACCTTCAACAGCAATGCCGCTGCGGTCGAGTGCTACCCACAATGGAGAAGACTGCACCTGCCTACATTTATCTATCTAAAACTAAAAAAAGTTGATTCAAATGAGGTGTTTATAATTTCATTGGATGTCTTTTTTGACTCTGAAGAACATCTCACCTTCATCGCTGATTTCAGCTCCTGAGCATCGTATACAGCTGGGGTCTTCAGTAAACCCACAACTAGCCTCTCCAGATCTCCTGAGAGAGCCTTCTTAATGTTCTCCTCCAAGTCCTGCCAATGTAGAAATATGTAACGTTATTTCAATACACTTTTAGGAAAACTTAGTATTCCTCTCTGGGTCAGCTTTATATATTGCCAGGACGTTATAGATGGTTGCCAGCTTCTTGTTAGCTTGCCCCTCACCTTGTGACTTAATGCCAAGTTACAATGTACAGTCTGACCATGAGGGATGGGGCAATAGGTAGCTCAGGTAGTTGAAGAGGTGCTCCTCATACAAGAAGATGAAGCAGAAGGAAGGATCAAAGTGTTCCTGTATCGGGGAAGATCAGGGGCCCTGCATTCTAGCAGGCCAGACAGATACAGTATCTTACTACGTGGAGATGTCCACAGTTCCATGGCCACCCAATAGGTTTGTAAGACACCACTGAAGTAAAATTATTATTATTAGATAGGATTTAAATAGTGCCAACAGTTTATGCAGCACTTTACAATATAAAAGGGAGACAGTACAGTTACAATACAATAAAATATAGAAGGGTTAAGAGGGCCCTGCTCATAAGAGCTTACAATCTAAGATGTATTATAGATTTATTACTAGCCATACCTGCTGTAGTTCTTCATTGTATATGCGAATGACCTCTTGCCTTTGTTCATTGTCAAGCCCTGTGACAATGTCAATGATTGTTTGCTGGCTACCTATCAATATACAGACAGAAATTAATGCAGGTTCGCATTTTGTCAACATGCAAGCTAAACAGAATAAAAAAATATACATGTGGAAGAAAAAAAAACATCTTAAAGGAGTTCTCTACTTTAAAATGAAATGTGGACCCTTACTTCAGAACTCTGAATGCACCCACCCAATTATAAAGAACTTCTAAAGGGGAGGAACCTCCCTGGCCCCCCAGGGAGCAAGACTCCTGATGGGGCAAGGCACTTTGGTCCACCTAGCCAAAAGGCCTGGTGGACCCCCCCCCCACCCTCTTCGTGTCTAGCCAAAGCTGAACACTGAGTGCTAGGTAAGGGGCTCTGCCGAAGAGAGACCCCCAGGCAGGAGAGGAAGGAATCTAAGGGCCTCACAACCTCAACCTAGAGTTCAGAGCAGGTCTGAAGACCTGTCATCCTCAGCGAGTGAAAAAGACACACATAAAAAGTGCAGTGACGAACACGTGGGGCAAAAAATAAATAAAGGTGCAGAACAAAGGCTAGGCCTTGTGGCCTGACAACAAAAATTGCCCCATCTCGGCCAAAAGCCAATGCAGTGAGGTGCAGAAAAAAAATAGATGGTGTTGTGGCCTAGTATTCATTCTCATTGTGGGGTCCCGAATCCATAGTCATACAAGGAGCACTCTCAGGTTGCCACTCCCAGGGGGAAATTTACATTGCAGGCTATCTGCCTTCCCAGCCTTCAGCCAGACAAGATAGCACTGCTCAAATCGAAAGGCACTGGGCTTCTCAGATACCTCCACACAAAGTACCACTGACCCCTTCTTTACTCAGTGGGCACTTAATTCGGATTCCTTCCCTTGATAAAGGTCCCTCGGGACCCCCATCATACCAGCAGGGATACTATACAGACAGCCATTTCTGCAAAAAAGCCTGAATGACGGCAGAGCACCCCTACTGGACACTCATAAGAACAGATACTATAATTGATCTTAGCCAACGTCATCACATACAATGCAAGACCAGTACTGGTCATTGTCCCTGCATTGTACGTGATGACTTCGGTAAGACTAGGCGACTTGTTGAAGAAAAAGTGCAGCTTCAAATTTCGATTTCGTTTTAGTCAGAATCTTTTTACTAAAATGTCATTTTAGTTTTAGACGTATGGTTTTAGTTGTATTTTAGTACACTAAATTAGTGTTAATTTGGTTGATTATAGAATGATGGTGGATGATGGAATACTGGTCATCACTGTAGGAACAGGCAAGACAGAAAACATCTGGGATCATGGGGTAAGATAAGAATATCTCTCTTGGGTCAGCCCATGGTTAGGTTTTAAATTGTTTTTCATTTTTTATTTATCTTATCATTTAACCACTTCTATACACTTGGTCTAATAGCGAGACAGTAGTGGTAGGAGGAGGTAGGTCAGACCTGTTGGGTTTTGTTCATCCCATTGACCTTTGGAAGTAATCGTAAATCTACTCCAAGAAACTTGGGCTAATATCATACCACCCAACTTTTTGAGATGGGAACGAGGGACACCTATTAGCAAATGTATGTAGGCATAGGACATACCCCCTGTCACGCCCATTAAAGGAGAATTATACATAAAAAAATAATTTGTTAACCCACAAGTGCTTTTTTTTTACTACTATTATTCCTTGTTACTGGTTTTGAAATTTACAAATGTAGTAAGAAATTGGATGAAGGGTTTAGCACAGGGGAAACACTTTTTGAAAGTTAAAAAGTGCTTTTTTTTATACAACTATATAGATCAGACCAAAATAAGGGACAAATGAGGGGGAAAGAGGGACAGAGGGACATTGTTGCAAATCAGGGACAGTCCCTTGAAATCAGGGACAGTTAGGAGCTATGCAACATGACTAAGTAAGGTGAGTTCACAGGTTAGAAAACAGTAGTGTACAATGTTTATTCTGTTCATATAGTCTCAAGTAGCTTAGAGATAAAAAAAAGTTACCTTTATTTGTAAGTGTGTCGTGGAGTCTGTCTACATTGAGCTCAGGTTCAAAATTCTTCAATGGCTTAATCGTGCCCAAAGTTCCCCAAGCACCAGTCTATAGGAAATCAGAAACAACAAAAGTTAGCTTACAGCTGATAACATTGGAACTATATTAAATTAAATCTAACGGCAAAACTTTTTTTTTTTTTTTTGTTTTTTTTAGCTTTGGACAGAGTGCAGAGGAATTAGAGCGCGTGTCAGTTTTTATTGCTGTCTGTGGTCTGTGTCCCCCATTAATAAGATTCCCCCTCTCTATTTGCCCTGATTACCGTTATCATTGAAAGTAAAAGAAAACCCAAAATTTGGGATGTCCCCAGAAAAGTAATAGAGGGGAAAACTTCCAATGGGGACACTAGTTCTGGTGACCTGGGGGGCCCCAAGAGATTCCCTTAATTTGCAGGGCTGTCCTCTCACTTCCTGTTTGGCTATGGGACAGGAAGTGAAGGGAAATCTCTACAATGGGACAGAAATGGCAAAAAAAAAATCTGACAGGGGTTATACCCCTCTCTTACTTTATCCAAAATGAACGAAAAAAGGATTTGCCTAAAGGAGCATTTCTCAAGTAGGGTTGGTAGTGGTTCCTTGAGCTGTGGCTGTTGGTCCTCCCATCTGATGGTGCCTGCATTGTTCTGGGGCCAGGGTCACTTAACAAAGCCAGCAGTATGATAACAATGATCTTTTTAGGTGTCTCTACTGTAAGGTTGGCACTCAGACCACCACTGTAAGGGGGGCATTCTTAATACTGACCACCAGTTTAAGGGGCATTTTTCCTATTTACCTCCAATGAAATGGTTTTAGTAAGAATGCCCCAAGACATGAAAATTACTTTAGGAGTTCATCTAGGGTAAAAAGGTTGAGAAAGTAGTCAACATACCCAAAAATGCAAGAACGGCACTCCTGATCAAACTAATTGCAGATATCCCTAAACATACCCAGACTTTCATATAATTTATGTTTTTGGTAGTGAAAACCATGATCACCAGTGCATGGAAGTCCTTGGTAGTTCTCTAAGCTGCCACCAAGAACAAACTCTTATGGATTATGCTCCATGAAAAACTGGCCAGCATCCTACAAGATAAGCAACCCAGATGTGATAAGATTTTGGATCCTTGGCCTAAATATCTGGAGTGCAGTAGGTTTATGGACCTTGCTTTTGGTGGAGGGGGGATTATGGTGTGGGGTTGGCTTTTCGTGGGTTGGGCTTGGCCCCGTAGTTCCAGTGAAGGGAACTCTTGAGGTGTCAACAAACCAAGACATTTTGTACAATTTAATACTCCCAACTTTCTGGGAACAGTTTGGGGATGGCCCCTTCCTGTTCTACCATGACTGCGTACCAGTGCACAAAGCAAGGTCCACAAAGACATGGATGAGCGAGTTTGAGGTGGAGGAATTTGACAGTTCTGACCTCAAACCCAATAGAATAGCTTCGGAATGAATAAGAGCGGAGACTGTGAGCCAGGCCTTCTCGTTCACATCAGTGCCTCACAAATGCCCTTCTGGAAGAAACATTCCCATAGACACACTCCTAAACCTTGTGGACAGCCTTCCCAGAAGAGTTAAAGATGTTATAGCTGCAAATGGTGGGCCAGCTCAATATTGAACCCTACGGACTAAGACTGGGATGACATTAAAGTTCATGTGCGTGTAAAGGCAGGCATCCCAATACTTTTGGTAATATAGTGTAGCTCCCTATCAACTATAGTTTTTTGGGTTATGCACATTGCAGTTATCCATTACTGGGCCATCTTACTCTGAGGCCAAATCTGTACTGGGCCTAGCTCCATTCTGGTACATTGAATTAGTATAAAGACAAGGGTTCTGTATTGTGTACAGATCTTTATGCTAAAACATTGTGTGCTGTTGCTTACACATAAGCAGTTTTATAATTTTTGTGCTTTATCCAAGCCTCTGTCTCAAACAAATGTTTTTACCTCTTTGTGTCTTACTACAATAAGAATTATTGGAAAAGAAAAGGTTTAGAATGTCCTAGAGATACACTTTAATGCAAACACTCTTAGAACTTTCAGAAAGAAGTTACTTTATCCCGAAAGTGAACTGCAGATTGTTTTAATTTCATATGACAGGTTCTTTTTGAAGAAAACGGTGCTGTCTGATTTTAATTTTGTCCATATAACACACAATAGCCAATACACAGATAAGTATTGTATATGACCCTGTCTACTGAAACTGTACATATGTTGTGCTGCCCACCATCCCAGCAAGTCTGTACAATGGTATCTGTGTCCATACATCGGTGGAATAATGGCGTTGTGTTCTGGTGGAATGCCAGAGTCAGAAGGCCAGCTTTGTCTAAGACAATGGACAGTTTCTGTAGGTAAAAGAGAATATATAGTGGATGAGACACCAACGCAAGGACAGGTGTTGTTTGGAAGCAAACTCTATTATAATTTCTGTGGTTTCACTGACTGTCAGATTTGACGTTTTCAAATTTTTTATATTTTTTTTTATTTATTCATTTTATTTAATATTTTAAAATTTTAAATTAATAATAAAAAACAAACAAAAAATAAATACAAACTATTTGAAAGAGATACAATCTGTAACTTGAATCCTTCACATCATGAATAGGCAGAGGTAAAAAAAATCTAAAAAAAAAAAAAGCAGCTTAAATCTTTTAGCCCTCAGGGGGGCTTAATCATAGCTTAAAGTAGAACTATATGCACTTTTTTTTTTCATTTTGGATGGCGTAAGAGAGGGTTATAACCCCTGTTGGATTTATTTTTGCCATCTTTGTCCCATCGGGGAGATTTCCCATAGCCAAGCAGGAAGTAAGAGGAAATTCCTCAAAGTTAAGGGAAACTTTTGGAGGCCCATAGGTCACAAGAACTAGTGTCCCGATCGGAAGATTTCCCCTGCCTGGGCACACCCTAATCACCCTGTGTGATGCAGATTGTTTAGACCCCTGATATTTCAAATTGTAAATAAAATGTAAAAAAATTAAATTGTAAAAATAAATTAAAAAAATAATAAAAATAGAAACTACTACTGACACTGTCCACTGTCCTACTGAGATCAATCTCTGTCCTACTGATGCTGTCAGTATATATACACAGCTGTGTTTGAGCTTTGGGGTGCACACCCTAATGCAATAGGCTGTGTACACCTATGTTCCCCCTCTATTACTTTTCTGGGGATAACCCTAAATTTGGGATTTTCTTTTACTCTAACTTTCAATGATAATGGTAAACAGGACAAACAGAGAGGGTGAATCTCCCTAATGGGGGCACAGACAGCAATAAAACCTGACAAGGGCTCTAATCCATCTCCCCTATATTTAAAAAAAATTACATTTTTTTAAATTTAGAAGCCAGTGTTTAAAAAAATATTTAAAAAAAAAACACTTTTTTTAAAATGTAAAAATCAATGTTAAAAAAAAAAAAAAAAATATTTTACTTTTTTTTTATTCTTAATTTAGAAACAGTGAACAGTCCTTAGCGCTCAGGTGTTAATAAAATCAGTTCTATTAAAGGAGTCCCTCAGCGCTCAGGTGTTAATAAAATCAGTTCTATTAAAGGAGTCCCTCAGCAGCTAGACTAGAGCTAGACTAGAGCTAGAATAAAGCACCATAGAATTTAGAAATCAATATTCCGTTTAATGGTATTTGCTGAATTTGGTAGATGTTGCAGGATACCTATGCTTAAAATGGCTCTATAGAACCACCTTGTCTAGCTGCATCAATGGCCAGACCTCCCGCCCCCAAGGAAAAGTACTGAGACAGGGTGCTGTGATGATATCGGGAAGCTAAGTACAGCACTTTGCTGCCCCCCCCCCCCCCAACCAGATATGATCATATTGTAGCCCATTTATTTGTTATTTGTGCCTTCGAATATCCATAAACCATTTTTATTGAGCTGGTAGATTTATGTGCAGACATGCAAGCTGAGCTTTGAAATAAGGCTTCCAATGGGAGTTTACATTTTTTAAGATGGGAGCAAGATGTATTTAGGTGAGCTCCCAATACAGAGAGGCCCCTATATAGCAGTACAAGGAGAAGGAGTGGAGCACTTCGGCCAATCAAGTGCCCTGCATTCACATGTTCTGACAATCAGTGAAGTAACTACACCCATACCAGCCCATGTGCTTTTTATGGGGTTCGGTGACAGGAGTTTTACTTCCTCCCCACTTCATCCAAAAACAAGAAGAAAGTTTTGACGGGACATACACTGTAAGGTCAATGACACTATCCACTTGCCAACTACAATATGCAGATACACGTTGCAGCTTGCAAGTGGTTTACTGGGTTTATGGCCGAAGCTATCAGCCATAACCCAGTATTTTTTTTCTTCCAGACTGCGATTTGTTTTCTCAAATATGCGGTCCAAGCGGCTAATTAGCAGCTGGATCACTTTCAGAAGCACCGCGAGGGCTCCCCTCCCGCCATCCCCCTCTCGCCTGTGTTTCTTATGCCCTGTACACACGATCGGACATTCCAAAAACAAAATCCATGTTTTTTTTCCGACGGATGTTGGCTCAAACTTGTCTTGCATACACACGGTCACACAAATCTTGTTGGAAATTCCGAACGTCAAGAAGTGACGTACAACACGTACGACGAGCCAAGAAAAATGAAGTTCAATAGCCAGTGCGGCTCTTCTGCCTGATTCCGAGCATGCGTGGAACTTTGTGCGTCGGAATTTTGTACACACGGTCGGAATTTACGTCAACGGATTTTGTTGTCGGAAAATTTGAGATCCAGATCTCAAATTTTGTGTGTCGGAAATTCCGATGGAAAATGTCCAATAGAGACTACACTTGGTCGGAATTTTCGACAACAAGCTCCAATCGAACATTTTCCATCGGAAAATCCGACCGTGTGTACGGGGCATTACAGATTCTTTGTAGCCAAATATTGGCACAACACCCACTACAATATATACACTCCTAATATGCATGGGCCTGATGTTCTGGAAGATCCAAACACCTCAGCTCCCAGGGAAACTTGTATGCTCCACCAGTATCGCTCAGGTTGAACTTTTAATGGGATGTAAGTTTGTGGATTAGACCATCTATATATTTTTTGTACATTACTTTCCCATAACATGGGTTCTTATTTAGACCATTTTATATTTTTTACCGACATTCTAGCATCCGCTCCTGATGAGTCGGATCGACGAAATGCGTCAAGCTTCAAAGGATGCAGTCCCCATTTTTTACAATTGGTCTTACTGACACCTTATTTCTGTATAACATGGTTTTATTTCATCACATTCATGTATCTTGTATATCTGCTCCCATGTTATGGTACCAATGTTTTATACTATGGTCTTATCTCACTATGGTCTTATTTATGTACTATTTTTAAAGTTTAGTTTACTTAATACTCATGTTGTTTTGCATGCTTCGAGTATTTACCCTTCATGTACATTCTATGCATCCTTTTACCCTTGTTAATAAATGGATTTACTTCTACATTGTGTTACAGCCTGCCTCACTCAAAGTCCCATACTTTTATTTTTTGTATCCAGATTAGGAATAAAGGTGCACCCCCCCCCCCCTGCACCTCATTTAAAGTGCTAGTATATGTAGATATACATTCCTCCTCTCCTTGTATGTGTTTCTCTGGCTTACCATTTTTACCGGCACGCCCAGGAAATGAATGGTTCGCACAGCTGGCCATAGAGGTGACCAAAGACCAGATCTTCTCTGATCGCCTCTATGATCTTGGAGGAATGGAGCAATGTCACAGCGTCACTTCCATCTAGGGCGGCAGTAAACAATTAAAAAATTTTTTTTTTATGTATAAGATTACATTTTTTTTACTCTTTGCTTTTAAAGGTAGAGGAGAGATTTGGGGTCTTATAAACCCAAGATTTCCCCTTAACCACTTCAGCTCCGGAAGGTTCACCCCCCTTCCTGACCAGGCTATTTTTTGCGATACGGCACTGCGTTGCTCATGCGATGCTGCACCAAAATAAAATTGATGTCCTTTTTTACCCACAAACAGAGCTTTCTTTTGGTGGTATTTGGTCACCTCTGCAGTTTTTATTTTTTGCGCTATAAACAAAAAAATACAATTTTGAAAAATAAAAACTTTTTTCCTTTCTGCTATAAAACATATCCAATAAAAAAAATGTAAACAATCAAATTTCTTCATCAGTTTAGGCCAATATGCATTCTGATACATGTTTTTGGTAAAAAAAAATCTCAATAAGCGTATAGCGTATATCGATTGGTTTGCGCAAAAGTTATAGCATCTACAAACTATGGGATTGAGTTATATACCGTACTTTTTTTTTTTTTTTTTAGTAGTGGCGGCAATCAGTGATTTTTAGCGGGACTGCGACAAATCTGATACTAAGTGACACTTTTTGGGGACCAGTGACACCAATCGAGTGATAAGTGCTAAAAATAATGCACTGTTAAAAAAATAATGCACTGTTACTGTACCAATGACACTGGCTGGGAAGGGGTTAACATCAGGGGCGATCAAAGGGTTAAATGTATTCCCTGGGAGTGCTTTCTAACTGTGTGGGGGATGGTTTAACTGGAGAAAAAGAGATTCGTGTTTCTGCTTAGAAAGAACACAAGATCTCCATCTTCCCCTCTGACAGAACGGCGATCTGCCTTGTTTACATAGGTAGACCGCCGTTCTCTCTGCCTCGGGAACGATCAAATCCGCTGATTGGCTCCCGCTGTGTCCAGTCAAAGCGGGAGCGGGTTGCCGCAGCACGCCCCCCAGACCCGAAGAAAGAAATCATGTACGGGTACATGATTTTGCGCTTAAGGGCTGCCCTGCCGCAGTATATGTATATGGGGTGGTCCTTAAGTGGTTAAAGAGGGCCTTTTTTCTATTACAAGGGATGTTTACTTTCCTTGTAATAGGAAAAAAGGTGATAAAAAAATTTATTAATTAAAGGGAGTGTAAAAATCAAAAATCAAATAAATAATAATAAAAAATATATAAAATGCCCCACACCCCTCCGTGCTAGTGCGCAGAAGCGAATGCATACGTAAGTTGCGCACAAATATGTAAACAGTGTTCACACCACACATGTGAGGTATCGATGCGAACACTAGAGCGAGTGCAATAATTCTAGCGCTAGACCTCCTCTGTAACTCTAAATTGGTAACTTGTAAAAAATGTTTAAAGCGAAGCCTATGGAGATTTTTAAGTGTCGTGGTTTGTCTCATTCCACGAGTGTGTGCAATTTTAAAGCGTGACATCTTAGGCATTTATTTACTTGGTGTAACATCATTCTTTATATTATACCAAAAATTTGGTTATATATTGTGTTTTTTTTTTGCATTAAAATTCATTAAAGTGTAATTATTCCCATAAAATTGCATTAAAAAAACCGCTGCGCAAATACAGCGTGACATAAAAAATTGCAATGCTCGCCATTTTATTCTCTAGGGCAGGGATATGCAATTAGCAGACCTCCAGCTGTTGCAAAACTACAAGTCCCATCATGCCTCTGAGTGTCATGCTTGTGGCTGTCAGAGTCTTGCTATGCCCCATGGGACTTGTAGTTCTGCAACAGCTGGAGGTCCGCTAATTGCATATCCCTGCTCTAGGGTCTCTACTATAAAAATAATATTTAATGTTTGGGGATTCTAAGTAAAGTTCTAGCAAAGAATAATTATTTTTACAAAAAGTTTGAGAAAAGGAATGGGGGATATCAAAAGACTGAAAAAGTTTTGGGACTTTAAAGGCACAACTGTAGTGGACTACACAACGTATAAAAAAGAGTTGAATTTTATTGATAACATACAAAAAAACAAAGAGAATAGACAGAACATCATTAAAACCACATCAATTCTAGACATACAATGCATATCATGGCACCATTGAGGATCCTATCCTGCAGTATTGTGTGTATTCCTATATATTCGTATACAATTAGATCATAATCCAAATAAAGGAAAAAAGTAAACTTCCCCTAAAGAATTGGAATTGGGGGAGCACTGCAGGTCTGGTATTCCCAGAATGATGTATTCTCCAATTGCTCTACATGTTTCACGTTGACAAGGAACGCTTCTTCAGGAGCTAGAGGTTCTATTAAAATTACATACAAATAGAGAAGAAAAACATGTATCAAAATTACAATACTTAAAAGCTATTCTCAGTGAGTATGTTATGAGAAAAAAGGTAGTAGCTTGGTAGAAAATAGGGGAAAAACGCCCCTAAATGGCGAGGCATGGCAGAGGTCCTATAAAAGATAAAGGTCTCAAGTGGCAGGACAGCACAAGGCAGTGGTCTAGGACAGCCCGTACAGAGGGAGGCCCGCAAAACACTGAGAGACATAGAAAAAGGTAAGGTATGAACTATAAGTGAAGGGTAATAATAATACATATTGTAAGATTTATATCATTCAAACGCACGGCTGGGATGGGGGAGGGGGGGGGAAGGGGGAAGGAAAGGGCAACGGAAGGGGGGAAAAGCGGGACAGAGAAAGCGGGAGGAAAGGGGGACAGGAAGGAGGAACGGGGGGGGGAAGGAGAGAAGGAAAAGAGGGAAGGGGGGGAAAGGGGGAAGGGCGGGGGAAAGGGCAAAGGGCGGGGAGAGAGGGGGCAAGGCAGAGAGTGGACTGGGTTAATAGAATATATGAACAAAATATTGCTTACCAAATAAATGTGTAAAGGGAAAAATTGTTCACATAGACGAATTTAGCTCAGTAAGTCGCAAAAAGGGATCGAGGTAAGAATGTATTGGTAAAAATCAGGCGGGCAGCAAACGGACAGCAGGGACTCCCAGATATATCACATCAAGTGGTTGTAGATAGGGAGAGCTCATATAGGCTACAGTTCTAATGTACAAACACAAGTAAAGATAGGGATCAATTATAATTATGGGTACTGGAATCACTGATGGTATATGTATTGAGATACTCTGCCTAAAAAGGCAGCCAAAGGTAACTTACCCCACGATAAAAGTGATAAGAGACAGGAGGAGAATCCGGGAGTACACCGTTCTGCTGAACTGCTGCCTGTTGTATGTCTCAACAGTGAGCAGCGAGGCAGCCCCATATAAAGGATATCCAGGACGGAAGCAGCCGTTCCAATCAACACGACGTCTTCCGGCCCAATCGCAGGCAGCCGCGCATGCGCCGAGCGACGTCACAGACCGGACCAATGGCGCACGCGCGAGAGAACTCATTACGCGCATGCGTCGGGTCAGGGCCCAGAGAGACGGGGCCCGGGCAACGCGCCGACTCCAGAGGCGGGGAAGAAGGGAGCCACAGCGGGTCCCCCAAACCCCCTATCACATCACATCCGGCCAGAGGGTCGGACCAGATGTGCGGCGCTGTGCAATGGATACCACTGACAGTGATGGCCAACCTAAACCCAATCGAGACCAGGAAAACTAAGTTTGTGACGTCGCTCGGCGCATGCGCGGCTGACTGCGATGGGGCCAGAAGACGCCGTGTTGATTGGAACGGCTGCTTCCGTCCTGGATAACCTTTATATGGGGCTGCCTCGCTGCTCACTGTTGAGACATACAACAGGCAGCAGTTCAGCAGAACGGTGTACTCCCAGATGTCTCTTATCACTTTTATCGTGGGGTAAGTTACCTTTGGCTGCCTTTCTAGGCAGAGTATCTCAATACATATACCATCAGTGATTCCAGTACCCATAATTATAATTGATCCCTATCTTTACTTGTGTTTGTACATTAGAACTGTAGCCTATATGAGCTCTCCCTATCTACAACCACTTGATGTGATATATCTGGGAGTCCCTGCTGTCCGTTTGCTGCCCGCCTGATTTTTACCAATACATTCTTACCTCGATCGCTTTTTGCGACTTACTGACCTAAATTCGTCTATGTGAACAATTTTTCCCTTTACACATTTATTTGGTAAGCAATATTTTGTTCATATATTCTATTAACCCAGTCCACTCTCTGCCTTGCCCCCTCTCTCCCCGCCCTTTGCCCTTCCCCCCCCCCTTCCCTCTTTTCCTTCTCTCCTTCCCCCCCCCGTTCCTCCTTCCTGTCCCCCTTTCCTCTCACTTTCTCTGTCCCGCTTTTCCCCCCTTCCCTTGCCCTTTCCTCCCCTCCCCTCCCCCATCCCAGCCGTGCGTTTTAATGATATAAATCTTACAATATGTATTATTATTACCCTTCACTTATAGTTCATACCTTACCTTTTTCTATGTCTCTCAGTGTTTTGCGGGCCTCCCTCTGTACGGGCTGTCCTAGACCACTGCCTTGTGCTGTCCTGCCACTTGGGACCTTTATCTTTTATAGGACCTCTGCCATGCCTCGCCATTTAGGGGCGTTTTTCCCCTATTTTCTACCAAGCTACTACCTTTGTACTCATAACATACTCACTGAGAATAGCTTTTAAGTATTGTAATTTTGATACATGTTTTTCTTCTCTATTTGTATGTAATTTTAATAGAACCTCTAGCTCCTGAAGAAGCGTTCCTTGTCAACATGAAACATGTAGAGCAATTGGAGAATACATCATTCTGGGAATACCAGACCTGCAGTGCTCCCCCAATTCCAATTCTTTAGGGGAAGTTTACTTTTTTCCTTTATTTGGATTATGATCTGATTGTATATGAATATATAGGAATACACACAATACTGCAGGATAGGATCCTCAATGGTGCCATGATATGCATTGTATGTCTAGAATTGATGTGGTTTTAATGATGTTCTGTCTATTCTCTTTGTTTTTTGTATGTTATCAATAAAATTCAACTCTTTTTTATACGTTGTGTAGTCCACTACAGTTGTGCCTTTAAAGTCCCAAAACTTTTTCAGTCATTTGATATCCCTAACTCAGTATCGGGGACGTTGGCACAAGTGACTTTTAAGTACCTACAGAGTCACCCTGTATATCAGGTACTTTAATACTAGGACCCTCCCTTTTGTTGAGAAAAGGAATGGTCTTTAAGTCTCAAATGACACGGCAGGTGCCACACACAGAGGTTGGGGATGGAAGGGGGAGTCCATCAAAATTTTGCTATGGGGGGTCCTATGAATTGCAGTTATACCCCTGCTGAAAACGATCATGTTTGACAGGTGAAGAGAGCAAAGAGATGATTGGTCAATCTGTAGCTGTTCTGTAACTGTCCAATCACAGGCTGGGGGCGGGGAGGAGACCTAGCTGTGCTGGGTAACTGCAGAAGAAAAAAGTCAGGTCATCAGCCTGGTGTGCTGTCTGGCAGCGTTCTGTATATCAACAAAATACAAAAGCTTTGCAGATATACAGTTCCCTTTTATATATTTCAATTTTATAGTTGGCTGTTTGCCTGGAGTTCACCTTTAATTAGCACAGTGACGTAAAACTGTGTTGCACATTATTTACCTAAGACGTGAAGAGCGAGTCATTTACGGACGCTATTTAAATGTGCTGAGCTGCAATTTATCATTAATCACAACGTGACAATACAACGTACAAGGAAACAATGGTGTATTTGTAGTGTGTACACATTCTGAACAATTACTGTAACATTTATCTGTACATAGCATTGTAAAGCCTTCTTAAAACAGAAGTATTCCCATGTCTCATTCCAAAAAAAAAAGGTGCAACTACAATATAGTGCAATAGTATAGTATTATAGTGCAATTCATTCCATGCTGACTCTATAATATTAGGCTATATTTACACTGTACACCAGCGGTTTAGGATATGCATCTGCCCAATGGGGCATAAAGCACTGATTTGCATGGCTCTATCCACAATAAGGGAAAAAGGCCTTGGTGTTAATCCAAACCAAGACCAGGGGCGGCCCGTCCATTGTGGGCGCATGGGTGCCGCCCCCCTATCTATGCCCGGGCGCAAGAATTATAGGCACATGGATTTTTTTTTAAGCACCTGATTAGAGCCAGAGGCTCTAATAGGCTTCAAAATAGGGTGGACTCGGGGGGATGCAGAGCATTGTGTCCGGAGCCCACCCAAGTGTGTTGCAACAGCGAATGAATGTTCGCTGTTGCAACACTGATCCTCCTCCCGGCAAATTGGGAAGCGGGTCCGATACCTGTCACCCGATTGGCTGAAAGGACAGGTGATCCTATTGGATGCCTAGGAGGAGGGGAGGAGACGCGGTGCGGAAGCGAGGAGGAGAAGAGCCATAGGGCGATGCCTGGATGCCCGATCCCTGCCGCTGCTTGGTGCCCCGATCCCCGCCGCTGCACCTCGGATGCCCGATCCCTGCCGCTGCTCCTCGGATGCCTAACCCCCATGTTGAGGGCATGTGGCCTGGTATGGTTGGGGGTGAGGGGTGGGGTCCTGGCTTGTCCCCTCTACATTCATTCTCCATGGTCCCACTGTATGTAGTGTAGCACTACCCTTCGTTACGGCCACTGATTCAAAGTCCCAGGTTCTATTCCCAACAGTGCAGCAGCCAAGCAAACAGCAACATCATACTTCTTAGTCCAGAAAACACAGTCCATAAGGGCTGCCTTTTTAAAGTTTACTGCAGCAAAACTTGGGTTCAGGAAGCTGTTGAGTTCTCCACATTACTAACAGGAACAACGAGGACACTCTTCCTTAAAGTATCTCTGCAGAACAGTCCCTTTAACAGTGGGACAACAAGTGGACAACACTGAGGCACCTTTAGCAATGTTCCATGCTAGGCAAGCCTTATACTTTGTACAACAGGGGGTGATATAAGCAACAGTCGGTGAAAGTCTTCCCTTTTGGGTCAGTAGTCACAGTGTCCCTCTAGCAGACTCCCCTGTGAACTCCCAAGGCAGGTCTTCAGTGGCACCCCTCTTTAGCCCCTGATAAGGTTGTGGCAGAGCAGGCCCTCTCAGCATGGCTGGGATCCTGATGAGCAGGCTGGACCTTCAGCTAGATGGCCAGGAAGGCTGACAGCCCTTCTAGCTGAGAACTTCTCCAGGGAAAGAACCATACTACATGGGTTCCAGACTATTTATACACACCCCAGCCACCATCTGAACACACCTCTCTGGGGATTAGCTGGGGTTGCAAAAATATTTAGGCTGCCTATTTGACTCTCCCACCCACTATATTCTGGAAATCTCCAGAAAACAGAGGAATGCATACAAACCTGCCGCATGCCAAACCCAGAGAAGCCCAAAGCAATCAACTCTGCTCTGCTGATTGCAGGAGAGTCAGAAAATAACTAAAATTGCCTAGCTAAAACTAAGCAGCCTTGCAGGAAGGTGCTAAGGAGGGTAGAAACATAGCCACCCTCTCTTGCTTGCTTCTGAGATGGACTATGGGATTCTCATTCCAAACAACTGGAAGGTAAGGAAGAGATTCAAGAGCTCTAAACATATGGACCAAAAGAACTGGATACTCCCTTTTGCTCACAAGTTTTCCCTTTGCAGTAAATCCCAGGAGATCACTTTTAAAATCTTGACGTGTTGGTATAGAACCCTGTCAGTACTAGCGTCGCTATTCCCCTGTCGCAGCCCGTGCTGGCGATGCGGTTCCCAGGCTGGTACATTACTCAGTGGTGGCCCATCCATAGGGTACGTATGGGCACTGCCCCCCCAAGCAGTCACAAAAAAAAAAATTTAAAAAGAAAAATAAATAAATAAATGTTTTAAAAAAAGCCCTTAAAAAAAAAATGAAAAAAAGGTCCTTTAAGTGCACTGTGTTCGAGTGCCGCACACAGTGCACTATGGGAAGCGTGATGTCTATGTAATCATGAGATTGCAGCCGAGACGCTTCATTTGCAGAGTTTTGACCTGCCTTGTGGCGCAATGGATTGCACCGGAATACTTCCACCCGTAGTATCACTACAAGTGCTTTGTTCTAGCTTGGCACCGCCCTAGGACATGGGCAGTGCTTTACCTCCAAGTCACGGTTTTCCTGTGCCAGTGATAAACCGGAAGTGACGTCAACAGCTCCGTGGAACGCATGGCCCGAGCGGAGCTATTTTGGTAAGCGATGTGTCTTCAGTGCACTCTCAGTGTGTAGTATGAGTAGGCAACCGGTATCTACGCTCTATAGTATAATTGTGTGACCAGAACCTCAGTCCTATAGTATGAGTCTGTGACCAGAACCTCAGTCCTATAGTATGAGTCTGTGACCAGAACCTCAGTCCTATAGTATGAGTCTTTGACCAGAACCTCAGTTCTATAGTATTATTCTGTGACCAGTACAACAACCTTATAGAATTAATGTGAGACCAGTACCTCAGTCCTAGAGATGGAGAGAGGGCGAGTGAGAGAGAGAAAGAAAGAGAGAGAGAATGAGAGAGAGAGGGCAAGAAAGAGGGACAGAGCACGAGAGAAAGAGGGAAAGAGAGAGCGCGAGAGACAGAGTGAGAAAGAACGAGAGAGAGAGGGCAAGAAAGAGGGAGGGAGCGAGACAAAGTGAGAGGGAGAAAGAAAGAGAGAGAGAAGGAGAGAGGGCAAGGAAGAGGGAGAGAGAGAGCGAGAGACAGAGTGAGAAAGAGGGAGAGAGAGAGCAAGAAAGAGGGAGAGATAGGAAGAGGGAGAGAGCGAGACAGTTGTAGATGGTTATCATTGAATACAGGCTGTCATGCCATACTACTGGGGGGTTTATTTGCTAAAGGCAAATCCACTTAGAGAGAAAGAGAGAGGGCAAGAAAGAGGGAGAGAGCACTACAGAGAGAGAGCGAGGCAGAGGGAGAGAGCGAAAGAATGAGAAAGAGGGAGATAGAGCGAGAGAGAGAAAGACAGCGAGACAGAGGGAGAGGGAGAAAGAAGGAAAGAGAGGGGGCAAGAAAGAGGGAGAGAGTGCGATAGAGAGGGCGTGAAATATGGGGGGAGAGAGGAAGTCAGAGAGAGCAAGAGAGAGACAGAAAGAGAGAGAGAGCGAGAGAGAGAAAAGCAGTAAGGCACAAAAAATACAAACCAATTTCATGGCCATGGCCATTTTACAAATACCTCGGCATTGGTATATACCTCTATGCAATGCTGTATCCTGGCCTAGGCCGACAAAGGCCCAGGCCTAGGGTAGCACTTTGCAGGGGGCAGTACGGAAAGAGTCAGTGTTAGTGTAGTGCCAGTCTTATGGGGCGGACTGGGCTGAGAGGCAAATTAGTCTAGCGCCCCCATAAAACGGCCGCACTGCTTCCAGGATGCGGGCGGCTGGCATTCCGCAACTGTGGGGGGGGGGGCGTTGCTTCTAATTTTAACTGTCCTATCATCCTGGACCACAAACCTTCCTCACTGTGCTATATGCTTTCTGCTGCACCATTGGCATGGTTATATCTTCTTAGTCCTCTCCATAAAATTATCAGAAATTTGTGCTTAAAGTAGAACTATAGGCAACACTTTTTTTTTTTGGATAGAGTAAGGGAGGGTTGTAACCCTGTCAGTTTATTTTTTACCATCCCTGTCCCGTTGCAGAGATTTCTCTTCACTTCCTGTCCCATAGCCAAACAGGAAGTGAGAGGAAATCTATGCAAATTAAGGGAATCCATTGCCCCACCCCCCCAGGCCCTCCAAATTAGTGTCCCCACTCGAAAATTTTAGGGCGGGTCTTAAATAGCAAGGGGTGTGGCCTTGACAGGAAGGGGTGGGTCATATTTAAATTAGGGAGTACACAAGTTTAGTCAGGCCTAGGGCAGCACAAAACCTAAATACACTACTGCCTCTATGGTGCAATACCATGCGTTGTCAGATACTGCCATCGATGGGTATGATAACGAATGGCATAGCGGATTGATTACGAATGGCATTGTAAAGCAACACACCTAGAGCCATGCATTAGCGGGCATTAAAATTCCAGATATTTATCGTAGCACGGAAATGTGAATAGGCCCTTGGTGTAAGGTGTTGTTTTTCTTTACTGTTTTAGGTGTATTTCCTAGCATGAATGTATTTGTAGCCTCAGCATTTTCTGCATAGTTGCTTAAGGAAGTTCAAAGAGAAAGAAACACGAGGAAGAGAGCGTAGTAAAATTTGACCTAAAATTAAACTTAGTCCAGTCATCACATTATTAAAGCTGAACGTTCAGGTAATTAAAGCAGGCCTTTATCCCATTTAAGTGATCCATGTTCTAGGTCAGTGACTCAAGCAATGAAGTCAAAGGGTCAGGTTGACAGCCAGGGAACTGGCATTTTTGGAGAAAGGTCAGCAACAGTAGCCTACAAGTACAGTATCTCATGGCAATGGCCTTTAAAGTACCACCATAAAGTTAAATATTACCAGTCTCTGCATTAGCAAACTGGTTGTGGCATTTTGTTAGCAGCCTAGTAAGATGGAGCTGTTTTGTGCTCATGAAAAAAGTCACCATGGACAGCTGATCGAAGCCCCTAAAGCTGAACTCTGAGAAGATAAATGATGTGCAAAGTAGATTGGTAGCGATACGATGAAAGGTGTGGACAAGTGGTAGAAGTCGTGTTGCATTCATTTAGCTGAAAAAAAATTCTCTAGTTTCCTGGTATGGTGACTGCAGATATAGTTCTTTGCTCAATGTCTGGTCACACATCCGCCCCAGTTCATTATAGGTAGTGCTACAGTCAACAAGTCAACATTACATACTACACTGATCTCTTGATAGCTGTCTATGTCCCATCACCACGGTCTTCCAGGGTATACCACCTGCACAGACTGTAAAGTTGGACATACACCACTACATTGTTCAATCTTTAGATTTAATACATCTCAATCTTCTGGCAGTGATGGCTTCTGCCAGGTCATGCATCTTCAGATTTAAAGAACAGCAGTCTTCTGGTAGTGGTGGCTTCTGCTATTGACACTAAGCAGCTCCAGAGTTTGCTAATGCAACAACTAAATGATCTACTAATCAACCTTATGTTGGCACTTTAACGGGAACTGTCTATAAGGGTCCCATGGACCATACCACAAATCAGTTTACTGCAGATTGTACACAGGAGTTGTAGTTTGCAGACTCACTCCTTTGTCACCAGGGTAAAGTGTAAGGCTAAAGAAGTGTAGTGCTACCCCTATAGGGGCAGTTGATATTACCTGGTTCTTCCCTAAAAGTACAGCGGCTGCCCACCACCACAAGCACCATTTCATTCACACAGACTCCAGATCCATTCAGGGCTCTAGAACAGTGGCACAGCCCTCAGGCTCTGGAACCCTCCAGGGGAGAAGGAACCCAGCTCACCAGTGCTTTAGGCTATTTATCATCTTTCCAGCCTTCTTCTGGGCACTCCTCTCTAGAAATTGGCTGGAGCATGCTAAAAATTAGGACTGGTTATTTGCATGTCCCTCTCTAAGCTCCGGAAGCTTCTTCCAGAGGCCGGGGGAAGTAATCAAAACTTCCAGCCTGTGAGACCCTGAACAAAATAGGACAAATGATTACTACTGCCTTGATGACAGAAGGAGCCAATAACTAAATTTATCTAGCACCCTACACTAGGAGGGTGCTACAGAAGTACCCCAGCCAGATAAAGTCCATTTATAATCATCACTCCTCAAAGTACCCAGCCTTTTCATGATGGGAACATGGTTCCTCTATGGTTTACTGGGGCATAGGGAAAGCTATCTGGGTGGATGTTGTGTTTCATCAGATTAGGCGACCCGTCAGAATGTGTAACGGAAGTGATATTTCGTCGCCGCCATCTTGCTACACCCTGCACTCCTCCACAGTAAGGATACACTGAGAAGGGGGCAAGCGGACATTTTGTTACACCCACTGGAGTTTTGCATACCACACGTTTTTTTAACCGTAAACTGAGTTTATATAGTGAAATACAGTACTAAGAACTCCATCTTACTGTTTGGATGTTAAATTATAAAAAGCTGCGGCAAGCGTGTTGATCTCACAGGTTTGCTAATCGGACAGAAGTTTGCTGCTTTTAAAATTCGACATCTAAACATTCACACGGAGTTCTAAGTACTGTCTTTCACTATATACACTCAGTTTACTCTTAAAAAAAAGTGTAAAATGCAAAACTCCGGTGGGTGTAACAAGATGTCCGCTTGCCCCCTTCTCAGTGTATCCTTACTGTGGACGGTTGCGGGGTGTAGCAAGGTGGCGGCGTCGAAAACGTCACGTCCGTTACACATTCTGACGGGTCGCCTAATCTGACAAAACAGCTGCTGCTCCATGTGACTCTAGCAGCCATCTTAGGTCAGGCAGAGCATATCTAAGGCCCTGGCTGCCAGGCTTGGTGTGTATTTTCGAGTGGGTAGAGTAGGGACAAGTACCCTGTCTGGTAGGTAAAGAATTCTGAGGAAGAGGGAAAGTGTAGGGTCGCAACTTCTCTGGACATCTTCCCACTTGGACACAAGAAGGCCAGGCCACATTCTGCCCCTCCTAACAGGTGCTGTCAGTTCGGCTGAAACTTGCTCTATACATTCTATAGGACCCTTGAGTGTTCCCAGTTGGGATGTCTTCCCATTGAGGACCATCTTTGCATTGCTTTAATACATGTTCTTACATCGCACTTGGGCTGTGTTACACTGTCGCACCGCACTGCCCCCCACCTACAAACGCATTTATTTGGCATGCTGGTGACTTTGCATCTTCATCTCTGCCCAATGACATCATCAAATGAAAAAGTAAGCCATACAATTATTTTTTTACAAAATGCTGGCAAGTTGAGAAGGACTATATGATCGGTAGGGCAGATATTGACTTCTCCTGCCCAGCAGCACTTAACATTGGAGAAGGCATGTTGTCTTTACAGTTCTATCACAAATGTAATTACAAAAAAAGAGCGATAAGACAAACTCACCTTATCTGCCAGGTGTAGCGAACCCAAAATCTCATCAGTCAAAGTCATATTTCCTTGCTGGTCAATCTAGAAGATAGAAGGTCAATGTGTGCAGTTAATCGAGACTCGCGGAGGGGGGTTCAGCTGCAAGAGTGTAGAAACTCTGGATGGAGCGTTTATTGAAAGCGAATAACTGGTTTTGGCTGTTCTTAAGCAAGCAACGAGCCTGTCCTATGGCAGGGAGGGGGGGAGTGGACAATACTTTGCTCTCAGATGGAATGGTGTCAAGGAATGTGGAAGTAACTGAGCAGCTCTGCAATGACACAGATACATTCTACGCAGGGTGGCATGTCCCGTAACCCAATACAAACACAATGTAATGTGTTGACCTTCAACAGTCAGGCAGGAAAGTTCTTCTATAAAACCGGTGACGGGGAAAGTGGGTCTTGCCCTTGGCAGCCAATCAGATTCAGATGTCACCTTGCTACTGCAATTTAGAAAGCAAAGCAAGAGATCTGATTGGTTGCTATGAACAACACCTTTGCTCACCCTTACACTCATTGTTTTCAAGTGTACAGAAACTGGTTACTAATTCACTTAGGCCTGTTTCACAGGGCCTTTTTAACCACTTCAGCCCCGGAAGATTTTACCCCCTTCCTGACCAGAGCACTTTATGCGATTCTGCACTGCGCCGTTTTAACTGACAATTGCACAGTGGTGCGACGTTCTACCTAAACAAAAGCGACGTCCTTCTTTTCCCCAGAGATAGAGCTTTCTTTGGGTGGTATTTGATCACCTCGGCGGTTTTTATTTTTTGCGCTATAAACAAAAAAAGAGCGACCATTTAGAAAAAAAAAGCTATATACTTTTTGCTATAATAAATATCTCCCAAAAATATATAAAAAAACAAACTTTTCTTCAGTTTAGGCCGATATGTATTCTTCTACATATTGTTGGTTAAAAAAAATCGCAATAAGCGTATATTGATTGGTTTGCGCAAAAGTTATAGCGTCTACAAAATAGGGGATAGTTTTATGGCATTTTTATTATTATTATTTATTTTTTTTTTAGTAATGGCGGCGATCTGAGATTTTTATATCCTTGAGTGCAAGCAAAACAAAGAGGGTGTTTCACCGCTCAGGTGGACACAAACTCAGGTGTGTAGTTGATGTGAAGCTTTCAGAGTTTGAAGAGTTCCAGGTGCTGGCTAAATGCTGAGTGGAACAAGGCTTCGAACAAGAAGATCTGGATGCCGCACACTGGATGAAGTTGAAAACTTGTCTTTATTAGAAAGATGGGATCATCAAAAATACAAGACCATCATGCAGAAAGTACAGGAAAAGCTGACGCGTTTCGCACTCAGAGCTGAGCTATGAGTAAGCACTCAGCTCCGAGTGCGAAACGCGTCAGCTTTTCCTGTACTTTCTGCATGATGGTCTTGTATTTTTGATGATCCCATCTTTCTAATAAAGACAAGTTTTCAACTTCATCCAGTGTGCCGCATCCAGATCTTCTTGTTCAAAGCCTTGATCCGAGATTTTTATCGGGGCTGCGACATTATGGCGGACACATCGGACACTTTTGACACTATTTTGGGACCATTGTCATTTATACAGCGATCAGTGCTATAAAAATGCACTGATTACTGTGTAAATGACACTGGCAGGGAAGGGGTTAAACACTAGGGGGCGATGAAGGGGTTAAGTGTGTCCTAGGGAGTGATTCTAACTGTGGGGGTAGAGGGGCTACGTAGGACATGACCTCGATCACTGCTCCCGATCACAGGGAGCAGTAGATCTCTGTGATGACACAAGACAGAACGGGGGAAATGACTTGTCAGGGGCCGTCAGAGAACATCAAGTTTCCGGGACCTGCGGCGTGTGGCGCGCGCGCGCCCGAAAGGCGGCAAATTTAAAGGGACGTACCTGTACGCCCATTTGCCTGCCTGTGCCATTCTGCCGATGTACATCTGTGCGCGGCGGTTGGCAAGTGGTTAACCAATCACCATCTATAGGTCATTTATAGTGATTAAAACAAACTCACGTTTTGAGAAGTAGCTGTGAGCTTTGTATGGTTTTATTCAGCTAATCTTTCATATTTACAGTACTGTAAACGTGTCCCCCCAATGCCCGCCATAGTTCCCGGGCTGTCCCATTCCTCACGAGAGCCCAAAACTTTGCTAAATACTGTCAGGATGGAGAGCGGAAAGAGACCGGGGGAACATCCCTGATGTGATCACTAAATCAGGAAGCGCTCAGCTATAAGGGTTTCTTCACAAAGGTGGCCAGGGGGCAGTAAAAACAGGTTTAACTGCACCCCCCCCCCCCCGGGCCACCCATCCGAATTCTGACATTACAGAGCTGTAGACATGCCGCAGCAGCGATGCTTTGTTTCATGGCCTTTGTATTTTTAACTCAGACTGCAGAGTTTGACAAATGAATATTTCATTAGGATCAATGGGGTTTGTACTGAAACCATGAGCCAAGCGCTTGGCTTGCAATTGTGGCGCCGTTCTGGAATGTAAAATATCCTTTCGCAATTTAAAAAATGAAAAAACAAACAGGTGGCAGTAGCACTTCCTGAACGCCTGTCAGTTGCTGCTATACCGTTCTCTAAAAAGCGATCCACCGTGGATCGCTTTTCAGAGGGCGGTAAGCTTACCACCTGTCTGAAGAAAATCCTTAATGTTTCCAGTTTCAGAGCTGTCAAAATCCCGGCTGAAATACCGGGTGCACAGTGGATTCAGCTCCAGTCCTGCGGTTGTTTGACTACAGTGGAGGGCAGGGGACACATTAGAGGCCTAATCCCCCCCTGATGTCGCTTTAAAAAGAACCTGTCACATGCCAATGCTATCACATAGGGGGCTTTAAAAGTCTTTTAACCCCTTGCCGACTGCTACACGTCGATATACACCAGCACAATGGCAGTGGTGGGAAAATGGTTGTACCTGTACGTCCCCTTTAAGAGCCGGGGATAGCGGGCACGCGTGACCGTGCCCGCGGGACCGGCAGACTCGATGTCCCGGCGATCGTGTCACGGTGCCTCAGAATGGGGAAGTGCCTATATAAACAAGGCATTTCCCCATTCTGGCTTGTGTCATGATAGAGATCACTGCTCCCTGTCATCGGGAGCAGTGATCGCTGTCATGTGACTTGAAGCCCATCCCCCCCCACAGTTAGAATCACTCCTTAGGACACACTTAACCCCTTCATCACCCCCTAGTGGTTAACCCCTTCGCTGCCATTGTCATTTACACAGTAATCAATGCATTTTTATAGCACTGATGGCTGTATAAATGACAATGGTCCCAAAATGGTGTCAAAAGTGTCCGATGTGTCCGCCATAATGTCGCAGTCCCGATAAAAATTGCAGATCGCCACCATTACTACCCTGTTTCCCCGAAAATAAGACCTAGCATGATTGACGGTGATGGCTGCAATATAAACCATACCCCCCAAATAAGCCCTACCCTGAAAAGAAGACCTACAAGGACTTTAACTAGGGCTTATTTGGGGGGTAGGGCTTATATTGCAGCCATCACCAACAATCACGCTAGGTCTTATTTTCGGGGAAACAGGGTAATAAAAAAAAAAATTAAAATTAAAAATGCCATAAAACTATCCCCTATTTTGTAGATGCTATAACTTTTGCGCAAACCAATCAATATTCACTTATTGCGATTTATTTTACCAAAAATATGTAGAAGAATACATATCGGTCTAAACTGAGGAAAAAAATATTTTTTTTATATATTTTTGGGGGATATTTATTATAGCAAAAAGTAAAAAATAATGCGTTTTTTTTTTCAAAATTGTCGCTTTTTTTTTGTTTATAGTGCAAAAAATAAAAACCGAAGAGGTGATAAAATACCACCAAAAGAAAGCTCTGTTTGTGGGAAAAAAAAAAAAAAAAAGTCAATTTTGTTTGGGTGCAACATCGCACGACCGCACAATTGTCAGTTAAGGCAACGCAGTGCCGAATCACAAAAAGTGCTCTGGTCAGGAAGGGAGTGAAATCTTCCGGGGCTGAAGTGGTTAAAGCGTTGCTTAGGGACGGTTTTGGGTTTTTCACAATTACAAGGTCACGCACAATTTTTAGACTTGTCATGTTTGGTATCTATTTACTCGCTGTAACCCCACCTTTTTATATTTTACCAAAAACATTGGTATTACATTGTTATTACGCATTCATTTGAGTGTATTTTTTACTGAAAATATGTGTTTAATAAACAGTTGTTCAAATATTGTGCGACATAAAAAAGTCAACAACCACTATTGTACTCTGCATGACCTCCGCTTTTAGATAATATGTAATTGTTGGGGGGTTTTAAGTAATTTTTCAGCATAAATTGCAGGATTTTAACATATGTGAAAAATTACAAAATTGCCCCAAAGGCCAGGTACTTAATCCCTAAGCATTCTACATTCTTAAAATACACAAGTCATAAAATACCTGGTGATCCTGGCGATCCTGCCAATCCCTTCAGAGAACAACCTCTTCCTGTTTAAAAATAATCATGCCAGGCACCAGTGGCGGCCCGTCCATAGAGGGTGCATGGCCATCCATGCGTCCAGCCCCCTGATCTACATATCAGGGCACCGGACTATGGATTCCAATGGGGGGGAAGTGTTTTTTTGAAGCAGGTGATTACAGCCAGAGGCTCTAATAGGCTTCAGAAAAGGGTGGGCTCGGGGTGCAGAGCACTGCACTCCGACCTTACCCAGTTGTGTGACGATAGCCAATAAATTTTCGCTATTTTCACCCTAAAGTTCCTCCCCGCCAATCAGGAGGCAGATCGTGAGACCTGTTTCCCGATTGGCCAAAGCGTCAGGCGATCCTATTGGATGCCTAGCGCGTAGGCGGAAGAGAGAGGAGACACACGGCAGAGGAAACTGCTGGAGGAGCGGACACCGGAGCCGGTGGGTGGACTGTGCTGGAGGACACAACAGCCCACCACCTAGATTGGTAAAGTGGCGGACTGCCGGCCGCCCGGTGGGGGGAGTAGTTGTTTGCTGCCCTCCCCACAAAAGAAAAACCCAACTGCCGCCATTGAGAGAAGTCTGTAGCATGGTCATATTGGTAGGACATGCATAGTGAAAAACATGCAAAAAGGCTTATGAGTTATGGTGTTCCAGCTAACTATGCCTCAAACACAAACAATAATAATCACCAACAAGTCCATAAATCATCTTCACTCAACCATAGGAGTTGGTTTGTGTTTTGAATTTCAGCCTGCATTCAACTATGCCTCCAAAGTAGATGTATATTGTTTACCAGGTCATTCATAGATAGCAACTTGCGCTTTGTTTCACTCTCAGCATGCAGATGTATCATGTAAGTAAAACAATACACATCATTGCGCAATGATCAAAAAGAAACCAAGGGGAATAAACAAAGTGATACACTCACATAGACCCAATTGTAGGTCAGGCAACAAAATGGAAAGCAATCAGCCGCTACGAGCGTGACTCCTCAAAGCCGCTGCTGCCGTGCTGGTATCTCGCAACGGCAGTGCTCGTCACTAGCTCCTCCATTTCACATTTGTGTGCACAATAGATGTTTAATTTTTCTAAAAGTGTGTATCACTACACGACGAGAAAAAAGAAAAAAAAAGTCTTCTTGGATCTATGAAGCTGTGAGAAGCTGCAGAGCATTTCTTGCAGTCTTAACCCTCAGCCGCCAAGCTTGGTAAGAGAGGAGTAGGACCTAGCAGTCACTTGCTCATGGAATAAAGTACTAAAAAAAAAAGGTACATAATCTGTTGGGCCTCACCTTACAAATACATTCAATTTCTCCAAAAAAAAAACCAAAAAAACCTCTCCTTCATATTCTAGTGAAAGCTAGGAGCAGGGCCGCTGACAAGGCAGTACAGCCCTCCTGTACTGGGCCCGGGCCCCATCAGTTTAAGCAGGGGGGGGGGGGGTGTCACCAATTCACCAATCTTCTGCCTTCACCTGCAGCGCTGCCAGCTCCCTTTCCACTCCCGCCCTCCAGATGTGCTGCAGGGGGATCAGTTCTAGCATCCGTGCCCCCATCTCTACTTTCCTGGCCCCCCTGTGCACCCCTTTTCCGCACAGCTTGGCTGGCTTCCCTCCTCTCCTGCCGGAAGCTGCTGCGGGCACACAGGGGAATGTTTCCGATAAATATGTTATGTAATAATGATTTTAGTGTATTTTTAATGAAATTATGTGACATCGTCCACCTGATATGGCCATTTTAGGTCATATGTGCCTATATGATGTCACAAACATCCCCGACCCTTTTTCCTTCTGTCCACTGCGGGGCTGGAAATCTCCCACCTGCACCTCATTGTCCTGGCAATGGCAGCCAAGTTCACTCTGATCCGAGGCTCATCACTAATTCAGATGTTTTGTAACTTTTCTTGTGTGCTCGCCTAAATGGGACTTGACCTTATATTCTATGTAATTGTGCATTGTTGGAAATATAAAACTTGTAAAACCTGAATAAAATACAGTTATTCAAGAAAAAAAAAGTACATAAATTGATTTTATTTAAATGAATTTAGGCTCCGTTTCCACTAGTGCGACTTGTCATGCGACTTTGGACACATAAAGTCGCATGACAAGTCACAGCCCATTGATTACAATGGCACCTGTTTCCATCTATGTGACTTTGAAAAGGTTCCTGCACTACTTTGATGCGACTTTTGATGCAACTTTGATCCAGAGACTGTAAAGTTGGATCAAAGCTGCACTCAAAGTCGTACCCCAAAATCGCACCCTAAATCGCGCAACTTTGTGCTTGCAATAGTGGAAACGTAGCCTAAATTAGAACTTTAAAAACTTTATTTCTATAGGGTTCTATATAATACAATGATTTTCTTTCTTTCACCTATACCTTAACTACATACTGCTAAAAGTTAAAATATAACTAAAGGCAAAACTTTTGTTTGTCACCAGAACAAGGATAGACGTCAAATCATTTTTGCTTGCGGAGGGGAGTGTTAAAGTAAAACCAACTCCCTTTTGGGAGTTTAGTCCTGCTTTAATATCCAAAGAGAATAAAAATGTTTTGCTTTTTAATTCTACTGTGTGCCTAGCCAGTGTTTTTGTGTACTACGTTAGGTGCTTTTACTAAGGGATGTGATGGATTTTATTCCCTGCATTGCAGGAACACAAAATCCATCCCTTCCCCCTGTCACAATGGAGATCTGCCGTGTTTACATAGGCAGAGCTTTGTTCTGTGTGTTTTACTGACCAGCGGCTGCCGGTGGACATCCAGTGTCCGGCACCCGCAGATCGGCTTCTGCTGTGATTAATCACCAGCGTAGGTGGAAGTGCAGAATCACATTTATATATGTGATTCTGCACAGGGGGGTCGCCCTGTAGCAGTAAACCTGCTATTGGGTGGTCCAGAAGTAGTTAAAAGCAGAAAAAAATGGACAAACATAACGATTTGAGTGACTCTGACACAGGCCAAATTGTAATGGCTAGATAACTGGGTCAGAGCAACTCCAAAACTGCAGCTCTTGTAGGATGTTCCCGATCTGCAGTGTTCAGGATTGATCAAAAAAGGTTCAAGGAAAGAAAAACAGCCAACCAGTGACAGGGTCATGGCTGGCCAAAGCTCATTGATGCACGTGGGGAGCGGAGGCTGGTCCATGTAGTCCAATCCATTAGAAGAGTTACTGGAACTCAAATTGATAAAAAAAGTTCATGCTGGTTATGATAGAAAGCTGTCAGAACACACAGAGCATCGCAGTCTGTTGTGTATGGAGCTGCATAGCTGCAGACCAGTCAGGGTGCTCACGTTGACCCGTCTCCACAGCCAAAAGGGCCTACAATGGGCATGTGAGTATCAGAACTGGACCAGTGAAATGTTGAGTTCCTCAAACCTCATTGTTGAGTTCCTCAAACCATGAATTCAAGAATGGTTTGAGGAACTCAACAATGAGTTTGAGTTGTTGACCCTGCTTCCAAATTCTACGGATCTCAAACCAATCGAGCATCTGTGGGATGTGCTGGAAAAACAAGTCCGATCCATGGAGGCCGCACCTCGCAACTTACAGGACTTAATGGATCTGCTATTGTCAGCTTGATGGCAGATACCCCAACATACCTTCAGAGGTCTATTGGAGTTAATGCCTCGATGGGTAATGGTGGGTAGTCATAAGGTTATGACTGATCGGTTTAGTTCTTCAATGGTTAAGGACAAGCCAAACCTGGGACAACCATCAGTTGGTGTGACTAATGCACTGACTAAAATGTTTGTCAAACCAAGTGAACAAGTCATGGCAGCCCCCAGTTGTGTGCCGTGTTACAACTACAATAAAACTTGGCAGGTAGTGAGCATACAAGGAATGTCTATATTGATCACCAAGGTATGCGAGATGAGATAAAGGTACAGACCAGTCCAACAAGGAAACCTGTCATTCAGGGATCAGTGACAGAAAAAAGAATGCGTTGACGGGTGTGTGTGTTTCAGAGACATGGAGATGCAGTTTTGAGAAAATTTGCCTGTTTAATGCTGTGGACATATCAGTGGGCTGATGTCAGCAGACGTTCAATGATCAAGCTCTACTAACAAACTGCTGCCTGTACAAATCACTGACCGGCAAACAACATTTAAATATTTAAACTAGCATAGGTCATAGCAGGCATGTTGTGGTCTCTGCTCTTTAGACAAGACCTTTAGGTACAAAAGGAAACATGGAAGCTGTGGAATTCTCATTATGAAAATGCTAGTTGCCTAACTATCATACTGACCCTCTTCCTTTATTACTTTGAGTCACTAACCCAGAACAAGTGTGGCCGTCAGGACTTTAGCCTTTACTCTGATTTTCCAATACATACTTGTTCCTGGTTGGTGACTCAAAAAGTATTGAAGTATTGACATCACCCCCCCTTATAGCAATAAAGTTTAGGTTAAAAAAAAACATAGTTAAAAAAAAAATTAACGTTACACTAAAAAAATAAAAAAAGAACACCAAAAATTGTTTTGAAAGCCCCTCACCCCCACATACACACAAATAAAAATGGAAAAATGATTGTGTCACACGTATTAGGCATCGCTGTGCACTCCAATGTGAGAGCAATCATTCTTTAGCCATCGTTCACTGTTACCCCTAAACTAATGACCTGTAGGGTCTTATAAAGTGTTGCCTATGGACAATTTTGGGTGCCAAAGTTTGTCACTGTTTCACAGGCATGCAAATTTCAAGACATGACATGTTGGGTATATATTTACTCATCTTTTATATGTTACAAAAAAAAATGGGTAATATATCACGTTCACTAAAAAAAAAAGGGTAATATAGCACTAAAATTTACTTTGGTGTATTTTTTACTAAAAATAAGGGTTTAATAAACAGTTAAATAGCATCTGACATAAACCTGCAACTACCACCATTTTATTCTCCGGGGTCTCTGCTTAGAACATATAAAATGTTTTTAGGGGCTTTTAACTAATCTTCAGGCCTAAAATGTGCATTTGAACAAAAATGGCTTTGGCAGCAAAATGGTTTATGAAGAATTAATTGTTACCAAGCTGCATTCATTTTTGCCTCTATTAATGTCTGGAGTTTAGTTTAACTGAAGTTCAGATTGGATATATGTCATAAATAGGGATGAGCCGAACACCCCCCGGTTTGGTTCGCACCGACAAAAAATTTGTGTGAACATCCAGTCTGTGGGACACAAACGTGAAAAGTCAAAAGTGCTCATTTTAAAGGCTTATATGCAAGTTATTGCCACAAAAAGTGTTTGGGGACCTGGGTCCTACCCCAGGGGACATGTATCAATGTAAAAAAAAGTTTTTAAAATGGTAGTTTTTTCGGAAGCAGTGATTTAAGGAATGCTTAAAGTAAAACAAAAAAAGGAAATATTCATTTAAATATTGTGCCTGGGGGGTTCCCTTAGTCTGCTTGTAAAGTAGCGCATTTTTCCCATGTTTAGACAAGTACCGCAGCAAAATGACATTTCTAAAGGAAAAAATGTCATTTAAAATTGCTCACAGCTGTAATGAATTGCCAGATCCCGGCAATATACATAAAAAATCATTTTAAAAAAACAGCTTGGTCCCCCCCCCCCCCCCCCAGTCCATACCAAGCCCTTCGGGTCTGGTATGGATATTAAGGTGAACAGCACGCCCAAATTTTTTTTTTATATGGCGAGGGGGACCCAAAGGGCCTGGTATGGAAGGAGGAACCCATGCTGTTTTTTTCTTAATCACATCATAGGGCTCCCCTTAACCACTTCAATACACTATATTATATATTGAACACTGCACTATATACCCTGCACTGTATTATACATACTACGCTGAGTGCACTATATACTCTGAACTGCAGTATATATACTATACGGACTGCAATATATACTCTGCTGAAACATTGGACCTTAGATGTTGGTGGTGCCAGAACACTGTAACCCCTCAGTTACTCTTGTTGGGTACAGGAACGGTCCCTGCTGTTAAATATTATTTCAGAAGCTGCTTGCCCTCTTTTAGTGGCCTGTGAGCGTCTGCCTCTCCTTGGAGGCCTTCCGGACATGATGGGTATTGTTTTTTTTTTAACACCGCACTACACTGTATTATATACTGTGTACACCACCTGAAGTGTATTTGAAACTGTACACACTGTATTATATACTGTGTACACTGCCTGCACTGTATTATCTACTGTACACCGCCGAATGCACTTTATATATAGGCTATGCTGAATGCAGAGTATATACAGTATCTCACAAAAGTATGCTGAATGCAGAGTATATACAGTATCTCACACCCCTCACATTTTTGTAAATATTTTATTATATCTTTTCATGTGACAACACTGAAGAAATGACACTTTGTTACAATGTAAAGTACAGGATGTACAGCTTGTATAACAGTGTAAATTTGCTGTCCCATCAAAATAACCCAACACACAGCCATTAATGTCTAAACTGCTGGCAACAAAAGTGAGTACACCCCTAAGTGAAAACGTCCAAATTGGGCCCAATTAGCAATTTTCGCTCCCCAGTGTTATGTGACTTGTTAGTGTTACAAGGTCTCCGATGTGAATGGGGAGCAGGTGTTTTAAATTTGGTGTTATCGCTCTCACTCTCTCATACTGGTCACTGGAAGTTCAACATGGCACCTCATGGCAAAGAACTCTCTGAGGATCTGAAAAAAAAGATGGCCTAGACTATAAGAAGATTGTCAAGACCCTGAAACTGAGCTGCAGCATGGTGGCCAAGACCATAGAGCGGTTTACCAGGGCAGGTTCCAATCAGAACAGGCCTCGCCATGGTCGACCAAAGAAGTTGAGTGCATGTGCTCAGCGTCATATCCAGAGGTTGTCTTTTGGAAATAGACGTATGAGTGCTGCCAGCATTGCTGTAGAGGTTGAAGGGGTGGGGGTCAGCCTGTCAGTGCTCAGACCATACACAGCACACTGCATCAAATTGGTCTGCATGGCTATCGTCCCAGAAGGAAGCCTCTTCTAAAGATGATGCACAAGAAAGCCCACAAACAGTTTGCTGAAGACAAGCAGACTAAGGACATGGATTACTGGAAACATGTCCTGTGGTTTTATGAGACCAAGATAAACTTATGTGGTTTAGATGGTGTCAATCGTGTGTGGCGGCAACCAGGTAAGGAGTACAAAGACAAGTGTGTCTTGCCTACAGTCAAGCATGGTGGTGGGAGTGTCATGGTCTGGGGCTGCATGAATGCTGCCGGCACTGGGGAGCTACAGTTTATTGAGGGAACCTTGAATGCCAACATGTACTGTGACATACTAAAGCAGAACATGATCCCCTCCCTTCGGAGACTGGGCCACAGGACAGTATTCCAACATGATAACGACCCTAAACACACCTCCAAGATAACCACTGTCTTGCTAAAGAGGCTGAGGGTAAAGGTGATTGACTGGCCAAGCATGTCTCCAGACCTAAACCCTATTGAGCATCTGTGAGGCACCCTCAAACGGAAGGTGAAGGAGGGCAAGGTTTCTAACATCCACCAGCTCCGTGATCTCGTCATGGATGAGTGGAAGAGGACTCCAGTGGCAACGTGTGAAGCTCAGGTGAACTCCATGCCCAAGAGGGTTAAGGCAGTGCTGGAAAATAATGGTGACCACACAAAATATTGACACTTAGGGCCCAATTTAGACATTTTCATTTAGGGGTGTACTCACTTTTGTTACCAGCAGTTTAGACGTTAATGACTGTGTGTTGAGTTGAAGGGACAGCAAATTTACACTGTTATACAAGCTGTACATCTTCTAAAAAAAAAAAAAAAAATATATATATATATATATATATATATATATATATATATATATATATATATATATATATATATATCAAATACACTGCCACTACCTAACCTGCCTGCCTAATCTAGCTCAACCTCTCTATCTCCGTCCACTATAACACACTATACGGGCGTTGTGTAAGCAACCTTTTATAGTGTGGGGCGTGTACTTAGTCCCCCTGAGCCATGATTGGCCAAGGGCACCCTGCCTTTGGCCAATAATGCTCTCGCTGAGGAGCGTGCAGGTCAGGTGTATGCTTTGGCCAATCATCATACAGCAATGCACTGCGGTCTTGCAGTGCATTATGGGTCACTCGAATTTGCCGCGAACACCCCGTAAAATTTGCTGTTCGGCGAATGGGCGAACACCCAATGTTCGAGTTGAACTTATGTTCGACTCTAACTTGAAGCTCACTCCTAGTCATAAACACACAAAACAACTACAGCGCTTAGAGTACTGCCATAAAGTCTCAATCCTATGTGGACCATCAACAATAGCGTGAAAGATTCCTTCTGGTATGCTTCATTGGTGCAGCCATCCTCAGATGGGGGAATCTAGTGGATAACTGTAAAAAAGCACACAGAAGGGCACAACGCCTAGTGCATTACCAAAAGTTTAATGATATGAAGAACAAACAGCCAAGCCCAAGACATGTTTTGGGGGAAGCAACTCCTTCCTCAAAGCTTACAGTAGCTGCCATGTTTCGGGGGATGTATCCCCTTTCTCAGAGCATATTTCTAAAGAAAGAGGTGTGTAACCTGAATCCTGTTAGCTTGCCAATGCAGTGTTGCATCAGGTCAGGCTGTGTGACACCCCCACTGGATCGTAATTTGGTGTATTGCAACGCCTATATATTTCCTATTTTTGTGAGTATGGGTTTGACTATTTGTTCTTTATAGCAATCAACTTTTTATAATGCACTAAGCGTTTGCACCCTCATATGTCATAAAGAAAAACAAACATTACAAATGTATATTTTGTTTTGCACCTGGGGGTTAACTTCACTTTAGGAAGCATGAAAATAAGTCATCAAGTGTGCAAGCATCATGACACTCTGCAATTAGAAATAGTTTGTTCTATCACAAACTACTATTACTATCTAGTGAGTCAAAGGTCCTGAGTGGTGCCCCTTAAACATTGCAGAGCAGAGATAGGGTGAGTGCTGGGTTTGCAGTTAGCTGGAATTAATGTGATTGTTGTGATGACTGAAGGGGATCGGGAAGGCGCCTGACTACACACCAGCCTACAGCCAACCAATTATATGTAATGGACTACTGACCTTATGTTTTATTATAATTACCATTACTGTTGCTGTTTATGTTGTATTTGTTTCATCCGTCATACAGAACTTCTTAGTTTATACAATAAAATCACATATTGCTTTTTTCTTTTATTAGCTTGAAAAAGAAAACTTTTTCTTAATAAAACAGAATGTGGGACACCAGAGTAACACCATAAATTGCCAGATCTGACAGCCGAAAATGATATCTGGGTAGCAAAAAAAGCTCAACTAAAGTATAATATTTTAGTTAATTAATTACAATTTTTTTCTTAAATAAAAGGCAAGTGCACAATTTTTTTTTCTCCTCTCTGCAGCTGTTGCCTGCGGTACTTCATTTTCACCACAAGATGTAACCAGTCTTCTGGGGTGAATGACTCCCAGCATTATTTAACCCCCTTCCTGTGAATGCAGGGTGTCAAGAGTCCACCCCCCGATGTAGTGAAAGCACAGTGCTCTACAGTCACAATATCAGGATGCAAGGAATAGGAAGGAAGAGGGGCATTCAATTGGGGTTGGGAAATTGGACATGGGTAGGGTAGGCTGAAAGTAGTCTTTAGGGTGCCCCTACAAGGTAATAATGACAGTTCAAGATTGGAGGCGCTCAAAACACACATATTATGCATATTTTTTTCAGCTTGTTGGAAAATCTCCAAGTGCCCTGGCTGATACTTCTTTTTTGGGAAATGAGAAAGAGTTACTCCGGTAAAAAAGATGGATGGGACCCAAACCTACAGATGATGGTCAGATATCTCTTTCCTAAGCTACCCACATACAGGCTGAAACAGTTTCAGGGATTTTAGTGGCAATAGAGTATAGCCAAGACCAGGGGTCTCCATACTTTCTAGTCAAAGGGCATGTTTAAGGGAGACTTTGGCCATTGGGAGTCAAAATTTTTCTGGTGTCAGTGGGAGTAAACAATACATCATTGGTGTACGTGGGAGAAATAGTGCCCCATCATTCATATCAGTGAAAGGAATAGTGCCCCATCATTCGTATCAGTAAGAGGAATAATGCCCCACCATTGTCAGTGTCAGTGGGAGGAATAGTGACCCATCATTGGTGTCAGCAAGAGGAATAGTGGCCATCATTGGTATCAGTGAGAGGAAAAATGCCCCGTCATTGGTGTCAGTGGAAGGAATAGTGACCCATCATTGGCATCAGTGGAATGAATAGTATCCCTTCATTGGTGTCAGTGGGAGGAATAGTGTCCCATCATTGGTATTAGTGGGAGGAATTGTGTCCCATCATTGGTATCATTGGGAGGAATAGTATCCCATCATTGGTGTCATTGAAAAGAATAGTATCCCATCATTGGTATAAGTGGGAGGAATAGTGTCCCATCATTGGTGTCAGTGGAAGAAATAGTATCCCATCATTGGAGTCATTGAAAGCAATAGTATCCAATCATTGGTATCAATGGGAGGAATAGTATCTTGGTATCAGTGGGAGGAATAGCATCCCATCATTAGTGTCAGTGGAAGGAATACTGCCCCATCGTTGGAGTCAATGGGAAAAATAATGCCCCGTTGTTGATGTCAGTAACAGGAATTATGCCCCATTGTTGGTGTCAGGGGGACGAATAGTGTCTTGTATCAATGGGAAGAAAAATACTCCAAAGGCCAGATAAAAGGGAACAAAAGGCCGCATCGGGCCCCCGGGAGACCACTGGCCAAGACCAGGAACAAAAATGGCATATGTATATTGCAGTTTACCAGTCTTTGCATTTCTAGCAATGTCCATTTTCTCTTTCTTGAGTAACCTACTAATCTCATCAACCCCATGTAATGAAGATGTGTTGAAGTCCATCCTAGGTAACATGCATGCCTCCCTTAATAGATACAGTGAAAGATTAACTTCTTCCGGACTGCCCACCACACAAATACTGCGGCAGGGTGGCCCGGCTGTGCGAAACAACGTACCTGTACGTTGTTTGCACTTCCTGGTCTTAGGGGCATGCGTGCCGCTGGTGACCAGCTTCCACTGTGATTGGACAACTTTCAACTCACACTGGAAGGGGGCAGATAGATCCCCGAAACATGTTGGCTATATCTTGTTCTGCACCCCTGATCTTTAATGGAATAAAGTGGTATCTAGGGCTCTTAGTAAGGAGGGACTGTCAATGGACACACAGAGCCGGCTCGGGGGGAGAGCTCGCATAAGTGCACCCGTAACAAGAGGCTTGGTATAGGGGCACTCGTCAGGGGGGGAGCCAGGAGTACCAGCGGGGTACCCGAGAAGAGGAGGATCAGGGCTGCTCTTTGCATCATTATTGTACAGAGCAGGTATGTATGACATGTTTGTTATTTAAAAAAAAATACAAAATCTGCCTAAAAAAACATTTTTTAAAATTATTTTTAGATAGAGTATGGGAGGATTATAACCTCTGTTAGTTTTTATTTGCCATCTGTGTCCCATTGGGGAGATTTCCTTTCACTTCCTGTCCCATAGTCACAACAGGAAGTAAGAGGATATCCCTCAAAAGTGAGGGAGTTCCTGATAGTCACCAAAACTAGTGTCCCCATTGGAAGATTTCTCCTCTATTGCTGTTCTGAGGACAACCCAAAATTTGGGATTTTCTTCCACTTTTGGTCATAATGATAAACAGGACAAATAGAGAGGGTGAATCTTCTTAAACAAAGACACAGACAGCAATGGGAAGCTGAGAGGGGAACCGCTGAGATAAAATATTCCAGAAAAGTCACATATATACTGTAATTAACTAACATAGGACTTCTGTACACAAAGTATATTGTCTCACTTGGGATGAGTCAGGAGCTTTTTTTTTTTTCTGGAAAGTCATAAAAAGGAAAAAGGATGAGTAACAACAGTTTTATAATACAGAAACATTACAGAAACAACAGAAATGATCCGAAATGCATCGTGGGGTGCAGAAAGAGAACACCCAAACACACGGTACTTACACAGAGCGAGACGATCGGTCTCTGGGTGAATGTAGATTCACTGGCACAAGGGCGGGTTTCTCTAATCTGTTGACTGGCTGCCCAGATGTTCACTTACACCCTTTCCTGTGCAAGCCTGACCTCCTCCATCCTCCAACCTGTGCACAAAATGAGCAGATTGTCACACTGCATTATAAGTAACCCACGGGTCCGTTTTTTTTAAAGAGCAGCTCGACTTTTATTGTGAAAAAAAAAAAAATGATCTGGGTGATCAATATGCATTGTAAGGGTTTTAACAAACTTTCATCCTTTTTCTTCTCTGAAGTTACTGTATACTTGTTTGTTCCACCATCTCCTGTGCAGACTGATTCTGAATGGGAGGATCTAATTCATTACAATCACCTGGTAAACTCTCAGTATTCTGATGAGAGAAGTGGCAGGGTCAGTATCCCTTTAGAAGTCATTAACCCTTAGGGAGTATCTCACCAAAAATGAAATGTCTGTTGCAGGAGATGCCTAAAATCTGACTGATATCTTAGTGCAGAAAATCAGTGAGCCAATTACACAAGCAAGGAATTACATTTCTGGGGGAGTTCTGTACACCAACGGTGTACAGAACGCCTCCAGGTTGCCATAGTGTATTGAATTTTGCACAAATACTCACCTATGCTCCAATTGTCCGATGCCCGTGAGGTTCCAGCATCTTCTCCCCGGGTCCTTTGGGTGCTGGTCTTTGGCTGTTTCGGTTGGCCGACTTCACAATGTGGGTTGCCACAGTAATGTTTCTTGCTCTGGCGAATGGAGGGAGACCCTGTCGAGTATGCTGTATGGGCCCCCTTGTTGGTATGATTTCTAATGGCTGCCCTGACTATATATGTCAGGCAATATCTTTTGCTAACCAGCAAATTAAACTCTACTGGTAAGCAGATGACAGGAAAGTATGAATGGCACCTAGCCGTGGACATATGCAAAGCATTTCCTGCCTGATGGATGGTGGTTTTGTTAGAATACCATCATCTTAGGTACATATTAAAACACAAAGTATACACATGCCATCACTTTCAGACAAAATGTAGGACATAACAGGATCCAATGTTCACATTTGGAAACAAGGCAAAGCCATGCAAATCATTCCTGTATGCACCTGTGGCCGGCTTTATCTACAGAGCCATTACTCTACAATACAGATAAGAGATATTCAAAGACAAAAGTCTTGGTTGACAGAGATACTATTGCCGCATACACACGAGCAGACTTTTCGACCGGACTGGTCCGACGGTCTACCCGACGGACTTTCGGCGGACTCCCGAATGGACCTACACACGATCACACCAAAGTCTGACGGATTCGTACGTGATGACGTACAACCGGACTAAAATAAGGAAGTTGGTAACCAGTAGCCAATAGCTGCCCTAGCGCTGGTTTTCGTCCGTTGGACTAGCATACAGATGAGCGGACTTTTCGATAGGAACTGGGTCCGGCGGAGTTCCGACGTAAAGATTTGAATGTTCTAAATCTGAAGTCCGTCAGATTTTTGACCGAAAAAGTCCACTGCAGGTCCGATGAAGCCCACACACGGTCGAATTGTCCACTGGACTTGGTCCAACGGACCAGTCCGGTCGAAAAGTCCGCTCGTGTGTACGCGGCATAAGAGGACTTGACTTTCCTTGACTTTAGTTCTAAGCCAGTGGTCTCCTAACCATGGCCCAGAGGCCAGATGTGGCCCTTTACTTTCCTTTTTCTGGCCCTTGGTGCACTGTCCACGAATCAGGGAATTGGAAGTCAAGGCCAGTCAACGTTAGTCAAGGCCAGTCAACGGAGGTTGTAGTAGCAAAGTGAAACCAGTTTAGGCATGGGGGTGATGTAGGATTGCCATGATTGGTTAACACAGGTTATAAGCAGATGGTTGCAGGGCCAGGATTTTGGTGTCAGTATCTTGGGGTATAGGAGGGTTAGTCTTTAGATCAGAAACATTTTAGAATAAGGTCACGGGGAAAGGGTTAATTAGTGTTAGGACTATAGGAAAGGTTAGTGTTACGTACCTAGTAGATGGGCCCGAATTGCAGAGGATGGCCTGTCTTATGCTTCCGACTCAAGGCTCCTGGTAGTGAAGACAGGAGCGCAGAAGTAAGGAGTGGTACAAGTGCCTGGCAGGATCAACAGCAGAAGATCAGTCCAGTGGTTCGGAGATTCAGGTAGGAGCTGGAAGTGCAGGCTGGAACCGAACTCCAAGGACAGGAATCAGAACAACCGGAACAGCAGATAGGCACCAAGGACTTGAACTGGATCAACAGACCGGAAACCTACAGCAGATGGATCAGGTAGCAGGCATAGCAGACTGGATGGCTCAGCAGACAGGTATAGCAGACTGGATGGCTCAGCAAGTAGGAGCAGAGGACTGGGTCTGGAGCTGGATGGCTGCAGCAGGTAAGTATAGTAGATAGGTAGTCTTGGAAGGTCAGGTAGGCCGGGTCGGTATCAGGCGAGCAGCAGAAGAACAAGAGGAGCAGGCAGGAGAATCGTCAGACAAGCCAGGGGTCAGGTGCAGGCGGATAGCAGGAATACTCTTCAGATAAGCCGGATCAAAGTATAAACAGATCTCAGATTATCAGGGAACACACGGGAAGCTGCAGAGCAAACATCAACTTTTACCTGTGACAGCCAGGTTTTAATAGCCCGCCAGACACTAACGGGCGCACGCGTGCGTGTGCACATGCGCATGGGCGCCCGCAATCGCGCACCAATAGGTCTAGATTGCCCGTTACTGGCAGGATCTTCCTGACATTTAGTGTGAGGGTTAGTGTTAGGACAATAGGAAAGTTTAGTGTGAGGGTTAGTGTTAGGACTATAGGAAAGGTTAGTGTGAGGGTTAGTGTTAGGACTATAGGAAAGGTTAGTATGAGGGTTAGTGTTATAACTTTAAGGAAGGTTAGTATAAGGGATATTATTATGAGGGGGAAAGATTAATGTGAGGGTAAATTAGAATTAGAATTATAACTAAGATTAGTGTGAGGGTTACTGTTAGGATTATATAGAGGGTTAATGTAAGAGGGGCCTTATAGCAGGGTATTACTCTCAGTCCTGGGGGCTCTGTAATGGAAACTACCAGCATCATCCTCCTGCTGCCGAAAGTTAATATTGGTAAGCACCTAGTGGTGTGTACTTTTCATTTTAATAGTTCAAAATTATGGACACATTCCTTTTAATCTTGCTGTGAGCTGGCCTGCAGTAATTCATGGTCCTGGGTTCTGCAATACATGAGATGAAAGGTTTGGGATCTAGAGAAAGGTATGTTGACAGCCTTGCCGTTCCTCCTGTACAGTAATCACTGTGCTCCAGGCTACACCCATGTTACACATTCCGTGCCCCTGCAAGGCGATCTCCATTCATTCAGCAGGCAGTGGCTCAGCGCCATTGCATACCAGGGGAAGGGCCCCAGAGAAGAACATGCAGGACTTGTTAGACCACATGCTACGTGCTAACAGGAGTTTGACCCCAACCAGATGAATACACCTGCAGCTTAACCCCTTCAAATCTATGCATTGATGTAAAAAAAAGTGCAATTTTTTTCATGTAGATATAAAAATTGGTGTAATTGAACACAGGCAATGCAAAGAACAGGGGAATTCTCCTATTCTCCATAGCCGACACCTAAGTCCTGCCAGGGGTCACAATGGATGCATTCTATATATGGCTTCACTAACATCTCATCAAGACATAACTTCACTTTACAGCATGCGCACTGTATGCTTCCAATCACCTGCAGGCAGCACAAGCTATGTTCATTCAAGAGCAGTAGAGGTCCAGAGGTCTAATACACCCCCTGATGGGTCAGACTTTTGACTATAGCTGTGACTAAGGCCCAACAAACGTGGATTTATACATATATGTGACAAGTGTCAGAATTGGCCTGGTATTGAAATAGTTAAATGCTGCTATATTGATCAGAGGCAGTACCCAGATCTCCTAAATGGAAATATTAAAACCTCTTAAAAAAAAAAGTGTAAAATGTGTAAATACGGTAAAATAGACGCAAGTTATAATAGTAAAGCGTTTCTCACGTCACCACTATGCCGAGCGCTGGTAATAAGCTCCTCTTATCTGTATTGCTTTTAAGGTGGTGTCCTAAAGTAAAATGCTCAGGATCAGGAGATATCAGATATACCCACCTACAGCCCCTATTATTGCCAAGATAGGAAAGAGGAACGTGGTTTGATGTCATATTATCCCGATCGGCCACACCCGTGGTCAGATTTTACATTGTTCTGTACATCAAGGATTCCCAAGCAAAATGTGAAGTTCAAAGGAAATATTTGAATGTTGTTTCTGATGTCACTGCTATCAGATGTACTAATAGAAACAAAGCATGCTAAAAAAGGAACGAAAAGCATTAAAGGGGCCCAGGATTTAAAAAAAATAAAAATAATAATAATATATATATTTTTTTTGCCTTAGAAATTTTTATTAGACACACTTGCATGATTTTAATCTGTAAATCGGTGATTGTTATAAAGGGCTTTTATATTGTACTACTGAGTAGATCCTCCCAAGGAGTTAAAGCTGAGCACTGGGCACAAAAACTTTCATTGAAATATACTGTATAGACACAAAGGATATCAAATCACTTTGTGTGCACTAAATGCCTTTGTAAACCTACATATTACCTCGTAAATTTGTAGTGACATAATCGCTGTGCTCCACATACAGTATACAAAAGTGAGTACACCCCTCACATTTTTGTAAATATTTTATTATATCTTTTCATGTGACAACACTGAAGAAATGACACACAACCATTAATGTCTAAAGCCTCGTACACACGATCGGATTGTTGACCAACAAAACCGTGGACTTTTGTCCGAAGGGTGTTGGCCCAAACTTGTCTTGCATACAAACGGCAAGGAATTGTCGGCCAATAAATATGAACGTAGTGACGTACTACGTTGTTTTTCAGCTCTTTAGCGCCATCCTTTGGGCTCCTTCTGCTAATTTCGTGTTAGTAGAAGTTTGGTGAGTGTTGATTCGCGCTTTTCATTTCACTCTTTTCCAGAGGCGGCTCGCCTAAGGCCTCGCACTCACAGGGGCCTCGCGGCCTCCTAATTTGCCTGTTCTCAATCACTGAATTTTGACGCTGGCGGCTCCGCCTACCCCCACTGAGACTCTGTGGCTTAGGAGCTGATGGACAAATCAGATACTGCCCGCAGCCTGAGGAATAGCGGCCTCATCACGGAGCGTCCCAGTCCGTGGGGCCTCATGTGTAAGTTTTGCCTAAGGCCTCACAAAGCCTAGAGCCGCCTCTGCGCTTTTCATTGCACACTTTTCATTTCACACTTTTCATTTTGCGCTTTTCATTTTGCGCTTTTCATGTCACACTTTTCATTTCGCGCTTTCATTTCACGCTTTTCAGTTCGTTTCTGAACGGCCGTTCGTCAACCAGCCAATTGCGGAATCGGAGGAGAATATTAATTGTTTATTGTTTATTGTTATTTATTATTGGCCTTGGAGTTATTGCTTTGACATTATTTTGGTTGAATAATAATTTGATTTGGTATATTTTCTATATTTTTGGATGCATAGAATGCACTTTTTGGTTAAGTTCTATTGGCAGATAGCATGTCTAATTTTATTTGTTTTCTTTTTTTAATGCACAATAAAAAAATGTGTAGAATAATACTTGGCTATGTGTTTTACTTCAAATGACAGTTTGGGAGTAGGCAGTTACATTTAAAAAAAACAATGTAAAATTGACAAGGGACACCAACATAGTTGTATCTTTGATCTTAAAAACTACTGATAATGGTGTTGTGGTAACTTGCCCAAAAAAATAAAAAATAAAGCATAATAATATTCTTGATATCACTAGAAAAAAAAGCCTTTGAAAATTAATTTGCAATAACTCCATCAGTATCACCAGCAAAGCAGCTTCATTATTATCCCATTAAAGAAGAAGAGAATGTGCGCTGCATTTCAAGATTTAATAATTTGCCACATCAGGAATGTTAATTCTCCATTACGAACGCTAGTTTACAAGACAGACCGCTTCCGGCTCGTCCTTGCTTCTGAGCATGCGTGTTTGTACTTTGGACTTTTGTCTGATGGACTTGTGTACACACGCTCGGAAAATCCAGCAACAGACATTTGTCCGCGGAAAATTTAAAAACCTGCAATCCAACATTTGTAGGCAGAAAATCCGACAACAATTGTCCGATGGGGTGTACACACGGTCGGATTTTCCGCCAACAGCCTCTTATCACACATTTCCCGTTGTAAAATTCGATCGTGTGTACGAGGCTTTAACCTCTGGCAACAAAAGTAAGTACACCCCTAAGTGAAAACGTCAAAATTGGGCCCAAAGTGTCAATATTTTGTGTGGCCACCATTATTTTCCAGCAATGCCTTAACCCTCTTGGGCATGGAGTTCACCAGAGCTTCACAGGTTGCCTCTGGAGTCCTCTTCCACTCCTCCATGACGACATCACAGAGCTGGTGGATGTTAGAGACCTTGCGCTCCTCCACCTTCCGTTTGAGGATGCCCCACAGATGCTCAATAGGGTTTAGGTCTGGAGACATGCCTGACCGGTCCATCACCTTTACCCTCAACTTCTTTAGCAAGGCAGTGGTCTTCTTGGGGGTGTGTTTGGGGTCGTTATCATGTTGGAATACTGCCCTGTGGCCCAGTCTACGAAGGGAGGGGATCATGCTCTGCTTCAGTATGTCACAGTACATGTTGGCATTCATGGTTCCCTCAATAAACTGTAGCTCCCCAGTGCCGGCAGCACTCATGCAGCCCCAGACCATGACACTCCCACCACCATGCTTGACTGTAGGCAAGACACACTTGTCTTTGTACTCCTCACCTGGTTGCCACCACACACGATTGACACTGTCTAAACCAAATAAGTTTATCTTGGTCTCATCAGACCACAAGACATGGTTCCAGTAATCTATGTCCTTAGTTTGCAGAAGAGGCTTCCTTCTGGGACGACAGCCATGCAGACCAATTTGATGCAGTGTGCGGCGTATGGTCTGACCACTGACAGGCTGACCCCCCACCCCCTTCAACCTCTGCAGCAATGCTGGCAGCACTCATACATCTATTTCCCAAAGACAACCTCTGGATATGACGCTGAGCACGTGTACTGAACTTCTTTGGTTGACCATGGCGAGGCCTGTTCTGAGTGGAACCTGTCCTGTTAAACCGCTGTATGGTCTTGGCCACCGTGCTGCAGCTCAGTTTCTGGGTCTTGGTAATCTTCTTATAGCCTAGGCCAGTGATGGCGAACCTTGGCACCCCAGATGTTTTGGAACTACATTTCCCATGATGCTCAACTACATTGTAAAGTGCATGAGCATCATGGGAAATGTAGTTCTAAAACATCTGGGGTGCCAAGGTTTACCATCACTGGCCTAGGCCATCTTTACGTAGAGCAAAAATTCTTTTTTTCAGATCCTCAGAGAGTTCTTTGCCATGAGGTGCCATGTTGAACTTTCAGTGACCAGTATGAGAGAGTGAGAGTGATAACATCAAATTTAACACACCTGCTCCCCATTCACACCTGAGACCTTGTAACACTAACGAGTCACATTACACCAGAGGAGGGAAATGGCTAATTGGGCCCAATTTGGAAATGTTCACTTAGGGTTGTACTAACTTTTGTTGCCAGCGGTTTAGACATTAATGGCTGTGTGTTGAGTTATTTTGAGGGGACAGCAAATTTACACTGTTATACAAGCTGTACACTCACTACTTTACATTGTAGCAAAGTGTCATTTCTTCAGTGTTGTCACATGAAAAGATAGAAGAAAATATTTACAAAAATGTGAGGGGTGTACTCACTTTTGTGAGATACTGTAGCTTGTGCAGAGAGCAGAGCTCTGGGAGTGGCTCAGCAGGCCCCACCCACTATAGGCACCCTGCAGAAAACTACAGGAAGGGGCGGAGACAAGACTAGTCACCCTGCACAAGGAGAGAGAGCAGCAGTGACTAGTCTTTATTGCAGGAAAATGTTTCAAACTGGATTTCTATACAGATCTAGAAGGAATGCACAAAGCACACCGAGATTCAAGGAATACACATGACTCAAACAGGTTGAGCACCCATGCGCCATACCAATTGGTATTTAGTTTGGTAAAGAACGGGGGATAATGATAATTTTATTTCTATAAGATACTTCTTTCACCTTTTTTTTTTCATCCTTTGCTACATATCAGTGCAGCTGATCTTCTGCAACCTCTTTGCTGCCATTTCCTGTCTACATGCCCTTCATCAAGGGCTTCATGGCATTTCTCAGGGAGGGTAATAACAGTGGATCATGGCTGGGTAATGGGTTGAAATAAGCATTTGTCTCTATTAGAAGCCTGTATGACAGGCTGACAATGCTGGAGCACAGTTTCCTGTAGCAGGAAGTATCTGAAGGCCTTCATGGCAGGATCAGCAGGTGTTAATTTAAAAGAAGCTGCAGATTTACAGATATTAAAAAGTTTTGGAAGTATAATGAAGCTCATATGAGAGTTTAGTGATTGGGTTTACATTTGCTTGTAGGCAGGGGCAGTCTGTATTCTCCACTGCAGGTGGCGCTCGACTGCAGGGGCAATGCAGGTGGGGGAGGAAGTTAAGGGGAACATGGTTCCTCTATGATTTCCTCGGTCACAGGGAGGCAGTGTCCAATTGGATGCTGGCACCCCATGTGATTCTGGTGGCCATCTTGGATCAGGCACAGTCTATTTAAGACTTTGGCTATCGGGCTTGGTGCACGTTTTGCAAGTGAATGGGTTAGGGACAGGTTCCCCATCTGGCAGCAACAGTAGCAGCGATAGGGAAAGGTTCCAGAGGAGTAGGGAGAAAAAAAACGTGAGAGAGAGACGTGGCAGACACTTTCGGCATCCCTGAGTCTTCTGACTGCTGTCAACTGTATAGTTGTATGTGATACTGGACAGGTGAGCCTCCCCACTGGGCTTATTTGTGCTGTTAACCTGCTGTTTCAATAAAACATTCTTTGCAAATCAGGACTCTGAGTCTTTACTGCCTACCACACCACGCTGCACCTACCCAACATGCTTCAAACCTAATGGATAACTATAGCTTGAATAAAGACCTTGAGGAGATCGGACAGAAATGGGGGTGCCTTGTCAAAGGTAAATAAGATGCTTGAATGCTTTAGAGTACCATTGCAGAGCACAGCCTGCCCATATTGTTGCGAGTCTCCTTACACCTCTTCAAGCCTGTGTCCTCATGGTGCGGCATCATCCCTTTAATCCAGGACACATATGAATTACACAGGTTCTGGGGCTGATTTAATGCAGATAAGGCACCAAGTGAGTTTAATTACCACCTTAATCAGCCACAGAACCTGTGTAATTGAAGTGTGTCCTGGATTAAAGGGATGATGTGGCAACCCTATGCGGCAGGTCTACCTTGGGCTTCCTCATAGGAAGGTCTGTCTCAAAGCCAGCCTGAGCAGACCCACCCCCTTTTTTGGACTGGACAACATAGCGCAAAGCATCACTATATTTAGGCTGGCCTTAGATAGCTCAAATTTTATCCAGTCCTTGCTGAAAACAATAGCCATCAATGAAGGTTCCTTTATCCACACTGTTAGCATGTATGGGGAAATCGAAGGGGTGAGCGAGACAACATCAAGCTGTATAGGGCTATCTTTAGCCCTAGTAGGATGAGGGGAGTTGGGGGGGGGGGGCTGGCAGTAAGGGCCCCACCCACTTACTGCCTTTAATGACCACATATCCTACAACCAAATTTAATAAAATGGTTATTAGCCAGAACCTTGTGTGAGGACCATTGGTGGTCCATGGGCACAATTTAGGAAACATTGGTCTGCAGGTGCCCTACAGCTGAATTTGAGAATTAGCACCATGATTATTTCAGGATGAACTGTTAGAAGAATTAGAGCTATTGTACATAAGCACCTCCTATAGCTCACTGTGGTAAGGAAATTCCAAAAGTCCAAAAAGCTTTACTGAAATAAAATCCACAATATAACCACCACAGCAACAGGATCTGGAGGTGACGTGCGCATCCTAGCGTGAAACGCGTTAACACAGCTCCTTCAGATCCTGTTGCTGTGATGGTTTTATTGTGAACTTTAAGTCAAGAAAGCTTTTTGAACTTTTGGAATTTCCCTACCTCAGTGTGTGGCCATCTTCTCTTTTAACTGAAGTTATCTTGGTTGCAAGCCGTTCTGTAACGACTCTTGAATCAGGTATCTTGTGGATCGACCTGAAGTGGTGCTTTACTTTGTTGGATTTTTGGGACCTCCTACAGCTCATTGGACATGTATACAGATCTTTATCTACCAACTAAAAAATTTTATCCAAGAAATGATTTGGTCCACAAAGAAGGCTGTCCAATCAAAGGAGATGTTGTCGCAATTAAATACATAGAGCAAAGTGTCTGAAAGTTCAAGCTACCCCACATGGGCAAACCAATGCGCATCTTGCGGTGTGCAGGTAGGTGTATGTGCACGTTCATAGTGGTATTAAGCTGGCGATATACTGTAAGGCTGACACCTGCAGGACTCCAGTGCTGATCTTCAATTGTACTATGTGATCTGTGCTTCTGCAGCTGATCCTGATGTTCTGTTACTGCCCCAGCTAATTCCTTTACTCTTCTTTGATTCTTCCTGGCTTGCTTTGCCCTCTTTTAATGATTGAATTATAATGTACACAATGGGCATAAATATGGTAAGCTCCTTTAGCGCTAACCCTGTAGGAGCCACTGGAAAGGATGGGTCCTCTGTTTCCTTTGTTGAGCCTAGGGTTTCTCAAGAACCTCAGCTCCTCTGACCCACCAGGTTGAGTGTACAAACATATAATATCACTGGATCTTTACTGCTAAAGCACATTTATGACACCAATGCTAGTACTAAACTAATTGGGTATGCACTGTCCAAAAGAAAAGGAAAATAGTAGCGGAGGGGGCAAGAAAACAAAGGGGGCTTGCAGAATAAATATTATATGATGCTGGCTGCTGGGGGATCTATTGTTGCTGGGGGGGGGGGAATTATTGCTGGGGGAGGTCTACTGTTAAGGAAGGGGTTGCTGGATGCCAGAGGTTCTATTGATGCTGGCTGTTAGAAGATGATTTGTTGCTGGTGGGAGGGTGGTCTATTGTTGTGAGGGGTCTATTTATGCTTGTTTTAGGGGGTCTATTTTACTGCGTTTCTTGTTATTATTCCATACAAATTACTTAGCACCATAAAATGATTCTTGGTTTTGCATTCCCTAAAAGGGGCAGTACTGGATGGTGGTTAGGGGGTGGAGACAAGGAGTGACTCAGAAGGAAGGCGTACCTGCACTTATTTATTGTGGAAAAAAAGCCTTGCGGGAGGGGCAGTCCTTTGAGATGTTCTTCTGCCGGCTTTTGTTGGGGCTCTTTAATAGCATCTTTGCACTTAATGACAGTCTCAGTTAACCCGCATGCAGTATAGGTACAGTATATCTAAAATATAGTGCAATATTAGATACATGTTGTATGCACTATTTATGTTGAGTGAAGTGTCAGCAGCTATATCTAACCTCTAAGCGTAGGTCTACTATACTTTGAATAGGTACAGTATAGTCTAATCACAGGTGCAAGGTAGACGTGGTTCAGATATGGTAAAGGTTCGGTATAATGCTGTATAAGGTTGGTATAGTTGCAGTCTTGGTTTGGAATAAGTGCAGTATAGCATGCAGAATAGGTGTGGTATGGATTTGGTACACTTGGTGTCCTGCTCTCAGTGGCTCAGTCCCTGCTAGCAGAATAAGCAATGGGTGAATAGCCCTCTCACCAGTCCCTAGGATGCTGTGGTGACCTCTCACTGTTGAAGGGTGGACTCCTCGGTCTCTCCCTGAAAACTTCCGGTGATCAACGGTGAAAAGCAGAGGGTGAGTGGACACTCCAGTCTTTCTGTGTTGTGAGCAGTGCTGCTAGGGTTGCCACCTGTCCGGATTCACCTAGACGGTTCGGATTTGGAGTCATGCGTCCAGGTTTCAGACCACCTGCAACCCGGACACATTATTCAGACCAGACCATGGCTTCCCAGCAGGGTTGCTGGCTGCAGATGTTTAAGCCGAGAGTGTCTGTTACACCTTCTTTCACACTGCCCAAAGCCAGCATTACCAATTTACCCCTTCCCCCACACAGATGGGAGAGGAGAGAGGGCTTGATCTGCTCTTCTTCCTCCTGCCCCTACCCCTCTGTGTCTGCCAGACTTCAATCCCTGGTGCTGTGCCTCAGAAAAGGAAAGTGGGGGCCAGAAATTTGAAGTCCAGCAGTCTCAGCTACATGTGGATGAGAGGTGCTGACTGCCAAGGGGTGAGTGAGCTCACCATCCATCCCTGCCTGTGACTGAAGTCTCCCCCCTTCTCTCTCCTGACTCTGAGTGAGTACACTAAGGCAAATCAGGGTTCTCAGAGCACCCCTTACATCAGAGTTCCCCTTTACACCAGAGGCCACAGTGTTCCCACTTACATCAGAGTCCTCTCTGCCGTACATTAGAGCTCTCAGTGTTCCCTCTTAAATCAGGGTTCCTAGAGCATCCCTTATGTCAGAGTCCCCAGAGTTCTCCCTTACATCGGAGTCTGCAGAGTCTCCCCGCCCCCCCCCCCCCCCTTACAGTGTTCAGATGTAAAAGAGGAACTCTGTGGACTCTGATGTAAGTAAAGGGGGAATCTTGTGATTAATTTCATTTGATTAGAAATGTTATTTAATTGCAAAATATATGTATAGTTTATACTATAAAAATATTGCTGTGCTCCGCTAAAGTGTTCGGATTTGACTTGAAGAAAAGGTGGCAACCCTAGGTGCTGCACTGCCCCGAGCTTCCTCACTCCCAATTTCAGGTTTGGACCCCTACTGGTATGGTCTCCAGCTGGCAGGCAAATATCCAAACAGAGGTGCTCTCTTTCTAACTCCCTTGGTGCAAAGAGTAATAGCTTTCCCGGGCAGTTTAATAAAAATCATCTCTCAACTCCTCATGCATATTGCCTCTTGGGATTTGTATTGTAAGGAGTCCATTTGTCCCATTATGGGGCTACTGTCTCAAACTACAACTCCCAGCGGTCTTAGCACTCTGCATAGACTTCTATGGGCTTGCTTTGCTGTAGCTCTCCCCCTGCTGGCCAGAGGAGAATGGTGCTGCATAGCATAAGTATCTGAGTAGAGGGAGAGAAGGAAACAAGGCAATGACTCCTTCTCCATATTACTGTAGCCCAGCTCCTGGCTACACCCCTCCACACCTTATATACCTGCTTTGTAAAATTACCATAACCCTGGAGGCCGGCAATGCTAAACAGAAGCTTTCAGTACAGGTCACCTGTAGGGCCTTTACTTTTTTTCTGGTTGTCCTCCCTATACCCCTTCTCTTGGGGATTTCCAGACTCCCCTGCTTCTACTGGGAGCCCAGGACCATAGTGACCAATGTCAAGATGATGGGCTTGTAGGCAGGTGCAGTCTCTACTCCCCACTGCAGGAGGTGCTTGACCAAAGTGGCAATGCAGAAGGGGAAGGAAGTTGTGGGGAACTTGGTTCCTCTATGACCTCCTGTGTTCACAAGGAGACAGCTATCCAATTGGACGCTGTCACCCCACGTGACTTCAGCGGCCATCTTGGGTCAGGCAGAGGCTAGTTAAGACTCCAGCTGCTGGATTTGGCATGGTTTATGCGAGTGGCCAGTGTAGGGACAGGTTCCCAGTCTAGCAAAAACAGTGCTTAGTGATAGGGAAAGGTTCTGGAGGAATAGGGGCAATGCAGACTCTACGTGTACCTGACTTCAGGAAGCCTCCCCTTGGGTGTGGACAGGCAGAGATGCATTCTGCTCCTCATTGCAGATGCTTTTAGCATCTTTCAAGTCTACTGCCTGCTGATACAATTTGTAAGTGGCTCAGCGCGATCACGCTGGGTCTACTTAAAGTGGTGTTCCGGACGAAATTATACTTTTTAAATAAAAATACCCCTATAATACACAAGCTTAATGTATTCTAGTAAAGTTAGTCTGTAAACTAAGGTCTGTTTTGTTAGTTTATAGCAGTAGTTTGTTATTTTATAAAGTTACAGGAGGCCGTGGCCATCTTAAGTGTGGGCATCTGAAGCCAGACTGTATTTCTTCCTGCATCTCATCCTTGCAGATCTCGCACATGCTCAGTGCAGCACAAGCAGTGTAATAGGTTTCAGGTCAGGTTTCCATAGCAACGGCAGTGTCAGAGGAAGTTGCCGCCCCTTCCCAGAAGGCATTGCAAACAGGAAATGATGCGATGGGCCACGGCCAAGGAGGAGGAAGTGAAAAATGAATACAGCAGATATACAGTAGGTGCTGAGAAAAAAAAATGAAAAATATCCAATTCGTTTACAGTGCACAGTTTAGTGAGGGATGCTGAAGAGTTGTAAAAGTGGCTGGAACTCCACTTTAAGTTGTGTTGGACCTTTCTACAATATATTGGTATTGCATAACTTGGACTCTGTGTGTTTACTGCCCACCGCAATCCGTTGTGAGCATTTCCAGGTTCAGAGATGTCAAAATTCCAGCTGAAGGGCCAGGTAAATGGCTGGTCGAGCACAGTCCTGTTCAAGAAAAGCACTTTATGAATGGTCTCTATGATTTTATAGAAGAGTCCTTATTTGGCCTTTATAGGCTAAATTTTTGGAGGAAGAAAGGATGGGCATAGTCAACACTGATGATGAGTACTGACAGGTCCAGTGGCTTGTATTAACCCTAACAGCTCCAAAAGACCACAGCTGTGAGGGTATCTGGGGGGGCAGAGGAAGTAGGATTTCACTGATCACAGAAGCCCCCAGCACAAGGGACACTTCTCTTTCAATGTAAGTCCCATCCCTGGTGCTAATAAAAAAAACCCTAAACTTAAGCTTTAAATATTAGCATTTGCTTCCCAAAACTCGCATCCAAAATACTTTGGGGAGTTCTTCTTTAAACATGTTATTTAAATGAGATCTGCATTATTGTTTGCAGTCATGAGATGGCAGCACTTCCTCAATTATAGAGACTTGTTTTAAAGGTAAAATGCAGATTATAAATGATTGCGCAATATAAATGTGGTGACAATATGATACAATATACATACAGCAGATAGTAGGATATTGTATTTGCACAGCCCCATCACTATGGATTCATGTTCCTAGGTGGCCAGAGGCTCATCAGCTTGACATCGGCTGCTCTGACAGCTGTCAGATATAGATTGTAAGCTCCTTGAGGGTAGGGACTGATGTGACTGTACAATGTATATGTAAAGCGCTGCGTAAATTGACGGCGCTATATAAGTACCTGAAATAAATAAAAATAAATATAGGAGGACTGGCCCTGACCTCCTGGGTGAATGAATGCTTCTGAATATAAATGTCACAGGCCTAGGGCGTACATCATTGTTCATAAACTGCTTAAAGTGCCAATAAATAAACAGGAATCCTGACAGAAATCCAGTGAGCTTCTAAATTCCTATGTTCTCTGTCTATGAAGCCCTAGGCTCAGGTTACATCTGTGAATTACCATACCCCCCCTTACCCCTTAGTGGCGTACTGTAAGTAGCATACCTGGCACCCAGGGCAGATCATTTTATTTAGCACCCCCACCCCCGTCCCACCCTAATGCACAAAAATTATTTTCAGCAGTAATTATAAAATTAAACATTAAGAACGTTGGGGGTGGGAGTAGAGTTAGCTGGTGGAGGACAGATAGCAGCAACTGTAGGTATGGTTGCAACTTTATATATTGACACTCACATTTAGCATATCAATCTGCCATAATTACCAACATTTGAAAATAAAATTTAGATGCATAGTGATATATACACTTTTAGTAATCCGTATAAAATACACTAACACACACACTTTTGTAGTAATTTTTATTATATAAAAAAATGCAAAAAAAAAAAAATACAAAAAACAAAAAACATATATAAAAAAACATATATATAATATACTAATTTTCATCCTTATGGTAACTTTCAGGTGCCCTGTCTCTCCCTTTTCCCTCCTCCGGCCGGGGCACTTTTTATCTGTGACCACTTGCAAGCCTCACAGGTCGGTTTTGCCTCCGTATTGAGGGTGCAAGCAAGGACGACTTTCCAGCAGAATCCAGTGATCATTAGTGGGGGAATCTTCTGTTTTCTTTTATGATCTTTTAAAGAAGTCCCCGGATAAACAAGTTTACACGATATAGAGGGTAAATACAAAGTGACTACTTCAGACAAATATATGTGTACGATATACTAAATAATATTAAAATGTTGTTTTTTTCTGATGTATTTGTAGAAATTTAAGGACCCCCTGAGGAAGACCATGACCCAATAAGGTTGAAATGCATTGGGGTTTTCTTTCCAACATCGGATAGTATAACCATGTTAATATTGCAGGTAGCATCGTCGGATGCATACCCCCTTTTGTTTTCATACATTACTTATTGTCTGATCTGTTATCCAATCTATCGTGTCTCGCATCATGTAAACCGGAGCTCATGTTTTAAATATTTATACTGTTTAATCTATTCAACCTATTTTGTTAATAAAATCAACTTTTTAAAAAAAACTCTTTTTGGATTTATATTTGCTGCTAAAAAACCCCATGGGGAACTTCCAATCTTTTTTGCCAACATATGTTTCAGGGTGTGCAGTTTTAACAGACTCTTTATAGGTGTCATTCCATGTTATAGTAGTTGCTGGTTGTAAACCCCCCCTCCCCCCTAGCATTTGGTGTTCATTGGCTGGCTAGAATTTGTGGCACCTCAGGTAATGGACATGAGTCTGAACCTACACCAGGAAGAATGGACAATATATGAGAATTTAGGGCACCTCAGACGAAGAACGTGAGACCGAACCTGGTCCACAGCCAGGTTCCAACCCCTTCTACCTCCTAAGCCTTACTGTTGGCCCATCACTGGTAGCCTCATCTGCCAATAATGACATTTTGGATGTCGAACCTAGACCAGAAAAAATGGACAATATGTGCATATCAGAGTGCCTGGGAATTTGGGGCACCTCAGCTGGAAAACATGAGACAAAATCTGGCCTACAGCTAGGTTCCATTCCTTCCTACCTTCTAAGCCTTACTCTCGGCCCATCATTGTGACTGGCAGCGTCACCTTCCACCTTCACCTTCCAGTAGTGAAGTTTTAGAAGCTGTATCTGGACCAGGGAGAATGAACAATATGTACTTATCAGTGTGGAAACTATGAGAACAAACTAAACCACATCCAAGTTATATCCCCTCCTACCTCCTAAACCTTACTGTTGTCCCATCACTGTGACTGGTGGCTTCACCTGCAAATAGTGAAATTTTGGAAGATCCAAGACGAGGAAGAATATGTGTATATTCAGAGAGTCTGAGAATTTGGGGCACCTCAGGCAATGAATGTATGGTCCGCAGCCAGGTTTCACCCTCTCCTACCTCCTAAGCCTTACTGTTGGCCCATCACTGTGACTAGTGGTCTCACCTGCCAAAAATGAAGTTTTGGATGTAGAACCTAGACCAGAAAAATTGACAATATGTGTATATCAGAGTGTCTGAAAACTTGGGGCACCTCAGCCGATGAATGTGAGACCAAACCTGGTCCTCAGCCAGGTTCTACCCTCCCCTATCTCCTAAGCCTTACTATTGGCCCATCACTTTGACACTACATCCAAATGACGTTTTGGATGTAAAACCTAGACCAGAAAAAAATATTGATATGTGCATTTCAGTGTGCCTAGGAATTCAGAGCACATCAGCTGTTAACTATGAGCCCAAACCAAACCATATCCAGGTTGCACCCTGTCCTACCTCCTAAGCCTTACTGTTGACCCATCACTGTGACTGATGACCTTACATGTCAATAGTAAAGTTTTGGAGTTGGGACCTGGACCTAGGAGAGTGAACAATATGTGCATATTAGAGTGCCTGCAAAGTCGGGGCACCTCAGGTTATATACAGTGCTGATCTTGCTTGTAGACGCTTGCTATATGATGCCAGGGCTGTTAAGGTGACCTTATTTCACTTCTGATTTGCTTTAAATGCTGTTTGAAGCACTCTACATCCATTCTGCTAACAACAAGCTTAAGCTAAATGCCATGATCATCATATTCCTTTACAGTATTTGTCTTGGTCACTTTAAGGAAAAGCAGGATATTGGAAAGGGGGTGTGCCAGGGGCTGCTCCAAACTTGCTCCGCGGCACTGTGAGAGTTGACCCAAGGATTAGGCCAAAGTAGGTATAACATGTTAATTTATTAAGAAGGAAAGCATAATTAAAAACATTTTGTACAAAAGTACATAAACAGTTATTGCAGAGTTGATATGAATGAATATTCTTCACAAAGAACAGGAAAACCTCACAGGTAGTGTGAGGAATTGAAATGTATGTCCTGATGTAATCCTCTACATGTATTGTGGCTTTGGCCACGTCTTCAGCAGGAGTCAACCATAAACATCTACAAAGATAAATACAACCTCATAGTTACATGATCAAAAATGTGTTTGAACATTATAAAAACAGGTTTAATACATTAAACATAATAATATTGGAGATTTAAATAGTCATTCATGACTTACCAATGAAGGCCCAATGGGGCATCAGACAGCACAAAAGAGAGGCACCTAGTACGGGTAAAATCCCCCCATGGCGGGCACAGGAGGCACTTGATAGTGCAATAGCTAAAATCGAAAAACACAATATTCTAGTAGTAGGTATAAATGGTGGTCTGTGGACAAAAGCATACATCAAGAAGCAACGAAAAAGGAAAAGGGGGGGGGGTTAAAGGGGAAAGAAAGGAAAGGGAGGGGAAGAGAGGAAAGGGAAAGGAAGAGGCAGGGAAGGAAAGGAGATGAAGAGAAAGGATAAAAAGGGGGGAGAGGGGGGTGGAGGGGGGGCTGGGCACCAGGGGGGGAAAAGAAAAAGGGGAGGGGGAAAGTGGGGGTGAAAGAAGAGGGGAGGAAGGGTGAGAGGGAGGGGGGAGAGAGAGGGAATGGGGGAAGGAGGGGGAAGGGGGGGAGAGAAAAAGGAAGGGGGGAGAGGAAGAGAAGGGAAGGAAAGAGAAAAAGGAATGGATGAACAGAAAGGGGTAAATGGGGATATATTAAAAGGAAAGAAAAGAGAGAGGAACAAAATAAATATATAAACAGTATATAGGAGAAAGACAAACACCTGTCCAATATCAGATAACCAAACCCACCTAATTAATCACATACGTGAACATAGAACACCCAGGGGTCAGAGGCAAAGCACCAAAAGCAATGGTGTCCGAGGACACAAGGTAGGCTTGATTGCATAATGAGATAATGTTCAAGGGTTGGTCGCAACCAGCGACAGATCCCCTGCAACCAAAAAGGATCTATTATGTTTAATGTATTAAACTTGTTTTTCTAATGTTCAAACACATTTTTGATCATGTAACTATGAGATTGTATTTATCTTTGTAGATGTTTATGGTTGACTCCTCCTGAAGAAGTGGCCAAAGCCACAAAACATGTAGAGCATTACGTCAGGACATACATCTCAATTCCTCACACTACCTGCGAGGTTTATCTGTTCTTTGTGAACCATTTATATCAACTCTGCAATAACTGTTTATGTACTTTTGTACAAAATATTTTTAATTGTGCTTTCCTTCTTAATAAATTTACATTTTATACCTACTTTGGTCTAATCCTTGGCACACCCCCTTTCCAATATCCTAATACAAAAGGATGATGGTACCCGTCCCTATTCTTAGATGCAACTAATTGAGGCAACACTCAACATATTTCAGGAAAAGCAGGTGTTAATTCTCAGACCAGTCACCAAACTAACGCAACACATCCTGTGCCATCTGGGCAGCTACCAAGGAAGTGATAGCAAATGGTTTTCACTTGTTTAAAGACTCTTTTATAGGATTCATTTGTATATTTGTTCTCACCAACAGTATGGTGAATGAGAAGCAATATTAGGAACAAATAGGCGTATATCATATGCCAGGGAAAGGAGTAATGATAATATGCAAAGGGCAGTGACCCACAGCAAGTGCCAACTGCTTCATCAGATTACAACAAGCAAAACAAAGAATGATTGATATATATATATATCAGTGCCTTGAAAAAGTATGCATACCCCTTGAAATTTTTCACATTTTGTCATGTTACAACCAAAAATGTAAATGTATTTTATTGGGATTTTATGTTGTAGACCAACACAAAGTGGTACATATTTGTGAAGTGAAAGGAAAATGATAAATGTTTTTCAAAAATGTTTACAAATAAATAAGTAAAAAGTGTGGGGTACATTTGTATTCAACCCTCCTGAGTCAATCATTTGTAGAACCTCCTTTCACTGCAATTACAGCTGCAAGTCTTTTTTGGGGATGTCTCTACCAGCTTTGCACATCTAGAGAGTGACATTTTTGTCCATTCTTCAATATTTATTGAAACACATTTTAAAAACAAACATCCAAAAATGAATATCTGATCATACAGTACATTAACAGGTGCAGGCTGAATAGATCCCTACATGTTTCGCCATAAATAATGGCTTCCTCAGGAGAATTTAATTATCAGGCACTGTACACACTGGAAATAGAAAAAGATTTTTTTAAGAGATATGACAAAATATATAATGATAATGCAAAAGAGTTATTAAACATGCACAATATTTTATTATCCTGGATTGGCAAAGAGTAAAGTGGCAGATTATAACCAAGGTCATATAAATTACCTGTATGTTTAAGAAGTAGCTAATAAAATGTTTTGAGGCTCCAGAGTCATAGGGATGCAATGATTTGGATCATCTGGTGCAACCATAGAGGGGGATGTATCTATATAGACATAATACCCACTATATGGTCCAACTGGGGGGGAAGGAACAAGAACCAACATAACGGTCATACACAATTACCTCAACCATTTAGCGGATGAGACAAAAGATGGCAAATCTACCTGTGCTTAAAGATCTTGATGATATGTTCGAAAAATTCAGATTACTCCGATCACTTCTATTCCAAAGGTAGGTAAGCAAACCAAGAGAAATGGAGAGGAGAAATGAATGGAATTTTCTATGGAGTTTCAAAAAGTCAAAAATGACCCTTGAATCAAGTGAAAAATAATCCAATCAAGACAAGTTGAACTGTAAATTAGAAGCAAAGGCCAAAAAATTCAATGAGATTGATTACCTTGAACAAGAGGTTCCACAATGTATTTCTCCCCCTCCTATGCTGGACCATAAATGAAAGACTGTAGCCAGCATTCTTATATACCCATTCTACCTCCCTATTGGAGGCCATTTGGCGCCAAAACGAGAGGCGAGGACGCTGTGTGTGCGCTGGCTTACAAGCCGGGATCGCGCCGGAAATTATGTCAACAACGTCAAGGACACAACCGGAAATGACGCTGCGGCGTCAGCGGCGCTCCAGAAGTGAGCAATTTTCAAGTCTTGTCACAGATTCTCAATTGGATTTAGGTCTGGACTTTGACTGGGCCATTCTAACACATGACTGTGCTTTGATCTAAACCATTTCATTGTAGCTCTGGCTGTATGTTTAGGGCTGTTGTCCTGCTGGAAGGTGAACTTTCGTCCCAGTCTCTCGTCTTTTGCAGACTCTAACAGGTTTTCTTCTAAGATTGCCCTTTATTTGGCTTCATCCATCTTCCCATCAACTCTGACCAGCTTCCCTGTTCCTTGCTGAAGAAAAGCATCCCCACAACATGATGCTGCCACCACCATGTTTCATGGTGGGGATGGTGTGTTCAGGGTGATGTGCAGTGTTAGTTTTCGCCACACATAGCGTTTTGCTTTTAGGTCAAAAAGTTCAATTTTGGCCTCATCTGACCAGAGCACCTTCTTCCACATGTTTGCTGTGTCCCCCACATGACTTCTCGCAAACTGCAAATGGGACTTTAAGAGTTTAATTCATCCAACCAGGCCCCCTTCTTCCATTGCTCCGTGGTCCAGTTCTGATGCTCGCATGCCCATTGTAGGTGCTTTTGACGGGTCCTCATTAACCACTTCCCGACCGTAGGACTTCCATGGACGTCCTTAGGTTGACGTGGTTATACCAGGATGATGCCTGCAGCCACTGACAATTGCGCGGTCGATGCGACGTTGTACCCAAACAAAATTTACGTCCTTTATTTCCCACAAATAGAGCTTTCATTTGGTGGTATTTGATCACCTATGTGTTTTTTTTTGTGCTATAAACAAAAAAAGACCGATAATTTTGAAAAAAAAAACAATATTTTTTGCTATAATAAATATCCAAAAAAAATGTAAAAAACAAAAATTCTTCATTAGTTTAGGCCAATATGTATTCTTCTACATATTTTTTGGTAAAAAAAAAAAAAAAAAAAAATCGCAATAAGCGTATATTGATTGGTTTGCACAAAAGTTATAGCTTCTACAAAATAGGGGATATATTTATGGCATTCTTATTATTCTTTTTTTTTTTAATAGTAATGGTGTTGATGAGCAAATATTAGCGGGACTGCGACATTGCGACGGACACTTTTGACACTTTTTTGGGACCAGTGACATTTATACAGTGATCAGTGCTAAAAATAGCCACTGATTACTGTATAAATGTCACTGGCAGGGAAGGGCTAAAACACTAGGGGGGCGATCAAGGGGGTAAGTGTTCCCTAGGGAGGTATTTCTAACTGCGGGGGGGATGGGACTGACTGGAGGAGGAGAGAGATCGCTGTTCCTAATCACTAGGAACAGCAGATCTGTCTTTCCTCCTCGGACAGAACAGAGATCTGTCTGTTTACATTGACAGATCCCCGTTCGGTCTCTCTCAGGAGCGATCGCGAGTGGCCGGCGGACATCTCGGCCGCCGGCCCCGTGCATCGGCTACGGCGTCGCGCCTCAGCTAGTCCTAAAGTGGTTTTAAAAAAAACCTTTACAATCACTTTAAGTGCAAAATGATGCTGGGCATCCTCCAGCCAAGAAATGAGGTGGGCTCTATTTGATCTGCTGCAGCTTCTAATACACACTGTGAAAAGCTCACAGTATGCAAGAAATCCTGTACAACCTGTACAACCTTAATGAAGGTAAGGTTGGAGTTCCGCTTTAACCACGTGTATTCTTAAAGGAAGAGAGCAAAGGTTTGTCCAGATCTTCTGTCATAAAAACTTGTGATAACAACAACTTGTGTGCAGAGCAGCTTATATAACGCGCAGTTCCGGCTGATACTGAGCTGGGGGCTGGGACGCGTGTGTACTTTGACGTTTCTCACCACAAGATGTAATCATATGGAATTTTCTTTTGCAGAATAAAAACTAAAGAAACTAGTATCACCATTGCTCCACCGGTAGGAGCAACATCAACCCCTTCCCTTAAAGAGAATACCCCCTCCTCCCCCACACTGCAATGGTTAAATGCTTGTTAAAACTGAACTCCAGGCAGATATAAAAGACACAGAATAATGCAGCTCTGTAATCATTATTACACTATCACATGTATTTTTTTTACATGCAAGCACATGCAAGCTGATCAGTTCATGTGCAGACTAGAAGCACGCTGATGGGAGAAAAGAGCAGAGTGACTGAGAGATGAGCTCATCGCTGCGCTACTTTACTTTTTGCTGTACAGTCACAAGCTTGGGGTGGGTCAAGGATGACCTGAGCTCAGAGAAAGTAGGTTGAATGATGCTAGCTATTAGACTGGCCAGTGATGAGCATAATGATAAGCTTGTGTTAAGGCTTTATCCAAACCTGGAAGTTAGCTGCCATTGCTGGGCCAATATTTGGTCAATTATCTTGTACTTTTATTGTTTAGAACATGTTTCTTCTAGTATATAATACTTCATGCGACACTTCCAAAAAACTCCTGAAGAAGCTCATCTGAGCGAAACATGTAGAGTAAGAAGTGGTTGTATATGTCCAAAGAATTAATACAGGATTCTTGTAAATGTTTTCTGCCATTTTAAAGAATTGTTTAAATAAAATTTGTATCTTTTCAAATTGATTGTTTATTCCACACCTTGGTACCTTAAAAGTCCCGCCTGCCCTTCCTCTCTTTATTCTTATATTAATGGGATGTGGTACCAAATTTTGACTTCTTCTCACCCAGTCCCCAAATATATAATGTTTTTTTGCACAAAATATTTTTAGGTAATTCATGTTTCTTGATACATTAGACATGGGTGGATTGGAGGACTATGGAAGCCCACCCATTTCTTGCTCTTTTTTATATAATCAATGTTTTGCTTGTTTTTTTTTAATTATTGCAGTTAGCGATCCCCCACATGCTCCGTCTGGATCGCTGTTCGTTTTTTCGGCTATCCGGATGTTTCTGCTGAGCGTGGGGTAGGACATCCCTGCCCTGCCCATCCCCTCCCTTATTAGCTCTATCGCTGTCTGGGTGATAGTATATATTCTCCCCCTCCAGGAGGGGCAGGTCAGCCTGAAGAAGGGGGCAGAAACGCGTTGCAGCCCGCCCGACCCCCAGCCTGTGACGCCGCTGTTCTCCTGCACTCTTATGTGGCGGGTCTGGGCTTCGAGCGGCTGTCTCTCCATCGGGCCATTTACCTTTGGTCACTTGGCGGTGGGAGTCTTGGAGTTATGCCCCAGTTCTCATCTCAAGTGGGTCCCGATATTACCAGCAGCCCTCCAGTCTACCCTGTCTACTGTCTTGGATTACCACGCATACCACAGCACCTCTACATGCAGTCTGCAAGCTTTTTAGATGTAAGTGGATATTGGAATAAAGTGTTTTTACTCACACTGACCTGGCACCCTGTTTTCTCCTTTTATTAGGTCAATTGTGTCACAAGTATGTAAGCAGGCTAGAATAGTTATCGCCTTTCCCAGTTCTTTGGTCTTTCGGTAGGTTCTTCTCTGGGTCCAGCCCACTAATCCTGTGATATATAAATATGGAATAGTGGCCCAACAGGAGGAGCCCCCAGGATGAAGAAGCTCAGAGGTTCAGTAAAGTGATCCGTAGAGAGCCGTGAGGTCCAGGGCCTGCATCATGTCTGATGCCCGTAAGGGAATGAGATGGAGAACAACACCCACGAGGAGCAGAAAAATGTCGCTCATCACTGCCTGGATGTAAGGTCATCAAAGCCCGGGGTTCGCCCAGAAGACACCAGTTTTGGAAGAATGCCTATGTTGGACTCCACGATCACTACCTTTGCAGGTATGCCGGGGCAGCACACAGCCTGTAATAGAGTTAGGGATCTAGGGAAGATTTATGCCTTTGAATGTTGGATTCTGTAATTGCCTTTGCATTTTTCTAAGTACAGCCTTTGAAACATTGTCCCTGTCTAGTCTGAAGTTACTGAAAGGGGTGTGATGCAAGTAACCGACACACAAATCAAAATCAAATCAAATCGGTCTTAAACACATTGGGGTATGAAGATATCTCTGTGGAGTGGAGTGGAGTGGAGTAATATACAGACACAAGTGGGTACCAGGGTAATGGAAGTTTTACAGCAGCCCGTCTATAGCATGTACCTGTTATAGGTGGTACGGCCTCTAGCCGCGAGGGAGATGTTGTTGGCATTCCTTCCGCCAGCATTCTGTCTCCCAGAGCAACGGGAGCAAATTCACACCACAGAGGTTCCTATCCTGCACAGGGGTACGGAAGTTCAAGAGTTAAGTTAAGTGAAACAAGATAGCTGCCACCGCTCCGGGTGATCGGGTTCAAGTCTCCCGTCCTCCGCTGTGTGGATAATTGTGAGAGCTCCAGGTGCCGGCAATTGCTATTCCAATGGTATACGTGCAATGAAAAAAATCTGGACAGCCGCACTCTGGATTGGATAAGTGAAAATAAAATCTTCTTTTTTGAAAAAATGATAACATGGTTTAAAATCCGTACATGGCTCTGTTGGAATAATGCAGCATAACCGCTGAGCGGTTATGCTGCATTATTCCAACAGAGCCATGTACGGATTTTAAACCATGTTATCATTTTTTCAATAAAGAAGATTTTAATTTCACTTATCCAATCCGGAGTGCGGCTGTCCAGATTTTTTCCATTGCAGTTAAGTTAAGTGCATGTGTGGAGCCTGCGCAGAGTGCATTGCGGGCCCACCCTGCTATTGGGGAGTAGTAGTGGAAAACGCTGGACAGGTGGCTGTGGACAGCGTTTAGCATGTCCCTTCTAAATGCAGATTACAGAGAAAGTTTATATTGTCACAGGGAACCGAGAGTTAACTGGGGAACAGTTGCAGTGCAAGTGTACATGGTGTACGTTCAACTCTAAGAGTAGAGGTCCACCTCTCCCACGAGAGTTTCAGGCGACGGCGCCTCGCCTCGCCTCAGCCGGCGCCTAGCAGCTGTATAAGGTGCCTAGTGTAGCCAGAAGAACCCACCCTGGGGTAGGCCTCTAATGTGACTCTTGCTTGACGTCCGAGGAGTGAAACATTGAGGACATGAAAAACAACTGTAACCTGTCTGCCCCCTATGCTTACAAGCAACCTATCTGTTTGTATATGCAGGGCTAGTAAAGCTGAATTCTAGGAATTCAGACACTTTGCAAAAAGCGAAGGCATTCTATGAGTGAAGTCCAAGGAGCTGCATGACATCTCCTGGGCTTATCTCTATTATTTACATTTGATAGGTTTATTGCTCTGCTGGAGAGACTGGGGATCTGAGAGGAGAGCAGCATACATATAGCTACACCTGTCCCTCCCCTCTGCTGCCCATTCACAGAAACCTTTGTATTTTGTGAATGTGTCCACATAATAGCAAGGCTTCTGTGAGTGGGCAGGAGGAGGGGAGGGGTGGGCATAGCAGCTGCAGAGACTCTCCTGTTCAAGATTTAGAGCTCAGAAGGATCAGCATTGCTCTCCCGAGACTACAGATGTTTTCCGGGAGTACTATAGAGCTGTCAGATATAAATAATAGAGCTGAACCCATGAGGTGACATGCACCTCGCTGGACTTAATTTTTTAGTGTGCCTTCATTTTTTTACAAAGAAGCTCCATTCCTGGAATTTAGCTTTAACCCAGTATTGTACATGGAGGAGGCAGGAGTGAACCGCGAGCACCTTAGAGAAGATCTGTCGTACCGCTCAAGGGACCCTTCTGGAGCCAAGAATAGGTTACCTTTTACAGCTCATTCCTGCACCCCTAGACTGAACGAGTAGTTAACCCTCTGCAGTATGGGGGCCCCACTGCAAGGGTAGATTTTGTCTAATTCCTGGAGCTGGACTTTAAAGACTAAAATCGAATTAGTGCCTGTAGGAACCTTAGAACATTAATTTTGGATGGAGAGGAGGTTTATTAGGTTTACTTCTATATACCACTAGCCATTGCCTGTCCCTGGACTAGGCAACCTCATGTTTTGAGACACTGATATGTTCTCTGTGGCTGAGCAACGTTTGACTTGAGGGAACTGGAGGGCTATTTATGGAGTCTCATCTAAGTGGTTGTTTCAGACAGGCAGAACTTGTTAAGTGACTTCCATTAAGTTTTAGATGCAGTTCAGATACATCCAACGGACAGCAACACATAGCAACCAACTGTCACTTATAAATCCGAATTCCTTTGTCCCCCATTGCTGCTCAGTTGTAGAGATCTCTATAATTAGGTGTACTATTTACCTGCAAAGGTCTTTATATAGCAAGAAATGTTTCATTCCACTTTTGAATATTGTGTAGCATAATCTCTTACCTCTTCCAGTCTAATGAGAACCTTCAAGGCCAAAGAAAGCTGACATCCTTCAATATGTGGTGGATTGTGAGACATAGTGAGTGCTAAGATGATAAAAGTCATTGGGCGCCAGACACTTCTTGGATGTAAAAGAGGCTTTATTTCTTTGACAGTCCTTTTTATATTTTGCAAGGGAAAGAGGGTTAGGGCCAGGACACCCTTAAGTAGTTGCAATTTCAATTGGCAGACTCTGAGACTTCAACAGGAGGACAGCCGTACAGGGAAAGGCCCCAGGAAGGTGCCACTTCTGCACATGCAGGATTTCTGTCTCCTATGGTAACAGTACTTATACAGTTCCCAACTCAAAGTAACAGTTCTCTCAGCTGTACTACATCTTCTCCTTGTAGTTCTTCAGCCCCCTTGAGTTCCTGGTCTCTCACTGGGCCCTCTTATTCACTACTCTGAATCCTGTGAGCTCCTCAAGGCTTTTGCAGTGATATCTCCCTCAAGGGTCACCCACGCTTCCCTGCTGGGTCCCTGGCTTGGCACTTTGGATACCTTCAAGCTTCACCCCTGCTGACTGGCTTGGTCCCCAGCTTGGCACACAAGGCTGTTCTGCAAGCGCCACCTCCGCTGGTTGGGTCCCTGACTCGATCACCGAATGAAGTTTCTCGTTACTCCACTGTGCCCGTTTGGTGAGAATACTGCTCTGATACTTGCTTCAGTTACTTACTGTGGTCCCTGGTAAAGGCGATTAGTGCTTTCGTGTCGACAGCTTCCCTTCTACCTCCGACCACTGACAGGTTCTCTGGCCGGCAGAACCGTCACTTCTGGATGGACTGCAAGCCGCAGTCCCAACACTGTGCTGCCCTCTTACTTCAGGATAGGCCCTCACACAGCCTGGCAGCCTGATGCCCCAGGATAGGCCCAATCTCCAGCCTAGCAGCCCGGGGCAAACGACAATCATCCACCCAGATGGCAGTCCGGGTGGCACACAAGAACCTGGATCGCCTGATCTCCCCTGAATATATAGGCTCTCCCAGCAGGCCAAGGGATTTAACAAAATCCCTGCCCATTGGCTGAGATACTCCATATACCCATAACCTGACCTTGAGTTGTCCTTCTCAATCTAATACCTCCAAGTGCCCAGCCACCTAATGATTAAAGAGGAAAGTACAACCAGGCCAAACTTAGGAAGAAATCAAAGGATCCCTAGCAATTAACTACAGTAGCTACTCCTGACAAGGAAATTTCCAGATCTGAGATTATTTTAAACCTAGCCTTGCAGTTTATATATCCTCACTGGTGGATGTTTCTCCAGTTGTACAATACCTCTACACAGCCCTAGAGTCTGCATTTGTTGGGTTCTTTCAAATCCTGACTATAGAACACAATGCCCTGTTGGGGAAGTAAATACTATCCTTAAACAGTCAGTCAAAAATTTTCAGATATGCTCTAAGATGTGTAACACCCTCCTAGGTAGGCTGCTAGGATGCCGGGCATATTTAGTCCATTTTGGCTCCTCTGTAATCAATGGGGCAGCTATTGATTTCTTTGGGCTGTTCTAGATCTCACAGGTTGCAGGTTTGACTGCTTCCCCTGCCTTCTCTAAGTTTCTGTTAGGTACCTGGTAGTTGAGCCTGACTGGTAGAAGGAGACCTCTCTTAAACGCTGGTTCAGGAGCCGCTGGAAGTGGGAACAGTGGTCTCCTGAACACAGTGGGTAGGAGGGCCTGATGCAGGTTCCAGCAGAAGCAGATACCGGAACTGGAAGGATGTCCCTCAGGGATGGCTGAGCTGCGGATGCAGGTAAGCTGGTGCAGGCCGGGAGGCAGGCAGACAGATGCAAAGACAGCAGCTGGATGCAAAACAAGCAGGCTGAGAGCAGCGTCACAGGACACAGGCAAGCAAGGTCAGATAGTCCGTTTTGGCAGGAGATCAGGCAGGTATAAGCAGGAGGGATGATCTAAGGATAGTCAGGCAGGCAGGGGTTCGGCAACAGGTAACAGGATAAGCAAGGTCAGGCAAGCCGGGTCGGATAGGAGACTGGAGAATGGTCAGACGTAGCCGGGTCACTAGCAAAATAACAGACAGGCAGATACAGGAACTCAGGTGCAGAGCTGCAGACGAACAGCACCTGACATGAGCACCTGTCATTCTTTTAAAGGGACCTTGGCGCCAAAACAGCTCTAGCGCGAACGGGCGCGCGCCCGTACGGGCACACGCGGGAGCGCTACGGCGCCCCCTGGTGGGGAATTGAGCTGAATTGTCCTGGAAAGACTCCTCCTGCACCTGCGTGCACGCAGATTCGCCTGACGGCTACTGACATGCCCCTGACATTGCCCCCTCCCAACGGGCAGCCCCTGGATGCCCAGATAACTATTCTTTTCAGGATGGGCAGAGAAATAGGCATGAATCAAACGTTTGGCATGAATATTACAGTCAGGTTCCCATGAGTTGTTTTCCGGACCATACCCCTTCCACTTAATTAAAAACTGTACTTGCCCAGACCTCTTTCTGCAGTCAAGGATGGCTTCCACTTCATACTCTTCATTGCCGTCCACCAGAACTGGTTCAGGGACCCTGGTGCCCCTATCAGGAAAAGGATCATCTACAGCAGGCTTCAAGAGTGACACGTGAAACACAGGGTGTATCTTAAGTGAGTCAGGTAAGCACAATTCATAGGACTCCTCGTTAATTTTCCTTTTCACAGGGAAAGGCCCAGTAAATTTAGGGGCAAGCTTCTTGGAAGGACATGTTAAGCTAATATTATTGGTAGACAGCCATACCTTGTCGCCAAGCTGAAGGTTTAGATCTCCTCTTCTTTTCTGATCAATGAACCTCTTATTGTCCGCTTGCGCCTTGGATACCGCTTCCTGCAAGATCCGGTTATTATGACTGAGGAACTGCACTGTGTCCTGGACCACTGGAACTGAGGATTCTGAAAGAAAATCTGGTAAAAAAGATGCCTGAAACCCATAATTGGCAAAGAAAGGGGATTGACCGGTGGCAGAGTGACTGGCATTATTATAAGCGAATTCCGCTAGGGGCAGCAAGGACACCCAATCATCTTGCACAAAAGATGTAAAACACCTAATGTATTGCTCCAGAGTCTGATTTGTCCTTTCAGTTTGCCCATTTGTTTGGGGATAGTATGCTGAGGAGAGGGCTAGTTCAATTTTCAGATTTTCACAAAGGGCTCTCCAAAAGCGTGAAGTAAACTGTACCCCCCTATCGGACACTATACTTGCGGGGATTCCGTGTAACCTGACAATTTCCCTAATGAACACACGGGCCGTCTCCACAGCAGAAGGTGTTCCTTTTAGGGGCACAAAGTGGGCCATTTTGGATAGCCGGTCAACGACCACAAGGATCGCCGAACATCCTTAAGAACATGGCAATTCAACTATAAAGTCCATTGCTATCATCCTCCAGGGCCTATCTGGTATAGGCAATGGTCTTAGTAGTCCCCAAGCTCTGTTCCTGGGAGTTTTATTCTGGATGCAGACAGAACAGGAGTTGACATATTTTCTGCGAAATTCCTTCAGGTTAGGCCACCAAAAGGTGCGCTGCACCAGCTCAAGGGTCTTACGGACCCCAAAATGTCCTGCAAGTGGATGGTCATGCAAAAGTGTCAGCACCTTGACTCGGACGTTCTCTGGTACAAAAATTTAACTTCCCCTCCATAATAGTCCATCTCGAGATGTTAAAGAGGACCCCTGGAGACTTGAAGGTTCTGGGGATGCTTCTCTGATCATGGACAGAAGATCTGTTTGAAGGAGAAGGAAACTATTTGCCGGCAGAATAGTGTCAGGTACAGAAAAGTCTTTAGGATTATCAAACATGCGCGACAGCGCGTCTGGCTTTACATTTTTGGATCCCGGCCGGTAGGTGATATGGAAACAAAACCGTGTAAAGAATAGAGCCCAACGGGCCTGTCTGGGTTTTAGTCTTTTAACAGATCTTAAATATTCGAGATTCTTGTGATCCGTATAAATCAGTACCGGGTGGACTGCGCCTTCAAGCAAATACCTCCATTCCTCCAAAGCTGTCTTGATAGCAAGTAGCTCCCGGTCCCCCACATCATAGTTCCGCTCAGCCGATGAAAGTTTCCTAGAAAAGAACCCTACGGGATGCATCAGGTCCTTGTTGCCTTGCCGTTGGGAAATAATAGCACCCACGGCTACTTCGGAAGCATCAACCTCCAGGATAAAGGGCAAGGATGGGTCAGGATGGCTAAGAATCGGAGCTGACGTGAAACGTCTCTTTAACTCTTCAAAGGCCCCCTGAGCTTCCGGGTTCCAGTGGAAACGAAGATTCTGCTTAGTTAGCTGCGTGATGGGGGAGATGATGGCAGAGAACCCCCTGATAAACTTCCTATAAAAGTTTGCAAACCCAATGAAGCGTTGTACGCCCTTCTTGTCCATGGGTGCTGGCCATTCTAACACAGCAGACACCTTCTGAGGATCCATTTTGATGCCGGTTGGGGAGATCACTAACCCCAGGAACTGAATCTCCTTTTGTTCAAATTCGCACTTCTCCACCTTAGCATACAATCTGTGCAGGCGGAGTCGGGCCAGGACTTTACGGACATGTTCCCTATGTTGCTCAAGTGAACTGGAGAAGATTAGAATATCGTCCAAGTAGACGATTAGAAAGATGTCCAGGAAATCTTTAAACACATCATTGACCAGATGCTGAAACGTGGCAGGAGCATTGCAAAGGCCGAAGGGCATGACTAGGTATTCATAGTGTCCGAAACGGGTCCGGAAAGCCGTCTTCCATTCATCCCCAGCCCGAATGCGGACCAGATTGTAGGCCCCTCTCAGATCTAATTTGGTAAAGATGATGACAGACCTTAATTTTTGGAACAGTTCAGATATTAGGGGCAACGGATAACGGTTTTTGACCGTAACTTTGTTTAGCTCCCGATAGTCCACACTAGGGCGAAGCGTTTGATCTTTTTTGGAGACAAAAAATATTCCCGCACCAGCTGGTGAAGTGGACTGTCGGATGAAGCCTTTTTCAAGGTTTTCGTTTATGTAAACTTTAAGTGCCTCTTGTTCTCTTTCAGATAGCGGAAAAATGCGCCCAAAAGGAATCTCAGCTCCAGGTAGCAGCTCAATTGGACAATCATAGGGACGATGGGGTGGCAGAGAGTCTGCTCCCTTCTTGCTGAACACATCTGCAAATTCCTGATAGACCTCTGGTACGTCTTGAAGCAGATCTGGGTCAATGTCCATACAAAGTAAGGTAGCAGCAGAATTAACGGGTTCAGGTAGACAATGCCTTTGGCAATAGGGTGACTGAAACTTGATCTTCCCCGTGGCCCAGTTAACAAGAGGATTGTGGGCCTGAAGCCAGGGCATACCCAAAATGATTGGGAAAAGAGGTGATGAAATAACGTCCAGGACTAGGATTTCTCGGTGCTGAGATGAGCAGGTAGCAGACAGAGGAAGGGTTTCTTGAGAGACCTGTCCAGATCTTATATGGGACCCATCGGCCAGAAAAACTGAAAGTCTGTGTGTTTTATTCTTTAAAGGAAGATCTTGTTGGGTAGCAAAAACAGAGTCAACAAAGCAGCTACATGCCCCAGAATCAACAATGGCGTTGACTTGAATTGTTCTTCCCTGGAGCTGTAATGAGAGAGGGAGAACAAGTTGAGTGGTATTGGCTGTTAAAGCGGATAAACTGGTTGGAGTAGAAGAAAAACACTTACGAATCTTTACTGGGCAGTTGTTCACATAGTGGCCCGTCCCGCCACAATAGAGACAAAGATTCAGTTGGCGCCTGCGTGCCCGTTCTTCGGGGGTCAGAGTAGTACACATAAGTCCCAGTTGCATAGGTTCAGGAGCATCAGTTGTTTGGTTAACTGGACTTGGGCCGGCAGAAGGTAGATACCGGGAGGCAGGCAGCGGAGCTCTTGCGGTCATCCACATAGGCCGCGTTTGTTGAGAAGATCGTTCAGACCGGCGCTCACGAAGGCGTCGGTCAATTTGGATAGTAATAGCAATGAGCTCCTCCAAGGTGTCAGGCATTCCTACCCAGGCAAGCTCATCCTTAAGACCCTCAGATAGCCCCATGCGGAACTGGTGGCGTAGGGCTGCGTTGTTCCATTGAGTGTCCGCGCTCCAGCATCGAAAGTCCATAACATAGTCCTCGGCCGGCCTATGGCCTTGCTGGAGCGCGAACAAAGCTGCCTCAGCGGTGGCAGCCGCTGAGGGTCCTCATATAGCTGGGCCATGGCTTCAAAAAAGGCGGGTAAAGACTGAATCTGTATAGCGTTGGTTTCAAGAAGGCGGTGGGCCCAGGTCTGGGGTTCCCCCTGGAGGAGGGATATGACAAATCCCACTTTGGTAGCTTCCAAGGAAAAAGGCTGTAGGCCGAAGTAAAGTTGACAAGCGCTGCGGACTGCCAAAAACTTGGTTCGGTCACCAGAAAACTTTTCAGGAACAGGGACTCTTGGCTCCGGTGGAAGCATGACCACAGAGGGTGGTGCAGCAGCCTGTACTGGAGCGGCTGCGGAAGCAGGAGCCACACCACCGGGACCACTAAGTTTAACACTTGACCCTCCAGTCTGTTGTAACTGTCTTGTAAGGTCTTTACTGCTTGGGTGAGGGCTGCTAAGTGCGTACAGATCTCCTTGATGGGACAGGTCTCTCCTGCAGGCTCAGTCATGGCTGTTCGTACTGTTAAGTACCTGGTAGTTGAGCCTGACTGGTAGAAGGAGACCTCTCTTAAACGCTGGTTCAGGAGCCGCTGGAAGTGGGAACAGTGGTCTCCTGAGCGCAGTGGGTAGGAGGGCCTGATGCAGGTTCCAGCAGAAGCAGATACCGGAACTGGAAGGATATCCCTCAGGGATGACTGAGCTGCGGATGCAGGTAAGCTGGTGCAGGCCGGGAGGCAGGCAGACAGATGCGAAGACAGCAGCTGGATGCAAAACAAGCAGGCTGAGAGCAGCGTCACAGGACACAGGCAAGCAAGGTCAGACAGTCCGTTTTGGCAGGAGATCAGGCAGGTATAAGCAGGAGGGATGATCCAAGGATAGTCAGGCAGGCAGGGGTTCGGCAACAGGTAACAGGATAAGCAAGGTCAGGCAAGCCGGGTCGGATAGGAGACTGGAGAATGGTCAGACGTAGCCGGGTCACTAGCAAAATAACGGACAGGCAGATACAGGAACTCAGGTGCAGAGCTGCAGACGAACAGCACTTGACATGAGCACCTGTCATTCTTTTAAAGGGACCTTGGCGCCAAAACAGCGCTAGCGCGAACGGGCGCGCACACGGGCACGCACGCGTACCCGGGAACGCGCGTACGGGCACACGCGGGAGCGCTCCGGCGCCCACTGGTGGGGAATTGAGCTGAATTGTCCTGAAAAGACTCCTCGTGCATCTGCAGATTCGCCCGACGGCTACTGACATGCCCCTGACAGTTTCCTAAACATAGTACTGGGAGAGTCAAATAGGCAGCTTGAATATTTATTGTGCTTCAGCCAATCCCTGGGAAGGTGTGTCCAGTAGATGGCTGGGGTGAGTATAAACATTCTGGGGTCTGGAGCAGCTGGGGGGTTTGCAGGTTTGACTGCTTCCCCCTGTCTTCTGGAAGTTCCCAAACAAATAACTGGGAGAATCAAATAGGCAGCTTGAATTTGTCTTGCAGGAGAAGTTCCACAGCCTTTAGGGGCTGCGGCTCCTTCTGAGGCAGTCCTACTAGAGGTTGCGGATACTCATCGAGGTCCCAGCTACAGCAATGCCGGGGGATTATTCTCAAGTATCTTTGGAGCCAGCTAAGGGACTTTACCTAAGGATTCTAGAGAGGTCACAGAGGAGGTGCCTGGTGGAAGCTGGAAACAATATAGCTGAACTGCACTGTGAGTATTAACCTCTCCCTCACTGAAGAGTGTATGGTGGAAGCTGGAAGTAAGTAGCTATCCTGCAACCAAAGAGAGCCTAAAGGAAGCTAGGAACTGTACAGATTTCCTGTGACATAGAGATGTCTGGTGGAAACTGGGAAGTATTCAGCTGTCCTGTGTCAAGATACTGGTGACTGTGTCCTGTTTTTTCTTTTTGTGATAAGTACCAGTGGTAGCTCTTACTGAGACGGCTCTTACAGGGTCTAAGTTTTGGCCATTTATCTCTGTCTCTGGTATAAAGACTGTTCTGAGACACCTAGCCTAGTGAAGCGTGTCCTCTTGATTCAGTGTTTATGGAATATCCCATACCACCCTGCACCTACTGGAGCCCGAGTGAATGGACTGACTCTTTCAGCTAATAACACCCTGGGGTTTAACCCTTGACTGGGAGAATTTCTCCACCTTTTGGAGAGTGATCAATGAGCAAAACATGGTGGAAAGTTGTCAGTGGGTACTTATCTGAGAGGCAGAAATAGCTCATAGATTAAAGAACTCCTAGCAACATCTGGAGGAACCTTAGAGTTTTTGCTGACATCATAGGAACTCATACCTCTTGGGGATCGGGACGCAGTGTGGCATATTCCCCCTGTGCTCTAGATGTCCTTGTCCCAGCACTGCATGCTACTAAAACTTTCTTATATTTCTATGCTAAAAATATTGGTTGTACTTAAATGTATAAAGATGGAGTCATTACATTTGTGGCATTGGAAGCCATTGGTAATTAATGCTATCTCACTCGATATACTTACTTATGAAGTTGGAGAATGCCCCCAAAATTTCTATGAAATGTAGTTTAGGTGGATTGAGAACTATTAGGACACAGTGGAGGATGACCTACTTGACTCAACAAGGGACAGTTTGGAGACATGTGTAGCACCCCCTTGTGTACATAATTGGGATAGTTAGGTAAATTTAGTTGCAGACTGAGTCACTGGTACCTCCACCTGGTTTCTGGAAGCTTCTGGAAAGTTCCAGAGCTTAGTGGGTGGGGTATGGAGATGAGAGCCTGAATATTCAAGGGATCTCTGCCAATCCCTGGGTAAGGATGGCCCAGAAAGTGGGGAGATGGCCCATAAATATTGTAGAGCCTGGCCATGTGGGTGGGGGGGGAGATTCCAGGATCCAGAGGCCTGGAGGGGACACCTGTGCCAGGGGGTTCTGCCTCCAGGCAGAAGGCCAACAGTGATGTAGAGAGAAGAGACAAGAGAGAGAGGAAGGAACCAAGAGGAACCCTCACCCCCTTCAGTCTCAGTCAGGAGACACCCTGATTTGCAGAGTGGGACCTGATCAGCAGGAGGCCTGGCCAGAAGTCACCAGTTATGCTTCAGGAAAGCAGGAGTGAGTAACCCTCCACATTGTCCACCCCCCATAGCCAACAAGGGAGTTTGCAGCTGAGGTCAATCTACAGCTAGCATAACAAAGGGACAGAGAACGGTTAACTTTATTCCTTGATTGGGGATTCTGCACCGGTGAGACAGGTGCATTGGCATTTTGTCATCAGGGAAAGCTGCAGTACCTGCATGAAGTTCAGGAACAGTTTTGTCTAGTCAGAGTGTGTCAGTATTCCTGAGGGAGTACAGATAGGTACCTTTGCTAACAGGCCTGAGAATTAAAATTGTCCTCAAAATTTCATCAGTGATAAAGTTCTGGACATCCCATATCACCATAACGCCATCCATATTACAGTATATTCCCCTAGTAAATGATCAAAACCAAGCTCATTGACTGGATTATTGGAGGGCTTGCTGAAAATGTGTGTTGTCTGGCTATGCAGGTGAAGGGGGACCCAAAAATCCAGCAGCCCTCTAGGGAGTAGCGCTACACATAAAAAAATGGATCTCTTTACTAGATATCTTGATTTATGTGTATGGGCTGACTAAGAGTGATGTCAGAAGGGCAATTCTGCCACTAGAAACTACAAGAGGCTGCCTATCTCCCAGGACCTCCTGCTCTCTAGCTCCCTCATCACCTCCTCCCATATCCGCCTCCAGGACTTCTCCCGAGCCTCACCCATCCTCTGGAATTCCCTACCCCAATCTGTCAGACTGTCTCCAAATTTATCCGCATTTAGGCAATCCCTGAAAACTTTCCTCTTCAGAGAAGCCTATACCTGCCTCCATCTAACAACTGCACTATTTTCTACATTAGCTCATCCCCCACAGCTATTACCCTTTTGTATAACTTGACCTCCTAGATTGTAAGCTCTAACGAGCAGGGCCCTCTGATTCCTCCTGTATTGAATTGTATTGTACTTGTACTGTCCTCCCTAATGTTGTAAAGCGCTGCGTAAACTGTTGGCGCTATATAAATCCTGTATAATAATAATTAAAAAAAATAATAATAATCTGTCCCAATGCGCTTGCTCCCTTTGTAGTAAGATGCAGTCATATGTCGCTCTGGCCCGAATGCTGTTAAGTCTCAAGCAGTTGCGATGGTAGCGACATTTCTCAGGCTCAGCTGCTAAAAGAGAAATTCCATGGGGACTAACACATTTCCTACCACCACAAACGGACAAATTGCCTACGACGTGATCCCCAGCGGCAGAGTCTCGCATCTGACATCAGCCAAAGATGTATACTTATACATTCCGGAATTTTCTTTGTTTACTTGTTGCATTGGTAAATTTGATACTGCTATGATCTAATACTGATGTGAGCTGTTTTTCATATCCCACGTATTACTGTAAGGAGTCCATTGCGTTATATGACCACTAATCTTGTTTATATGTAGAGTATGCAATAGATGTCACATTAACAAATGAACATTGTATTTCAGGCTTAGACCTCTTGTACTGCAATTCTTTGCACTGTGTACGTTTCTTTACTGTGCTGCTGGGCACTTTGCACTTGTGGATAAACCGCAATGTTCTTTTAGTGCCATGGTTTTTTAGTGCCACGGCACTTAAAGGGGACTTAAGGACCGAGAAAGCTGTGCCCCAAAAAGAGCAAGCAGAGAGTAAAGGAGTAATCACCGGTAGTGATGAGCTTTGGTTCAGATTGAACCCAAGTTAAGCTGAACCTGGAGGTAAGCTGTCATTGCTGGGCCAATGAGCTGCAGGTGGGGGAATCCCAGACCAATCTCTGTATGTAAACAAAGGGGTGGAGCTGCTTGTGATATCAATGGCCTAATATGGCAAAATGGACATTATGATTGATGACATTGACTTAATATGGCTGTGTGACTGTATTAAGGTGATGATGTCACAAACATCCCCATTCTTTGTTTTGTGCAGCTGTGGGGTGAAGAAACCCTGCATCCAGCTAATTGGCCCAGCAATGTGTCACGGTCAGTGGTGAGGCTCAGAAACCAGTAGCTATAGCAGTAGAGAGGCTCCCACTGACCAGCAGGATAACTACACAAGCAAGTCACACAGGTGGATGTCGTGGCCTCACCCGTTTAAGCCTTCACCTGCCTTCACCAGAGATTCTGATGGTGGAGATGGGTTTTGCTGCATGTTAGTACTGGGTCACGGTCCTCAGGATCACCTCACCCAGAGGTGAGCAAGCTGGGGTCCAGTAACAAATATAGCAGGTAGGGATCAACCAGAATCGTAGTTAGTAAACAAGCCAAAGGTCAGTAACAAGTGGTTGCAGGTTGGGATCAGGCAGAAGCATAGTCATGGAACAAGCCAAAGGTCAGTAATGAGTTTTAGTGAAGATAAGGACAGTTGCAGGTACGCAAAGGAGTAAGATACCGGCTGGAGAGAACACAATAATTTGTAAAACAGGAAGTGCAGAACAGGAAGTTCACGGGAGAAACAAAGAGTTCAAGGTTCACCAGAAACAAGAGACAATGCAAGATTGTCCAAGGGACCAGATATGACACTGCCCAGCTCTTAGGTGGCCCAGTGAGAAGAGCTACAAGCAGGCACTGCAGAGGTTGCAGGTTTAAATCCAGACCCTGACACAATGACAGCTCCCTTCCAAGTTCAGGTTGTGTCCAAACCCAAGCTCACCCCTAGTTGCCAGTATTGCCTGTGGTCTCCCTGTAGTTTATCTTTTCCCGTTACAGACTTGCCACATCTTTTTTCCACACTAATTAATGAGCTTTCTTTTCTTCTTTGTGTCAAAGCTGCCCTTACGATGACTGGTGATCTGATGACTGGTGGAGGAATATTCATGGAGCAGCTGGAGAGGTGCAGAAAGCACAGATTTATAAAATATATGAAAAAGAGCAGGGAGATCCCTCCATTGCAGGTCATCAGCTACAGCTTTTTCTCTAGCAAGGAGAACAGTGAAGAACACCAAAGAAAGAACAGAAACAAAACCAAATCTCAGTCAGAATCACATGTGACTAGCAGTCAGAGGTACAATGACTAAGATGATCCCACACTGCAGATATTAAGTTTAGCTATGAGGCTCAAGGCACAGAAACTGCGCTGCATTTTTTTAAGGAGGAATTTCAAACAGAAGGTACATTTCTCATTGTACTGCCTAAAGCAAACCTTCATTCCATCTGTGACTCTATGTGATTTGACCCTTACCCTCCCCCCTCCTCAAACGAAATTGGATATTATTTGATGGGTGAGAGGGGTTAGGTTGTTTTTTTTAAGCAAAAACTGGTCCTGCACTTCAAAGTTTCTTGCCTAGACAAGGATGGCGCCCTGCCCGATGTGTCCTGGGATACTGAAATCACCCAAGATGCTATTGATCGATCTCCACCACAATGCACATCCACTAGACATTCTGTATCTCCACGTATCATCATGGGACCAGCTTAAAGAATCTGAAAAAGACAGCTGACCTCTTGATGACGTCAGAGGAGAAGATGGCGGCGTGGGACCTGAAGTGCTGAGGTGAAGTGGTGACTGATGCTAGACAATGCTGGACAGCTCTGTCATTTAAAGAGTATCATTATACAGTATTTATATAGCGCCAACAGTTTACGCAGCGCTTTACAATGTAAGGGCAGACGGTACAATTACAATACAGTTTAATACAGTAGGAATTACAGGGCCCTGCTCGTTAGAACTTACAAACTAAGAGAACTGACCTTTTCAAATTTCAAACTGTTTGCCTGTAGATTTATTACATTTAATGAACAATACATTGTTTTTGGTCTAAAGCCATATGGTATGGTGGCAAGCCAAAGGCAGGAAATACACAATTATATACATGCAAAAAGAGAAATCGGAACGCACACATCCCTAGGTCTGGCAGGTGCTGTATAAGCTTAAGGCTGTAGAGACAGCTGGTACATCGTGATACTGCTGCCAACTTCACCGACACACCTAAATCTAAAAGAAGATGATCAAAATCTCCATGAATACTTATCATGACCTGTCATTAGACGATGAGTGGAGATCCCATCTTATTTTATTTTATAATAAAATGTAAAGAGAAAAGATATGCAAAGGGGAATAACCAATGGCAACCAATTTAAAGCTGAAGCTTAGGTATGGGGGGTTTTACATAGTTACATTGTTCTAGCTTGGACCAATGTAAATATGTATGTGCCATGCCTGTGGGATCACCATGGAAGCTGGAGATCTCTTTTCCTACTGAACCACCCAACTTCTATGGCTATGGCTAGCTCAAGCAGCAGGGCAGTCGCTCAGCTTGGGACCTAAAAGCTAGCAGCAGTTTCTGTAGCAGGGATGCCTACTACAGTGATTTTCAACTTTCACTGAGACCCCACAGGTATGGCCCATACATACTTACATCGGTCCAAACTGGACTAATTTAACTATTCAAAAATTGCCAAACCTGGAATTCAGCTTTAGAGTGTTTTTTACCCCCCCCCAACTGCTCCCCCTTTAGCTGTAGAGGCAGCCCCCTGATGCTTAAGTGAGTGGGGCTGCTATGCATACTAGCTTATTATGCCTTTGTCTTGCAGGTTTTGTTTTTTGTTTTTTTCAGGGTTTACAACCACTTTAAGGACAGAGGAGACATCTGGGGTCTAATAGACCCCGGATCTCTCCATAAAGACTACCTGTCAGAAAAGTGTAAAAAATAAAAAATAAGATAAATAATACAATATTGGTTTCGGAATGATGTCAAGCAAGAATGATTCCTTTTCTGTCTTATCATGGAATGTTCGTGGGCTGAAGTTTAAACAAGCATTGATGCCTCAGTATTTAAAAAAATTATAATCCACAAATGATATTACTGCAGGACACATATTTGATGGGAGGGAAATTAATGACATTAACCCCTTACCGATCAGCCGCCGCAGTTATACTGCGGCAGGTTGGCTCCCCTGGGCGAACTGTCATATCTGTACATTGGTTCGCCTTCTGACCACTAGGGGGCGTGCACGCTTATTCGGGGGGCGCGACACCGGAGCCGATGCGCATGCCCGGCGGTCGCGATGACCGCTGGTCACCGGCGATTGCTCCACACAGAGACAGAACGGAGATCTGTCAATGTAAACACACAGATCTCCATGCTGTCAGGGGTGAGGAGAGTGATCTGTTGTTCATACTAAGTATGAAAAACGATCTCTCTCCTCACCCAGTCAGTCCCATCCCCCCACAGTTAGAATCACTCCCTAGGTAACACAGTTAACCCCTTGATCGCCCCCTACTGTTAACCCCTTCCCTGCCAGTGACATTTACACAGTAATCAGTGCATTTTTATAGAACTGATCGCTGTATAAATGGCAATGGTCCCAAAAATGTGTCAAAAGTGTCCGATCTGTCCGCCATAATGTCGCAGTCCTGATTAAAAATCGCTGATCACCGCCATACTAGCAAAAAATAAATAAATAATAAAGATGCTATAAATCTTTCCCCTATTTTCTAGAAGCTATAACTTTTGCGCAAACCAATCAATATACACTTATTGCTATTTTTTTACCAAAAATATGTAGAAGAATACATATCGGCCTAAACTGAGGAAAAAATTAGCTTTTTAAAAAAAAAAAATTAGGGATACTTATTATAGCAAAAAGTACAAAGTATTGTGTCTTTTTCAAAATTGGTGTTCTCTTTTTGTTTATAGCGCAAAAAATAAAAATCGCAGAGAGGATCAAATACCATCAAAAGAAAGCTTTATTTGTCGGAAAAAGAGGACATCAATTTTGTTTGGGTACAACGTTGCACGAACGCACAATTGTCAGTTAAAGCGATGCAGTGCCGTATCGCAAAAAATGGCCTGGTCATTGAGCAGCCAAATCTTCTGGGGCTGAAGTGGTTAAAAAAAAACCCTGGATCCAAAAAGCCTACCACACTACTTACTTCTCATATGCTAGAGGAGTGTCAGTTTTATTTAATAAATCTTTTCCTGGCGTTATTGAGAATATATATACCAACCCGCAGGGTAAATATGTTATCATGGTGTTTCCACTGTGGCAACAAAACGTCATAGCAGCAATTTATATTCCCCCTCCTTTTTCTCCTGGGATACTAAATGCAATATTGGAGAGGATTATCCAGCAAAGTTACTTTTTATGGGAAATTTTTTTCTATTATATCCCCAAATTTAGACCAAGTCCCCCTAAGCAGCATTCAGCAGAACTATATAATTGGGCACAAGCGGCAGGAGTAACAGAAGTTTGGAGATGGAAGAATACAATAAAAAGAGCAAACTCATGTTTCTCCACCTCCTATAAAACTGTATCAAACAGATCAAGCCTTTGCAAATCCAGCTTTGTTGACAGACATTATAGAAGCCACATATTTACCGAGTGGCCTGTCGGACCATTGCCCTCTACGTTCGTTAACCGCTTGCCAACGAGCCGCCACAGAATGGCACGGGCAGGCGAATCGCCGTCATGTTACGTCGGCTCCAAAGGGGGCCACTAGGGGTGCTCACCCCCGGAGCCGATGCGAGTGCCCAGCAGTCTCGATGACCGCTGGGCTCCCTCGATCGCTCGTAACACGGCGAGAACTGGGAGCTCTGTGTGTAAACACAGAGCTCCCGGTTCTATGAGGGGAGAAATGACAGATCGTCTGTTCATACAAAGTATGATCAGCGATCTGTCATCCCTCCTAATCAGTCCCCTCCCCCCTTCAGTTAGAACACACACTGAGGGAACACAGTTAACCCCTTGATCGCCCCCTAGTGTTAACCCCTTCACTGCCAGTGACATTTTTACAGTAATCAATGCATTTTTATTGCACTGATCGCTGTATTAATGCCAATGGTCCCAAAAATGTGTCAAAATTGTCCGATGTGTCCGCCATAATGTCGCAGTCCCGATAAAAATCGTAGATCGTCGCCATTACTAGTAAAAAAAAAAAAAAATAATAATAAAAATGCTATAAATCTATCCCCTAATTTGTAGATGCTATAACTTTTGCGCAAACCAATCAATATACGCTTATTGCGATTTTTTTACCAAAAATATGTGAAAGAATACACATCGGTCTAAACTGAGAAAAAATGTGTTCTTTTTTTTTTTTTAAATGGGGATATTTATTATAGCAAAAAGTACAAAATATTGTGTTTTTTTTCAAAATTGTCGCTTCTTTTGTTTATAGCGCAAAAAATAAAAACCGCAGAGATGATCAAATACCACCAAAAGAAAGCTCTATTTGTGGGCGTCAGTTTTGTTTGGGTACATCGTCACACGACCGGGCAATTGTCAGTTAAAGCGACGCAGTGCCGAATCGCAAAAAGTGCTCTGGTCAGGAAGGGGGTAAAATTTTCCGGGGCTGAAGTGGTTAATTCATACCCCTCCCTCAAAAAATGCATCATTATCGAGATTGGGACCCCAGTGGGTCTCTTACCCTGATATAGCAGAAAAAATGCCATTAACAATAGTTGCCATTAACAATAGCTGAATATTGGGGAAATAATGTTGGATTATCCTCTCCAGATGTTGTATGGGATGCGTTCAAGGCATTTGTGCGGGGGCAATACATTTCAGCCATAGCGGCGGTTCGGAAGGGACAGAAGACAAATACCCAGTCTTTACAAATACAACTGGAACTTCAAACGATTTATGGCTCAGATTCTAATATGATGAATTTTGATCTATTAATGGCTGCCCAAAGGGATTTGCATGTACATATGACCGAAACAACTAGATTAGACTTAAATAAAAATAGACAGAAAGTTTTTGAACAGGGAGATAGAAATGGAAGTTTCTTGGCAATGTTAGCACAACAGGATTATCCAGCTACACTTATATCTGAAGTTAGAATTACTGTGGGGAAAATGGTTTCCAACCCAGAAGAAATCTTAGGGACTTTTAAAAGAGAAGTATGGATTTTTTTTTTTTAACCATCATACTTACCTAGGTGGATGCTGCATCTGACCCCCGACACCTCTGCACTGAGACCTGAGCCACCGAACACCGCCGATGGCTCGGTTCTCTCAGCTCCCCGAGCAGAGAGCTGCTGCCTGTCAGTCAGCAGCCCTCCGCTCTGCCCCCTGCGCTCACTGGGGCGTTGAGCTGTGGAGGGGCAAGTAGCGGCCATCTCAGGCTCCCAGTGACTCGCTGAGACAGGCATCAGTCCAGGCACCTGGCGGATCGAGACTTTACTGTCGTGATGACGCGGTGCCTGGACTGATTCCAGTGACATCAGCAGAGAGCGGACTTCACACCACTCTCTGCTGAAAATGGGTCACAGGAGCGCAAAACGAATTGCACTCCTGTGACCCATAGGAGAAGCCCAGCCAAACGACCTCAGGCTGGACTTCTCCTTTAACCACTTCAGCCCAAGAAGATTTGGCTACTCAATGACCAGGCCATTTTTTGCGATTCGGCACCACTTTAACTTAACAATTAAGCAGTCGTGCGACGTTGTACCCAAACAAAATTGACATCCTTTTTTTCCCACAAATAGAGTTTTCTTTTGGTGGTATTTGATCACCTCTGCGGTTTTTATTTTTTGCTCTATAAACAAAAGAAGACCGACAATTTTGAAAAAAAACACAATATCTTTTCATTTTTATTTTTGATATAATAAATATCCGAATTAAAAAAAATAAATAAAATGTTTTCCTCAGTTTAGGCCAATATGTATTCTTCTACATATTTTTGGTAAAAAAACCCAAAAAAAACGCGTATATTAATTGGTTTGAGCAAAAGTTATAGCGTCTACAAAATAGGGTATAGATTTATGGCATTTTTATTATTATTATTTTTTTACTAGTAATGGCGGTGATCAATGATTTTTATCGGAACTGCGATATTGCGGCGGACACATTGGACACTTTTGACACATTTTTGGGACTAATGACAATCATACAGTGATCAGTGCTATAAAAATGCACTGATTACTGTATAAATGTCACTGGCAGGGAAGGGGTTAACACTAGGGGGCGATCAAGGGGTTAATTGTGTTCCCTAGTGTGTGTTCTTACTGTAGGGGGATGAGACTGACTAGGAGGAGACAGAGATCAGTGTTCATACATAGTATGAACACTCGATCTGTCTCCCCTCCCCTGAGAGAAATGGGATCTGTGTGTTTACACACACGAATCCTGGTTCTCGCTCTGTCACGATCGATCGCAGGTACCCGGGAGTCATCACGCCCGCACTCGCATCGGCTCCAGTGGCGAGCTGCGGGCGTGCGCCCGCTAGTGGCCAAAAGGCGAAGGGACGTAAGATAACGTTGTTTTGCCCAGGGGAGCCAACCTGCCGCAGTACAACTGCAGCGGCTGGTCGGGAAGGGGTTAAGCAGTATTACAGCTCATTATATGCCTCTACTCTCCCCCCTGGCTTCCACCCAGGGGAACTGTCCGTCCTTTTGGATCGGATATCACTTGGGTGGCTATCAGGTCTGGAGAGAGAGGCATTGGTTAGCCCTATTACTAGTGAGGAGATCCAGAAGGCCATAAGTACTTTTCCGAGTGGAAAGACTCCAGGCCCGGATGGACTCCCTACTGAATTTTATAAAAAGTATGGAGATATTTTAGCTCCAAAATTGGCAGTAGTATATACAAGGGGGTTACTGGAGGGATCCCTTCCAGATTCAATGAGATATACACATATAGTTCTTAGTCATAAGGAAGCTAAGGATCCAAAATTACGCACCTCGTATAGGCCGATAGCTTTATTAAATACTAATTTTAAAATATTGGCGAAGATACTCACCTTGAGAATTCAACCTCTGTTAACATCTATTATTGACTCGGACCAGACGGGATTTATGCCCCAAAGAACAACAGATATTAATTTACGTAGATTACATACTAATCTACAAGTTCGACATATAAATGAAAGCTCTAGAACGGTTGCCTCTTTGGATATGGAAAAGGCCTTCAACACTGTCGAATGCCCTTTTCTTTGGGAAATACTTAGAAGGATGGGATTCCCAAGGTGTATATATCGTGGCTGCAGACACTATATCGAAATTCCATGTCAGTGGTTAAGCTAAGAGGAAGGTTGTCAGCCCCTTTCTAGTTATATAGGGGAAGCGACAGGGCTGCCCACTCCAACTCTCTTTGCTATAGCATTAGAGCCGGTGGCAGAGGCTCTTCGGACTTCCTCAGACATTCGGGGACTTCGAATTGGAGGGTTGGAGAGGGTAGCACTATACGCAGACGCTATGTTGCTATTCCTGAACGATGCTGGTCCATCATTACAAGGAGCCCTGAACCTGATGAATGGATATTCAGTGGGAACAGGGCTTAAGGTGAATTGGAATAAATCTTTGCTCTTTGCTATTGATCAGGGGGCACAGGCGATGGCATCCTTGAATTTGCCATTAAAATGGGGGACGGAATTTAAATATTTAGGGATAGTAATTTCAGGACAAATTTGTGACTTTGTGCCGCTTTATCTAACCCCAATAGTTCAGGAGGTTAGGAAAACGTTAAAAGCATGAGAGACCCTACTTCTGTCGTTACTAGGGCGGATAAATGTAATAAAAATGAAGATCCTTCCAAAATTTGTTTATGTATTTCGAAATTGTCCCCAGTGGCTGCCAAAATCTCTTTATATAACTTCATAGTATTTTTACTTCATTTCTATGGAGGAACCGGTCACTTAGATATAAACTTGCCACACTTATGCGTCGTCTGGAGGAAGAAGGATTGGCCTTTCCAGACTTCCATAAATAATATTTGGCAGCACAGCTGGTAACGGCAGTAGGATGGTTGAATCCATAAAAATATAATCCTTCTACAATGTTAGAGGCGGTGGTGGTTCATTCCACTGAGGCACTTCAAGCATTGTTGTTTCGAGGCTTCAAAGCCCCATATAATCTGGCTCCCTTAATGGTAACAACTATCAGGGCATAGAGAATTGGGCTAGCTTGTATAAAATATCCCGGAACGACTATGTCCCTGAATACCCCCTTGTGGGGGAATCCCCAGTTCCCCCAATTGAGCTCCATTCAAGATCCAGGAGTTTGGGCTAAATTTAAGGTTAAAATTATAGACCAGGTAGAGCAGGGAAGAAACGTGAAACCCTTAATAACAGTGGAGTATTCCAGATAGCTATTTTTTTTCACTATATGCAACTTTCTCACGCCTTTTCTGTCCAATTTCCACAAGGTCTCCCCCAACCTTTTAGGGTCTGGGTTAGAGCAAGTAGTTAGAACGAAATTAATAAAGAAACCCATATCAGCTCTATATACTCACCTTTTGACAGCATCTTTATCAGAGATGAGGGAGCTCTGGTCAAGATGGGAGAGTGATATCCCAGAGTTAGAGGATTGGGAAGATACAGTATATGGGGATTCCCCTTTCAGATACTGGTCTCTCTGCGAGATAAACTCATACAATTTAAGATAACACATAGAGCTTAGTAGACACCATATACAGTGCCTTGAAAAAGTATTCATACCCCTTGAAATGTTCATTTTATGAGATAGACCAACACAAAATGGCACATAATTGTGAAGTGGAAGGAAAATGATAAATGGTTTTCAAATAAATATCTAAAAAGTGCGGCGTGCATTTGTATTCAGCCCCCTTTACTCTGATACCCCTAACTAAAATCTAGTGAAACCAATTGCCTTCGCCTAATTAGTAAATAGAGTCCACCTGTGTGTAATTTAATCTCAGTATAGATACAGCTGTTCTGTGAAGACCTCAGAGGTTTGCTAGAGAACCTTAGTGAACAAACAGCATCATGAAGGCCAAGGAACACACCAGACAGGTCAGGAAAAAAATGGAGAAGTTTTAAGCAGGGTTAGGTTATAAAAAAATTGTCCCAAGCTTTGAACATCTCACAGAGCACTGTTCAATCCATCTTCTGAAAATGGAAAGAGTATGGCACAACTGCAGACCTACCAAGACATGGCAATCCACCTAAACTGACAGGCCGGGCAAGGAGAGCATTCATCAGAGAAGCAGCCAAGAGGCCCATGGTAACTCTGGAGGAGCTGCAGAGATCCACAGCTTAGAATCTGTCCACAGGACAACTATTAGTCGTGCTCTCCACAAATCTGACCTTTATGGAAGAGTGGCAAGAAGAAAGCCATTGTTAAAAGAAAGCCATAAGAAGTCCTGTTTGCAGTTTGCGAGAAGCCATGTGGGGGACACAGGAAACAAGAAGAAGGTGCTCTGGTCAGATGAGACCAAAATTGAACTATATGGCCTAAAAACAAAAGCTATGTGTGATGGAAAACTAGCACTGCACATCACCCTGAACACACCATCCCCACCGTGAAACATGGTGGTGGCAGCATCATGTTATGGGGATGCTTTTCTTCAGCAGGGACGGGGAAGCTGGTCAGAGTGGATGGGAAGATGGACGGAGCCAAATACAGGGCAATCTTAGAAGAAAACCTGTTAGAGTCTACAAAAGACTTTAGACTGGGGCGGAGGTTCATCTTCCAGCAGGACAACGACCCTAAACATACAGCCAGAGCTACTATTGACTATGGAATGGTTTAGATCAAAGCATATTCATGTGTTAGAATGGCCCAGTCAAAGTCCAGACAATCCAATTGACAATTTGTGGCAAGACTTGAAATTTGCTGTTCACAGACTCTCTCCAACCAATCTGACAGAGCTTGAGCTATTTTGCAAAGAAAATTGGGCAAAAATTTAATTTTCTACATGTGCAAAGCTAGCAGAGACATCCACAAAAAGGCTTGCAGCTGTAATTGCAGCGAAAGGTGGTTCTACAAAGTATTGACTAAAGGGGGGCTGAATACAAATGCACTCCACACTTTTCAGATATTTATTTGTAAAACAATTTTAAAACCATTAATTGTTTTCCTTCAACTTCACAATTACGTGCAACTTTTTGTTGGTCTATCACATAAAATCCCAATAAAATACATTTATGTTTTGGTTGTAACATGACAAAATGTATAAAATTTAAAGGGGTATGAATACTTTTTCAAGGCACTGTAGACTACATAAAATAAGCCCATCAAACTCTCAGAACTGTTGGAGATGTGGGCAGGTTCCAGGGGATTTTATCTATATATTCTGGACCTGCCCGGCTATCGTCATGTTCTGAACTGGAGTCATAGACCTGTTTGTGGCAGTTACGTCTGTCGCTCTAGAACAGAACGTGGCGATTTGCCTCTTATGCCGCGTACACACGAGCGGAATTTCCAACAGAAAGAGTCCGATGGGAGCTCTTCATCGTATATTCTGACCATGTGTATGCCCCATCGGACTTTTTTCGTCGAAAATTTAGACGGACTTAGATAGAGAACATGTTCTATATTTTTCAGACGGAACAAATTACTATCGGAAAAACCGCTCATCTGTATGCTGTTCCAACGCACCAAAAACGACCCATGCTCTGAAGCAAGTACGAGACGAAAGCTATTGGCTACTGGCTATTGAACTTCTGTTTTCTAGTCCCGTCGTACGTCACCGCGTTCTGCACGGTTGGAATTTGGTGTAACCGTGTGTATGCAAGACAGCTTGAGCGGAATTCCGTAGGAACTTTGTCGGAAAAACCTTCAGAGTTTATTCCGACTGCAAAACCGGAAATATCTAGTAAACAGCAATTTACCTTTATATAAAGATACATATTGTAATAGAGGAATCAAAAAAAAAATATGAGAAAGTATGGTCTAGTTGGATAGCAGATCCTACAACAGCATCTGAACAGTCTTTGGACTAAAAATAAATGAATAGGAATATGGCAAGGAAGATAGACGGAAGTGAACATGCGGGAAGTCTAGAGAGAAATAAGATGAAGCAATTTAAGATAAGAAAGCGAAGGGGTATACAAACCACACGAAGGTATGAGTTTATTGGGGAGAAGGAGACTCTTGATGTAATGTAAATGTGGATATATAAATAATGTAGAAGCTCCTGCGTGAGCTCAAAATAGGGTCTGAATGTATGTGTTTTATATGTATATTGAAAAAAGCAATAAAGAAAGAAAAAAAAGAAAAAAGATAAATAATACAATTTAAAAAAATGTAAAGCGCCCATGTCCCCGCGTGCAGAGGCGAACACATACGTACGTGACACACGCATATGTAAATGGTGTTCGCACCACACATGTAAGGTATCACCGCAAACATTATAGCAAGAGCAATAATTCTAGTGCTAGACTTCCTTTGTAACTCTAAACTGGTAATCTGTAAAAAATTTGAACGCGTCACCTATGGAGATTTTTAAGTTTCGTAGTTTGTCGCCATTCCATGAGCGCAATTTTAAAGCTTGACATGTTAGGTATCGGTTTACTTGGCGTAACTTCATCTTTTAGATTTTACTAAAGAATTGTGTAATATATATTGTTTAAAATGTATTAAAGTGTACTTTTTCTCAAAAAAATAGCGTTTGAAAAACAGCTGCACAAATACCGTGTGTCATAAAAAATTGAAACAACCACCATTGTATTATCTAGGGCCTCTGCTCAAAAAAATATAATGTTTGGGGGTTCGAAGTAACTTTCTAAAAAAAAAAAAAATACATTTTTACATGTAAACAAAAAGGGTCAGAATAGGCCTGGTCAATAAAGAGAAGATCAGTAAAAACAAAAAAACCTATACACAGAGTTCAATCTAGAGATGTAAATAAGGTTGATACGGTTTTCTACGTGTTTTGCGGGTTATCCAGCTTTCTCAGGACCCTTAGGACCTTAAATATATCTGTTTTGTCTAATAATGATGTGCACAGTACTGTAAGTAAACAAAACATGGACAAGTATACCATATATGCAATATACATAATAGTACATAACAAAATACATAATACATTCTATCCACCATACAAAAAAAAACTATAAATTATCCCTTTGCCAGCCCTATGCCTTAGATGAAGTCCAAGGTTGAGAGGCACATATCGAGCCCCACCCAGCCCATGTGGGAACTCTCAAGGACACCACATTTTAAAAGTAAGCTTCCACGCTTAGGCGAGGATGACATCCCTGCCTTGCCCAATGTGTCCTGGGATTCTGACATCACCCAAGAGGCTTTAGGTCAATCTCTGCTGCACTGTACATCCACTGCAGTGCAGCAGAGATGCATCACCACATATCTATATTATCAAGGGGCCAGCTCAAAGAACCTGGAAAAGACACCTGACTTCTTGATGACATCAGAGATAAGGATGGCATGGTGGGACTTGGAGTGCTGAGATCAAGTGGTGACTGATGCTAGACAATGCTGGATTTACTGGGCAGGTAAGTATGTTTTTTAAGGAGAACTCAGCTGTCAGGAGGCAAAAAAAAAATTAAAAGGGAGGAGTGAAGTTCCCTCTTTAAACACACTAAACAACTTATTAGGGTGGGGATCTGAACCTGCGACCTCTGTGGTGTTTGGTTGTGGATCTTTCACTATGCAACTTAAATAATTGGAAAGCATCCTGTCTGATCTCTTAGAACAATCTTGCCTTATCTTTTGTTTCCCGTGAACCGTGAACTCTTTGTTCCTCTCATGAACTTATTTAAGCCATGTCTCTGCACTTCCGGTTGGCCAGATTATTGTGCTCCCTGCAGCCGATATCTTGCTCCTTTCCGTACCTGCAGCAGTCCTTCTCGCCACTACCATCCGTTACCGAACTTTGGCTTGTTCCTCAACTATGCTTCCGCTTGATTCCAACCTGCAACCACTTGTTACGGACCTTTGGCTTGCTTACTGACTACGCTTCTGCTTGATCGCTACCTACTATATCTGCTACTGGTCCCCGGCTTGCTCACCTCCTGGTGGGGCGATCCTGAGGACCAAAACCTGGTACTAACATCCAGTAAAACCCACCACCACCATCAGAAACTCTGGTGACTAATAGTTATTGCTTAGACCTCCCCGGGTGAGCCTGTGTCATCCGCCAGGGGGACCTGCACTCGTCCTGCTGGTTGGTGGGAGCCTCTCTACTGCTTTAGCTACTGGTCTCTGAGCCTGACCCCTGACCATGACACATTTCTAGATGTGTTAAGTAACGGTAAACCAGGAAAAGACCAGACCATGAGTAGCTAAACTGGGAGTTTACAATTCATGCTGTATTGACAATAGACAACAAAATGGAAAAGAGGTATGCAGAGGAAACAGAACAAAGCTGTACAGAAAATGCTACAGATGCTAGAATGCCAGAAATTGTTCTTAAAGAGGGCGTTAGGCAGCAGCACAATGCAGATTAACAGGTTCTAAGACGCTTATAAATTTCAATCTAATGTAAATACTGTTACATGCGATTTCCTGGGTAGTAATTTCCTTCTCACAAGGGAGTGTCCTGCAACTGGCAGCACAGTTGGTTGTCCAAAGGTTTCATGATCTTGGTCTGCAGTGGAAAGAAAACAGGTGACTCTGGTCTGGATGCACTAGCAGGTGGCTGTATGCACATGTCTATCCCAATGGAAACTCAGCACTTCAGGAACAGCTCTTGCAGGGTGTTCTACAGTGACTGGGACTTGCATGGTAGTTGCTTGCCCTTCTCCTCATCAGCCACTGGGTGTCACCTCTCTGAACACGGCGGGCGGGGGGGGGGGGCAGTAGTACTGTAATTTTTATCTGCTGGGCCTTTTTTTTAGTCCAGTAGATGATGGGACTCGGGGGATTGTGGGAAACAGAGGTAAAGAAGCTCATGTCCACCACTGAGGAAGGCACTAAAAAGGGGCACTTCACTACAGGTGTTCCCATTAACATAGTACATTTGGAGTTCAAGCCCACTTTTCAATTATTATCAATATACAGGATTTACATAGCGCCAACAGTTTTCGGAGCGTTTTACAACACGAGGACAGACAATGCAGTTACAATACAATTTAATACAGAAGGAATAAGAAGGCCCTGCTCATTAGAGCTCACAATCTAAAAAGGGTGGGTCAAGTGATACCAAAGGTAATTAATGTGGGGGATGAGCTAATGATGAAAATAAAAGTACAGTCTTTGGGTGGGGGCAGAAAAGGCCTCTCTAAAGAGAAGGTTTTTCAGGGATCGTCTAAAAGTGGTAGGAGATAGCCAGACAGACTGGGTTAGGGAGTTCCAGAGGATTTGAGAGGCTCAGTAGAAGTCCTGGAGGCAAGCACGGCAGGAGGTGACAAGGGAGCTAGAGAGCAGGAGGTCTTGATTTGGTTGGTATTTTGAGCCTAGGTTAGTCATGTAGCTGAGGGCCAGAGTTGTGGATGGCTTTGTAAGTTATTGTTAGTATTTTGAATCCACATTTTTGGGTGAGCGGAAGCCAGTGGAGGGATTGGCAGAGAGGAGTAGCAGCCACTGAATGGTTGGTAAGGTGGATGAGTCTGGCAACAGTATTCATGATGAACTGAAGATGGGATGGCCTATTTAAAGGTAAGTCAATGGAGAGGGAGCTTTAGTAGTCGAGGTGAGAGATGACCAGGGAGTGAATTAGGAGCTTGGTGGTGCCATTGGAAAAGAAGGGTCGTATTTTGGAGATGTTGTGTGGGTTGAGGCGGCAAGCATTGAACAGCGATTGGATGTGGGGATGAAAGGATAGTTCAGAGTCCAGGATTACACCTAGAACTTTGGCATGGGAGGGACAGGTTGATAGTTGTGCCATTAATCTTGACAGAGAATTCTGGGGAAAAGGCATGTGGGGGAGGAAATAGTATGAACTCAGTTTTGGATACTGTAGAATGAGAATGAAAAAGTGGTATGATATCCAGACTGATATGTCTGTTAGTAAATTAGAAATACACGCAGAGACTGATGGAATGAGCTGAGGGGTAGAGAGATAGATTTGGGTGTCATCAGCGTAGAAATGGTCTTGGAAGCCACGGGAGTCTATCAATTGACCCAAGGAGGAGGTGTAGATTGAGAATAGGAGAGGTCCAAGAAGGGAAACTTGGGGAACCCCAATGGTGAAAAGAAGAGGAGAGGAGGAAGTAAAATTGTAAGTAAGGTAATATGTGAATGCAATTTATATTAGGGGACATGCCCCAGCATCCTGGAGGGTTTATTAGCATGTGGGTTTAGAATTATAAGGAGTTGTTGAGTGCAGTAATGAGGATAGGGCAGAAGTCAGGGTGATGTACAGTATATAAGCTGTGTGGTGGAGAAGAAGGGTGAAGGAAAGAGTATAAGGAGAGAGGACACAACTGTCAGAAGGAGTGGTAGAGAGCGAATGTTACAGACAAGAAGGAAAGCTGAATGGGGAAACAAATTCACCTGCAGTCAGTTTGGTGTTTTTCAAAGTAGTTTGCTGTGTATTTTCGCTTTGTGCAATCACTGAAGTGCAGAGCCTGCACCCACTTACAGAAAGAACCACAGCCATGTGTCCCCAGCAAATTAAATAAAAGCTTTATATTTTAGCAATTTCTCCTGCCAAGGTGAAGAGTTGCTCTCTCCTGCTGCTTCAGCTGGTGCCTTCAGCGCAAAACCCACTTTCTGGCTTCAGGGTGGCACTTTTTCTTGCTTGGTCCTATGGAGCCAACATTGAGGGAGCGCTTCCAGCCACTACTAGAGCCGAACGTCCAATGTCCACATAAGCGCACAGCCCAATAGCAAGCCCCTCCCCTGCTTCCACTTTCTCCCTCCTCCAAGATACAGTAGTTGATGGACAGATGCTGCCGTGTTGTCTCTTCTTGTGAAGTACGCCATGCATGTCCTCTCCAAAAGGAAGTTCATGGTAGCTGGGCTGGGGGGGTCTTGAGCCAGGGCATTGCAGATTTAAAAAATGTTAGTGCATGGGAACATTTATGGTGAAAATAATGGAATGGGGAATGTTTTCCCAGTGGATGGCAATGTGCTGGTTATAAAACATGCAGCGTTTAATACTATTTTAAGGCTCAATGTTATGGACTTGCAAGAAAAATGAGAAAGAAACTTAAGGGCAGCTTCACATTGCTCCACTGCACTTTGGCTAAAGAGCAGCGCGGCAGTGTGAAGCTTCCCTAAGAGAAGGGAGACATGAGGGCAAGAAAAGTCCAGATCACTTTTCATTGCTATGCGACAAGTAGGGTTGCCACCTGTCCGGGATTCACCCGGACAGTTCAGGTTTGGAATCATGCGTCCGGGTTTCAGACTGCCTGAAACCCAGACACATTATTCAGACTGGACTATGGCTTCCCAGCAGGGTTGCTGGCTGCAGTTGTCTAAGCTGAGAGCGTCTGTTACACTCTTTTTGATGCTGCCCAAAGCCAGCACTAACAATCCCCCCCCAAACACACACACAGACAGGAGAGGAGAAAGGGTTCGATCTGCACCTTTTCCTCCCGCTCCTACCCCTCTGTGTCTGCCCACACTCCAATCCCCAGGGCTGTGCCTCAGAAAAGGTAAGTGGGGGCCAGAAATTTGAAATCGAGCAGCCTCAGATAGGCTGTACTGCCGTAAAGAGACGATGAGAGCTTGATAAAGGAGCGCGCTTACTGCGCATGCTCTGAAACGCGACGCTTTACAGCAGTACAGCCACTACATTTTACTCTGCACTCCAGCCCTCCTTCTGACTGCCCGGCCGCGTTCCAGGCCTCGCTGTGGATCCGAATCCCGGAAGTAACCTGTGGACCAGGACACCGGCTGCATAGGGAGACACAAGGCTCCATTCTATTCGGATTGCTGAGATCGCATGTGGCTGTACTGGATTCTCCTGCACCTGACAACAGTTTCCTATATGTGAATGTTTTCATGCAATTTGTCATTAAATCTATACAGTCTTACTAAGAGGCGCCTGTTGTTTTGTTTTTCTGTCTTCCATATCTGGAGTGGCTTCAACTCCCCATACAAGGCTGCCCTACCAAAAAGACTGTAAAACTTCACAAAGAGCTGTATTTGCTCAAAGGACTTTTTTATGAACTTGCACTTGCTTATTACGTTACTTTGACCTGCGCCGCTATCCATTGTTGTTTTTTTTCCCATAGGTAGAGTATATAAAGGTAAGTATAAAAGAGATGTATGAGTGGCGCTGCCAAGTACTAGTGCTTGGTTTAGTAAATCAATCAATTCATGTACACTGTTCCTTTAATTATAGTGTTAACGAATTGCCGACCGCCGCACGCCGATGTACGTCCAAACTTTGACGGCGGATATCGTTGTTATGGCAGCAGCTAGCTGCCATAACCCCGGTATCCCCGTTTTCGTGCGGCGCTCGGCTTTAAAATAAAAGTGGCCTCTGCGGCAGATTCACCGCAAGATCACTGTTATCGGTGGTGGGAGAGGGCCCCCCCCCTCCCGCCGCTATCCGGTGCCCTCCGCCGCTTACCGAAGCCGTCGGTAGCTGCGGAGGCGATCGCATCCTTCTCTGCGCTGTGCCTGGAGACGAGTGAGGCTAAGATGGCGCCCACTCGTCTCCAAGACACTGCTGGGTGGAAGCGACGTCAAAACGTCACTTTCGCCCATACGTCGTAAAGGCACATTCTTTTCAATGTCATTTTTTTTAAATGACTTTTTTTTTTTATTGCATTTTAGTGTAAATATGAGATCTGAGGTCTTTTTGACCCCAGATCTCATATTTAAGAGGTCCTGTCATGCTTTTTTCTATTACAAGGGATTTTTTTTTAAAACTGTAAAAATAAATAAAATCATGTAAAATAAATAATAAAAAATAAAAAAATTATTTTTTTAAACCCCCCCCCCCGTCCCGACGAGCTCGCGCGCAGAAGCGAACGCATAGGTGAGTAGCGCCCGCATATGAAAACGGTGGTCAAACCACACATGTGAGGTATCGCCGCGACCGGTAGAGCGAGAGCAATAATTCTAGCCCTAGACCTCCTCTGTAACGCAAAACATGCAACCTGTAGAATTTTTTCTACGTCGCCTATGGAGATTTTTGAGGGTAAAAGTTTGACGTCATTCCATGAGCGGGCGCAATTTTGAAGTGTGACATGTTGGGTATCAATTTACTTGGTGTAACATTATATTTCACAATATAAAAAAAATTGGGCTAACTTTACTGTTGTCTTATTTTTTTATTCAAAAAAGTGAATTTTTTTCCAAAAAAAGTGCGCTTATAAGACCGCTGCGCAAATATGGTGCAAAAAAAAGTATTGAATTGACCGCCATTTTATTCTCTAGGGTGTTAGAAAAAAAAAAACAATATATATAATGTTTGTGGGTTCTAAGTAATTTTCTAGCAAAAAAAACAACTGTTTTAAACACGTAAACACCTAAAATCCAAAACGAGGCTGGTCCTTAAGTGGTTAAAGAAATGTGTCCTTACTGATTGTGTCTCTTAAATACAACATGTTGCCAAGTTTTTAAATAAAATAAATACATTTATGCGTACTGTCCCTTTAAATTTTTTGTGCTAGATGAAATGTGTTTGTTCCTACTAAAAAGTGATCGTGCCACCTAATTGTAACATGTATGCAAAAATAAAGAACATGCTAATACACTTCAGGCTCGGTTCACACCGAAACCAGCCGCGGATCGCACAGCAACGCTGTCTGTCCCTGTTCTCCATTTCAGGGACGAATCAGGGCAGAATCTTTGCCTGAATTTGGCCCTGAAACTGAGGCAAAGACGCACAGCGTTTCTGTAAAGTGCGCTCCGCAGCTGCCCTAGAGACATGTGAACCGGCTCCATAGAGAGACGGTCACATTCTCCTGCTATGCGAATTGGATATGCAAATTGGATGCGGAGAAACCAGCATCCAATTCGCATAGGTGTGAACCCGGCCTTAAAGCGCTAACGTGCCTAGTAAACAAACAAACTCATGTGCAAAATAGTAATTTAGTCCTCCATAAATATATTTAAACATGTTGGATGGGAGCAATCTGTGGCGTTTTCAATTGGCCCCAACCTCGATTACACATATCTATCTCAAACCAAACTGACCATTCAGCCCACCTTTAAATAAATAGGGATCCATATCAATGCTGATCTATCCACTTTTGAACCCCTTAACATAACCCCAATTATAACACGCATGGAGACTAGGCTCCGTACCTGGACTTCCTTGCCTCCTAATCTAATTCAATACCGGGCACCTACACTACACCCCCTTCCTGTCCTGGACAATTTTCAGCTTTCAGCGCTGTCGCTGTTTAAATGACAATTGCGCGGTCATACAACATTGTACCCAAACAGAATTTTTATAATTTTGTTCCCACAAATAGAGTTTTCTTTTGGTGGTATTTGATCACCTCTGGGGTTTTTTATTTTTTGCTAAACAAATAAAAAAAAACCCCTAAAATTATGAAAAAAAAAAGTTTTTTTCTTTTGTTTCTGTTATAAAATTTTGTAAATAAGTATGTTTTCTCCTTCACTGATGGGCACTAATAAGGCGGCACTGACGGGCACTGATAAGGGGGCACCGATGAGGTGGCACCAATGAGGTGGCACTGATGGGCACTGATAGGCGGCACTGATGGGCATTGATAGTCGGCACTGATGGGCACTCATGAGTGGCACTGATAAGCGACACTGATGGGCACTGAAAGACTGCACTGACGGGTACTTATGGGTGGCACTGATAGGCGGCACTGCTGGACACTGATAGGCGGTTGGTCTGGGCACTGATATGCAACACTGATGGGCATTGATAAGCAGCACTGATAGGCACTCATGGGTGGCACTGGTGGGCACTGATAGGCGACACTGATGGGCACTGAAAGGCTGCACTGATGGGTACTTATGGGTGGCACTGATAGTGAGGTTTGAGTGGCGGTTGTATGATCGGCATGTCTGTGTGTGAATGGTGTATGGATATTTTCCTTCTCTTGCTTAACTGTAATGTACAAGCTTTGGGTCCAATGCAGTCCCTATAAGGTAATTTTGATATGCTTTGGTATGCTATTCTATGACATTTTCCCCCGTTAGGGGAATTGGGGGTCATAATACTGTTGTGCTGATAAGTCGGCCATGTTTGAAAAGTGCCTGTTAAAACTTTATATTAAAAATCAATAAGCAAATATATATATATATATACACATATACATATACACATATACACATACACACACACACACAGTGGGGCAAAAAAGTATTTAGCCAGCCACCAATTGTGCAAGTTCTCCCACTTAAAAAGATGAGAGAGGCCTGTAATTGTCATCATAGGTATACCTCAACTGTGAGAGACAAAATGTGGAAACAAATCCAAACAATCACATTGTCTGATTTTTGAAAGAATTTATTTGCAAATTATGGTGGAAAATAAGTATTTGGTCACCTACAAACAAGCAATATTTCTGGCTCTCACAGGCCTGTATCTTCTTCTTTAAGAGACTCCTCTGTCCTCCACTCATTACCTGTATTAATGGCACCTGTTTGAACTTGTTATCAGTATAAAAGACACCTGTCCACAACCTCAAACAGTCACACAACAAACTCCACTATGCTGAAGACCAAAGAGCTGTTGAAGGACACCAGAAACAAAATTGTAGACCTGCACCAGGCTGGGAAGACTGAATCTGCAATAGGCAAGCAGCTTGGTGTGAAGAAATCAACTGTGGGAGCAACAATTAGAAAATGGAAGACATACAAGACCAATGATAATCTCCATTAATCTGGGGCTCCACGCAAGATCTCACCCCGTGGGGTCAAAATGATCACAAGAACGGTGAGCAAAAATCCCTGAAACAACACTGGGGGGACCTAGTGAAGGACGTGCAGAGAGCTGGGACCAACGTAACAAAGGCTACCATCAGTAAAACACTATGCCGCCAGGGACTCAGATCCTGCAGTGCCAGACGTGTCCCCCTGCTTAAGCCAGTACATGTCCGGACCCGTCTGAGGTTTGCTAGAGAGCATTTGGATGATCCAGAAGAGGATTGGGAGAATGTCATATGGTCAGATGAAACCAAAGTAGAGCTGTTTGGTAGAAACACAACTGGTCGTGTTTGGAGGAGAGAGAATGCTGAGTTGCAACCAAAGAACACCATACCTACTGTGAAGCATGGGGGTGGCAACATCATGCTTTGGGGCTGTTTCACTACAAAGGGAACAGGATGACTGATCCGTGTACATGAAAGAATGAATGGGGCCATGTATCATGAGATTTTGAGTGCAAATCTCCTCCCATCAGCAAGGGCATTGAAGATGAAACGTGGCTGGGTCTTTCAGCATGACAATGATCCCTAACACACCGCCCAGGCAACGAAGGAGTGGCTTCGTAAGAAGCATTTCAAGGTCCTGTAGGGGCCTAGCCAGTCTCCAGATCTCAACCCCATAGAAAACATTTGGAGGGAGTTGAAAGTCTGTGTTGCCCAGCGACAGCCCCAAAACATCACTGCTCTAGAGGAGATCTGCATAGAGGAATGGCCTAACATACCAGCAACAGTGTGTGACAACCTTGTGAAGACTTACAGAAAATGTTTGACCTCTGTCATTGCCAACAAAGGATAAATAACAAAGTATTGAGATGAACTTTTGATATTGACCAAATACTTATTTTCCACCATAATTTGCAAATAAATTCTTTCAAAAATCAGACAATGTGATTGTCTGGATTTGTTTCCACATTTTGTCTCTCATAGTTGAGGTATACCTTTGATGACAATTACAGGCCTCTCTCATCTTTTTAAGTGGGAGAACTTGCACAATTGGCAGCTGACTAAATACTTTTTTGCCCCACTGTATATATATATATATATATATATATATATATATATATATATATATATATATATATATATATATATATATAAAATGTTAAAATTGAAAAAATCCATATGAACGCTCCCAAATCAAAGTGAACAGCACTTAAATATCCGTGTAGGTAGAACTGGCTGGTGAACAGGTGAATTCACTCATGCTCCCACCTCCAGGTCTGCACTCACCTGATGGCTGAGCCCCTTCAGGGGTCAAAGGCACCAAGTATAGATATTCCAAGTCTCTTTGAATGGCGTCTGATATCTCCTCCACCTCTCCTCTGGATATGATCAGTGGAGTTATCCGGCCTTCTCTGCAGCAGGGACAGTGTACATGAATTAATTTATTTCATAAACCAAGTACTAGTTTTTGGCAGCGCCACCCACACCTCTTATACTCCCCTTACATCATGGTCCGCAGTATCCCCTTTTACATGAGAGTTCCCATCTGCCGAAACTCTTCATCCCCTTGGTGATGTCACAGTCTGGTCCTTTTGTCCGTGGTGTTCTCAGGTTCTTGAGGCACAAAGCTCAACTCAACTTACATCACTCCAGTGGCTACTGATCCCAGCACCACCACTTCGGGCACTGACAACCCGCCTGGCTGCAGCTGCCCCTTTCACTAGCCCGCCAGGCTAACTTCTCCCCACAGTCGTCCAGACTGACACTCCCTGGTCCTCCAGACAGACACTCACCAGCCCACCCGGCTGACTTTCAGGAGATCTCCCAGACGTGCTGACCTGCTCCTACTGTGCTCTCTCCTTGCTTCCGTGCTTCCAGGAAGTGCTTTCTCCATGTGTTTTGGCAGGATCATTCCAGTACCCAAGCCCCGGTCTGAGGTCACCCCCCCCACACCCTGACTAGGTGGCACCCTCAAGGTCCAACGACAGCCTCCTCAGCACTCCATCTCTCACCCTACCCCCCCCCCCTCGGCATGACTCATGCCTATTTATGGGGTAGCTTGCCACCTGCCAGCCCTTTACTGGGGTTTGGCTGAGGCCCTCATAAATATCTAAAGCAGCTCCTCCTAACCTCCACCCACTACGTTTGGAACATTCTCCAATGTCCCAGAAAACAGGGGGAGGCACCAGAGAGGCTGCTAGGATGAGTCACTGAACCCTGACCCAGATTCATAGCTAAAGCTTAGCTCATGAGGTCAACTTAAATGTCCTTACACTAACAACCTAGCACACTAAAGGGTGCTACAGTAACAATGTAAAAATTGCCATACTTGGAATTTAGCTTTAGTGCTTGTTCACACTAGCGGGTGAAAGGCAGTAAAACCCAGCAGCGTTTTTACCTCTCCCCATTCCAACCGCTCCCTCTTTAACTGCAGAGGCAGCAGCCGGGGCAGTAAACATAGAATTATGCCCCCTGTCGCTCAAGTGACAAGCTCCCCTGAACCATTCTAATGCAGTGTTCAAGGGGTTAAAGCAGGCGGTGAGGAAGCAGTACAATACCTTCTCACCACCTGCCAAATGCTCTCTGAAGACCCATCCAAACACGGAATTTGCTTTGGTCTCTGAAGAACAACCCAAATGCTGATCCAAATGTGAAAGCCCTTGAAGTGGTTGTAAACCCTTAGGGTCCTTTCACACTGGGGCGGTTTGCAGGCGCTATTGTGCTAATAATATTGCCTGCAAACCGACCCGAAAGTGGCGCTGCTGTGTATCCAGTGTGAAAGCCCCGAGGGCTTTCACATTGGAGCGATGCGCTGGCAGGACGGTAAAAAAAGTCCTGCCAGCAGCATCTTCGGAGCGGTGAAGGAGCGGAGTGTATACCGCTCCTTTACCGCTCCTGCCCATTGAAATCAATGGGACGGCACGGCTATACCGCCGGAAAAGCGCCTCTGCAGAGGCGCTTTGCGGTGGTTTTAACCCTTTCTCGCCCGCTAGCAGGGGGGTAAAACCGCTTACAATAGCGGCGCTTTACCGCCGACAACGCCCCTGCCCCAGTGTGAAAGGATCCTTACAGACCACTTTGACCTACAGGTAAGCCTAGATTAAGGCTTACCTGTAGGTCCAAGAAATATCTCCTAAACATACACAGTTTAGGAGATATTTGCAAAAAGACAGGCACCGCTGTAGACAGCGGCGCGCAGGCGTACTGAGCATGCTGCGATATGCCGTTAGTGGCGGCTCCCATGCGCATGTGCGGGAGTGACGTCATCATGGCTCCAGCCAATCACAGCGCCGGAGCCACGATACCCAGAAAGAAGATGGACGCTCTGCAGCAGAGGGGACAGCGGTGACATCGCAGGCTCCTGTGTCAGGTAAGTGACACATAATGGGCTACTATGCGATGCATAGTAGCCCATTATGCTTTACCTTTGCAGGGAAACAAAGAGGAAGTAAATCTATCAGGGTTTACTTCCTCTTTAAGTGATAATGTGTAGCCACGGAAATGGCAACTCTCATTAAACCAGGGGCGTAACTAAAGGGGTCGCAGGGGTTGCCACTGCAACCCGACCCAATGCTCCAGGGGGCCCGTGCGCCTCCCCTCTACACCTGGAAGGAGAGTCAGCATATAGGGTAACTAATGTCCTCCATGTTCCTCCTGCAGCCGTTGAATCTCCTCTTCTCCCTCCCACAGGCATTCAAGAGGCTGCAGGAGGAACATGGAGGGCATTGATCCCTCTATCAGCTGCCCCTCCTGTCCAGCTTCATTCTGCTTCCCGTGGGCCCCTCCGCTCTCTCCTGGCCCCCTGGGATCTTCCCTGGCAACTTCTCTCTCACGACCCCCCCCCCCCCTTCTCCGGTCCTTGTGCTCTTCTCCGGTCCCCGTGCTCTTCCCCGGTCCCCCCTGTGCCCTTCTCCAGTCCCTGTGCTCTCTCACACCCCCCCCCCCCCACTTATCCCGTCCTCGTGCTTTTCTGCATGCTCCCCCCGTGCTCTTCTATGGTCTCTGTGCTCTTCTCCAGTCCCTGTGCTCTCTCAGCCCCCCCCCACGCTTTTGTCCGTGGTCCCACTGTACTCTCTCCTGCCCCCCCCCCCTCCTCCCCCCAGGGCCGGTGCTACCACTAGGCAAACTAGGCAGCCGCCCAGGGTGCACTGCTGCCTAGGTCGCCCAACCACTGGTGTTCCTGCTCTCTTCTCTCTACAGCAAGCAACAAAGTCTCAGCATCAGCAGGCAGCCGCGGCTCCGTTCGAACATAGTGTCAGAGGCACAGCGGCAGTGGACTCCCGAATTAATGGAAGAAAGCAAACATTCATTGATGTGCGATGGTAGGCTGCATTGATGGGCACTGGTAAGGCAGCATTTAATGAGCGCTTCATTAAAAAGGTGGGGTATATATGGGCAGGGCAAAGGGGTGGAGTCAGGAGTGGAGCCAAGGGGGAGGCGGCAAAATGAGGTTTCGCCTAGGGTGTCAAAAATCCTTGCACCAGCCCTGCCTCCCCCACAACTCTGCCGGGTTTCCCCCCTTCCCTCTCCCGCCAGCTGCTGTGAGGGATGTGTCAGGATGGAGAGCAGGGAAGGGGCCAATAAATATGTCTTTTACCGGCCCCTTCCTTGTCTGAAATGAAATGAAATGATCAGTACCAGTCACTGATTCTGTTCATTCATAACTGAAGTGTAGTAAACTGTGTTTTCTATGCTTCAGTATGTGAATAAATGGGATACTCTGTACAGAGCTATTCCTGTCCATTCATTTTGTGCAGCTGAAGCAGTGATAGAGGTGTCCTCGATCTCCTTTTTAAGTCTTAAAGTTGAAACATCAGAGGTCTGTTAAAACACCTGATATCTCACAAAGCCCCAAACGAGGCTCCAAAAAAAATTGTAAAAAAAGAATAAAAAAGAATATTGTAAAAAAAAAACAAGCTGCTGACACCAGTGGCGGAACTACCAGGGTCTCAAAGGTCACACTTATGAACAGGCCCTGGCATTCCAGGGAGACCTTTATGGTTTCTTGAATCAGGATCCTAAAGGCTCTAGTTATGCCTCTGCATTAAGGCTCTGTTCACACCAATGCGTTTTTTTCATGCTTTTTTCAGAATAGCAGGACATTATTTTTAACATGGGTTCCTATCGAACACGTTCACATCAATGCATTTTTGTGCCTTTGCATTTTTGGAAAGGGTCGGAGATGATTTTTTTAATGCAAAATGGTGCTGTTTTTGCTTTTTAGTTTTCATAGACTTCAATGGACAAGCTGCAGAAAAACATGTAGTGCTTTTGTAGCGCGTTTTCGATGCTTTTTTGACGCGTTTTGCACTATTTAATCTGCCTAACAACAAATTGGCCAAATAAAAAAAAAAAAAAGCATAAAAAACGTGATAGCCAAAATGCATCAAAAAACATGTGTCCGAAAATGCAGAAAGCACAGCAAAAAGCACTGCAGAAACACTCAAAGGCAACATGCATTGGTGTGAATGGAGCCTTAAACTAGATCTAGATTAAGGCTAGGTTGATATTTGTGCACCAAATTGCATGTATTCCCTTATAAATAATACATACAATTTGGGTTTTATCAAACATTTAAAAAGAACGCACATTTCACGCTGAACAAGTGAACGACAATGTCATCATTCTGTTTGTCATTATTATGGCTCCTGTTTATTTGTTTGGCTTCTGCTTGTTGTTTTTGGTAACAGTTTGTACATGGCGGATCGGTTTTCGCCTCTGAACAGTTTGATCTAATTACAGATAGGCCGACTAATGTATTTACACTGCCTTTCCCTTAATGACAGAGGCAGCACAGCGTGTAATTATAGGGTTGGTTTTCGAGGAAATGTTGAAGACTACATCTTTACACAAAGTTGTGGGCATGCTGTTATTTATGGTTGATTGGAACTGGGCTGTTTTAGAAGCACAAAAATAGAAGAAAAAAAAATCCTTAGAAACCGCAAACGTGAACTTGAGTGCAAGCTCCTAAAGGATCATTCAACCTAAAATGTACGTTACATCCGATCAAATGCACAGTTTGCATTTTATGTTGCCATAAAGGCTATGGGAAAATGACTTAGAAGACTCCAGTGCTTCTAGTGTGACTTATTAGCATTAATTAGTTAACAGTGCCTGCCACTACATATAGTAGGTCAATGAGAGCTTGCTTTAAAGAAAATGGAATTTCCTATTAGGCATGTGTAAACATTTAGATGTCAGTAGCCAGGCCACAGGTCAACCCCATGACCACCAATGTAAAAGGGGCATAGTTCCTTTCACTGACCACCAGTGTACGGGACATTCTTCTCATTGACCACCGATGTAAGAAGCATTCTTCCCACTGACCACCAATGTAAGGAGCATTTTTCCCACTGATCACCAATCCAAGGGACATTCTTCCCACTGATCACCAATCCAAGGGACATTCTTCTCACTGATCACCAATGTAAGGAACATTCTTCCCACCAATCACCAATGTAAGGAACATTCTTCCCACCAATCACCAATGTAAGGAGCATTCTTCTCACGGATCACCAATGTAAGGGACATTCTTCCTCTCACTGACCACCAATGTAAGGAGCATTTTCCCACTGTCGACCAATGTTAGGAGCATTCCTCCCAATAGCTACCAATATAAAGGGTTTTCTTCCCACTGACCATCAATTTAGGGGTCATTATTCCCACTGATCACCAATATAAGGAACATTCTTCTCACTGACCACCAATGTAAGGAACATTCTTCTCACTGACCACCAATGTAAGGAACATTCTTCTCACTGACCACCAATGTAAGGAACATTCTTCCCACTGACCACCAATGTAAGGGGTATTCTTTCTCTCACTATCCACCAATGTAAGGGACATTCTTCCTCTCACTGACCACCAATATAAGGGACATTCTTCCTCTCACTGACCACCAATATATGGGACATTCTTCCTCTCACTGACCACCAATATAAGGGACATTCTTCCTCCCACTGACCGCCAATGTAAGGGACATTCTTCCTCTCACTGACCACCAATATAAGGGACATTCTTCCTCTCACTGACCACCAATATAAGGGACATTCTTCCTTTCACAGACCACCAATACAAGGAACATTCTTCCTCTCACAGACCACCAATATAAGGGACATTCTTCCTCTCACTGACCACCAATGTAAGGGACATTCTTCCTCTCACAGACCACCAATATAAGGCACATTCTTCCTCTCACTGACCACCAATATATGGGACATTCTTCCTCTCACTGACCACCAATATAAGGGACATTCTTCCTCTCACTGACCACCAATATAAGGAACATTCTTCCTCTCACAGACCACCAACATAAGGGACATTCATCCTCTCACTGACCACCAATGTAAGGGACATTCTTCCTCTCACTGACCACCAATATAAGGGACATTCTTCCTCTCACTGACCACCAATATATGGGACATTCTTCCTCTCACTGACCACCAATATAAGCAACATTCTTCCTTTCACTGACCACTAATATAAGAGACATTCTTCCTCTCACAGACCACCAATGTAAGGGACATTCTTCCTCTCACTGACCACTAATGTAAGGGACATTGTTCCTCCCACTGACCACTAATGTAAGGGACATTGTTCCTCTCACTGACCACTAATGTAAGGGGCATTTTTCCTCCCACTGGCCACCAATGTAAGGGCCTTTGTTCCTTTCACCAATGTAAGGTTTAGTCTTCCCACTGACCACCAATGTAAAGGATATTCTTCCTTTCATTGACCACCAATGTAAGGGACAGTCTTCCTCTCACTGACCACCAATGTAAGGGACACTCTTTTTCCCTCTGATCACCAGTTTTAGGATGATTCTTCCTACTGACCACCAATGTAAGGGATATTCTTCTTATTGACAACCAATGTAAGGGACATTCTTCCTCCCACTGATCACCAATGTAAGGGGCATTCTTACCGCTGACAATCCATGTAAGGAACATTCTTCCCACTGACCACCAATGTAGGGGGACATTTTTCCCATTGGCCACCAATATAAGCGACATTCTTCCTCTCACTGACTATCAATATAAGGGACACAACAAATCTGTACCATAATTTTCCAAATACTTCTATTTCCTCCGATCATCAGGCCACCTAGTGGCAATAATGCAGTATTATTTTGCGACTTAGGTACTTCAGGAAAAATACTGCATTATTGTCACTAGATGGCCCGAGAAACCTAGGAAATAAATGAAATTATGGTGAAGATTTTTTGTGTTAATGATTAACACATCTGAACAGCTAATTTCTTTATACATAGTCCTCATAGTGTGTCTCTAAAAAAATAAATAAAAAAATAAATAAAAAAATGTTGCTCCTCGCAAATGTTTCCTTTTAAAATAAAATTTCCCTTTTTCCTGTCAATTAGAAAGAGAACACCCAAATAACATTGTACAATATTAGACTCAGCATACGTTGCCATTTTTATCACTAGAATGAAAATCATCTTCAGTGCATATAAAACTATAGATGTCCCCTGGTTCAGACTACAGCGCAGGTCATTTACTGTACAATGCCCACATTTTATGGGCTTGATGGAAACCTGTGCAGCTAGTACTGTAAATAATCAACTTACCCAAAGTCAATAATCTATGCTAAAGAATCTGCTGTAGATGTTCTGCCCCTGGAATTTTTTTTTTTTTTAAATCTATGCAGGAATTCATTAAAGCATCATCAGGTCGTGCTTTGAAATCACATCCACTGCTGAAGAAAGATTTTACAACTGAATGAAACAGCCGCTTGTTTTCTCTAGAGGGCGCCCTTGTGACAGGGTGACAACACTGGGGAACAAATGGGAACAGGAGCAGGGTGTTGTCACCCAATATTAGGGATGGCTTAAACAAAGACCTTCCTGGCGGGATCAATGGGTAGTAGTGAAAGCTGCAAATGTGAAAATAGTGAAAAGGGCTGTATCTATATAAAATATGTGTAAGGACTGATGCACACTGAACGTTCTGCTAACTCTCCTGGACTCCTCTCTTCCTGGCAGCAGAGTTTTGGCTGAAGAAACACTTGTAAACTTGTAAACTTGTATAACACGATAGGCACGTCAAGTGCTTGGCCGTTAATTTATTCTGGCCACTGAAATGATTAACGTTCACCGTGCCTAGTGCTCAGGTGCAAGATTTGTTTACACGCATTAAGCGCAAAGGGCGTAACTACAGGGGTCGCCATCGCGACCCGGGCCTGTGCTCCAGGGGGCAGTGTGGCCCCCCTCTACACCTGGACAGGAGGGGCAGCATATAGAAGAACAGATGCCCTCCATGTTCCTCCTGCAGACCTGAATGCCTGCTTCTCCTCCTCTCCCTCCCGCAGGCATTCAGGAGGCTGCAGGAGGAACATGGAAGGCATCTGTTCCCAGTTGCGGCTGGTGCGCAAACAAACTGAAAAATTCTGAAAAAAAAAACCATCAATTGCAACCTCACTGTACCATCAATCGCAGCCAATGTGCCATCAATCACAGCCACTGTATCATCAATCGCAGCCACTGTGCCCATCAATTGCCGCCACTGTGCCATCAAATGCAGGCACTGTACCATCAAACGCAGGCACTGTACCCATCAATTGCCGCCACTATGCCCATCAATTGCAGCCACTGTGCCCATCAATTGCTGCTACTGTGCCATCCAATGCAGCCACTGTGCCCTTCAAACGCAGCCACTGTGCCATCAAACGCAGCCACTGTGCCATCAAACGCAGCCACTGTGCCCATCAAACGCAGCCACTGTGCCCATTAAACGCAGCCACTGTGCCCATCAAACGCAGCCACTGTGCCCATCAAACGCAGCCACTGTGCCCATCAAACGCAGCCACTGTGCCCATCAAACGCAGCCACTGTGCACATCAAACGCAGCCACTGTGCACATCAAATGCAGCCACTGTGCCCATCAAACGCAGCCGCTGTGCCCATCAATTGCCGCCACTGTGCCATCAAACGCAGCCACTGTGCCCATCAAACGCAGCCACTGTGCCATATCAAATGCTGCCAGTGTGCCCCCCACCCAGCGTCTGCACTCAACCTGTCTCGGTGGGACAGCTCCTCGATGTCTTCTCCCGTCCTCTCTTCCCGTCCTCTGCTGTGATTGGACACCTGATAGGCTTCCAATCACAGCGCCTGTTGTTTCAGCCAATCAGGTGACGGGTAACAGATCCTAGCACCTGATTGGCGGAGAGGCGGTTTAGTGATAGGCTCTAATCAGGTGCTTCAAAACACCCCCCCCCCATCGCTGTAATTCAGACGCCCGGTGCCTGAAAATGGGCTGGGCGCCTAAATAGGGGGTGGCAGCGGTGGCCATAGATAGATTCATGCAATGCATGAATCTATTTATTGGTGCTAGAGGGGGTGGCAGGAGAGAGGGGCCCGGCTTTTTCTTCGGTCTTCCCTTGTGCTGTTCTCCGGTCGTCGTCCCCGCCGTATTGTCTCCTGCCCTCCCCCTCCTCCCCCGCAACACTGCCGGGTTCCCCCCTCCCCTCTCCTGCTGGCAGCTGCGGGTGGATGTGTCAGGATGTAGAGCGGGGAAAGGGCCGGTAAATATGATTTTTTTTTCCAGTCCCTTCCTTGTCTGAAATGACATATCGGCACCAATCACTGACTCTGTTCATTAATAAATGAAGTGTAGTAAACTGTGTTTACTACGCTTCAGTTTGTGAATTAACGGGAAGCTCTGTACATTCATTCTGTGCAGCTGAGGCTATAGGGATGGAGGTTGAGGGCTGTGTCCTGAATCTACTTTCTCTGTCTCAAAGGTGAAACATCAGGATGTCTGTTTAGACCCCTGATATCTCACCAATATAGTGGAACTACCAGGGTCTCAAAGGTTGCATATATGACCAGGCCCTGGCGTTCCGCCACTGGGCTCATAGGCAAGGGCCCCAGGCTTGGAGGGACGAGTTTCTGCCAAAACTCTGCAGCTCCTGCAAAACCATGGCTTAACCGCATGCTTTTACAACTAAGACAACTGATATTTAAACAATATAAACATGATGTGGAAACACTGACAATACCCATAACAAGTAATTTGCTTGGTAAGTCAACACAGCATGTCAAATTATCTGCCCCTGATATTTACAGAACTGTTGTAAATGTCAATGATTTTCACAAACTGTCAGCAAATTTACTGATGGTTGGCAACCCTGCCACCTGCACACTGACATGCAGCTCCTCAGGGCTGTACACATGCTGCGGCCACAGAAAAAAAATTAAACAGCCTGTTGCTTTCAAGGGCTATTGTCGTCAATCACAACCAATGCAAGTCTGTGGGGCTGTGCCGCAATTGTGGTGCAATGGTGCGGCATTTACACGGTTAACCCCTTCCCGACCGCCGCACGCCGATATACATCAGCAGAATGGCACGGGTGGGCAAAAGGGCGTACAGGTACGTCCCCTTTAAGATGCGGCATCGTGCGTCCAGTTCAAGTTTATAGTAAACGCAGTTTACTATGCTTCAGTTATGAATGAACACAGTGAGTGAGCGTGTTCACTGTGTTCATTTAGAAAAAAAAAGGTGCCTGTATATGACATATTTACTAACCGCTTCCCCCACTCTCCATTCTGGGAGTGAAACACGGGGGGGGGGGGGGAGCCAAGGCAATAGGGTGAATTGGCACTGCACACAGTGATTAGTGTGTTCCCAGGCACACCCCTTGCACACGCCTATGATAGCGCCAACAGTTTGCGCAGCGCCTTACAACATGAGGGCAGACAGTACAGTTACAATACAATTCAATACTTTAGGCTATTAGCATTTTTTGAGCTTCAGTGCCTAAAAAAAAATTGTTGTAGTGTTTTTTTATAGCATTTTTCCAGCTGAACGCTTCTAAAACGCTAGTATCAGCATTTTTCATGCAGTGATTTTTTTTCTAGGGTCTTTTGAGCTTATAAAAAATGCTAGTGTGCAAAGACGCAAAAAAGCAATTGTTATAGTTTGGTGCATTTTAAATGCATTCCAACTACATGGACAGTCCAAAATTCAGGTTATCCAATGGGCATAGTTCACATTATTGCAATGCAGTGCATGAAAAAAAACAAAACAACATGCTGCATTTTTCTGCACCACAATGCATCGCAGTGCACATAAAAGACCAAAGAAAAAAATGCCCTCAGAGGACAAGCACTGATGGTAAAATGTGCATGAACGCATGTAAATGCACATCAACTTCACGTAAAAAATTTGCAATAAAACATGCATCAAATGCACGCAAATGTGCATGAAAAAAATATGCAGTAGATGTGCAGTTTCTGGTGTGAACCGGCACTAAAATGTTTTGCTTTGAACCCCAGAGTGCCCGAAAATTATTGGAAACTGTCGCATTGAGAGGACAGGGCTCAGCTTTCGAGCTTTTGCTAGAACCTGTGAGATACCAGAGGGCCCAGGGCCAGTGCTACCACTAGGCCAACTAGGCAGCCGCCTAGGGCGCACTGCTGCCTAGGGCGCCCCACCACTGGTGTTCCTACTCTCTCTTCTCTCTGCAGCAAGCAACTAAGTCTCAGCAGGCAGCCACTGCTCCGTTCGCACATAGTGTCAGAGGCACAGCGGCGGCGGAGGACTGTGTCTGTGTCCTGACTCCCGAACTAATGGAAGCAAGCAAACGTTTATTGATGGGCGCTGGTGGGGCTGCATTTGATGGGCGCTGGTGGGGCTGCATTTGATGGGCGCTGGTGGGGCTGCATTTGATGGGCGCTGGTGGGGCTGCATTTGATGGGCGCTGGTGGGGCTGCATTTGATGAGCGCTGGTGAGGCTGCATTTGATGGGCGCTGGTGGGGCTGCATTTGATGGGCGCTGGTAAGGCCGCATTTGATGGGCGCTGGTGGGGCTGCATTTGATGGGCGCTGGTAAGGCTGCATTTGATGGGCGCTGGTAAGGCTGCATTTGATGGGCGCTGGTGGGGCTGCATTTGATGGGCGCTGGTGGGGCTGCATTTGATGGGCGCTGGTGGGGCTGCATTTGATGGGCGCTGGTGGGGCTGCATTTGATGGGCGCCGGTGAGGCTGCATTTGATGAGCGCTGGCGGGCTGCATTTGATGGGTGCTTCATTAAAAAAGGTGGGGTATACATGGGCAGGGCAAAGGGGGTGGAGTCAGGGGTGGAGCCAAGGGGGAGCAGGAAAATGAGGTTTCGCCTAGGGTGTCAAAAATCCTTCCACCAGCCCTGAGAGGGGGGCCCTATGTGGTCCCTGGTCTTCCCTGTTGAGGTTTGTAGCAGAGTTGCCAACCTCCTGCAGCATTTTTTACTGGCAACCTGAGAAATGACAGAACTCCTATTGAAAACTAACACAGTGAACATTTGTATGCAGTATAAACATCATATGGAAACACTGACAATACCTAAAACAAAGTCATTTTCTTGATTTACATTCAAAACTTCAACACAGCATTAAATTATCAGCCCCTGATATTTACTGGCAGTTGTAAAAAAAAAAAAAAAAAAAAAATCACTGATTTTTACAAAGTGTCAGTAAATTTACTGGCGGTTGGCAACCCTGGTTTGTAGAGAGGAGGGGGACAGGAGGGAGTGGACTAGCTCAGAGGAAGAGGAGTAGTCTGCCCTTCCTCTTGTAGGATTAACATGCAGGGGAGGGGTGAAAGGCAACGTCAGAAGATCTGAAACTCCTGGGGAGAGCACAAGGTACCTTCTTCCCTTCCAGTCCCAGGACCTCTCCAGTGCTGGGATCAGGTGTCTGGCAGCAGGACACTACCCTTCCACTGCTGGGACTGCAGGACATCTTCCCCACTGCCAGTCCTTTGATCAGACTACAGAACTTCTTATCCTTCCATTCCCAGGATCAGACTACAGGATTGCTCCCTTCAATTCCCAGGATCAGACTAGAGAACTTCTCCCCCCTTCCAGCACTGGCAGGACCTTTTCCCCTCTTGATCTCCTGACAGGTAAGTCCTTCTCATGCCTGTCACTGTCCACCCACTGCTGTCAGCTTTGCCTGGGTTGCTGCGCAAGTTTTACAACCCGACAATTACAACGTGACTGCTAGCGAGTGTCCCATCTGTGATTTTTCTAATCATTGATTATTCATTTTGATCACTAATACCCAAATCAGGTGAGCCAACAGATTGCAAGCTTCTGGTCTAGGCTAACTGTGGATTGGGGAAGCTGGGGGGCTCAGCATTTACATGTATTTGTTACATATTTGTATCACATTTTTTTTTGTTTTGTAAATTTTGTTGCAAAAATAAACATAACATGAGGATCCCTGATAATAACAGAAGGGGGCTTATAGAAGAAGAAAGATCTTTGTGGGGCTTATTCACATCATAATGCTATCCCATGTTGGCATGCATTTTTTTTCTACTGAGCTTAAACAGTTTCATTGCATTTTTTTATGAGCTTTTTGTGTATGCGTTTTGTGTGTGTGTGGTGTGTGGGTTTTTTTTGGTTTTTTTTTTTTTTTTTTCTTTATTTTTTTTTTATGCACTTGAATACGTAATGTTTTATTTAATCCTGTGTGTGTGTGTGTGTGTGTGTGTTATATATATATATATATATATATATGTATATATATATATATATGTATATGTGTGTGTGCAGCTGCGGTATCCCGTGCGTTTCTGTTCACCGGTACAGGTGTGATTCAGGTGCCACACCAGACATGTGTTTTTACCGGCTCCATTGAAAGCCAGTCACACTCGCGTGTTATGCGAATTGGATGTGGTTAAAAAAAAAAACGCATCCAATTTGCATATATGTGAGCCCAGCCTAAGTTTTCATTGAAAGCTGAACTTCAGAGAAAGGAAAAAATCCTCTTGTGTAGTGGGTTCTGCCCCCTTCCACTGCAAGGGTTAAATGCTTGTGTATGTCTGGGGGGTGGTCTTGACCCTCTGCTGCTACAAACTCTCTCTGGGCTGTAAGGCTCCGTTCACACGTGGCCGTGGTTCACAGCATGGGGTCCGGTGCGTTCCTGTTCACAGATTTCTGGCGCCTGCACACCACGCGCCATTCATTTTTAATAACGCCTAAACGCAATGCGATTTTGCTGCAATGTATCATGCGGTAAATCGCGACAAACCTTGAAACTTCTGGTATGCTGTACCTTTTTCAGCATCAATGAAAGCAACACATGCAATTGTGTGAAATGCCTTAACTGTGAAGCATTTTATATCTAGTGTCCATGCGTTGGGAATGCGTTGCACAATACATCACAATGCATATGGTATGAATGGGCTCTTATAGATACTGAAAACCAGGAATGCTTCGAGGGACATGTCTTTAAACGTAAAGACAAATCTTAGAAATCAGGGGTAGTTGGATGAGCCTTCCTGCTTTTGGCTTAGTACAGCTAAGTGCTGTCCAGCTCCGGAGTTATAAGTCGCCCGCTATGGGCACGTTTTTGGTTCCTCAAGTGGGTCCTTTCCAGAAAAGCTTGTGGCAAGAGCAGCCTTAATGGCATGTAGTAAAACAAATGAGCTTGTTTGTATTGGCTCGGCCCTTGTTCCACGTGTTTGTAATAATCTACCGTTGGCCTTACACAAAGCAATTGTCATCAATTCAACTACTTTGAACCACTTTTTATTCCTCAAAATAATTATAATGAAAAGAGATTTGCCTGAACAAGGGTTTGCTACCATTATCCAATTTGATGAACTGTTGGTCATCAATCAATTCAAAATTCTATGGACTGATCCAATTTTATTCTATTGAAAGAATAATTATGTTTTTCTAAAGAGAAAGGTATGGGGCAGCGATGATGGGAGCGGACTAAAGAGAAAGGTATGGGACAGCGATGATGGGAGCGGACTAAAGAGAAAGGTACGGGGCAGCAATGATGGGAGCGGACTAAAGAGGACGGTATGGGACAGCGATGATGGGAGCGGACTAAAGAGGACGGTATGGGGCAGCGATGATGGGAGCGGACTAAAGAGGACGGTATGGGGCAGCGATGATGGGAGCGGACTAAAGAGGACGGTATGGGGCAGCGATGATGGGCGCGGACTAAAGAGGAAGGTATGGGGCAGCGATGATGGGAGCGGGCTAAAGAAGACGGTATGGGGCAGCGATGATGGGAACGGACTAAAGAGGACGGTATGGGGCAGCGATGATGGGAGCGGACTAAAGAGGACGGTATGGGGCAGCGATGATGGGAGCGGACTAAAGAGGACGGTATGGGGCAGCGATGATGGGAGCGGACTAAAGAGGACGGTATGGGGCAGCGATGATGGGAGCGGACTAAAGAGGACGGTATGGGGCAGCGATGATGGGAGCGGACTAAAGAGGACGGTATGGGGCAGCGATGATGGGAGCGGACTAAAGAGGACGGTATGGGGCAGCGATGATGGGAGCGGACTAAAGAGGACGGTATGGGGCAGCGATGATGGGAGCGGACTAAAGAGGACGGTATGGGGCAGCGATGATGGGAGCGGACTAAAGAGGACGGTATGGGGCAGCGATGATGGGAGCGGACTAAAGAGGACGGTATGGGGCAGCGATGATGGGAGCGGACTAAAGAGGACGGTATGGGGCAGCGATGATGGGAGCGGACTAAAGAGGACGGTATGGGGCAGCGATGATGGGAGCGGACTAAAGAGGACGGTATGGGGCAGCGATGATGGGAGCGGACTAAAGAGGACGGTATGGGGCAGCGATGATGGGAGCGGACTAAAGAGGACGGTATGGGGCAGCGATGATGGGAGCGGACTAAAGAGGAAGGTATGGGGCAGCGATGATGGGCGCGGACTAAAGAGGAAGGTATGGGGCAGCGATGATGGGAGCGGACTAAAGAGGACGGTATGGGGCAGCGATGATGGGAGCGGACTAAAGAGGACGGTATGGGGCAGCGATGATGGGAGCAGGCTACAGAATAATGTATGGGGCAGCAATCATGGGAGGAGACTAAAGAAGAAGGGGGGGGGGGAAATCCTGAAAGGGCTCATTCACATGGACGGCAACTTCTACTGCTCCTCTGAAAAGTGATTTCATGGTGGATCGCTTTTTAGAGACCCTTTAGAGCCGGTTTGGTGAGAGGTAAAAACACACAAACGTCTGTTTTTTTGCTACCCGTGTGAACTTGGCCTAACAGTTGGACAAGCAGCACGCAATGGAAGTGGTAACACCTGCAGCAGAAAGGGATGAACATGTAGGATTTAATCTCATTTTAAAGATCGCCTGTACTGATCACTGGACCATCTCACATTCTCATAATAAGGCGAGCAATGTCCTCTCCGATGCTTTCCTTGATACAGGTTCTGTGTTTTGGGTATGTGGTAGGCGTCTGTGGATTAGCATGGCTGTGTTAGGCGTTGATCCATGCTACACCTGACAATTTCAGTTCCACCTCCCTGTTTATTATTAGGAGCTTGCCTGACTGCACTGCAGCAGAGATTGCTAGGGGTGTGTAGAGACGGCCTTCTGTGTCTGGGAGGGGTCCTGTTTCATGTCTGGCATGTATGCTTGGGGGGCCATGGAGAGTGTAAGGTTGTGGCAGTGATGTGTGTTCTGGAATTTCCTCTCTTTACTGCTAAGAGTTAGAATGGGCTTCTTCCTGTCCTAAGGGGGGAGGACAGAACATGGAGGGGCTACCTACTGTCTACTAATGGAAGGACAGGACCATGGAGGGGCTACCTCCTTGTCTGCTAAGGGGGGAGATCAGTACATGGAAAGGCTACCTGCTGTCAATTGGGGAGGACGAAACATAGAGATGCTACCTCAAAGTGCAGGTCAGAACCTAAAGGGGATATACCTGCTGTCTGCTAATGGGGAGGACAGAACATGGAGGGGCTTCCTCAAAGGGGAGGACAGAACATGGAGGGGCTACCTGCTGTATACTAATGGACGAACAGGACCATGGAGGGGCTACCTCTTGTCTGCTAAGGGGGAGATCTGTACATGGAGAGGCTACCTGCTGTCTATTAGGGAGGACAGAACATGGAGGGGCTACCTCCAAAGTGGGGGTCAGAACATGAAGGGGCTACTTCAGTGGGGAGATCGGAACATGGAGGGGGCTACCTGCTGTCTGCTAAGGGAGAGATCAGAACATGGAGGGGCTACCTGCTGTCTAAGGGAGAGATGAGAACATGGAGGGGCTACTTCAATGGGGAGATGAGAACATGGAGGGGCTACCTGCTGTCTAAGGGAGAGATCAGAACATGGAGGGGCTACTTCAATGGGGAGATCAGAACATGGAGGGGCTACTTCAATGGGGAGATCAGAACATGGAGGGGCTACTTCAATGGGGAGATGAGAACATGGAGGGGCTACCTGCTGTCTAAGGGAGAGATCAGAACATGGAGGGGCTACTTCAAGGGAGAGATCAGAACATGGAGGGGCTACTTCAATGGGGAGATCAGAACATGGAGGGGCTACTTCAATGGGGAGATCAGAACATGGAGGGGCTACCTGCTGTCTAAGTGAGAGATCAGAACATGGAGGGGCTACTTCAATGGGGAGATCAGAACATGGAGGGGCTACTTCAATGGGGAGATCAGAACATGGAGGGGCTACCTGCTGTCTGCTGAGGGAGAGATCAGAATAATGGAGGGGTTAATTCCTATCTGCTAAGGGGAAGTACGGGATCATGGAGAGGCTTCCTCAATGGGAAGGACAGAACACGGGGGGGCTACCTCCAAAGTGGGGGTCAGAACATGAAGGGGCTACTTCAGTGGGGAGATCGGAACATGGAGGGGGCTACCTGCTGTCTGCTAAGGGAGAGATCAGAACATGGAGGGGCTACCTGCTGTCTAAGGGAGAGATGAGAACATGGAGGGGCTACTTCAATGGGGAGATGAGAACATGGAGGGGCTACCTGCTGTCTAAGGGAGAGATCAGAACATGGAGGGGCTACTTCAATGGGGAGATCAGAACATGGAGGGGCTACTTCAATGGGGAGATCAGAACATGGAGGGGCTACTTCAATGGGGAGATCAGAACATGGAGGGGCTACCTGCTGTCTAAGGGAGAGATCAGAACATGGAGGGGCTACTTCAAGGGAGAGATCAGAACATGGAGGGGCTACTTCAATGGGGAGATCAGAACATGGAGGGGCTACTTCAATGGGGAGATCAGAACATGGAGGGGCTACCTGCTGTCTAAGTGAGAGATCAGAACATGGAGGGGCTACTTCAATGGGGAGATCAGAACATGGAGGGGCTACTTCAATGGGGAGATCAGAACATGGAGGGGCTACCTGCTGTCTGCTGAGGGAGAGATCAGAATAATGGAGGGGTTAATTCCTATCTGCTAAGGGGAAGTACGGGATCATGGAGAGGCTTCCTCAATGGGAAGGACAGAACACGGGGGGGGGGGGGGGGGGGCGCTACCTCCTATTCCAGAGGAATGCTGATTGCTTCTGTCTGGACTCTGACACACTCTACGCTCTAGCTTGCTGGCAAGTTTGATGCCTTTGGGCTACTAGATGGCTCAATGAGCCCCCCCCCCACCCCACCATCGTACCCTGTTCTAGGGTTCCTACTTAGCGCTCTGCCTTATACATATGTTATAGTAACCCCGTCTCTACATTAAAAAAAAAAATAATAATTAATAATAATAAACTAGAGCTAGCCTATAAAAGGATATTTACTTATCCAATAGTTGGTCTTCACTTGGAAGGAATAGGTAAGTCGTTTTCTTTTACAGACTGGCTGTTACTTATAGGATAACTTCACTTTTAGTACATCACACATAGAGCTGTGTGTTGATATAACAAATGTTAGAGAGCTGTTTTACCTGCCACAGAATTTTCAAACCTGTCCATCCAGTTCTGAGGTTTACACAGCCCTTCCCTGACCTGGGTGGCAGGAGACCAGATTTTCTCTGCTGTGGTTAAGTAACACTTGCAGAACTTGTTTCTCCCCCAAGTCTTGCTGGAAAGAGAAAAGGAAAGCAGCAGACTGATTAACTCATCGCTCCGTCACTCTGCTTTGTGCTCCTATCAGCATGCCCCTTGCTTGCACATGAACACAGACTTGAGCACATGCCATAGGTGTGCGCAGCCTATTTCATTAAGGTGTGCACCCCAAATGTTTTAAAAACATGTTTTAAAAACATGGACAGTGTTAGTAGGGCAGTGGATGGTGTCAGTAGAGCAAGAGGTTGGTGTCAGGGTAGTGGACAGTGTCAGTAGGTTTTTATTTTTATAATTTTTTTTTTACACATTTTTATTTTTTATTTATTTTCGGAGCCCCGTTCGGGGGGCATTAGAGTAATATCTAAAGGGGGGGAAAAAAACTAATCTAATCTAAAAATCAATCATTAAAATCAAAATCCAATAAGCAGCAGCTTAATGTGAGATATGCACAAAAAAAAAAAACATAGGAAGGAAGAAGCCGCGCTTTCCTATTGGTGTAATATCAGCAGGGGGAATCTGCGCCTCACGAGGTAATTAGGGTATGCCCAGGCACTAGGGTTGCCACCTGTCCGGGATTCACCCGGACAGTTCGGGTTTGGAACTCCACACTCCGATACCTGGTTCTGTGGCTCAGAAAAGGAAAGTGGGGGTGGGAAATTTTGAAGCCCAGCAGCCTCAGATACATCTGGATGAGAGGTGCTGACTGCCAAGGGGTGAGTGAGCTCACCATCCACCCCTGTCTGTGACTAAAGTCCCCCCCCCCCCTTCTCTCTCCTATCTCTGAGTACATTTAAGGTAAATCAGGGTTCTCAGAGCAACCCTTAAATCAGAGTTCCTCTTTACACCAGAGGTCACAGTGTTCCCCCCCTACATCAGAGTCTTCTCCGTACATCAGAGTTCTCAGTGTTCCCCCTTAAATCAGGGTTCCCAGAGCATCCCTTATGTTAGAGTCCCCAGAGTTCTCCCTTACATCAGAGTCTGCAGAGTCCCCCCTTACAGTGAACGGGAACTCTGCGAGTTCAGATGTAAAGGGGAACTCTATGGACTCTGATGTAAAGGGGGACTCTTGTGATGAATTTAATTTAAATTTAAAGAAGTTTAATTAAAAAAATTATTTTAGAAATGTTATTTATTGCAAAATATATGTATCGTTTATACTATTTAAAAAAAAAATTAGCTGTGTAACGCTAAAGTGTTCGGGTTTGACTTGAAGAAAAGGGGGCAACCCCCACCCAGCACACCCCCTGTGCATGCCTATGGCACATGCTCAGTTTGGTGTGTATTGCTAGAGAGGTGTTTTTTTTTTTTTAATTTTAATTTTTTTGAGGTGCATGTGATCAGCACAGGGCCAATCAGCACTGTCCAGACAGAGTGTGAGAGGCCATGCAGCCTCATAGGACAGTCAGAGCAGAATGGAAAATCCTCCTACATGCTTTAACAAGACACTGATAGAAGTCACAAGACTGCTATATACTGCTGATGAGAAAAGGTATTTATCCCCCCCCCCCCAACTACGTTGAATGGGTTGCATTTGGCGGCAGTACCTCCTGCCAAAGCGGCATGCCATTTTTAATTTTTTGCTGTGGCCGCAGCCTGTGTACAGACCTGAGCAGCTGCATACCCTAGTTTTAGGTGGGTGGTAAAACTGCGGCTCAACTGCCTGCTCCCACCCTCGATCACCCCTACATGTGCAGACAAGCCTAGTCCTCCGGGTTGCACATTTTGCTAGCTGACACTCCCACGTGTGAAAACCCCTTTCCAGGGAAAATCCTGTGGTAGCTATGATCATGATAGCAAAGAAGAAAGGGAATTGAGCATGGTGGAGATGGGACGGAGTCATCGGGTGATAACAGCATATCTCTGCACCTGCTAATTATGTAGGAATGGCGTCAGATTAATAAGTGACAGCCGAAAAACCTGCAGTTCAGGCTCCGGGGATTCGGTTTGTGGTGTCATTGTTGTGACTCTGACACCAAGGTTTCGTGTCTGGGATTCCAAGGAAGAACACTGCTAAAAGCTGCATGTAAACTGTTAAAGCCGTCAACAGCTGTGACCAAGGATTTTCTAAAAAAAAAAAACCAAACTAAAAAAACTGTTAAAATAGCCTGGTGTGCGGCTAAGTCTATGTTTTTATTTATTTTTTATTTTGTTTTTAAAAATTTTGAGTTAGAGGGTCTATCCACTTCCAGTCCGGGCCTTTTCTGGCACTTTTTGTAACAATTGGTCTTTTTTGCTAGAAAATAACTTAGGACCCCCAAACATTATTATATATATATTTATAAAGCTGGAGCAGGGATATTCAATTAGCGGACCTCCAGCTGTTGCAGAACTACAAGTCCCATGAGGCATAGCAAGACTCTGACAGCCACAAGCATGACCACCCAGAGGCAGAGGCATGATGGGACATGTAGTTTTGCAACAGCTGGAGGTCCGCTAATTGCATATCCCTGCCCTAGAGAATAAATTGGTAGGTGTTTATGTCACGCGGTATTTGCGCATAAATTCTTTAATTTCTAAAATGTGTGTGTGTATGTATGTGTGTATATATATATATATATATATATATATATATATATATATATATATATATATATATATATATATATATATATATATATATATATATATATATATATATATATATATATATATATATATATATATATATATATATACATACACACACACACACTTTCCCTTTTTTTTTTTTTTTTTAAATGTAAAACAAAAAGCACCATACATAACCCAATTTTTTAACAAAGTATTGCGCACGCCCATGCAATGGCGACAAAAAAACATAAATTTTACTATCCATAGGCAACGGTTTAAAAGCCTTTAGGCCTCTTTCACACGGACGATCCATATGTCCGTTTTTCATCCTTCCGTTTTCGGATGAAAAACGGACATACATGTATCCCTATGGAGCGTCGGATGTCAGCGGTGACATGTCCGCTGACATCCGACCCGCTCCGATCCGAAAAGTGTAACGGAGGAAAAACCTACTTTTCCATCCGTTTTTCGGATCGGATCGGATGACGACGGACACTACGGAACGTCATTATCCGATCCCCCCATAGGGGAGAGCGGCGCTCTAACAGGTCCGTCGCTGCACAGCGTGCAGCGATGCACCTGTCATCTTCCTGCTCAGCGGGGATCGGCGGAGCTATCCCCGCTGAGCCAGCGGATGTTCACGGGGCGGATCATGACTGATCTGCCCCGTGTGAAAGAGGCCTTACTGGCTTAAAAAAATAGCCGACATATATGCCATGAAAAAAGGTACCGCAATTATGCAATGTAAGAGGAGAAATTCAATAGAAAATGGACACAATGGTACCTTTTTGTTCGCACTAGGGAATATGGCCGTGCACTAGTGGGGGGGGGCAGGCGGGATGATTTAAGAGAGAGAGGAAAGGAATCTTAACCTTCTTTTTATTTTTTTTTATCTATTTATCATACCTTTGCACAAGTGAGATGTGAAGGTAAAACTTCTATAAATGTTAGAATAAATAAACCTAAAAGAAAATGGGAATTTTAAGTGTGTGTGTGTGTGTGTGTGTATGTATGTATGTGTATTTTAGTTTATTTATTCTAACATTGATAGAAGTTTTACCTTCACGTCTCACTTGTGCAAAGTATTTATCTATCTATGTATCTATGTATCTATGTATCTATGTATCTATGTATCTATGTATCTATCTATCCTATCCTATCTATCCTATCTATCCTATCTATCCTATCTATCCTATCTATCCTATCCTATCTATCCTATCTATCCTATCCTATCCTATCCTATCTATCCTATCCTATCCTATCCTATCCTATCTATCCTTATTACACAATCATATATCTGCTGAAAATAGAATCGATATGTGTTAAGATATATTTTGTGATACGCATGCAATTGAATTGTGTTTGTCTGTATGTATAAAAAAAATTGTTGAAAAATTAAGGAATAGAATTAAAAATAAATTCCTTTACAGGTCACAACTTTAGATGCACAGAGGTCTAATGCTATAATTACTGTCCATGATCTGACGTTTTGCGTGCAGGACCAATGCATGCTTTCGCCTTTTTAAAATTTATTTTATTTATTTACACTGGAATAAAAAACTTGGCGTAGCGAGGTGCCCCAGAAGAAGTTCGGCTCCCCTCCTCCTACCCCTGGTGCCAGGCCATTCACAAAGCGCAAAGCTGCACGGCTTCGCTGCCGGTTTCCCTTCCAAGGAATGGCGGCAGATGCACCCGAGAGCAGATTGAGAAATCAGCTGGGGCGCCGACATCGCGGGATCCCTGGACAGGTAAGTGTCCTAATATTAAGTCAGCAGCTACAGTATTTGTAGCTGCTGACTTTTAATTTTTTGGGGGGGCTGGAGCTCCTCTTTAACCACTTCTGCTTCGAAAGATTTACCCCCCCCTTTCCTGACCAGGCCATTTTTTGCGATACGGCACTGCGTTGCCTTAACTGACGTTGTACCCAAATAAAATTTGATGTCTCCCCCCCCCCCCCCACACCAAATAGAGCTTTCTTTTGGTGGTATTTGATACCCTCTGCGGTTTTTATTTTTTGTACTATAAACAAAAACCGTCAATTTTGAAAAAAAAAAAAAAAACATTTTTTACTTTTCTGATATAAAATATACGCAATAAAAAAAAAAATGTAAAAATCTAATTTCTTCATGAATTTAGGTCAATATGTATTCTGCTACGTGTTTTTGTTTAAAAAAAAAAAAAAATCCCAATACGTGTATAATTGATTTGCGCAAAATTTTTATAGCGTCTACAAACTGTGGGACATATATATATATATATATATATATATATATATATATATATATATATATATATATATATATATATATATATATATATATATATATATATATATATATATATATATATATATATATATATATATATATATATATATTTTGCGGCGGACAAATCGGACACCTACTGATACTAATTGACACTCTTTTGGAACTAATACAGTGACCAGTGCTAAAAAATATATACTGTCACTGTACTAATGACACTGGCAGGGAAGGGGGTTAACACCAGAGGTGATCAAAGGGTTAAATGTTCCCTAGGAGTGATTACTAACTATGGGGAGGTGCTTTGACTGGGGGGAATGTAAAGATCTGTGTTCCCGCTTAGCAGGAACACGGGATTAACACATTCCCCTCTCACAGAATGATGGTCTGCCTTGTTTACATAGGCAAATGGTGGTCTGCCTTTCTCATCAACAATGGGCGGGTGCCGGCGGACATTGGGTCTGCTGATTGGCTTCCGTGTGTGTGTGTCCAATCACAGCGGGAGCAGGTCCCTGGCGGCGTATGTTACGTAAATCTACGGTGGGCGGTTCGCAACTGGTTAAAGTGTATGTGTGTGTGTGTGTGTGTGTGTGTGTGTGTGTATATGTGTATATATAATTATCCTCCTTGATAAAATATTAACGTTAATCACTGAGCATGGGATAAAGGCGCACATGATGATTTCCTGTGTCCCATCTGATTGGCTCAGCCTCGAGGTTTTTAGGCGATATTTTGAAATGTGTGTCATACCCAACATCGCAACGTTACCCTCGTCGTTCAGTGTAGAGGATCTCCTGATTTACTCATGTGATTTGTGTGTTGTGCATCACATTGTTCTGGCTTAAAGTGATACTAAACACACACTGTATAATTTACATTATCCCTTCTATTTCTGTATGTGGATGATGCACTATTCATTAAAAAAAAAAGTCCCTTTTTTCCTAATCGGTATCCAGCTGTCACATGACCCAGATCTCTCCCAGCCTGCCTGCAGGGAAACATAAGCAGGAGGAATAAAGAGTAAAAATAATTAATATCAATAAATGGTTTTAGATTTTAAATATATATGTGAAATCAAATATTTATTATTTTGTGGCAATCCCGTGGTGCGGAAGGATTTCTGACAGACTGTCACCCCTCCCCCCCCTCCAGTCTGTGTCTTAGAATCAGAAGGAAGTGAAGCCTCCATCAATCTGCATGTAATATCCAACCCCCCCATTGTGTTTAGCTGTAGACATGCGGTTTGCTTTGATCCGAATCGAAATTCAGGCAAGTTTTTTTTTCACTTAAGTTTCCAAAGCCGGTTTAACTCT